>CAMZMU010000057.1:57248382-57890778 GCA_947311845.1 Poa pratensis | reverse complement strand
ACTTTCGTGTTTTCCCAGATATGACCTCCCCGGCAAGAATTTAGATAACTTTTTGCAAGAAACACCGATTGAGATGAAACTAATTTTGTTTGGAAAGATAACCCTGAGAACTAACCAGCAGAAAGAGGAATTCTTGGAAAAGAGCAATAGAGAAAATAACTAAAACGGAGAGGTGTGGCTGAACCTTTGTAACACGGACATGTAGAATTCCCTACATCGAAACGCAAATAAAATAGTAGGCAAATCTCGTTTTTCAAAAGACACTTGATCTTGTCTCATGAACCAATATGGGAAGCGTCTCTTAGAAATCGACTTCTTCACTTGACCTTTATCACCAACGGATGGCAACCTTGAAGCCTATGATCTCTACGCTCACACAATCTTCTCCTTCAGGTCCATTGGTCAACCCTCTTTCGATGCCGGTCAAAGGGGTAGACGACGTGGGGCCCACGGGTCGAGCTTTGGGCCAAAAACGGCGCGCCGAAGCATCGGAATCTATGACCTACAATAGATTATTTGGGTTGAAACCCTATAATACAAAAATTAAAAAATTTCGTGTTCGAAATTTCTCAAAACAGTCCAATACCTTATTGGTCATAGAGAATTTGCGTAGAACCGAGAGAATACACAATTCGATGCAAACACTGCACATAACTCACCGTTAACTTCGATTTTTATGCTATGATGTCAAAAAGATGTTTTCTCCGTAGATCATTACGCACGATTCTCTTATTTGCCATTTTCTCTACGCAGTGACACAAACTTACTTTCATGCACGCCCAAACCCAAGAATACTCATTTTAACTCAAATTTTGCACATAAAGTCATCAATAAGTACCTTTTGTATGCCTTGATCGATTTTTTATCGTTTCGTAGACCGTTATACCTAACTTTCGTGTTTTCCCAGATATGACCTCCCCGCAAGAATTTAGATAACTTTTGCAAGGAAACTCCGATTGAGATGAAACTAATTTTGTTGGAAAGATAACCCTGAGAACTAACCAGCAGAAAGTGGAATTCTTGGAAAAGAGCAATAGAGAAAATAACTAAAACGGAGAGGTGTGGAACCTTTGTAACACGGACATGTAGAATTCCCTACATCGTAAACGCAATAAAAGTAGCAGGCAAATCTCGTTTTTCAAAAGACACTTGATCTTGTCTCGTGAACCAATATGGGGAAGCGTCTCTTAGAAATCGACTTCTTCACTTGACCTTTATCACCAACGGATGGCAACCTTGAAGCCTATGATCTCTACGCTCACACAATCTTCTCCTTCAGGTCCATTGGTCAACCCTCTTTCGATGCCGGTCAAAGGGGTAGACGACGTGGGGCCCACGGGTCGAGCTTTGGGCCAAAAACGGCGCGCCGAAGCATCGGAATCTATGACCTACAATAGATTATTTGGGTTGAAACCCTATAATACAAAAATTAAACAAATTTCGTGTTCGAAATTTCTCAAAACAGTCCAATACCTTATTGGTCATAGAGAATTTGCGTAGAACCGAGAGAATACACAATTCGATGCAAACACTGCACATAACTCACCGTTAACTTCGATTTTTATGCTATGTCAAAAAGATGTTTTCTCCGTAGATCATTACGCACGATTCTCTTATTTGCCATTTTCTCTACGCAGTGACACAAACTTACTTTCATGCACGCCCAAACCCAAGAATACTCATTTTAACTCAAATTTTGCACATAAAGTCATCAATAAGTACCTTTTGTATGCCTTGATCGATTTTTTATCGTTTCGTAGACCGTTATACCTAACTTTCGTGTTTTCCCAGATATGACCTCCCCGGTCAAGAATTTAGATAACTTTTGCAAGGAAACTCCGATTGAGATGAAACTAATTTTGTTGGAAAGATAACCCTGAGAACTAACCAGCAGAAAGTGGAATTCTTGGAAAAGAGCAATAGAGAAAATAACTAAAACGGAGAGGTGTGGCTGAACCTTTGTAACACGGACATGTAGAATTCCCTACATCGTAAACGCAATAAAAGTAGAGCAAATCTCGTTTTTCAAAAGACACTTGATCTTGTCTCGTGAACCAATATGGGGAAGCGTCTCTTAGAAATCGACTTCTTCACTTGACCTTTATCACCAACGGATGGCAACCTTGAAGCCTATGATCTCTACGCTCACACAATCTTCTCCTTCAGGTCCATTGGTCAACCCTCTTTCGATGCCGGTCAAAGGGGTAGACGACGTGGGGCCCACGGGTCGAGCTTTGGGCCAAAAACGGCGCGCCGAAGCATCGGAATGTATGACCTACAATAGATTATTTGGGTTGAAACCCTATAATACAAAAATTAAAAAAATTGTGTTCGAAATTTCTCAAAACAGTCCAATACCTTATTGGTCATAGAGAATTTGCGTAGAACCGAGAGAATACACAATTCGATGCAAACACTGCACATAACTCACCGTTAACTTTGATTTTTATGCTATGATTTCAAAAAGATGTTTTCTCCATAGATCCTTACGCACGATTCTCTTATTTACCATTTTCTCTATGGAGTGACACAAACTTACTTTCATGCACGCCCAAACCCAAGAATACTCATTTTAACTCAAATTTTGCACATAAAGTCATCAATAAGTACCTTTTGTATGCCTGATCGATGTTTTATCATTTCGTAGACCGTTATACCTAACTTTCGTGTTTTCCCAGATATGACCTCCCCGGTCAAGAATTTAGATAACTTTTGCAAGGAAACTCCGATTGAGATGAAACTAATTTTGTTGGAAAGATAACCCTGAGAACTAACCAGCGAAAAGTGGAATTCTTGGAAAAGAGCAATAGAAAAATAACTAAAACGGAGAGGTGTGGCTAAACCTTTGTAACACGGACATGTAGAATTCCCTACATCGTAAACGCAATAAAAGTAGCAGGCAAATCTCGTTTTTCAAAAGACACTTGTTCTTTTCTCGTGAACCAATATGGGGAAGCGTCTCTTAGAAATCGAATTCTTCACTTGACCTTTATCGCCAACGGATGGCAACCTTGAAGCCTATGATCTCTACGCTCACACAATCTTCTCCTTCAGGTCCATTGGTCAACCCTCTTTCGATGCCGGTCAAAGGGGTAGACGACATGGGGCCCACGAGTCGAGCTTTGGGCCAAAAACGGCGCGCCGAAGCATCGGAATCTATGACCTACAATAGATTATTTGGGTTGAAACCCTATAATACAAAAATTAAACAAATTGCGTGTTCGAAATTTCTCAAAACAGTTCAACCTATCCCATTTACTTTTCACGCAGGTAACTACGTGAAGGCCATCTAGAGTGCTTTCTGGCACCATAGCAGGGGAAGATACGAAGCTTCCTGCAGAATATTTTTTCCCGTCAACTACACGCCATCAGACACTCATGCATGCATTTAGATGGTCAACTTTCTCCCTCTTACTAGCCCAAAATTCCAACAAGTAAAAACTTGTTTCCAACACCTTCAACCAAAGTTTTTCCAGTGAGTCCACCATATCTACCTATTAGCTTTATGCTATTCCGAGTATGTTTATCATGATATTTGTGTTATCTATTCCTCTGAATGAAAATGCTTATGTTGTTGATTGTTATGGGAAAAGTTGGTTATAGAGCTCTCTCGAACTTGATGCACACTTTACTTTTATTGCATATATGACCCATTGTGATTAAAATTATGATGTTGTGGGCTTCACAAATGTCTTTGGTTGAGAGTTAGCTCATATGTGTTGTCACATGGCAAGCTTTCAACATGCACTTCATTTCATTTAGTTGATATCATGTACTTTTTGTTTATGGATGCTATGGTGAACCTTATGTGATACACCTTACAATAAAAGTTATCTAATGGTAAATAAAAAGGGTGTTGAGATTGTTCATTGTGTTTGTTTGTCTTGTCATTTTGATATGGGCTTGTTCCATATCCTGGGACAAGAGGTACCCCAGTTGACGCTCTTAATGATACTATTATTACTTACAATGATATTTAACTTGAACTTGCTTTGTTTCCCAAGTTGAGTAACACATGGAGTAGGTACTTGTATTCAAGGGGCATGAGACTTTCAACCTGTACTTTGTCAAGCACACTACTCATATTTGCTTTCACTTTAAACTTAATCATTCAAGATGCTATGATAGGGAATGAGAGCTTGACACCAAAGATTACCACATTGCAATCATTAACTTAAGTAGGGAAGTTCAGAAGTTACATGAAATTTATTCATGCTTTACCTCTACTCATATATATCTTTCCAAAATGTCCACCTTTTATATTCAGATTTTCATCAATACTCTATGGCCATTATAGGATGTTCTTTCTTTTCATTATGCATACATGTGGTCCGTAGTACTTTCTTTTATGTTACACTTTTTGAATTATCATTGAACATCCTTGCATTGAATACTTGATATCACTTCATAAACTATCTTGCATATTGCTACTCCTTTTAAGAATGAATCATTTGACTCTATGTAGCAATAGTAATCATCTTTGATATCCATTGATAGTATTAAACTGCAAAGTCCATGTTAGTTTTATCACCTTCATACTCGAGGACGAGTATAGGTTAAGCTTGGGGATGTTGATGCATGTAAAATGCATACATGAACTTTGCATTATTTTACTTATATTCCAGTCATATTTGCATCATATAAGGGTTATATCACTGTTTTATAATGATTTTGGAAATATTTGATATGTTTCCTATTTTTATGGAATTAACCCTGCATAGGCAGAAAACCCTATTTCTATATTTTAATGTTTCAGGGACCCAAACGACGTCCAAATGACCTGCAAATTTACGAGCGTCAATTTTTGGAAGGAAGAAGACTTGGGAGCGAAGGAAGCAAACAAGCGGAGACCCGAGGGCCAATATAGGTGGGCCCACGCGGCCAGGTACATGGGCCGCGTGGGACCCCTCCTTTTGGGCCTCGGAGCTCCGTTGCCGTTGATCTTTCCTCCACCGACTCGGTTTTGACCTAAAACCGCCTATAAAAATAGCCCCCCGACGTTCTCTGGAAGGAGCGCCGCAGAAACACAGAAACACCAAAACAGAGACCTGGAGCTGCAGATTGGAGGGGGAAAACTCCGGCGGGGCGCTGTCGGTGTGGTCTCCATCTTCTCCAACGACTTCTCCACCGTCTCCATGATGAAGAGGGAGTAGTCCACCTCTGGACTATGGGTTTGTGGAAGTAACTTATGTATCTCTTCTCTCTTGAGCTTCACTAATTAGTACCGTATGAGCTGCTGAACATGATTACGGTCATCTATGTAATACCTTTGTGGTGGATCTTTTTATGAGTTAATATATGTTTGAGATTCCAATGGTTTTGTTTCAGTTATGAAAGTAGATGCATATTATGTACCCCGTTCTTATTTACTTGTCATGATCAAATATGTTTATGAGAGCGTGTGAGGGGGAACGTGTGCATTAGTTGGAGTAACGGGGGGTGCTAGTGCAGTGAACATGAGAGAAAGTTCTGCGATCCACTTGGGTGTTTTACCTTACTTTGTTGCCTCACTAGGATAAAAAGAAATACCATGCTACCGGAGATGTGGGTGTGACCATTGCCACTTCCTCCATGACTAGATCTAGCATGTTCTTATTTTAACTTCATGTCATGATACTTATTGCTATACTCTGAGTTATCTTAATTACTGAGATGTTATGATTTAGTTCGCATCTTGGTGGAGTATAAGAGAGACTAATAACCAAAAGGTCTCTATGTTAGGACGTGATGCCCATATAATTATAACTTGTCATTAAACTGTTGTGTTGCAATCTCATATGTCAACTCTAGTGTTCCATTGTCTACCACTTTATTAAAGAGAGAGTGCATTTGTGAAATCATGAACCCCGGTCCATTTTTAATCATAAGAAACACCTTTCCAACCACTTTTACCACTTTACCATTTTCTGCCATTTAAAAATCTGAAAATACAAAACACTTTTACATCTTGCATTCATCATATAAAACCCAAAATATCATTTATCATTACTACACACTCTGCACTTGGAGTCTCAACCTAACCCATTAACTTTTCACGCAGGTAACTACGTGAAGGGCCATCAATGGCCGATCAGGACACAGCGGTAGACGATTTCTTATATGCCACAAATGCGGGCCAATCATGTTTTATCTTCTCTAGTCTTCTAGTGAAATATGGATCTTCATTTTCATATTTTTGCCATAATTTTTTCTTCCAGCTCTGAAATAGTGTGGCCATCTTCTGAAGAGTCCATTGCGGTAGGTTGAAGTGTGTCATGAGCGTCTCTCAAAGCAAATCTTTTGTATGTTCGTGGACATAACTAGCTCCATCGTTGTCGTCCTTCGGCTTATGCCATTCTGCAATGCTGATCGGTAGCATGTCCCTAACAAGAACTCCAGCTTGATTTACAAATTTACGGCAGTTCTCTGCGGGTTCCAGCGGTTCGCCATTATCCTTAACTGTGTAGATCGATAACCTTGGACCCTTGCCCGACATCCTTCTCGTCGGGTCCCGAGGACCTTGCTTTTAAATAGATTTGCTCGATCCGGAGGGCTAAAAGAAAAATGATTCGTTAATATGTAACGTACCTGCACTTAGAAATTGACAAGGTACCTGTGTATAGTGCAAACCCCTGGATCGATTCATTTGCACACACAGTCTAAGATGAAATATCACAACAATGTATCAATTATTACACGTGGATCCAGTACTTGGAAAAACATTCGTTACAACTTGCATAGCTCGAAGCTAGCTTAAAAAAAATAAAGCAGCGGAAATTTATTCATGGAGTCTCCATCATCTTCATGTGCCACAGGCGAAACATGTTGGTTGCAGACTCGAAAACCCTTAACGAAACTCACTCGTCGTCAGAACAATCTGCAACAAATAAAAATTTTGCAACAGAGTGGGTCAGAACCATTAAAAATGGATCTGGCAAGTGACACTTTGTGGACACTTAATGGAATAACTCTATAGCCTATATGCATATTTGGCTAGTGGAGTTCAAGGCTGTTTTGCATAAAAGCCAATTTTGCCTAACACTTGGTAAAACATTTTCTTCAAATTTGAGACATGGCATGAAATCCATGGTCTCATCTACCCTTGTTCATCCATCAAAATTTTACTTAGAGAAATAAGATGTTGGGAGCCTCCGTTGCCATCCTTGATCAGCTGCTTCAATTGTCCGTAACCGGGACACGGCTAAGTACTTAGTTTTAACTCTCGAGAGGTTGTGCACTTTCACCATGAGACCCAACAAACCCAAACTATCCTCAAGCACTCGATTTGTGCTAAGGAAAAGGAGAGAGTTGAGACGAGACCTTTGGGGAAAAGTCAAGGCAGAGCCATTATACCACATGGCTGCACTGGAAGCATCTTCACTTAGATAAAACTTTGGTCCCTTTGTCCCTGGGTGGCCATCCTCAAGTGAACTCTCAGGTGAGAACCCCCCACATACCATGGTCCTAAGTATAGTAAACTATCTTAGGTGAAAACCCTCATGGACATGGTCCTGAGTAGCCACTCAACATAAACCATACAATGCCACTTCCACCCAGATGGTAAATTAACTTAGTAGCATTAAGCTTTTCAATAAAACACTTTTGCATAGCATCAATATTTCTACTAAGTTATCAATAGGATTCTAGACACAACTAGTGTACAAGAGATAGTAGTTTCAGCATAGCAATACTATCCAACACATGCTTATAAAAAAATACTCTAAATCATGCATAGAAAAATACTTAGGAGATTTATGGGGTGTGCCACTTGCCTTGGCAAACAGAAGAACAGGTGTAGCAGTTGCAACCACTTTCGTCTCTCTCCAGAATTTCTAACAAGTCAAACAAATCACAAATAAACATACAATCATAAATGCAACTCTTAGAAAAATATGATATGCATGTGATGCAGGATGACACAGAGAAATGTGGTATGAAAGACAAGAAAAACAAAATAAGGGAAAGACAACAAAATAACATTATCCCATTCAGCTAAGGCAAGGTCAAGCTCAAAGTAAACTTGATCAAACAACTTGACAAAAGTTGTAAGGCTATTCTAAGTCTTCACAAGCTTGGTCTTCAATTAATCTTCAACTCCTTTGCAGCTTCATGTATCTTCCATGGTCTTCAATTAGAACTCTAAGAACTTAGTCTTAATCACCGAGGACTTGGTCTATGTCCAAAGTGAGACAAAACTTAGAAAGAGAGATGATAGAAGGAAAGAACTAGTTGGCCTTCCAAAAATCTTCTCCAGGCTTCCTTGTAGCCTTCCTTGATGTGATAACTTCATTGCAACTTGTAGACTTGATGATTCTGAAGACTTGATTGTTGGTAGCATCAAGATTGGTCTTGAATATAACTTAGTCACTATGAAGTCTAAGAGAAGAAGAAGTAAAAAGAGAATGGGAAGAAAGACTTAGAAATTGTAGCTGGTTGGTCTTCATGAACTTCCTCTTGATTTCTTCTAAGTCCTTTCTTCTTGGAGATGCTTCTGGAGTCTTGTTTTCATGCTAAGTCCTTCTTTGATTTCCACTAATTTCTAACTTAGTGGTTTTTGACTAGGAGAGTCAAAAAGAGCTAACATGCATCCTCCAAAACTTCTAAGGAGGAATATCATGTATAAAGTTCAACATGATACTAAGGACTTAACATGCATGCCATGCCTATAAAAATGCTCTAAGGAAATGCGAGCAAACAAGATGTTCCAAAAAAATAACTAAGGACCAAAGAGGTCAAACAATAAGTCAAAATAATTTCTAAGTAAGAGTTCATAAAATAAGGTGTTGATATTTTTCTAAGGAAAAATACTTTTAAAACCATAGTTGATAAAATTTCTAAGGACAAACACTTATCAAAAATAACACTTAGGAAAATATTCTAAAACCACTAAGTTTTTCAAGATGCTAAATTTTTCTAAGGAAAAGATTTAACACTTTTAAGATGTTGAAATTTTCTAAGGAAATAGTGTTGTCAAAATAATTATCAAATATTTTCTAAGGAAGAAAAATACTTTGTTGGGTGAGGTGAAATATTCCTAAGTTATTCTGCATCTAACATGTTCATAATTACTTAGCTAAATTTTCTATTCGAAAATAATGTGGAGAGCAATTTTAATATAATTTACTTATTAAAATAACACCTAAAATCAATAAAAACAAAATACAGCAAAAACATAAAAAAAAAACACTTCTACAAAAATACAGAGCAATGCTACGGCCATTACTTATACAAACAAAAAATATAGCAAAATATTTTGCTCAAATATCAATTTTTATAATTAAATTATAGCCAAAATATCAATTAAACCATTTTAAAAATTTATCTAAATTAATTTCGTCCAAACCTCAATTTAAGCATATAGAAAGTTTCTACACATTATTAGCTTTCCAAAAATATAAATTTCATAAATTTTGGATAAGGGACTAAAAATTAATAACGAATCTAAATCCAGGGACCTATCCGTGATGCGCAGGGGCTTAAGCGTAAGGAAAACTGAAAAGATCTTCGCGCTGGGATCCTCCGTCGACGTGGCAGGCTCTGGTTGGTGCGGAGATCTTCGCGGGTTGAAGCGGGTGCGGACGGATGCGGGCGGATGCGGACGCGGGCAAAAGCGGGACAAACGGGCATACCGTTGCGCGATCTAATCGCGGCCGTTGGATGGAGATCGGACGACGGTGGCGCGGTTGACTTCCTGCGGCGGCGGATCTCGCCGGAAACGAGATGCCGGCGGCGCTGCGGGACGGGAGTGGATGGCGGAGGGGTTTCCGGGGGCCCCGGGATGCGCTGGAGACACCCACGGGCTCGTCTCGTCGAGGGGATGATGATGGTGGCGGTGGCGACCCTCGGTGAGCTCCCAATTGGCGACGTCGTGCTCTCCCGAGGCGGCGGCGGGGACGGTTTCTGGCGAGGAATTTAGAGGCGGCGGAGGGGGTCTAGGGTTAGGGTTTTCGGGGTTTGGGGCGCGGACGTCGAGGCGCTCCCTCTTATAGGGCTGGAGGCGTGGGGGAGGGGCTAGGGCCGTGTCGAGCACAGACGCCGAGGCCGGTAGGATACGGCGATGAAGGAGCCGACAAGTGGGTCCCATTTGTCAGCGTGAGGGAGCACGCGGCTGGGCCGCGCTATGCGCTGCTCGCGCGTTAGGATAGTTGGGCTCGGCCCATTTAGGCTAGGTCCGCATTTCTTTTTTTTTTCCAGAAATTTATTTTCTTTTCTGTTTTTAAACAAAAACAAATATCTTTTGAATTTGAAACTCAAAATAATTCAAACCACTTTCAGTAATTTTGTAAAAACAAACTCTTTGATCTACAGCCTTTAAATATCATTTTCCAAAACATTTTATTATCTAAATTCTCTGAAATGTGTTTAAATGAATATTGGACACTTAATGTCATTTGAAATCTATAGGGTTTTATAAATTCCTTTTGAACTTAAATTTTAAAACCAAAGCAAAATATGAGTAATATTATTTATATCCCCCAATAAAATAATCTTATAAAACTCAAACAGTTTTAAAAAGGGTTTGATAAATCAAAATGAATTTAGAACTCATTTTAGAATCCAAATACTTATTTTGTTCCAAAAGAAAAACTATAAAACTTGAAAATAGAGGATAGGTGAGTAATAGAATAAAACTCAATGCATACAATTAATTCACAACCAAACACACTTTTCAAATAGAAATCATTTTGATTTCCAAACTAGGTTTTTAATAAACAATATGACACTTGTTGTCCAATTTAAAATAGGTTTAAAACAATCAGAGGTGGCTTAAATAAAACTTGAATATCACAAGATAAACCTTTTGCAAATATTTATATTTCAACAAATACAATCAATTCACAAACAACATTAACAGAACAATACATAAAAGTCAAAAGAAAATTTTGGAGCATAAATGCTCTACTAATATATTTTCTTAAATATGTTTTCAAGTGGAAATTTATTTCCCACCTTTGAAATATCAAAATGCAAACAAGGCTATATGATGATGAATGCATGCATGATTTTCTTTTCAAAGCAAAATACATAATAGTTTTCAAAAGTTTTAAATTTTTCTGATTTTTCAACTTTTTAAAAACCTGGGATGTTACATACTACCACCCTTAAAAGGAATCTCGTCCCGAGATTCGGGAAGGCTAGCAAAAGGTTGTGACTGGGATGTCAGGGTAGCTACCACCCTTAAAAGAAATCTTGATGGCAGTAAAGTAAAGAAAAGAAACTAGTGAAGTGAAAACTTATTCTGAACGTACCATTCACTTCTCCCACATTGATGTGGTTCACATATCCTTTATCAAAAGGATTTGACTTGGTGGCTTCTTCTGCCTTCTTCTCAGGGCATTCATTTGAGTAATGTCCCTTATTCCTGCACTTGTAACAGGTGATGTGGCTGATATCTTTCTTGGGTTCAGGATTTGGGCGGTGTTGTCCATTGTTATTGTTACCAGCATGTCCATTTCCCTTGTGGTCTCCATTGCTTCCTTTGAGTCCACCGTTGTGATCATGATGCTTGTGGTGACCATTATGTTGACGAGAATCATGAGAAGAATGTTTCTTGAATGAGGATTCAGCATGATGTTTGTTGATTCCAGCCTTCCTCTTCCTGTTTTCAGCTTTCTTCATGCTATCTTCAAGGGTAACTGCTTGATCAAGAAGTGTCTGATAGGTTGGAGCGTAAGCCACAGTCAAAGGTATCTTCAGCTCATCACTTAGTCCCTTGAGAAATTTAGCCTTCCTCTTTACATCTGTGTCAATGTCCTCAGGAGCATATCGAGACAAGGCATGGAAGTCATCCATGTACTCTTTAAGACTTCTGTTCCCCTGACGCAGATTGCGGAACTCTTCCTGTTTCAGATTCATAATGCCTGTGGAGATATGAGCATTACGAATCCTTCCTTGAATCCTCCCAAGTCAAGGTGTCCAATGGGTGAGTAATCTGATAAGTTTCCCACCATTGGGCTGCAGGTCCTTCAAGCAGATGTGCGGTGAACCTAATTTTCTCAGCATCTTCACATTCAGCTGTCACCAGATCTTTTTGCACAGAACGCAGCCAGTCATCAGCCACAATTGGGTCAGTTGTAGTTGAGAACTTGTTTGGCCTAAGCCTAAGAACCTGGCAAGTCTGTCCACTTGGGGAGGAGGTGGTGGTGGTGGTCCATGTTGATTTGCCATGAATTGAGCCATCATGGTCATCAGTTGAGTCTGGGCAGCCATCATCTGTTGCATCATAGCTTCGTTGTTGTTGTTGTTGTTGTTTTCAGGTGCACGACGGGGAGGCATCTGTGGTTTAAGCATAGATGAGCAAAAGATAGACAGATCTAGAAGAAATATTCCTACCCATACAAGCAGTTTGTCACAAACAACCACACATGATAAACTCACAAATTTTTGAGAAAAACAAAATAGTCGTTTTTGGATCGAAGTACACCTAGGATATGGGGAAACAATATGATAGTACTGCCATACCACAATTTGATAGGTCAATACATCAACATGCTCTCATTATTCTATTACATAAGGGGGTCTAGTCTATCTCCTTCCTGAGTGCATCGAGTTCCTCCTCTGTTTTCTTGAGTTCATCCAGGTACTTCTGGGTGTTGTGAAGTCTAAATCGAAGTCTTTCTCCAAGGTACTTGATGGCCTCCCATGCTGCACTTCTTGCAGAATCAAAGAATGATGTGTGGAGTATTGGGTTTGTGAACATGCAGCAACCATTGGTCCTGTGGTTATCGTCTTTGCTCTTGTATATATGGAGTTGAACCCACCAGTACTCTTGACCTTCATCCATGAAAGGAAATCCTTTGTATATTGCTTCTCCTTCGAATCCCAAGCTCTTCATGGTATCCTTAAGTGCTCTTGGAAACTCGGTGTCACATTGTAGAGTCATGGTCATCACTGGTCCTTTCTTGATTGATTCAATGAGGCTGGTCATCTAAAAACAAGAGAAGGTGTTTAGAAAGCAAGCAGTTAAGATAGCTAAAAGAATGACATTAGAAAAGTTTTGGACTTAGAGAAAATAAATTTTGTCCTAGGGCTTTCTTATTTCTAACCAAACTTAGGGTTTCGAACCTACAGGCAACACAGTGCTCTGATACCATCTGTAACGTACCTGCACTTAGAAATTGACAAGGTACCTGTGTATAGTGCAAACCCCTGGATCGATTCATTTGCACACACAGTCTAAGATGAAATATCACAACAATGTATCAATTATTACACGTGGATCCAGTACTTGGAAAAACATTCGTTACAACTTGCATAGCTCGAAGCTAGCTTTAAAAAAATAAAGCAGCGGAAATTTATTCATGGAGTCTCCATCATCTTCATGTGCCACAGGCGAAACATGTTGGTTGCAGACTCGAAAACCCTTAACGAAACTCACTCGTCGTCAGAACAATCTGCAACAAATAAAAATTTTGCAACAGAGTGGGTCAGAACCATTAAAAATGGATCTGGCAAGTGACACTTTGTGGACACTTAATGGAATAACTCTATAGCCTATATGCATATTTGGCTAGTGGAGTTCAAGGCTGTTTTGCATAAAAGCCAATTTTGCCTAACACTTGGTAAAACATTTTCTTCAAATTTGAGACATGGCATGAAATCCATGGTCTCATCTACCCTTGTTCACCCATCAAAATTTTACTTAGAGAAATAAGATGTTGGGAGCCTCCGTTGCCATCCTTGATCAGCTGCTTCAATTGTCCGTAACCGGGGACACGGCTAAGTACTTAGTTTTAACTCTCGAGAGGTTGTGCACTTTCACCATGAGACCCAACAAACCCAAACTATCCTCAAGCACTCGATTTGTGCTAAGGAAAAGGAGAGAGTTGAGACGAGACCTTTGGGGAAAAGTCAAGGCAGAGCCATTATACCACATGGCTGCACTGGAAGCATCTTCACTTAGATAAAACTTTGGTCCCTTTGTCCCTGGGTGGCCATCCTCAAGTGAACTCTCAGGTGAGAACCCCCACATACCATGGTCCTAAGTATAGTAAACTATCTTAGGTGAAAACCCTCATGGACATGGTCCTGAGTAGCCACTCAACATAAACCAAACAATGCCACTTCCACCCAGATGGTAAATTAACTTAGTAGCATTAAGATTTTCAATAAAACACTTTTGCATAGCACAATATTTCTACTAAGTTATCAATAGGATTCTAGACACAACTAGTGTACAGGAGATAGTAGTTTCAGCATAGCAATACTATCCAACACATGCTTATAAAAAAATACTCTAAATCATGCATAGAAAAATATTTAGGAGATTTATGGGGGTGTGCCACTTGCCTTGGCAAACAGAAGAACAGGTGTAGCAGTTGCAACCACTTTCGTCTCTCTCCGGAATTTCTAACAAGTCAAACAAATCACAAATAAACATACAATCATAAATGCAACTCTTAGAAAAATATGATATGCATGTGATGCAGGATGACACAGAGAAATGTGGTATGAAAGACAAGCAAAACAAAATAAGGGAAAGACAACAAAATAACATTATCCCATTCAGCTAAGGCAAGGTCAAGCTCAAAGTAAACTTGATCAAACAACTTGACAAAAGTTGTAAGGCTATTCTAAGTCTTCACAAGCTTGGTCTTCAATTAATCTTCAACTCCTTTGCAGCTTCATGTATCTTCCATGGTCTTCAATTAGAACTCTAAGAACTTAGTCTTAATCACCGAGGACTTGGTCTATGTCCAAAGTGAGACAAAACTTAGAAAGAGAGATGATAGAAGGAAAGAACTAGTTGGTCTTCCAAAAATCTTCTCCAGGCTTCCTTGTAGCCTTCCTTGATGTGATAACTTCATTGCAACTTGTAGACTTGATGATTCTGAAGACTTGATTGTTGGCAGCATCAAGATTGGTCTTGAATATAACTTAGTCACAATGAAGTCTAAGAGAAGAAGAAGTAAAAAGAGAATGGGAAGAAAGACTTAGAAATTGTAGCTGGTTGGTCTTCATGAACTTCCTCTTGATTTCTTCTAAGTCCTTTCTTCTTGGAGATGCTTCTGGAGTCTTGTTTTCATGCTAAGTCCTTCTTTGATTTCCACTAATTTCTAACTTAGTGGTTTTTGACTAGGAGAGTCAAAAAGAGCTAACATGCATCCTCCAAAACTTCTAAGGAGGAATATCATGTATAAAGTTCAACATGATACTAAGGACTTAACATGCATGCCATGCCTATAAAAATGCTCTAAGGAAATGCGAGCAAACAAGATGTTCCAAAACAATAACTAAGGACCAAAGAGGTCAAACAATAAGTCAAAATAATTTCTAAGTAAGAGTTCATAAAATAAGGTGTTGATATTTTTCTAAGGAAAAATACTTTTAAAACCATAGTTGATAAAATTTCTAAGGACAAACACTTATCAAAAATAACACTTAGGAAAAGATTTAACACTTTTAAGATGTTGAAATTTTCTAAGGAAATAGTGTTGTCAAAATAATTATCAAATATTTTCTAAGGAAGAAAACTAATTTGTTGGGTGAGGTGAAATATTCCTAAGTTATTCTGCATCTAACATGTTCATAATTACTTAGCTAAATTTTCTATTCGAAAATAATGTGGAGAGCAATTTTAATATAATTTACTTATTAAAATAACACCTAAAATCAATAAAAACAAAATACAGCAAAATCATAAAAAAAAACACTTCTACAAAAATACAGAGCAATGCTACGGCCATTACTTATACAAACAAAAAATATAGCAAAATATTTTGCTCAAATATCAATTTTTATAATTAAATTATAGCCAAAATATCAATTAAACCATTTTTAAAATTTATCTAAATTAATTTCGTCCAAACCTCAATTTAAGCATATAGAAAGTTTCTACACATTATTAGCTTTCCAAAAATATAAATTTCATAAATTTTGGATAAGGGACTAAAAATTAATAACGAATCTAAATCCAGGGACCTATCCGTGATGCGCAGGGGCTTAAGCGTAAGGAAAACTGAAAAGATCTTCGCGCTGGGATCCTCCGTCGACGTGGCAGGCTCTGGTTGGTGCGGAGATCTTCGCGGGTTGAAGCGGGTGCGGACGGATGTGGGCGGATGCGGACGCGGGCAAAAGCGGGACAAACGGGCATACCGTTGCGCGATCTAATCGCGGCCGTTGGATGGAGATCGGACGACGGTGGCGCGGTTGACTTCCTGCGGCGGCGGATCTCGCCGGAAACGAGATGCCGGCGGCGCTGCGGGACGGGAGTGGATGGCGGAGGGGTTTCCGGGGGCCCCGGGATGCGCTGGAGACACCCACGGGCTCGTCTCGTCGAGGGGATGATGATGGTGGCGGTGGCGACCCTCGGTGAGCTCCCAATTGGCGACGTCGTGCTCTCCCGAGGCGGCGGCGGGGACGGTTTTTGGCGAGGAATTTAGAGGCGGCGGAGGGGGTCTAGGGTTAGGGTTTTCGGGGTTTGGGGCGCGGACGTCGAGGCGCTCCCTCTTATAGGGCTGGAGGCGTGGGGGAGGGGCTAGGGCCGTGTCGAGCACGGACGCCGAGGCCGGTAGGATACGGCGATGAAGGAGCCGACAAGTGGGTCCCATTTGTCAGCGTGAGGGAGCACGCGGCTGGGCCGCGCTATGCGCTGCTCGCGCGTTAGGATAGTTGGGCTCGGCCCATTTAGGCTAGGTCCGCATTTTTTTTTTCCAGAAATTTGTTTTCTTTTCTGTTTTTAAACAAAAACAAATATCTTTTGAATTTGAAACTCAAAATCATTCAAACCACTTTCAGTAATTTTGTAAAAACAAACTCTTTGATCTACAGCCTTTAAATATCATTTTCCAAAACATTTTATTATCTAAATTCTCTGAAATGTGTTTAAATGAATATTGGACACTTAATGTCATTTGAAATGTGTAGGGTTTTATAAATTCCTTTTGAACTTAAATTTTAAAACCAAAGCAAAATATGAGTAATATGATTTATATCCCCCAATAAAATAATCTTATAAAACTCAAACAGTTTTAAAAAGGGTTTGATAAATCAAAATGAATTTAGAACTCATTTTCGAATCCAAATACTTATTTTGTTCCAAAAGCAAAACTATAAAACTTGAAAATAGAGGATAGGTGAGTAATAGAATAAAACTCAATGCATACAATTAATTCACAACCAAACACACTTTTCAAATAGAAATCATTTTGATTTCCAAACTAGGTTTTTAATAAACAATATGACACTTGTTGTCCAATTTAAAATAGGTTTAAAACAATCAGAGGTGGCTTAAATAAAACTTGAATATCACAAGATAAACCTTTTGCAAATATTTATATTTCAACAAATACAATCAATTCACAAACAACATTAACAGAACAATACATAAAAGTCAAAAGAAAATTTTGGAGCATAAATGCTCTACTAATATATTTTCTTAAATATGTTTTCAAGTGGAAATTTATTTCCCACCTTTGAAATATCAAAATGCAAACAAGGCTATATGATGATGAATGCATGCATGATTTTCTTTTCAAAGCAAAATACATAATAGTTTTCAAAAGTTTTAAATTTTTCTGATTTTTCAACTTTTTAAAAACCTGGGATGTTACATAATATGTGCAATACAAATTAATTAATGCATCTAGTGATCGACACAGCCTTAATATATATATATATACCTCGCCAGAGTTTGTTATGGGCACTTCGTCGTCTCTTCTTTCTTCAGACTCAAGTCCCTCACCGGAGTCGTTCAGAAATTGTGAGCTGAAATCATCATCTCCACCGGCATCTTCTCCACCGACATCTGTTCCATGCGCACTCGCATATATAATTTGTTGCATTTGGTCTTCATTCTCGTCGTTTCTGAAGGGGGCGTCCATAGCTCAATGTCCCTGCAATCAATTATATATGTTTTCAATTTTGTAATAAGAAAATGCCCCAATTTCTAAAATTAACATCTCCTAACATTTCCTAACTATTGTAACTAACACAATTTATAGTAAAAAAACTAACACAGTTTTCCTACCTGCCAGCCCAAATTTGGGACAGCTTTGTAACTAAGACAATTAAAAAAAATTAACATCCGGGCTGACCCAAATTTCATCCCAAATTTGGGCCAGCCCAAAGGATGGTGGGCGCGCGGCTATAGGCGGAGAAGCTGCAGGCGCTCGTGTCGCGGCGGGACACCAGCATTGGGTCGACACGCCGCGTCCGCCCCTGGCCACGAGCGCATGGTCAATGCTGGCCCACCTGCCAGCGACCCACCGCCCCGCCGCCCCGTCTTCCCAACTCGGCCGCGTCCACGTGTAACCGCCCACTCACCACGCGCGTCAATTCCCCAGCTCCCTCCCGTAGTCAATGCTAGCCCTGGCCTACCTGCCAGCGACCCACCACCCCCCCTCGTCTTCCCCGTGGTCAATGCTGGCCCACCTGCCAGCGACCCACCGGCCCCCTCGTCTTCCCACCCCGGAGTCAATTCTGGCCCTGACTGGTCCTTTAAAAATGGACCCCGGCCGTGTGGATAGCGACCTCAGTCCACACCGCCGCCCCCTGATGATGTGGATCACACGTTCGTTTGGAGACCCCAAGAGGAAGGTATGAAGCAGTGTAGCAGCAGTTTCCCTCAGTAGAAACCAAGATTTAATCGAACCAGTAGTAGTAAGAAATCACTTCTGAAGGTTGTCTGTGGCGCGCTTACGTGGAACCTGCACATAACACAATCAAACTACTTTGCCCCAACGAAACATTGAGGTTGTCAATCTCACCGGCTTGCTGAAAACAAAGGATTAAACGTATGGTGTGGAAAATAGTAGTAAATTGCAGAGAATAAAAAGGAACAATGATTGCAGTTGGTTGTATTATCATTGTAAAAGAATGGACCGGGGTCCACAGTTCACTAGTGGTGTCTCTACATAAAAGATAACTAACATGCTGGGTGAACAAATTACAGCTGGGCAATTGACAAAATATTGAGCGCATGACAATGCATATATATGACATGATGATTACTATGATATTCATGTGGGCATTACGACAAAATAAATAGACCGTTATCCAACAGCGTCTATGACTAATAATCCAGGTTGTCATCCGAGTTCCCCGTTGGTATTAAGTTGCAAGCAACGGATAATCGCATTAAGTAATGTGCGTAATGTAAACAAATGCATTAGACCTAACGGCGCATGATACGTCTCAAACGTATCTATAATTTCTTATGTTCCATATTGATATTATACCAATTGTTACATGTTTTATATACACTTCATAGCATTTTTATGCATTTTCTGGGACTAACCTATTAACATGATGCCACAGTGCCAGTACCTGTTTTCTGCTGTTTTTGTATTCCAGAAAAGCTAGTCTGGAAATATTCTCGGAATTGGACGAAACTTGGACAGAACCTCCTATTTTTCTAACACGAAGACGGAGTCCAGAGGCGACACGGAGGGGAGCCACGTGGCGCCCACACCATGGGGCCACGCGGGCCCCCTGCCGCGCCGTGGGGTGGTGTGGGGCCCTCGTGGCTCCGCAGCCGCCGCCCTTTCGGCTATTTATTCCTCCCGACGCGAAAACCCTAAATACCCGAGCCATTATCCATGAAATGTTCCAGAGACACCGCCGCCATCAACCCTAGCTCGGGAGGGTTCAGAAGCTCTTCCCGGCACCCTATAGGAGAGGGGAATCATCACCGGAGGGCTCTACATCACCATGCCTGCCTCCGGAGTGATGCGTGAGTAGTTCATCCTTGGACTACGGGTCCATGGCAATAACTAGATGGTTGTCTCTCCACTTTATGCTATCATGTTTAGATCTTGTGAGCTGCCTATCATGATCAAGATCATCTTATTGTAATGCTACATGTTGTGTTTGCTGGGATCCGATGAATATTGAATACTATGTCAAGTTGATTATCAATCTATCTTATATGTTATTTATGATCTTGCATGCTTTCCGTTACTAGTAGATGCTTTGGCCAAGTAGATGCCTGTAACTCCAAGAGTGAGTATTTATGCTAGATAGTGGGTTCATGCCTCCGGTAATCTGGGAGAGTGAATTATCCGTTGCTTGCAACTTAATACCAGCGGGGAACTCGGTATGACAACCTGGCGGTGGATTATTAGTCATAGACGCTGTTGGATAACGGTCTATGTATTTTGTCGTAATGCCCACATGAATATCATAGTAATCATCATGTCATATATATGCATTGTTATGCGCTCAATATTTTGTCAATTGCCCAGCTGTAATTTGTTCACCCAGCATGTTAGTTATCGTTATGGAGAGACACCACTAGTGAACTGTGGACCCCGGTCCATTCTTTTACACTGATAATACAACCAACTGCAAACACTGTTCCTTTTCATTCTCTGCAATTTACTACTGTTTTCCACACCATACGTTTAATCCTTTGTTTTCAGCAAGCCGGTGAGATTGACAACCTCACTGTTTCGTTGGGGCAAAGTAGTTTGATTGTGTTGTGTGCAGATTCCACGTCAGCGCGCCACTGACAACCTTCCGAAGTGATTTCTTGCTCCTACTGGTTCGATTAAACCTTGGTTTCATACTGAGGGAAAATGCTGCTACACTGCATCATACCTTCCTCTTGGGGTCTCCCAGCGAACGTGTGATCCACGCAATCAAGCATATTTTTGGCGCCGTTGCCGGGGAGCAGAAGCACTTCGGTTCAGCAATCTCCTTGCCTTCCTTCCACACGCCATATTTTCTGACGCCATATTGGGAAGCAAGAGGATTTCTGCAAGGGGAGTTTCACGCTTCCAATCTCTTTACTTTGTTATTGTCTTGCTTAGTTTATTTTTATTTAGTCTTGTTTGCTTTATTTATCAAAAACACAAAAAAATTAGTTACTTGCATTTAGTTTATTTTCTGTTTAGTTTCTGTTATTTCATCATGCTTCTCCCTAAGTATACTTTAAAAGACATATCTGTGGGTAGTGGGTCTATCATTGGAAGAGATAACATTGAGGAATTCTTGGGTCACATTAGTAGGCTTAAAGATTTTGAAGATAGACCCTTGGTAGAACTTGCTCCAAATTATGAAATTGCTACAGCTTCTCTAGTTCACATGTTGGAAGCTAGGTTTGTCAATCTGAATCCTATAATGCAGCATATGTTCCTTAAACTTCATGATATGGAAGATGGTGAAAAGAAAGATTTTGTTCTAGAAACCTTGCTTAAAGAATTTGGTGATGTTGCTAGAGAAGCTAGAAAAGTTTTTATTCGATATAAGATGCTTGGCTATTATATTGATGTTACTAATACACTTGAGAAATTGGAAAAAGAGAGGCTTAAATACACTAAAGAAACTAATTATGAGGGGGAAGTTAAGATACCAATACCTTTTAAGTTTGTAGGCATGCATGAGGCACTAGAAAAGAATTTTGATTGGATTGTTCCTGAAAATTTATTTGATGAGGATAGTGTGCCTAAAAGTAATGAAAAAGGAGTTTCTGAAACTTATATAGATAAGATACAATGCATTGTTGAGAAAACTTCCAACCTTTCTGTTGATGCTTCATCACTTGGAAACACTTGATTCTTACTTTCTGCGCCTAGCTGAAAGGCGTTAAAGAAAAGCGCTTATGGGAGACAACCCATTATTTTATTTCTGCAATTTTTCTTTTTTTAGTCAAGGAGTTGTTTACTTCTGTAACAATTCCTTTGTATCTTTATTTTATCGCATTGTTGTGCCAAGTATTGCCTCTAATAGGAAGATGATGCTAGATTTGGATTTCTGCGCAGGAACAGATTTCTGCTGTTCACCGTTTTAATTCTGTAAAATCACAGAAAAATTATTTAAATCTGAAATTTTTTGTGCGTGATCCTCAGATATGTACGCATCTTTCGTTAGTTTAAAGTTTTTCGATCTGAGCAACGTAAGTGCCTCGAAAAAATTTCTTTGCGGACTGTTCTGTTTAGACAGATTCTGTCTTTTATTTTTCGCATTCTCTCTTTTACTAGTGTTGAGTGGAATTTTTTTTAGGGTGAAGAGCTTCACATAACATCAGTGGCAGTAGCTAATGTTAAAAGTAACGGTCATGTTTGTGTCCTTATAGAACATGTGAGTTTTTGATTGTGCACTAACCCTCTAATGAGAATTACTTTGAGTTTGGTGTGGCGGAAGTTTTCAAGGGTCAAGAGAGAAGGATGATATAATGTGATCAAGAAGAGTGAAGAGCTTAAGCTTGGGGATGCTCCCATGGATCACCCCAGCAATTTCAAGAAGACTCAAGCGTCTAAGCTTGGGGATGCCCAAGGCATCCCCTTCTTCATCAGCAACTTATCAGGTCATCTCTAGTGAAACTATATTTTAATTCTTTCACATCATATGTGCTTTACTTGGAGCGTCTGTGTGCTTTTATTTTCAGTATTTTATTTTTCGTATGGTCAACTTGATTGGACCCCAGCATTCTTGATTGGGAGAGAGACACGCTCCGCTTTTTCATATGAATACTCCTATTCTTCACTTATACTTGTTGAGTATTCTTATCTAGCTATTGCTATGCTTTTAGCTCCTGTTTTTCATGCATCTCTTATTCAGAGCTGTTAGTTCTTTTAAAGAAAGTACTCTCTTGCTTCACTTATAATTGTTTGGAGAGTTTATGTTGAAATAAATTGATTGGTGTTTGGTTGGAACAGAAAATGTTGCATGTGGTAGATGGTATAATGGAAAAAGCTTACATATTCT
Source organism: Poa pratensis (assembly GCA_947311845.1). NCBI lineage: Eukaryota > Viridiplantae > Streptophyta > Magnoliopsida > Poales > Poaceae > Poa > Poa pratensis. The sequence goes on along the minus strand of CAMZMU010000057.1, from coordinate 57,868,152 downwards.
TGTAGATCATTGTATTGGATAATTTGATACTTGTCAATTGTTTTGAGTTATCAAGTAGTTCATGTTTAAGCTTTTGTATCATGTAGTTAAAACCTATTAATGAAGAACTACCGTAAAGCTCGTTGAAATTTGGTTTGCATGATTGGTATCTCTAAGGTCTAGATATTTTCTAGTAAAAGGGTTTGGTTAACAAGGAAGACAGTGTAGAGTCTTATAATGCTTGCAATATGTTTTCATATAAGCCTTGCTGTGTCGGTTGATATCCTGTGTTTGCTTCAAATAACCTTGCTAGCCTAAACTCTGTACTGAGAGGGAATGCTTCTCGTGCATCCAAAACCTTGAGCCAAATCCATGCCATCTGTGTCCACCATAACTACCTATATGTGGTATTTTCTTGCCATTCCAAGTAAATTTTTCATGTGCTACCTTTAAACTATTCAAACTTTATTACTCCTATTTTGTGTCAATGTTTACCAAGCTCATGAGGACGGGGTGGATGTCTTTATGTCAACTGTCAAACAGACTTTACCACCGGACTAGCGGCATATACATCCGCTTATCCATTAATTTTGCAAAAAGAGCTGGCAAATGGGGTGCCCAGTCCCAATTAATTACAACTTTAACCGCTTAATTCTCTTCACATTTTTGCCCTGATTTATCAGTCAAGCAATGACAAACAGTGAAATATCTGCATGTGTAAACAAAAGAGAAAGAGGGATGATCTGCCTTGCTGGTAGAAATAACGTCCTTCATGGGAGCCGCTCTTAAAAGTCTGGTTGGCAGGGGTCATATTGTACTTTCCATTTTCTGATTCGTTGACAATTAACAAACACCTCTCAAAACTTATTTTTACTCTCTATATGATTTCAAAAACTTAAAAAGCTCTAGCACATGATTTAATCCCTGCTTCCCTCTGCGAAGGGCCTTTCTTTTACTTTTATGTTGAGTCAGTTTACCTACTTCTTTCTATCTTAGAAGCAAACACTAGTGTCAACTTTGGTGCAACAATTTTTATATGCTCATATATTGCACTTATTATATGCTTTGTGTTGACAAATATCCATGAGATATATATGTTGAAAGTTGAAAGCAATTGCTGAAACTTAAATCTTCCTTTGTGTTGGTTAAATACCTTTTGCTTAGAATCTATTGCTTTATGAGTTAACTCTTATGCAAAACTCCTTGATGCTTGTCTCGAAAGTACTATTCATGAAAAGTTTTTGCTTATATGATTCAGTTGTTTGCTCATTATCTACTTGCTAGCAAACTATAGACCATTGACCTGGATCACTTCATTCATAACATGTGCTTTACAGTATTATTTGATCAAGATTATGATTGTAGCATGTCACCTCAGAAATTATTTTGTTTTTATCGTTTTACCTACTCGAGGACGAGTAAGGGTTGACGGCGGCGGCGTCTCTGGAACTTTTCGTGGATAATGGCTCGGGTATTTAGGGTTTTCACGTCGGGAGGAATAAATAGGCGAAAGGGCGGCGGCTGCGGAGCCACGAGGGCCCCACACCACCCCACGGCGCGGCAGGGGGGGCCCGCGCGGCCCCATGGTGTGGGCGCCACGTGGCTCCCCTCCGTCTCTCCTTTGGACTCCATGTACGTGTTGGAAAAATAGGAGGTCCTGTCCAAGTTTCGTCCAATTCCGAGAAAATTTCCAGACTAGCTTTTCTGGAATACAAAAACAGCAGAAAACAGGAACTGGCACTGTGGCATCTTGTTAATAGGTTAGTCCCAGAAAATGCATAAAAATTCTATGAAGTGTATATAAAACATTTAACAATTGGTATAATATCAACATGGAACATCAGAAATTATAGATACGTTTGACCCGTATCACCCCCACCGAATCTAACCCGACCCCTCACCGGAGCCATCTCGCGGTGGTTCAAGCCGCCCAAGAACCAGCACGAGTCCGACTCCTCCTCCGGCCGACGCGCCGCGCTTCCTCCTCCTCCGCGCGCGGCCCTTCCTCCTCCTCCTGCCCGACGCTCCGTTCCGCCGCCACCGCCGGCGGCGTTCGGCATCGTGCCGCAGGGCGTGTAGATGGTTGGGGGAGCGGCGCCGGCGCGTCGGGCCGGTGCAGCGGATGCGGCGCCGAAGAAGAAGAAGCGGATGCGGCGCTACGTGCACGTGAAGGAGTGCTGGTGGCATTGGAACCATGCCACCCCGGTGTACTGGCCCGACGTCCACCTGCCGGACGACTGGCACCTGAATCCGCAGCGGATTCCGGTGCCGCCGATTCCGGCCAGTGGCCTGGCCAGGATGGTGGAGATCGCGCGCCGCCGCCGTCTCCTCCCACCGGAGTCCCCCAACTGGGACCAGTGGTTCGCGGACGAGTACGACGACCGCCGGCGCGCTTATTTCACGCAGGCCCCAGCACCGCCGCAGGAGCCCGAGGCGTACCCCACACCGCTGCCCGGCCAGGAGCCCGAGCTGTGGTTCGAGGAGGAGATCATTGACGACGATGACCCGGAGATGCAGGCCACCTACGAGGCGTCCCGGCGCTCCCTCGTCGAGGACGAGATCAAGTGCTGGGAACAAGTGTGGGCCGCGGTCCAGCCGCCGCCGGCGCCACCACTGCCGTGGTGGCAGCACATGGCCCAGGAACAGGAGGCCGAGAAGCTGGAGTTGGAGCCTCTCCCAATGCCTGTCGGCCTCCTTGACCAGTCCTGGGGCTGGACTGGCGGCAGTTGGTCGGCGCCGCCGCCGCAGGAGCAGGAGGAGCCGGCCAGGGGGCAGCCGCAGCAGGAGCGGGAGGAGCAGCACCTTCCGCCGGAGGAGCAGCCGCCGCCGGCCCATCTGTGGGCCGCACCGGGCTACGTCGTCCTCTCCGACGACGAATAGGCCTCCGGCGCCGTCGCCGTGTCCTCCCACCGCCCCCTAAAATGTAATGGCCTTTAGGCCTTTTTTTACTTTTTATTGTGGCTCGACCCCTAAAATGTAATGGCCTTAGGCCTTTTATTGTACATAAATATTATTAACGAAATGTCCAGCCGTCGGCGTCCATCGTGGTTCCATCCCACGGTGGTTCAAATTTAAGGGAGAGAGCAGGACGGGAAGAGAGAGGAGACCGTACCTTGCGCGCGGGGACGGCGGCGGCGTGTGGGCGCGGGTGCTCGGGACTCGACGGCGAGGAAGAGGGCGGCCGCGGTGACCGGAGCAGGAGAAGGCGGCGGTGGCGGCGGCGGCACGGGAGCAGGGGAGCACGGCACGGCAGCCTGGCGGCATCTTCCTCTTCTTTGGCCTGGCGGCAAAATGCGGGGACGAGAGAAAGGGGAGGGATCTAAAAGGCACTAATGGGCCTTTAGTCCCGGTTCCAGCCACGAACCGGGACTAAAGGTCCATTTTTGGGCCGCTGCCAAATTAGCGCGCCAAAGCCCACCTTTAGTCCCGATTGCAACCAACAACCGGGATTAAAGGATCTTTTGTAAAAATTTTCTATTTTCTTTTTCCTTGTTTATTTTATTCTATTGATTTAATTGTTCAAATTTGATAAACTTTATATCAAACGTAAGCCCTGGACATGTAGAATCTTTTGGTACTGGTTATTTTCAAATTTGACTATGTTGAATGTATTCAAATTTCAAATGGATGAGTTGAGTAAATTTGACGTAACCACTACTTGTGTACCTTAAAAATATTTTTGTAAAATTTTGGTGGTCGAATTATCCAAAAATATCGACGGTTCTGTATATAACCACTACTTGTGTACCTTAAAAACATTTTTGTAAAATTTTCAGAGCAAACTATCACACACTTGTAGTTCAAATTTGAATTATTTTCAGAAAATAGGCATAAAGTCGTTTAAATAGGCGAAATTAGGTAGAAACCGAGAAAATTACTAATATTTGTGGATTATCCATACAATATGGGCTACTTTGTGAGAAATTTGGATGGGTGCCATTTTACACCATATTTGTTGTACTTGCTTCACAAAAAATGTCATTTTTGACACTTAAAAAATGAAAAATAATATTTATATAAGTAATTTGAAAAAAACTCAGTTGTACAACATTGTTTCTCATAGAACAAGGATCTGCGGCCGCCTGCCGCGTCCCTTTAGTACCGGTTCGTATCACGAACCGCGAATAGAGGTCCCCAACGAACCGGGACTGGAGCTTGCTAGCGCCCTGGGCATTCGAACCGGGACTAGTGCCCCCATTGGTCCCGGTTCGTAATGGAACCGGGACGAAAGGGCCAAACCGATGGCCTGTTTTCTACTAGTGTTCGTGTCGTGCCTCGCCATCTAATACCTGCTGATCGGCAGCTTCTACCTCCCGCCCGAGGCGGGGGCCGACGACGGCGATCGGCTGATTTCCATCATCGGCGGCGTTTTGCTGGCCGTCGGCCTCGCCGTCTGTTGCTGCTGCCGCAGTCCACTTGGAGGACCTGAATAGCTGATGGATGAGCTACTGTTATCTGATTAGTTATTACCAGCTGCAGTCGTGTTCCTGAATCCTGATGGATGGACAAATATTTCCAGTTTTTTGTCAGTTTATTACTATCACATGGGAATGAAGAAAAACATGCGGTTTCATTGCTGAATTAATTTAGAACACCCTGTAGTTTTACTATCTGAAAATAGTGCGCGGAGATACAAGCAGATTGAAGTATGCATCGACTCATATAGTTTGTATCACAAAATTTATGTCAAGCTAGGATTTCAATAGGAATGATTATGTAAGTGCATCATTAGTTAGTCGATGCACAATGTCCAGCATAGCACGTCTCCATAAACCTTAATAGCAGCACAAGCCTCGTAAACAAGGAGCTACCAGCAATACGGTTGGAAGCAATTAAGTCGCTTGTTGCGAAACAACTGCGTATTATCCGGTTACATTTGCAACCACGACGTGAAAAAAAATCTCATCACATGGACATAGTGATGCTGCAACATCATCATCGACTCGTCATCGCTGCTATCAGTGAAAGAAAGCTCATCGACATTCATCTAGTTGGTTGGTAACAATTCAGACCGGAAGCAGAGCCCGGTTCCTCCTTGTAGGGCGTGTTTGGTAGCCCACGTCCTCTCCAAACAGGCCCCAGGGGTGTAAAAATGGGCTGTTTGGTTGCCCACGTTTTTTCTTGACCCGCACACGCACGAAACTTAAAGCACCACTCATCCAGGCCCAAGGGGAACGCCCGAATCGGCCGTTTTTTTCAGAGTCACCTTCAAGCCAGCACAGTAGCGGCGAATCTCGTGTGCGCGGAGCCACGGGGATGCAGCCATGGAGATGGCGGGAGACGGAAAATTGGTGCGCCCGTATGGCGCAAACGCTACTCTCACCCCCCCCCCCCCCCTCTTTAGTCTATCGCCTGAATCGGGAGAAGAGACCAGACTAAATCGGCATCAAAGGAGGCGGCGGAAGCGGCGGCAAGTTAGATCTACGGCAGCGACGGTGACACCGCCAGCGGTGAGGACCAAGATCTGACTCTCCTCCGCTACATCGACGGCACCGAAAGCTCGGTCCTCTCTTCTCCCATGGCGGTAAGCAGTATTCCCCACCTGATTTTGACTGGATCTAAGAGTCGAATAGCAGCACCTTGATTTCGGCTGGATCGTAGACAAGAAAAGTAGTTGCATACTAGCTAGATTTCGCCTGCACTCTCATACCAGCACCTTGATCTTGATTTCACTAGGACAGACAAGCTCGTATGCCGCTCATCGTTCAGGCCGCGGCACTCATAGCTGTGATGCAGGCGTGGCTCCTCTTAGTCCATCGTAGAGCAGTACGCCGCAATTACAGGGGTGTAATCAGGTATGGTCCATTGTTCCGCCGAGACCAGGAGAGGATTGCAAATCTGAACTACATCTACAACAACAATGAGGTCGAGGCCGTGAACATGCTGCCAATGGGCAGAGCCACATGTGGTATACATACTTCAAGGTGAGAGATTTCCTAGTTCTTGCTTGCATACAAACATTGTTCATGTATCAGGTGGTAACCTAACACTATGTTCATGTCAACAGGATTGTATTGGTGCAATTGATGTCACTCATGTCACCGCTAGAGTGCCACGGTCAGAGTCTGCTGCATACAGGGGTAGGAAGCATTACACCAGGCAGAATGTGTTTGCGGCTGTCGATTTTGACATGAAGTTCACATATGTGCTAGCTGGTTGGGAAGGATCTGCCCATGATGCAAGCATCCTTGCTGACAGCATGAGTCCACCAGATGGGATCAATATTTCGGATGGCAAGTTCTACCTTGGAGATGCAGGATATGCTTGTCGCTCAGGTGTTCTTCCACCCTTCATGGGTATCAGGTACCATCTCAACGAGTTCTCTTCGAGGAACTATCCTAAGGATGCCAAGGAATTGTTCAATCTGCGACACTCAAGTCTGAGAGTGACAGTTGAGAGGGTATTTGGTGCTCTGAAGAGCAGATTCAAGATCCTTGATCAGAAACCATTCCACCCATTCCCCACCCAGGTTAAACTTGTTCTTGCATGCTGCATTCTTCATAACTAGATCTTAGGATGGGGTGTCGATGAGTCTCACACAGTCTTGGCATATTACCATCTTCGGTATCACCAACATCTTCGCCATCAGCATCACATTCTTCATTTTTAGGACCTATAATCTCGTTCTCGTGGTCAAGCTCCATCTGATCAATATGTGATGCCTGATCAGTTTGTGACATCTCATCATCTAGCATCGCATCATTAATACCAGGCTCCGCCATCTCCCAGTCTTTCTTCATTCTTGCCACGCAGGTACTTCGCATGCTTCGTCCAACATGTGTATCCATCCATGAAGCCCCTTACAAGCAAGTGAGATTCTATCTCAACAATACTGTCCCAATCGATACAAGTCTTACAATCACGACAGGGACATCTGATGCGTCTCTCTTTTTCCTTCCACATATGTATGAGCGCTACTCTCTTGAAAACTTTTATGCCACTGCGGTATGCTGCCATTGTATGTTTCTCGGTCATCCATTCTCTATTCATCTACATACAGACAAAAGAACAATGAATAACATATTTTCATCTACAAACACAAAGCAACAATAAACACCGGCCATCTTCTATTCTAATTACGATAGAATACAACTTCACTTAAGTATCCATACCTCTGCTACGTCCTCTGCTAGATCCCACGGGAACAACGACTCCGCCGGACGGGCGCACACAGGCACAACCCTCTCTCACCGACGAAACTCAAAGGGCAACCGCCGCCGCCGCCGCACCTCAAAGCGCCACCGCCGCCTAACCTCAAAGAGCCACCGCCGCCATCGCCGCACCTCAAAGCTGAGGGAAACAATTACTGGACTCTCTCAATTCAAGTAGACGGGCGCGGAAAACGGGCGCGGAACCTCAAATATTTTGACTTTTTCTAAATAATTGTTTTATCATACGCTTCGAAACATAAAACCGTATGAGAAGCTGCAATACATCACAAACGTTTTGCCTAACACAAGGGTCACGAATATATGCACACGATTACCGGGGAGCGAAACGTGTGCGAAACCTACAACCTATACAGACGCCTGACTTTTAGTAAGCGTGTGCGAAACGCTTTAGGAACTCAAAGCGTATGCGATTGCTCGCCCTTGAAACGCCGCTCCAGCCGTCGCACACGGTTTTAAACGCGAAGGGTAAGCGATAGGTCATAACGCATACGGGTGCATTCTTCGGTATGCGATCGTGGGGTCTTAAATTGCCGATCTGTACTAGTGAATCGCTTCAAACCTGCTGATCAGAAGGTGATTAACTGTTGCAAAATCCAGTGTCAACTAAATGCAGTACATCAGCATGACACTTGCCTTGCTCAACTTTGGAAGCAGAGATGGAAATCCTCAGTTTTCAAAATTCAAAAATCAACACCACAGAAACTCTAGCTAGTTGTTTAGGTGTGAAACTCAAATCTATATTTCTTATAAAGCAAAACCCCACTAAGTACAATTAATATTTTTCTATCTCCATATGCAAGCTATCCACATCACTTGCTCTGATAGCCAATCAATTGTCCATGTCACCCCACTAATATTTATTAATTATTTTCTATATCTACATGCAAGCATCCATATCATCTTTTTTAGCCCATTAAACTGTCCACATCATTTTTTACGAATGATAAGATCACCATGTCGCTATATAGTTACACAAGTAAATCATGTGCAAGTAAAACACCGGAATTGGTTAAGCTCGTGAACTTTTTGCCAATTATTTTCAATGATGAAAATCATATAGCTGTTATTCGAAATTATGGTCTCTTCCATATGTACTCACTCAAAAAAATCTAGAAATATTGTGTGGCAATGTGCATGTCATCTTCATGCAAGTCATCCACAACATCCGTTTCTTCAACCCGTTAATACAATCTTATCTATATCAATTAGATACACCCCTAAACCATAACGATCTTAAGAGATACCCGCTGCAACGCACGGGGTGTCATTCTAGTATAATCATCATGCAAGCCTAAACAGAACCCTACATTATAGTTTTGAACAGCCATAAAATCCTAATGCAAGAAGCACGAGTTCCTCAACAATGCCATAAAGTACTCATAAGTTTTCTGGAAACAAGATTCAGCTATGTGAGACTAGCACTATGCCACCATGAACTGAATGGAAAAAATGATAAGCACAAAAGGCCAATCCAGCCGAAAAATCCGCTTCAGACTCTAGTTAAGTTCATTGTCACTGTGTATAATGCTCAGATCGAACAACAATGAGATAGCCACACAGCAACACCCAACCTAAATCAAACTGCTAAACAGAACAAGGATTGCTTCGCCAGTTTTGCGTGAGGAATCACATGAAGACGCCACCTTACTTTTCAAATCCTAGGAAGGAATCCGGAGCGCAACAGGCAGACATGGGTTGTAGGTAGGGTTTCTAATTATCTACAGGGTAAATAAATAGTGAGGTGAAAATTATACCTGCCAGAGGTTGTGGACCAGTGACAAGTAGATGGAAAACGATGTGACAGATGATGTATCGCCTAACGTTCAGAGATATGCAGTAACTACTTCAAACCCCAGTGACCTCAATGGGCTCACTAAACGCTAAAGACATTACCAAGTAAAACATAGAATCGTACTATGTCAACATTGCACTTGACTTGTTCAGCTTTCATAGCAGAGACGGTAAACTCCTTTGTTCTAAACACCGACTGAGACAAGATGGTGACATGCTCTGCATGAACTAGATGAACCAAGTCAAAAACATAATCACTGTCTCTGTGTCGGTAACATATGAACACCCAAAAAAATTCATATGAACACCCAAAATTTTTGTTGAAATTTTTGAACATTTTGAAATGTGTTAAAAATGCATTTTGCACAACCGGTTCATCTGCATCCATGAGCTAAAACATCATGTCCATGTTTTGTCCACATTCACATGTATACAAATGTATTTAGACATGTTTTAGTGTGTATGTTCATTCATTTTAGTATGAATGTAGACAACATGTGAAACACGTAAAACATTTTACATTTAAAACGGAGGGAGTAACTGATAAAATCGCAAGTTTTAATCTAGACTTCAAACCACAAATTCAAGGCAAAATGCAAAGGGAACATAAACCACGCCATAAAACGGGAATGGATGAATATACATACTACACAAAAGAATATCAGAATATGGTATATTCTCAGGTGACAGCACGTAACTAAAGTAGGAAATTTTAATTTATTATACTAGCTTCCAAAGTGTTTTGGCCATATAAGTACGTACGTAGCAGGTAGATCTTTATAGTTAGACCAACCATACACGTGCACGTATTTACAACCTTTCCTTTTGCAAACCCAAAACACACTATTATATTGATCGATAGATCTACAACCATCAAAAGGTGTAGATCGATCCAAAATCCACGATGAATATTACTTCCTTTCGACAAAAATTGCTAATTGCAGAATTCCTAATATTTATTGTGACGCCTGATTGAGCGTCCATCAGCCGAGTAATACGTCGACGCCAGGGCACATGCCTACGCGGCGGAGGGCGCCGGGGAGAACTTGCCGGCGCCGGCCTTGGACATAGGCGAACTCAGCGGGTCAGTGGCCTCGTCGGCGATGACACCCTTGTAGTCGAGGCTTTCGTCGTTGTAGATGTCCCACCACTTCTTTACCAGCATCTTAATGTCCTCCCTGTCCATGTTGGACTCCTCCCCGGTGAACCTCCACGGCTTTGAACCCTACAGCATGCATGTCATGGAAGCATCGATCACAAGAGCTAAGAGAATGAAATTAATGGTTGATGCATGCATGTGAGGACGACGACAAGGACGACGTACCGCGGCACAGTAGTGGACGACCTTGACCTTGCCGAGCTCGACGTTCTCGGGGTGCCTCCACAGCATAGCCAGCACCAGGTTGTGGACGTTTGAGATGGGCTTGTACACATCCCCGAAGAACATGTTGAGAAAGTCCTGCTCGGCGAACGGGGTCGGGTCGGTGACGACGAGCTTGTCGAGGAGGGCCTTGGCGGTGGAGAGGCTGGGCTCATGCACGAACATGCCAGCGTTGAAGTAGAGCGGCGGTGGCGGCACAAGGTCGTGCTCCGGCCAGATGACCCTGTCGGGGCACTGCTGGCAGTAGCCGATCTTGTACTGCGGGGTGTGGCTCCAGGTCTTCTCGCAGAAACAGTCCTTGACGGCGTAGAAGCTGCCTAGCTCCAGGTCGAAGAGGTGGTCGATGTTGTCGAATACCTGGATGTCCGCGTCCAGATACACCATCCTCTCGTACTCCACAAACTACGAACGTACACCAGAATCGATCAACATGTCAGATCCAGATAAGATGGAACATAAGAAGAGATCAACGAGCAGAGTATGTAGTGCGTTGCGTACCTCCCAGATGCGGAGCTTGGAGTAGTTGATGACGTAGTAGGCCATGGCGAACTGGGTCTGGCTCTCCGGCGGGTACACGGGCACGATCTCGCGGACAACGCAGCCCTGGTTGAGCAGCGTGCGGCGGTGGTCCTCGGGGACGTCGGGAAGCACGGCCACCACCAGCGGGTACGCCGACTTGACGGCGCGGAGGCCCTTGGCCAAGCCAACCACGCCCTTCCAGTAGTCGCCAGAGCCGGCAAGGAACGTCACGTACGCCCCCTTCGCCTCAACACCCTTGAGCGCCATTGCTCTCTCAGCTATGGATGGATTGAGGGATGTGCGTGTTGGTGGATGGTTCTGCGGCTTGCTGGGCTTTATATAGGCGATCGACGTACGTGGGGAGGGGTCAGTTGGGATGAAATGGAAAGGAATTGCCAATAGAAATCTCGGTTGGAATGTCGAAGATGGCTTTCCCCGATCCATGACCTCGGCGTTGATTACTTGATTATGATTTCCATTTTCATTGGCGCAGCTTCCGTTTTTTACTACTTTTGCAGATTCCGGGTGACTGAATTACGCCGTAGATGTCCTGCCTTGTCTGAGTATGACTTGGCAAGAAGTGATTTTGGCCGTTAACTTGGAAGGATAAAATTACTGTCCATTTTATCGCACGATTCGTGGCATTACTTTGTCCATCAATTCATTGCCGGTATATTCTTCTGAGATATGCATAGGAGGATATTCTAATGAAATAATTGGCATCTACGAGTAGTACATAGGCAAAGATCGGCAATTACGTGATTTGGCTAGCTATCCCGATAATGGTGAGAGATTCAATGCAATTATCAAGTCCATCGGTTTTACGGAGGTGAATAATAGCTACTTCAACCGACCTCGCCACATCTCCAAAGGTGATGCAAAATAAGACACATAAAAAAACTTCTTGATGTAAAACATATATCACCAAAAACATGATTTTTAGGGCATTGAAAAAACCCAACTCCAATAGGTGATGTAAAATAGGGCACGACTGATACAACAGGTGATGTACAATAACTCCGAAGAGCACATTTTTTTACTAGAACATCTGAAATTTTGATAAACATTCGACCTAAATATTGAACTAAAACATTTAAGTAAAACATTGAATGAAACATAAAACTAAAGATCATCCCAGTCGACTGAGAAGGATGAATCTGAGGTCCAGTCGAACGAGAAGGATGAAGAGTCGATGGTGATCACTATTGAGGGTCCAGCCTCGTCCTCCTTCTTGACCGTCGAGTAAAGTCTTCCGAGTAGCCGGCTGGATGGGGCAGCCGGTAATGCTTTTCCGGGTCCTTATTACCACCCGGTGGTGATTCCACCTACAATGCCACATTCAAATGCAACTCTGCTCGTAGCTGCACATGTGCAACACATGTTCTGCTCTTAGCGGCAGCTATCCTGGAGAACTACAAATCCCATTTCATTAAGAAAAAGTGTTACCTAATCGTACCGCCTAATTCACGTGTCTCCCTCCTGCTATTTGGTATTCCTATCTCGATTCCTCATTTTCAATAATAAAACACTATAGAACACTCCTTAGCGGAATATGTCGCTTTGAGTATGGAGCCGTTCCTTTCTTGACAGAAGCTTGTTCAAGTCATATGCTAGTATTTAGGGTGCTTTAGTTCATATGGTCAATCTGGTAACGAGTGCAACAAGCGTATCATGAACTGTTTGGATGCTTTAGTTCATATGGTCAATCTTTGAAAATAGATTTCTAATCATATTTGAAACTAGGTTTCTATTTTTGCAGCACTTGTTTGCAGCACTTTGTTTGGTGACAACTACAAATTCTCCTCTTGTTATCAATGTTGATGTTGTTATTGCTATAATATTAATCAGAAAATTATGTTGTTTGGTGACAACTGCAGTTTTTTCCCTTTTTATTGCCGAAATATTGATCTGAATGGTATGGTTTTCTTACCATCTATACACATGTTTAATTTTGTGTGACCAATTCTGAGTTTCTTTTGCATGGCGGTGACAACATCGACATGGGGTTGCGACGACGACATTGACACGGGGCTGCGGCGACGGTGATGAACAGGACATCGACATGGGGCTGCGACAACTGAGGTGACAAGGACATCGACAAAGGGCTGCTGCTGCGGCAACGACGGCGACAACACCGACACGAGGTTGATTGGCGACGACGGCCGTGGTGCATTGGACTTGTTGGTTTCAACAAAGTATGTATACTACATGTATGAATTTGGATGTGTGCTACGAATTGTATATATCAATAAAATAAAATTGGTTGATTCGAGATTTGTGGTTTATTCTATATTTGAATACATTTGGATTTTAGAATTGTGGTTTAATATCATTTTTGATTAAATTTTTTAGTCCCCAAATTGATACTAGTGGCGTGCTTCCCTGTGCACGCCTCTAGTATTAATATTTTTTTAGCCTCCTAAATTATTATTAGTGGCGCACACAATCGAAAGCGCGCCACTAAAATAAAGTAGTGGCGCACCTCATATCAGGAACGCGAATGGTAGGTGCTACTGTGTATACCGGTGGCGCACAAGTCATGTTCGTTATTGGTAGCCACTTCCAGTAGCAAGCCAGTAGTGGCGCACACATGTGCGCCACTGGTAGCCAAAAATAGTGCACCAGTGGTAGAGTTTTTCCAAAAATGAGTGCTAATTTACTTGGGTGCAAATCATGGGTATTCAAACGAATACACCTGAATACCCCTTGGCGCACAAGTCACGTGCGCCACTGGTAACCACTTACCGGTAGCAAGCCAGTAGTGGCGCACACATGTGCGCCACCAGTAGCCAAAAAAAAGCGTTGCTGATAGGGTTTTCCCAACTAGTGACTGCTAATTTACTTGGGGGCAAATCATGGGTATTCAGACGAATACACCTGAATACCCCTCGCGCCGCCAGTGGCCGCCTCCATCTTTTCCAAGTGAGAATTGGCAAAATCGTAAAAATATGCAGTGAGCATATTATATACAACTAAATTATCATTTGTGAATGAGAAAGCATTTGCCAGTGGCCGCCTCCATCTTACCCAAAGTATCCATCTGTAGTTAAGTTCAGTTGACGACCATGCACGATCATAAGCCTCCATGAACACGAGACAATACAATAACAAAATTGCGATCGGGGGGGGGGGGGGGGGGGGGGGGGTTGGGGTTGTAGGAGTTTATTAAGTTGCAAAGAATCAGAGACCACTTTATTCGAGTTGCTGGCTGCATATGTGCATGTGACCACTTTAGTACGTTGCATATAGCCAGACCACGTTAACTCAGATTCTTTTGCCTTTTGTTTAAGTTATTATCCGGGTCGGCGCACGAGAAGCATGGTGATTTTTCTTTCCATGCTGGCTAGCCGGTGGAATGATATAGAATCCGATTCGGTCAAATCAAATCAAGGAGGATCGAGAGGCCAGCTTCTCTTCCTCCAATTTTTTTTCTTGAAAAACCACGTATTCTCATTAATAGAAAAACAAGTTACATGAACAAACACAGACCTGAAAATTTAAAAGGCAAAATAGGGAAACAGGCACTTTGCAGGTAAACCCCAAAATATAGAAGATTGCAAAACGATCTGAAGGTTTTCTCCAAATCTTTTTGTGCATTTGCTGTTCCAAGAAGTTCGCCTTGACTCCGCCAAAGGAGCAAACGAGTACCCTGGCACCAAGGCAGAAAGCGTTGACAACTCAGATCGACAAGAAAAATTTACATGGGAATTTAATGGTGAACGAGACAACCATGCCATGACGAAGAACATGCGCCGTAGAGCAAAAAAAAAAAAAAAGAACCCAGACCGAAGGGCATCTACCATGGTAAAGTCATTGTTAACCTTCAGCCAATTGAAGTCCACAAAAAATAATTCATACAACAAAGGTGACTTTAGAGATCGTACAGAGGCAATACTATTTATCTTTTTCGCGAAAACATGAAACATTTGTGTTTCGATGCATCGATAGAAAAGAAGAGTTTTCCACATGCTCGAGCAAACACCATCCATATAACACGACTCAGTAGAGCATAATGACTACAACGCGCTGCGAACAACGAGCACACCTGGCCAGTCCGAAAACAACCACCACCGGCATCAAAACTACGAAGCAAAAAGAGCATGTCCAAGCTGAGCAACATCGCCGCGTCTTGACCGGCGCCGGTGATTGGACCAACTGATGTACATCACGGTGAGCACACAATGGTGATTGTGCATGACACCGACCGTATGAAGGTGCATGTGTCACACAATCTGTGTGCGTGGGAGAGGGGCATGGAATGTAGGGTACTGTAGGATTTTTCACGGGGAGTGAAGTGCCCAGTATGCAAAACTCTCCTACATTCGATAACAAGATTCACACAACATGATATGTCTTAATCTGTTTCTCAAAGAGTCAAAACTAAGGAGTTTTCCAGTCAAGTCTTACTTAGTATTTTTTTTTAGAATGGAGGGGCTCCGCCCCCGATTTCATTTAATTGAAAAACGAAACGATAATACAGCATTTTCCAGGCCCCTTGGTTTGTCGCCTCACACACCAAACCACCTACCAGAATCCTAACCTGAACCTACAACCTTATAAAGCTAGAACAACTTGCTGCCAACCAACACATCAGATAAACCACCAACACAGCTGCTGTTTGCCAACTAAAAGAAAGAAAAACTGAAACTCTACGAAGCTCCCCTACATATTTCTTCTTCTCTTGACACTTCCCAGCCTTCTTCCGCTTACACAGCAAACCTTCTTGTCAGCGGCGCCACTTGCCACCTACTGAACACCTCCGCTGCAACTCGTAGCAGAGCTCTTGCCCTCTGGTTTGCAGCTCGCATTGTCCTCGGAACTGAAGTTCGGTCCAAAAACTTAACCAAAGAGCTACTTTAGCCACTACACAATTAGGATCATAAGGAAAAACTTTATCAAAGTAAGCAGAAATTCTAGTTTTCCATATCGACCATAATACTGCCGCTACACCTACAGCTATCACATTCCTCATACTAGCTGGAAACTTAAAAACCCAGCTGACCAAAACATTAACATAATTTACATTAACACGTATGTCAAAAGCACATTCTACCACGCTCCACACATACCTAGCTAACGGACAACTAATAAAAATGATCTATGCTCTCATCATTTGCTACAAAACACCAGATTTAATCAAAATCTAATTACCCCTATCTCGTTCTACTCTAAGCATTACTTCACTACACAAGACCTGTAGCTCAATCCACATCACCAATGTTTCATCGGCTAAAGTACGCCTAAACCTGAAATCAGACCAGCTGGAAGTAACAACACTTGCTACTGTAATGCCAGAACTGAAAGTCAAGTTAAACTATCTACTGAAACTTTATGCTAAGAGGTACACTACTGCTAAACTATCTATTAAACTTTTTATGCCCGAACTGAAACAAAACCATTTACACCTATCTTGTTCCTCATGTACTACTACCTTATCAAAGAAAAAATCCCTGGTGTCCTCATCCTCTGCTACTCTATTTTTTACAGAAACAAATGGTAACTAAAAGCTTTAATATCTTTTTACTGTAACTTGCCTGAAAAAGTATAGCTCTAGTTTGCTCTAAATTCTCAAACACATTAACAATACCATCTATCTCTACAACAAAATTTTCTAAACTGATACCAACTTTGCTTACTAAATCTAGCAAATTAAGACGAACAGAATTTATATCAGCTCTCCTTCCTCCCGAGGTCCAGTAATGGCAGAATCTATGATTGCCTGTATCAACTATCAACAGATCCTAGAATGTGATTAGCTTAGGAAGCACACACATGATCCTAATTGAATTAAAACTTTCCTTATCAATATTATCAATAGACACCGATAACACCTCTTTATGTTTCCTATAAAAGTACTAATAGTCAATAACCCAGCCTTTGAAGGAACTCCTAATTTTCCTCGACCTATTTTTGCCACTTATCTATATTCCTTTTACCAAAGTGAAACGCGTTCCACAATTTACCTACTACTTCAAAACATGTCATCCCTTAAAAACCAACAACTCAATTTAAACCTCGGTTTCACGCCCAGGTCCAGGACCAACGGCGAGTGATCAGAAGCCACTTCGTATTAACAAGGAATCTGTCCAACTTAGCAAGAGTAAGCCTGATTATTACACCACGAAATATTCTACCAGATTTTTCTATCTCTTTTACATGTCCCAATGCTCAATGGTTACACTAAAATGGTTAGACCGCTTAGAAAGCCTCCTTATCTCTAGCATGTGGCGCACCATAGACCAAGACTATATTTAAAGCATTTGTCCTTTTACTTTTATCTGACACAAACAATCTAGCATGGAACCTACCTATCACTGAATCAATAACATCATGCATCTCACGATTTACCCCCAACAAGATCCTCCTGTCCTATTGCAGGAACCCAACCCCAAGGAAAAACACTTCTACCACTTAAAATCCTAAGAAAATTGACAGTAAAACATTCTTCTTAGTCTCCTGAAATGCCAAGACAAATTGGCATGGTACTTGGACATTACAACATTAATGTAAAAACGCTTCTCCGGCTCTCCTAAACCTCTAGCATTCCAAGTGAACCTAGCCATGTACAAATTGAAATAAACAGAACCAGTAACTCTACTTCCAAGTACCTAAACCTCTTACTTAGTATTAACACTCTTAGTTGACTCTGCAAAATTGTTCAAGTGAAATACGATCACCACCATATTTTGTCGTGCAAATCAAATCAAATCCAATCACGAATCAAGGATGAAAAAGGTCGTATTCCAAAATTTCAAAGAGAGCAATCAATCAAAGAGAGGAGGGCTCACAGGGCAGCGGATCTCGATCTGGGCAGTGGGCCCACACATTCCTCTCTGCCCACTCCAGTCCTTGCCATAAATACCACCACCCTCCCCTACCTCATCACCCCACCGACATCGCCGCCGGATAATCCAAATCCCCACGCGCATTCCGCCGGATCCCGCCCTACGACCGACCACGCCGCGCGACCGCCGGAGGAGAGAGAGAGAGAGAGACAGCATGTCGTCGTCGTCGACCCCGTCCCCGGCGCCGGGCGGCGGCAGGGTGGATCTGGACGGCGGGCCGGTGGCGCCGCTGACCATCTGCATGATCGGGGCGGGCGGCTTCATCGGCTCCCACCTCTGCGAGAAGCTCATGGCCGAGACCCCGCACACCGTGCTCGCCCTCGACGTCTACTGCGACAAGATCCGCCACCTCGTCGACCCGGCCCCGCCGCACCTCGCCGGGCGCATCTCCTTCCACCGCCTCAACATCAAGAACGACTCGCGCCTCGAGGGACTCATCAAGATGGCCGATCTGGTCAGTACGCCGCATTCCCTCCTCTCCTCTCTCTAATGGCGCCGGATTGGGGTGCTTCGCCTGCGCAGAATGGAACATTAGCCAGCCCCGGGGTTTCTGTTCTGGGGATTTGTTTACCATTATTTTCGCTGATTTTGGGAGGGAATCGCGCGGTCGCCGTGCGAAAAATCTGCCCGAAATCCCGGCGAGCTACTGACGATTTTGTTTCGCCTGCTGTCGGTGGCCGGTTTGGATCTGCGAAGACGATCAACCTGGCGGCGATCTGCACGCCGGCGGACTACAACACGCGCCCGCTCGACACCATCTACAGCAACTTCATCGACGCGCTCCCCGTGGTATGCACGCTCCAACCAATCCCACGCAGTTAGTTATTCCCGCAGTTGGCCGAATGAATGATTGTGTGAGCGTCACGTGTTCGTGCGCTGCAGGTTAAGTACTGCTCGGAGAACAACAAGCGCCTCATCCACTTCTCCACGTGTGAGGTCTACGGCAAGACCATCGGCAGCTTCCTCCCCAAGGACCACCCACTCCGCAAGGTGATGACGAATTCTTTCTGCATCATCCAAGGTTTTCGAGTCGGCGAGTCGACGAGTCGTTCAGGGGTAGCGACTCTTGACTAGTCGTGACTAGTCAAGACTCATGGTCGACTAGTCGACATGAGTAGTTTAGCAATAGGTACTATAAAATTACCATATTATATGTATAATTGTATATAACTATATACTTATTGATAGTCTATAATACAAACCTGGGCATCTCCATACAGTGTCCAAGCAGTTTTGGCTCGGGGAAAAATTGGGGCGATCTAGGTTTCACGGGGGAGCTGGGCAAGCAATATTAGAAAAAATATGACGCGCGGGGCCAACTTTAAGTCGTTCTTTGACTCAAAAACCTGGACTAGTCGAAACTAGTCGAGACTAATCGATTGAGTCGTTTGACTCAACCAATTAGTCGAGTCGAGATGCTGAGTCAGACTTTATTTTGCGACTCATCGACTAGTCGTCGACTAGTCGCGACTAGTCGCTCGACTCAAAAACCATGGCATCATCCCCTGCTGCTCAAAATTCTGCACTTGGTGTATGTATGTGTCACTAAGTGACATCTGTTTGTGGATAATGTTGTTGTATCTGACTGAACTCTGAAGAAGTAGGTTGACCTTTCTTTGGTTGGTTGAATAAACTAAAGCTGATTGGATTTAGGTGGACTGGATCTGGTGTAGGTTGCTAGATTGTGATGTTCAGCTGCAATTATGCTGTCTCTGTTGTACAAGTCCTTACATAAAAGGGTGGGCTAGATTTGGTGTTAGTTGGTAGTGGAATTTTGTAACGCAAAGCCTTGTTGGTTGCTGGGCGGCACTGGGATCATGTCTAGTAATGCTGGTTTGGTACCATAATTATGGAATGTTTTGGATTTCCAGGTAGAGCAGAGTTTGACTGCATACATTAAGTTTCAGTGTTCTTTTTCGTATGTTTTGCTCATTAGTTAATCTGTGTTCATCATCAGTACGCTTATATGGTAACTTCAGGGATTACCTTTATGAGGGGATGACCATTATTTATGTTGACAATAATTATTTGTTCAGCTATGTCATGCTATCACTGCACGTTTGCAAGTGGATGTAGTAGTGCAGAGAACATGCTATCATAAGGAGCTGGTCTTTTCTTATCAAAAAATTTATGTGTTAAATCAGCTGGAGCTTTGAGCTTTATGGACTCATGTGGTGACACCCTTGCAGCACTAAACGATAATTTGTTTGATATCGCTTGACTTGCTTATTTAAGCATGCTGTTATGTTTGATAAAACAAACAGATCGGATTGGATTGAGGTTGAATGGATCTGGTATAGGTTGATAGATTGTGATGTTTCACTGCAATTATTATGTCTTTGTAGACAGTCACTATAATAACATGTATGGTTAGATCTGGTTGTTGGTTCGCACTGGGATAATGTCTTGTAATGGTGATTTTGTACGATGATTGTGGAGTGTCTGGTCTTTCCCGGAAGACCCGAGTTTGACTGCATCCATTAATATTACTATGCTTTTCCTTATGTTGCTCTTTAGTTAATCTGCGTTGATCATCCCGTAGGATTATATGGTAACTTCAGGACTAACAATAATTATTTGTTCAAAATATGTCATGTTCTTAGTGTACATTGCTCTGCAAGTTGATGTAGTTATTTCAAAACATGCTGTCAGGGAATTGACCTTTTCTTGTTGCAATTTTATGTTAGTTCAGCTGGAGCTTTGAGCTTTTAAGAGCTCTCAACTAGTGACACACTCTTGCAGCACTAACAAAAAATTATCTGATAGCCCTTGGCTTCCCAATTTAAGAATGATGTCATCTGTCATGTTCCTGATATTTATGGTTTGCTATCTGTCATATTTTTTAACAATAGTATACCCAGGCTAACTGTATGAAATGTTTTGCTTTGCAGTAATGTTTTAGCTTACTATGCAGCAATCACATTCATTTGATCATATTTGGCTGTTCTCTGATGTGTTTTTTGTGCATTCCCTCAATCAGGAACCTGAATTTTTTGTGCTGACAGAAGATGAGTCACCCTGCATTTTCGGTCCAATTGTGAAACAGAGATGGTCCTACGCATGTGCCAAGCAGCTTATTGAGAGGCTTGTTTTTGGTGAGTGGAGTCACTTGTGTTAATTTTGCCATCAGCAACACTTAGCCTCTCCTCCTAACCGTGGATGTTTTGAGTCTTTACCAGCCGAAGGTGCAGAAAATGACCTTCAATTCACAATTGTGAGGCCTTTCAATTGGATTGGACCCAGGATGGACTTCATTCCTGGTGTTGATGGCCCCAGCGAGGGTGTTCCTCGGGTTTTGGCTTGCTTCAGTAACGTATGTAAACTTGTTCCTTCCTCTGAATGAGCATCTTCATTGCGCTATGTTTAGTCTTCTCAATTGATAATATGTTTTCAATGGATTTGCAGAATCTACTCCGCAGAGAGCCCCTGAAGCTTGTTGATGGCGGCGAGTCCCAGAGAACATTTGTTTACATCAAGGATGCCATTGAAGCTGTTCTTTTGATGATTGTTCGTCTTCTCTATTTAACGTTGCTTTGTTTTTTCTGAACATTAGTAATTACCGCATCAGTGGAACTTACATCTCTACTTTCTATTATCAAAAGGAAAACCCTGCTCGAGCCAACGGTCACATCTTCAATGTTGGGAATCCCAACAACGAAGTCACAGTTAGGGAATTGGCTGAGATGATGACAGAGGTACGCCATCGGCACAGCAACAGCATCTGGGAACATGTTCTGTTACCTTCGTCTGTTCTGAATCTCTCGTTGCCGCATCCATCTGTAGGTCTATGCTAACGTCTCAGGGGAGCCACCACTGGAGGAGCCTGTTATCGACGTGAGCGCGCAGCAGTTCTACGGCGAAGGGTACGACGACAGCGACAAGAGGATCCCTGACATGACCCTGATCAACAAGCAGCTAGGTATGCCAATTGTCAGCCGTATCGTGTTCTGTCTTCTGTTATCTTCCACAACTAGCTGTATCTGATCTGCATATGCTGCTGGCTGAACTGTAGGGTGGAACCCAAAGACCCCCCTCAAGGATCTGCTGGAGACGACGTTGACCTACCAGCACAAGACATACAAGGAGGCCGTCAAGACGCAGATGTCACAGGCCTCGGCGTCGAGTTAGACAGCATGCCCGTCGTGTAGAGAGCAAGTAGCATCGGCTATGATGTTTTGCGAGTCAAATCCTTTTTGCGCCTCTAGTTGCTACCTAGATCCCTGTCTTACCCTAGATTCAGTACCGTGTGCAAAGGGATTGGTTATCGTCTATACCTGTGATATGTACTTTTTGGTTGCACCTCCCGTGCCAATTTTTTCCATAGTGAGAGAGAGCTATTCTTGTCGAGTATAGATGATAAATGTGGAATTACGGTGGGAAATGTCAGATTGGTTTTGAGCTCAGGTGTATGAGTTTTAGTGCTTAAACCTCGTTGTTTTAGTTCCATTGAATAAACATGGGCAAAGCAGAAATAAAGGATATAATCTGGCCTTTTTGCATGCTTTTCTTCCACGAGTATTTATTTGCTGGCCAAGATTTGCTTTGTTCTTTCGGATCCATATGGAAAAAGAAAAAGTAAAAGGGATGCAAAAGCAAACTTGTAGAAGAGGACATAATTATTTTTGAGGTTTTTTAAACGATATGTGTCCTGTCCATCTAGTTCAAAATCATGCTTTCATATGGACTATATCTTTTGTGAGGCATCACCTATGCGGAAAGTATCTTTGGTTCCTGAGTACAAGTGCTTCTGCAAATAAAAAAATAAATCAAAATCATATTTACGAAAATTCTGAAAAAACAATCTGGAGGTAGCACTGACACAATACAAGGACAAGTATATGTGAAATCTATCTTTTTTACTTAAAAGTTTTCTTCCAATCCAATCTTTTCCTTTTTCGAATCTAATTTTTCCTTTTAAAGTTAAAGAAATTTGTGTATCCCAAGAATGTGCAAAATATCAATTTCAATTACTTTATTTTATGTGCTACACAGAAATGATAATAATATTTTTGATTTTTTTAAATAACAGGAGCACCTATGGATGTACGTACAAAGGGAGAGCGAGGTGATCTTGGGCGATTGTGGCGGCGGCCTAGGGTGTCAACCCTAGCCGTCGCCGCCGGCGCCATCTGCAGCTTCATCGTCGCTGCCGGCGAAGATTTGACGGGTCCTCGCCTCCTCTAGTTGCCGTTCTGGCACTAGGAGTGGTGGGGACCTCGGACCTGCGCAGAACGCTATACGAAGGTCCTTAATGTTAGATCTTGGTTTTGGTCGTCATCTTCTTCGTTAATAGAGATGGTATCGTCTGCAATAAGTGATATTCCACGCTTCGTTCGACGGCGAGATATCCTTCCCGGCGTCAATGGTAGTTTTGGAAGATTAAATCTGTCTAGGTATGGTTCTTCAGTTCTTCAGATCTTCGGATTGTTTCTCATGGTTGCCGCGAGGAGGCTTATCCTTGCAATATCTATCCCGGCTACTACGTCTTCGGCAATGGTGATTCGTTCTCTCGGTTCCCAACGACGTCGACAAAGTGGTTCGGTTATTTGTCCCTGTAATATCAGTGGTGGTGCTCTTACCGATGTTGCTTGATTAATTTAATGGCTGTGTGCGTGCACAAAGACTTGGCATTGCGGCTCAAAATTAAAAAGGGAGAACCTTCGGTGGTATTCACAGGTCTGTGGTTTGGTGTTTTCGGCGTTGTTCTACTGCTGCCTTCAGAAAAGTACAATATTGTGTCATGGATGAAGAAAGGGCTTGAAGATCTCATAGATTTGCTCGTCTCTTTTAGTTTTGTCTTTATAATCGATGTAATCGTGTACTCTTTGCTGGTTTAATATATGTGGAAAATTCAAAAAAAAAAGGAGCACCTATGGATGTTGTTTCCTTTTCCCTATTTCAGTGAGTAAGACACATGTGGATGAATGTTTTAAATTTATTTGAAATGCAAAAATTACAGATTAATAATACAATAAGCTTATAGATTTTTCTTTGGACTTGTACGCAATTTCATTTCGTCAAATCCACTAACTAATCCAATAAGTTGCGTATGGTTGACTCGAGTCGCCGCACACCAGCACGTCCGTCCCCAATCTATCGCCAACAAAGTTTCTTCTTCTGGGGTTTGGGTTTGGGGCCGGAGGAGATGGGCAACGCCGGGAGCGCGCCGGAGCAGGCGAAGAAGGAGGAAGCCATCGGCAGCGCGGAGGGGGGCGGCCGCCCGCCGTCGACGGTGCGGTTCTTCCCCAGCGCCGCGCAGCACACGGCGAGGCAGGCGCCGCCGATAAAGCTGGAGGAGGAGGACGTGCCGCCGCCGCCCGGCACCGCGGGCGAGCAGGAGCAGGAGGACATGGCCCCACGCAACCTCTGGCAGGTATACCCCAAGTCCGGCTACCCGCTTATTTACCCCTCCCAAAATCCATCCATGGCTGCCTGCCTGCCGCGCTACGGATACCTGACGGAAAACCGACGAAGCAATCCTTGTTCAGTCTAGCAGTTGATTTAGGTGTGTGTGTGACATCTCGTTTCTGCTCAAAACTGAACTAAACTGAAGTGAACCAGATTACTAGACAGGGAGATAATTTGAGCAGGATTGACATTCGTGCTCACCATTCTGTCTGCACGCTGAACTGCTATGGTGCGTAAGTCTCAGTTTGGTGGATGCTTCCTTTTACGTCAGGGAACATGTTGCTAGATTACTGTCAAATCTCATTGTTCCTGAGATCTTGTGTTCCCACAAAGCCTGCGAGCGCTTAGTATGGATTGCAGGGATAGGGAGGAACTCGCGCTGCTTGCGTCACGATCTTACTGCTGTTTAAAACTGTACTTTATAGCTGCTGTTTAGGTGTGCTCCAGTCAGGGATTACGCAATTCGCACCTAAACGACTACTATGCAGCGTGTTGCTTTCTGAACTTGAAAACTGGGTGATTTACCATACTTCTGTTTCCAAACATGAGCATGGCAAGTGCAATGTTAACGTGCTAGTACAGTTTACGTTTGTTTGACACCTTATTTAGTAACCCCTTTGAGGTCGCTCAAGCGGTTAGATATCTCTGCAAGACATCATTTGATATGTCGTCGTCCTCGTACTGACACAGAGACAGTGATTATGTTTAGTTCAGTAAAAATATTTGACTTGGTTCATCTAGTTGATGCAGAGCATATCACCATGTTGTGTCAATTTGTGTTTACAACTGGGGAGTTTACCGTCTCTGCTTCCAAACGAGAGCATGGCAAGTGTCATGTTGATGTAGTATGATTCTACGTTTACTTGCTACTGGCTTTAGCATTTAGTTACCACATTGAGGCCACTGGGGTTTGAAGCAGTTACTGCGTATCTCTGAACGTTATGCGAGTCATCATTTGTTAGGTTGTTGTCCACCTACTTGTCACTGGGCCCGCAACCTCTGGCAGGTATAATTTTCACCTCACTGTTTATTTACCCCACAGATGAATTAGAAACCCTACCTACAATCCATGGCTGTCTGCTGCGCTTCCGATTCCTTCCTAGGTTTTGAGAAGAGAGGTGCCGTCTTGTGATTCCCGACGCAAAACTGGCGAAGCAATACTTGTTCTCTTTAGCAGTTTGATTTAGGTTGGGTCATTGTGTGACTAGCTCATTATTGTTCGAACTGAGCATTATACATAGTGAGAATGAACTGAACTGGACTCTGGGGTGGATTTTTCGCTGGATTGGCCTTTCGCGCTTACCATTTTCTTTGCCATTCAGTGCATAGTGGCATAGTGCTAGTCTCACATAGCTGAATCTTATTTCCAGAAAACTTATGAGTACTTATGGTATTGTTGAGGAACTCGTGCTTCTTGCATTAGGATTTTATTTCTGTTTAAAACTATACTGTAGGATTCTTTATAGGCTTGCACTATGATTTTATTTGAATATTCATTTTTTTCCATACGGAACCTGGAAAGGGCCCGGGTTCCATTATCATCACATTAACGGAACAGCAGCTCAGACCACGTCTGAGTTTAGGTGTCCGGTTTTTCGTTTCATATTTACAATGATCCGCAACCATCCTTCATCACAGAAGCAACAGATGGCGGGAAAGATAATTAGCAAAATGACTACGCACTACCATACTACCACGGAACACCAACCACTGACCCTACAGGTCTCAGCAAAGCTTCAGCACTCCATTTTTAGCACTTCTTCACAAACATCATCCCAGATTTCACAAGCTTCTTCACATTTTCTGCAACCTAGCTTTGATCTTCACCTCCATCTTCATCCATGTCATCTCTAGAGCGATCAGCAGCAACTCCTCCATCAATCGCCAGCTGCGGGTTAGATTGGGACGCCCTGGCCTCCACTGTAGCCACCTGGAGCAGAGCCGCAGCACCAGCACGAAGATCTCTCTGCTCATTTTCAGGATGTAGACCTGCCCAGTAGTTTATAAACACACATGCATAACTGATTAGTTCAAAAGGATTTTTTATCATTTTTTTTCAAAACATGCACGATTTGGACCAGCAAATCGCCGCCACCCGTGTGATCTGCACATTTCTACTTGCCGACAGATATTGTGGTATCCACCAAAAGTATTCAAAAAAGATCCCGGTCTGTTCCCAGCCCCAACAGCAGTCCCAACAATACTCCAAAAATATCTAGCAGCATTGCAATGGAAAAAGAGGTGAAGGATTGTCTCCTCTTGGTCACAAAACTGACACTTCGTGTTGCCCACCCACTTCCTCTTGGTCATGTTATCTTTTGTAGCAATGGCATCATGCCAGATCAACCACATCCACACTTTGATCTTAAGTGGAATTTTTGCTTTCCACAAATGTCTAAAAGACCTGTTCAAGCCATTACTGGTGAGATATTCATACATCGACTTCACTGTGAATTTGCCATTTTCGACCATTTCCACCTGGGCCTATCATGCTCAGCATTCAATGCCACTCCCATTGATAAATCATGTAATTTACCATTCTCCGTCTGCAGGCTGCTATCAAGCCATCTCCTGAAACTAAATCTCCACTGCCTAGCTGCCATATCAGCCACTGTTCATTGCATATATCAAAAAGTCTAGGAAATCTAGACATCAAAGGAACTGTACCACACCAAGCATCCCTCCAGAAGTCTGTTCTCTTCCCAGTACCAATCACCATCACTCTGCCAAGCAAATACAGCTGCTACCTGATGTGCAACATGTTAGACCAACATGCAGAATCCATTGCTCTATGTTTGACATTTGTAATCCCTCCCTCCCCCAAGTATTGTTAGCACTAAACCATGCCAGGCCGTTGGCGTTCAAGGGCTGGCCGCTGTGTTCTGTTGGGCAGGCCCGCGTCGCTCGCGTTTTGAGCGCGTCGCGGACATGGCCGGACCAAGCGGATCAGATTCGCGCAGCGGAGCGAGGTTTGCGGACGTGCTGTTGTGCGCTCGTGGCCAGGTCTTGCGCAGAGTGCATGCCGAGTGGAGCGGCCGGCCGGGTCGTGCGTGAGTTCGTGGCTGTGTGCGTACTGTTATTTTGATGTGTTCCAAATTCAATATGAAGATATAAAGTGAGCGGCTAACTTCGGAGCGAAGCGGAGGCCGTTCGCCGGAGGCTTGGGCCGTAGCGTAGGGTTTTACCACCTCGTTAGACTGCAGCTGACCTAGGGTACACATCGTTTCCGAGTCAGACTGCAGCTGACCTAGGGTTTTACCACCATATATACATCCTGTAAGCCACCGATTGGGATAAGTCGCATGTTGTAAATCCCCGGCGTTTGTAACCTCACCCGATATAGTGAAGTATTGCTGGTTGGCGCCCGTGGTTTTTTCTCCTCCATTGTTGGAGGGGTGCCCTTTGGTTTGATCTTTCCGCTACTTCGTCGTTTCTTTGCTATCGTTTATAACACGTGCGGGTGCCTATATAAGGCCATGTTTATGAGCTTGTGTGATAGGTGTGAGCCAGAGAGAAGAGAAGATGTAGTCTCCGATAGGTTTTGGTGGCCGGCCGGCAGGTCGCCGTGGAGGAGCGCCGGGGCTGTTGAGGTGTGTGTTGGAGTGTGTCTCTCTCCGTTTGTAATAGGCAGTCGAGTTCGAGCGCGGGAAATACAGAAAAGCGCCGTCAGTGCGGCGTGGTGTTTGTGCGCCAGAAAATTCAGAGTCCAACTCTTTCTTCTTCCTCCGTTCGAGCGACATTGAGCAAGAGAGTTAGGGCTAGGTTCCAAGTATTTGAAGCTTCATACCTAAACAACTAGCTAAAAGTTTCTATCGTGTTGTTTTTTGACATTTGAAAACTTGAGGATTTCCCATCTCTGCTTCCAAAGTCGAGCTGGGCAAGTGTCATGTTGATGTACTGCATTTACTTGATACTGGATTTTGTAACCGCTAATCACGTTGTGATCACCTGGGTTTGAAGCGATTACGGTTTCTGCGGGACATCGTTTGTTATGCCGTCGTCTGCTGATGTTAAGTTTTAGTAAGAAGCTTTGATTTGGTGCATCTAGTTTATTCAGAGCATGTTACTTTTTTCTGTCGGGTGTTCTTTACTATCTGAAGTTCAGAGAAATCAGCACGTTGCTTCAGAGAACCACCACGTAGTTTCCTGTGATCTACCAGCAATATCTGCAAGCCTCTTTTAGTCTGTGGTCTTGAGAGGAAGATACTGCTACAATATCTTATTAAGTCGCCACTCATTCCCGCTACTCTTGTAGGTATACGCGCTCGGAGCCTTCATTGTCATGCGGTGGGGCTGGGCCAAGTGGAAGGAGAGCAAGGACAGAGACGACTCACCCGATGGCCAGTCACCAGACGGATCGTCCTAGGTTTAGCCCTTGCAAGGAGGAACCGGGCTCTGCTTGCAGTGTGTATTGTTACCAGCCAAGTAGATGAATTTCGATGAACTTTTTTCACTGATAGCGGTAATGACGAGTCGATGATGATGTTGCAGCATCACTATGTCCATGTGATGAGATTTTCTTCAGGTCATGGTCACGAGGCTTGTGCTGGATAATATGCAGTTGTTTCTTTTTTTTTGAAACCCAGACAAAAGCTTTGCCTTTTATATTGATAAAGTAGGAGCAAACATGACACAGACTAGACCAAAGTAAAAAAACAGTAAACAGGGCATACTACTGACAGTTGCCCCCCCCGAGATGCTCGCATCAGCCAACTCCGTCAATCCTCGACAAGAGGAAAATTGTCATGGCTTTGAGTAACTACGAAGTAATTTCCGCAAGGTGCTTGGCTCCCGCAAAGATCCAATCACGTCCTTCACTCTTGATTTTCTGGACGAGGGTGCTTGGCATGGTAAACTTGTTGTTGAAGACTCTAGCATTGCGCTCCTTCCAAATTTCCCAGGTGACAAGAACAATGCAGTCTTGAGACCTTTAGGGTTCGCCGTGGGGCATTCTGAGATGGCCTTCCAGTAATGAAGAACAGTGGGGCGGTTGAGACCGATGCTGGGAATGATGGCGGGGCAAGATAGCCAGGAGGCTGCCGCTTCCCAAATGCGTTTGGAGTAACGGCATTGGAAGAGCAAGTGTCTAGCAGTCTCAGGGTGACATCTGCAAAGCTGGCAGGTTGGTTGATGCGGCCACCCACGAACGGCCAGGCGGTCAGACATCCAAAGTCTATTTTGTACCGCAAGCCAAGCGAAGAAGTGGCACTTGGGGGGCGCCCAGAACTTCCAGACAATCTTCTCGAAGGCACAGTGTATGGATCCGCGGAATTGAGCTTTGTAGGCCGAGCTCGCACTGTAAAGGCCATCAGAGGTGGGGGTCTAGGTGATAGTGTCTTCGACTCCAGGGGTGAGGACAGTGCCGTTTATTTTGCACCAAAGGTGGACAAACTGCATGATATGATCAGCCGTGAAGGTGTCGATGGAGAGATCGGAGACCCAGCAGTGGTTCGTGAGGGCGTCGTGCACTGATCGGTTCTTCCGTTTGGAGATGGGGAACAGGAGAGGCGCAAGAGCCATAGGGGTGCTGCCTTCCAACCACGAGGAGTTCCAGAAGGAGGCTTTGTGCCCATCACCCAACGTGACAGTAGTGCAAGCATTGAAGAGTTCTCGGTCTTTGTCGTCAATGGGAGTCTCCATCCCAATCCATGGCTTATCCGGAGCAGTCCAAGCCAACCAAAGCCATCTGAGACGCAGAGCTCTAGCAAATCTTTCAAGGCTAAGAATTCCAAGACCGCCCAGAGACTTAGGTCTCCAGACTTTGTCCCAGCTCACCTTGCATTGACCCCCACTGGCGCTTTCTTTGTTGGCCCAAAGCATTCCGCGACTGATTTTATCGAAGGCCTTTATGGTACCCTTGCTTACTTTGATCGCCGTGAGAAGAAAAATCGGGATGGGTGTTAGGACAGATTTAACCAAAGCAGCAGCGCCTGCCCTGTTGAAGAATCTTCCATTCTAGTGGCCCAGTTTGGATGAGGCCTTGTCGATGTAGGGTTGTAGGTGGACTTTGCGGAGCCGGCCAAGCGAGAGACGGAGCCCCAGATACTTAAGCGGGAACGCAGATATTCCGCAGGGAAGTTTTCCATCATAGCCGCCATATCGATATCTGCGGAGCAAATAGGAGCAACCGAGATCTTGGCGACGTTGGTGACCAATCCAGTGACCTCACCAAAAATTTGAAGAAGCGATGCGAGGTTTGAGACATCCTGTGTAGTTGGCTTGAGGAAGATGGCAGCATCGTCAGCATGGAGCGAGAGGCGCAGGTTCGCACATCTTCCCAGCAAAGGCGTGAGAAGTCCAGACTCAGTGGCGAGCTCAAGAAGCCTGTTGAGCGGATTGATGGCAATGTCGAAAAGGAGCGGGGACAAGGGGTCGCCCTGAGCTCGGGAAGTGGAGGTGGTGAACAGGGTAGTAGCCCATGAGCGCCATCGAGGGGGGAAGCCCATGCGCTGCATGACATCAAGGATGTAGTCCTACCGCACCGAGTCAAATGCCTTGGCGATATCAAGCTTGATAAGCAGAGCAGGGGTTTTGCTTTGATGAAGACGTCGGCACACACCGCGAACGCTCATGAAGTTATCGTGTATGCTTCGCTTCTTGATGAAAGCACTTTGAGTCCGAGAGATTAGGTCATCCATTCTGGGACTAAGACGAGTAGCCATAGCCTTGGCGATGATCTTAGGCACAAGATGAATTAGGCTGATGGGTCTGTAATCAGAGACAGCCTCCGCACCGTCTTTTTTCGGAATCAGAGCGATATTGGCGGTGTTGATGACGTGGAAATTTGTAGCGTTAAGCTCCGAGAAGGCGTCGATGACACGCATGAGGTCCACTTTGATAATCTCCCAGCATGAGCGGAGGAATGCCACAGAGTAACCGTCAGGGCCGGGAGCCTTGTCAGAAGGAAGCTCATTGACAGCCGCTTTGATTTCAGCCTCCGAGAAAGGCAACCCCAGGCAGTCGAGGTCCGCATGGACAGTGTCCAGGGCCGCCCAGTTGAAGTCAAGCTGCCGAACAGGGGGGCGGCCAAGAACAGCGGAAAAATGATCATGGATGAGCTGGGCTTTGTCCTCGTGCTTGGTGACGCAACCTTCATTCTTCTTTAGCCTAATAATGTGGTTTTTTCGCCTTCGGGAGTTGATGCGTAAGTGGAAGAACTTGGTGTTGGCATCTCCTTCCCGGAGATAGGAGATTCTGGAAGCTTGCTTTTTGCGTGATCTCTCCAGGACCGCAAGACCCATGACTCTTTTTTTGAGAGCAGCGCGAAGGTTTGATTCACCCATCGACAGAGCACGAAAATCTTGGGCCTTGTCAAGCTACATGATAACATCAAGGGCCATAATGAGCTGCTGCTTATGGTTAGAAAAGAGGCTCTTGCTCCAGGACCTTAGAGCTTTGGCAGTGACTTTGAGCTTGTGGTTGAGGACATGCACGGCTGGGTGTGAGTAGTGGCCGCATTCCATGCAGCCAACACAGTGTCATTGAAGCCAGACATCTTTGGCCAGAAGTTCTCGAAGCAGAAGGATGGAGGTTTGCGAGGACCCTTTGATTGGAGAGGAGCAGCGGGCAGTGATCGAGAGCGAGGATGAGAGCGCATTCAGCACGTGGTTGTCGAAAGCGAGGTCCCAACTGGCGTTGCAAAAAACTCTGTCAAGCTTGACGAGGGTGGGGGAATTTTGCTCATTACTCCAAGTGAACTTTCTATTCCGGAGCTTTAGTTCCTTCAGCTGGCAAGTGGTTAAGGCATGCCGGAATTGACCCATGAGGCGAAGGTTCAGGTTGTTGTTGTTTTTGTCAGAAGCCTGATAGATGAGGTTGAAATCGCCAAGGACAAGCCATACTCCGTGAAACATACTTCCTCTGTTACTGAATGTAAGGCCTATAGTTTTCTGCATTAATATTAAGATATGTGTATTTGACATACTGTGGATACATTTGTTTTGAAAAAAATCAGAAGAGAGGATTCCCTAATAGCCACGAGACGAAAACAAACCATAAAATCCAGACATTCGAGATTGTGACTCATTTGTGGATGGCTCAAATGGTCCATAAATTGCAATAGACCATGTATTTTGAAATTTTTCTCAAAAAACTATAAGCCTTACATTCATGAACGGAGGGAGAGTAGTATAAGGCTGCTTTGTTCCTCAAAAAATATTCTATTGCTTGAATTATTGGCTTAAGAATGTAGCTACCACCGAAACTTATTTCATCCTGGATTGCCTCAGATTCGCAAGTGACCATGATCGAGGCGGTTTCTATCCCTCACGTTGATATTCATTTATTTTTCATATAGATCGATCCATGGACCAATGGCATTTATGAGGTGAATGTCTCAACGGCGGTGGCATCGCTGCGGTGGAACTTGGAGACCGTCCAATCTATGGAGAAAAGGCTTGTCGAGAGGTACTTGGGTGCGCCTCCCATGATGGGCATCTTGGCCATGAGATTGACTTTGCTGACATAGTTGGAGCGGTAGGTTTGACCGAGCACACCATCGACACCTTTGGTGAGGGCGTGAAACTTGAACCCAAGGTCAAGGTGCACGAGGCTATCCACCCCGGTCTTGCCATAGCCATGGATCCTTGAGTCCTCGTTGGTGATTGGCACGGTGTTGGCCGAGATGCTGAACACGCCGTCAAGCTCCACAATAAAAATGTTAACATTGTCGATCCGCGTGACGGGGAGTCCCGGAAGGGTCTTGGAGACCCACCGGATGTTCTTCGCGGCCTCCACCTCCACGGGCTCGCAGTCGAAGGTGATCTGGATGTGGTCCTCCTCCTCGTCCCACTCCACAACATTTCGGGTGCCGATCTAGAGACGGTGTCCGTCGCCGAAGGTGACGCCAAGTGCTTGCACCCACGTGAAGTCGCGCTTCATTTCCAGGTTGTGGTTGCCGATGAAGTGCGCATGTATGTGGAGGTCGGCATCAGAAAAAAATGCAGAAGTCCTGATCCTTATGAATATTTGACAAAAGGACCACCTCCACAGATGAATTGTCAAAAAAGACCACCACTCAAATAAATTGTCAAAAAGGACCACCTTCTCGTGGCGGCAGGGCCCCCAGGCGACATGTGGCACCTGCCGCAACTGTCTGAGGCGGCTGGGCCTGCCGAAACCAGGGCAGGCGGCACCCTGGTGCACGCATGGATCTTCACTGTGAAACGTGCATGCATGCCAGGAAAGATTGGACATGCAAGCTAGCTAGCTAGTTCCCCTGTTTTGAATTTTTTTATACATCTCGAAAATTTTGAAAAAAAATATCTAGATGTAGCCAACTCTATGTACTACCATCCTGCAAAATTTTATTGCGAAATACCACGTATTTCAGGCTCAATAAAAAAGACAATTTCAACAAAGCTAGGAGTTATGATCGTGAAAACATGCATGCAGCAGGGTGCCGCCTGCCTTGGTGGCGGCAGGCTCATTGCTCCCGTTCATGCACGCCTGCACGTCAGGGTGCCGCCTGCTCTGGTGGCGGCAGGTCCAGTCGCCTCAGACAGTGGCGACAGGTGCCACGTGTCGCGTGGGGGCTCTGACTCTATGACTCCGGTAGTGAGGGAGTTGACTCCTACTATCCTACTCGTAGACAAAGCTGTTGCATTGGTTTCACTAATTGATCACTGTAGTACTCCTTTGTCGCGTAAGTCAACTCAGCGTGTGACATGCATGCTGTCTCTCGCCGTCGCCAGGTGGCACCTCCCGTCGCCGGTGCCAAGTTACCGGCCGATCGCGCACTCGATCGTCTCGTGATCTTGTCTGTAGTGACGGTCAACGTCAAACGCCATCCTCGTACGTCGATCTACACACACTAGTTGGATTTGGAGGGCGGTTCATCGATATGCTGTTGCGTCGTTTATCTTCTTCGCTAAATTAGAACGTGTGTGCGCCAGTGCGCGCCTGATGTGCTTCACTGATTAAAATGGTATTTAGCCCCACTACAGATGAAATTTAAATGGGAGGATGCCGGAGCTAGAAAACTGATGAGAGGGCTGCATGGAGTGTCCCAGGTGCAAAAGTTTTGTTGGTGAAAAATAGACATTTTACAAAGATTTTTTTTTTACCCGGTGCACCGGCAAGGTTTCGGGTCCGCGCCCCAGGTACCCAAGAGAGGACCCTTCCTCTATAGTTTTCTCTGGATTTGTTTTTACTTTTATTCGCGGTTTTAACCATTTTGTTGTACATAGGGGTGGAAAAAATCGATACTCGAGAATCACACCTGAAAGACCGTGATCAAATTCTAAAAGAAAGAGAACAAAAAGGCAGATAAGAAATGGGGTAACAAATTTTACAGACCGGGCTTAGTTCGGCCAATTCAGGTTCTAGAAGAGTAACCGAATGGACCGAACTTTAGGTGAGATGCATGGCCCCAGCAGGTTCAGTCCTCAAGCGTCGACGGGCAATCGTACTACAACGCATCTTCCTCTATAGTTTTATATGGCTTTGTTTTTTTTTTACTTTTATTCGTAGTTTTAGCCATTTTGTTGTACATAGGGATGGGAAGAAAAACTGATACTCACACCTGAAAAAGACCGTGATTGAATTCGAAAAGACAGAGAACGAAAAGGCAGATAAGAAATTGGGTAGCAAATTAAATTTTGCAGACGGACTTAATTCGGCCAATTTTCGTTTTCTAGAAATATTAACCAAATGGACCAAACTTTACGTGAAATCTCCCCCGACAATTTTATTCCCCAAGCGTCAACGGGCAAGCGTACTATACCCAGCGCATCTTCCCACTCGCCAGTTCCCATACCACCTTGATTCCCCTTGGTCTTGACGTCCTAGTCGCATGGAACCCTAGCCAACTCGCGAAATAGCAACCGTGTCGTCTGCTTGCGAAGTGCTACTTTGCTATTTTTTCGAAAATAGGGTCGGGTCCCTCCTTCCCTATTCCATTCTCATTGAAATGAAATAGCGCGCAAGCGCTAACTAGTACAAACTCGAGGTATCTGAAGAATACAGAGGACACGGATGTCACAAAGACTAAAATACAAGGTTTCGTGCCAAAACTCCACAAACAAAGAAGAGCTAAATTAAAACATAATACAAGCTGAACTATATTTGTCCTCACGGCAAGACCTCCAAGTTTGTCTTGATTGCAAGGTTTTTACGGTGTTCATCATCTGTCATCGAAGGGGAGAGGATCTTGGAATCCCGACAACTCTAGCCAGCTTCCCGTGAGTATGTTCCAAGAGCTTTATGCATCGATCCAAAGAGTTGTCGACTTGCAAAGGGGCCGCCACTTGCGCAAGAACTTGATCACCATCGACCACATTGTTCTTATGCTTGACCAGTTTGCACATTGAAAACATAAAGAGTTGCGAACATTCTATAAACTCCACAACATGAAAGAGGTAACCATATTATGAACCATGACAAAAGTACCCATATTATGAACCACTTTCCTAGACAACCAGAGCATGCAAACTGATTCAAGATTAACAAGAGAATGGGCTGGGAAAATATCTGAAACAATGTGCCAACACAACTGAGAAACAACACAATCAAAGAATAAATGAGAAGATGTTTCAGCCTCAGAGCAAACTACAAAATGGGGTCTTAGAGTGGGAAAATCTTATGTAAATTGTCGCAAATAAGAAGCTTATAATGTACCAAAAGGCAAAGGAAGAAATGAATGCGAGCCACAACTTAAATCTCCAAGATCTTGTGAGAATAAGCAAGAGCAATCCCACCAAATTTAACAACAGAGTAAACAAAAAAGGACGTATAAGTTCCATGTTTAGTATGTTTACAAATAGGAGTATCTGGAGAATTCAGTAGCGATATGTTACGAACAATATTAAGTAGCTCATGCCACCTGTTCAAAGTACAACACAACGGTTAAAGATAAATTTGAGATTAAGACCAACTCACTCTCTATTTGGAAAAGATCGAAGAAAGAGGTAGCGAAACAACAATTACCCGTACCAATGATTTAGCCAAAATTTAATTTGGGTACTTGTACCCACCCACCACAAATACCCTATTTTACTGTACTTAGCAGACCAAGAGAAGGATTTTCAAAAAGACCAATGTTTCCCTCCTGGGGGCCCCGCATGTACGCATGCCAAATACGGCAACCTTGCGTCTCAAGCCGAGCGCCACCACGATAGAATTTTTGGGTTGCCATGGATGCTCAAAGAGAGGATATGGGCGCACCCAGCTCGTGGAAGATGGTAAGGTCGAAGGAGATTGTTCAGGGGTTAGTGGATCCGGCTGCGGTGAGTTGGATTCGTCACCGAAGAACTCAGCGACTACGAGCTCGGTGATTAAGAAGGTCTTTTTTTTTGGATTTTCCGAAGTTCCATGGGGTGTTCTAGAATTCTACATACGACTATCTTTTTTGTTCTGTACTAACGAGTAAAAATGTTGCAACGATTTATAGGCGTATGCTACAAAGGGTTATTTTCAATGCTCGGAAAGTGTTCTTGTGATGTTGGGAACATATGTTGGATGAGTTGGTTGTTAGACTAGTCACAATGGGGAGTAACATAGGAATAACATCAGTGCCACATAGGCAAAAAATCTGATGTGGCGGGTAATTAATGAGTAGAGAGATGGTGGTGGTAACTAGCTATGTTACCATAACATCACACATTTCAATGCAAGATGAGTGTATAACCTATTAAATATGACACTACACACATGTTACTCCCCACTATGGAGGTAGTAACTTAGAGTAGTAACATATGCATGTTACTAGTCTAAGTTACTCCCCATTGTGACTAGTCTATATGTTGCAACGGCGGGACACGCTTTTCCATTGTTTTGTTGCAACTAAATCGGCATTTATTGCATACATTGTTTATTTTTCCCGCACGAGCGTGTTCAAAGTGTTGATCATTTCTTACGCAACTTCACGGATTCAGAAAACATGTTACAAGCGATGTTGCATACAACACTACACACGCCAAGTTTTTAAGTCAAACATTCTATCTTTGATCAAGTTTATAGAAAAAAATTATCAACTTCTACAACACTATATAAACAGAACACGAAAATATGTTTTATGATGGATCTAAATTGATTTTTGCGAACGAATAAAAATCGTATTCTCCTCTGTTGTTAAGCAGCAATAATCCAAACAGCAGATAGGGACAGTAGGGGGACAGCTAGCTAGCCAGCAGTAAACCAGCAGATATTAAGTTCAAGAAGAAGGATGGTTCAGACGATAGGAGGCAGCTAGCTAGCAGTCCAATCTGATCCGATGTACTTCAAATCGGCAGTGCGTCAGTGTTTTATGATCCGACGGACGGACAGTGCAATCGATCAGAGGAGGACTTCGACGAGCGACACGTACCAGCTGGTCCGGTCCCTCGCGAGCCCCGTCTCCGAACTATTTTCGTCCATGCATGTGACCCTTTCCTTTCTCATCTCCATGGCGCCGTTGCTGCAGCTCATGCGTCAGTGTTTTCAGTGCGCGCCATTGATATCATTTCCATGCTAGCCGCCCTAACTATTTTTACTACTCCTACAGTCCTACTGTACTTCCTTCCAATATATTACGAGTCTCTTGGCGATTTTTTGTGTACAACTAAAAATACGTAACTTGTAGACACTTCATGTACAATGCTAAGTTGCTAACCAATGCCCGGATCTTCCGAATAAACTTGGGCAGCTGATTGAGTTCAATTAAGCATTACAGTGGTGCCTACTGCCGTGTAGTAGGAGAAAGTTGGATATTAATTCCAAAGTTAATACAGTGATGAACATCGTTTGAGTACAGAATGTAATCGAAGAGCAAATTAAAGGGAGTACTAGCACCGATGGAACAATCCATTAAACTGAAGATAGCCGAAAACAGAGGATAAGTAGAGACAACTGCAGGGTATTGTTGGAGGCGGAAACGATGCCCTTCCAGGGCTCGTGGTACGTGTTATATATGGAGAGAAAAGCCCTCTCGAGGCATGTACATAGGATACGGTATTGGGTGGTGTACTACACCATACCAATACCGTATATCTATTGTATTACATATATAATGTCTAACACTCCCCCTTAATCTAAACTTCTACGAAGATTTAGATTACGCCTAAACTCATGAAGATTTCCTACTGGAAGTGGCTTAGTAAACCCATCAGCAACCTGATCTTTGCTTGATATAAACTTGATCTCAAGATTTTTACTTGCAACTCTTTCACGAACAAAGTGAAAATCAATCTCAATGTGCTTGGTACGAGCATGAAAAACTGGGTTGGCAGATAAATAAGTAGCACCCAAGTTATCACACCATAAACATGGTTTTTCTGTCAATTTAACTCCGAGTTCGTGAAGAAGTGATTCAATCCAAATGAGCTCAGCTGTTGCATTTGCCACTGCTTTATCTTCTGTACTCGAACGAGAAACTGTGGCCTGTTTTCTAGCAAGCCAGGAGACCAGATTTGGGCCAACAAATATAGCAAAACCACCTGTGGAGCGTCTATCATCTGGGCATCCAGCCCAATCTGCATCTGAAAAGGCACTTAGTAATGTGGATGTAGATTTCTGAAATGTAATGCCAAGACTAACAGTACCCTGAACATATCTGAGAATCCTTTTAACAGCTGTCCAATGAGAAGTCATGGGTGCATGGAGATATTGACAAACTTTGTTAACAGAGAATGCCAAATCAGGTCGTGTCAGTGTGAGGTACTGTAAGGCTCCAACAATGCTGCGATAGCGTGTGCTGTCTTCAGAACTAAGCGGCTCCCCCTCAGTCAGAGACAGCTTATCTGTGGAAGATAGTGGCGTAGGAGCAGGCTTGCAACCAAGCATATTGGCCCGTGTGAGCAAATCAGAGGCATACTTTTTCTGAGTCAGAAGCAGACCATCAGTTGTTTTATGCACTTCAATGCCAAGAAAAAAATGCAGGCCACCAAGATCCTTGATGGCGAAGTGAACATTGAGATCTTTAAGTAGGGCAGCAATAGCATGATCTGAAGAGCTTGTAACAATGATGTCATCAACATATATGAGAATATAAATTGTAATATCTGACTTATGATAAAGAAACAGAGATGTATCTGCTGTAGATGGTATGAAACCAAGATCATGTAATTTCGAGCTTAGTCGTGAGAACCATGCACGGGGAGCTTGTTTGAGACCATATAAAGCTTTGTCAAGTTTGCATATGTGATGAGGAGCAGCGGGATTTTCAAAACCAGGGGTTGACGCATGTAAACTTCCTCTTATAGAACACCATGTAAAAACGCGTTCTTAACATCTAGCTGCCGTAAACTCCATCCTCTGGAAACTGCTAGTGCTAAAACAGTACGAATAGTAGCTATTTTAACAACAGGACTGAAAGTGTCCTCATAGTCAATGCCATACCTTTGCTTGAATCCCTTGGCAACAAGCCGTGCTTTATATCTTTCAATGGTGCCATCAGATCGGCGCTTGATGCGATAAACCCATTTGCAGTCAATCAGATTTTTAGTGGAACCAGGAGGAACAAGATGCCATGTTTTATTAGTAATGAGAGCATCATATTCTTCTTTCATTCCATGACGCCATTGAGGATGATCAAGCGCTTCCGAGAGAGAACGTGGTTCACCTGTAGAAGCAAGAAGACTATACCGCACAGCTCCACGTTTGGTAGTATAACGTACAGTGCCATCTTTAATTTTTTTTGGATTTTTTATACCTTTTTGCAGCCGGGTGCGGACACCAGCCACAGACTGGGAAGCAGCATGGTGTGGCACAGCCGATCCGGTCGGCTCGGGATCCGGCGCGGCAGAGGATTCCTCGTCCGACGCAGACGGACGGTCATCATCACCGACGGAGGCATCTGCGAGCGTTGTCGACGACGTGGCGTGCTCGGGCTGGTGGGAACCAGCGCCTGATGACGCGGTGGTGGATGGCGTGGGTGGCATGGCCCCGTCTGGCGCACATGGAGAGCGGACAGGGGACCGGCCAGGGGACCGGCGGCCTGCCCAAGGTGACCCGGCAGCGGGGAAGGAATCCACTCCGGGATCGGTGTGCGCGCGATCCGAGGCTGATACCGAATCGGCATGGGATCCCGTGCTGTTGTCTTCATGCGACATGGAAGCAGCTGACATTTCTTGCTCGTGTGACTCAATTTCTGGTCCGTTTTCCGTGAGGTTTTCTTCTGTGTACTCGTGCTCGGATGTACTGTCATCTGAAGGAACTTGTTCCGCATTTTCCTGGTCATGATTAGTCACAATAGGAACTATAGGCAAAGGCATGTGATCAATGTGGTCATTTGTTTGTACATCCCCAATATTAGATGTGTGAGAGAAAGAGTCTTTTGGAAGCAAAAGAATTTCAGCACGCAAGCGGCGACCAGCATTAGGATGGAGATCCGCAAAGGGGAAAATGTTTTCATCAAAAA
The DNA here is from genome assembly GCA_947311845.1 of Poa pratensis. Classification (NCBI taxonomy): domain Eukaryota; kingdom Viridiplantae; phylum Streptophyta; class Magnoliopsida; order Poales; family Poaceae; genus Poa; species Poa pratensis. The sequence continues at coordinate 57,827,724 of CAMZMU010000057.1, read as the reverse complement.
CAACATCACGAGATATATAGACACGTCCAGTTGACACGTCAAGACATTTGACACCTTTGTGAAGATGGCTATAGCCTAGAAAAACACAGCGTTTGGAGCGAAAAGCGAGCTTGCGTTTGTTGTAAGGGCGAAGGTTCGGCCAACAGGCACAACCAAAAACACGAAGAGAGTCATAGTTGGGTTTTGTATGCATAAGGCGTTCAACAGGAGTGTCAAAATTGATAACTTTACTAGGAAGTAAGTTATAAGAAACGTGGCTGTAAGGAAAGCTTCATCCCAAAATTTTAGAGGCATGGATGCATTAGCTAGGAGAGATAAACCAATTTCAACAATATGACGATGTTTTCTCTCAGCAGAACCATTTTGCTGATGTGCATGAGGACATGAAACATGATGGGAAATACCAGCTTTTTGAAAGAAACTATGGAGTTTTTCATACTCACCACCCCAATCAGTTTGCATAGTTTTAATCTTTCTATCAAATTTGCGTTCAACAAATTGCTGGAAATTTAGAAAAACTTGATAAACTTCACCACGATTTTTGAGCAAATAAATCCATGTGAATTTGCTATAATCATCAATAAAACTCACATAATATAAGTGTTTGCCAACAGAAGCAGGTGCTGGACCCCATACATCAGAAAACACTTGTTCCAAAGGAACAGTGGAAACACTGGTGGAAATAGGATATGGCAACTGATGACTCTTAGCTAATTGACAGGCATCACAAACATGAGCATTTATTTCTGGAGTATGAGAGAGTTCATTTTTTCTAATGATTTGTTGAACCACAAACGAAGATGCATGGCCTAAGCGACGATGCCACGTAGAAGACGACGACTTTATTGTGATGAAGGCTTGCTTGGAAGACTCACTAGAGATAGGCACTAGGGGATAGAGGCCACCATGACAGTGACCCTCAAACAGAACCGTCTTTGTTTCCTGATCCTTGATCAAAAAGAAAGAGGGATGAAACTCGATGAACACATTATTATCAAGTGTGAGTTTATGAACAGATAACAAATTTTTGGATGAAGTGGGAACATGCAAAACGTTATTTAGATGCAAGGAACTATTGGGGGTATGTAAAACAGAATAACCAACATGTGAAATTTGCATACCATGACCATTGGCCGTGTGAACCATCTCGCGGCCTCGATACTTCTCGTGCGTGGACAGCTTGCTCAGCTCGCCAGTGATATGATCAGTGGCTCCAGTATCCGGATACCAGTTGGTATCCACGCCGTAAGAGGCAACATTGGCGGACTTGTCCTTGCGATCAACATCATCATCATCTGTGTCGTCACGGTCCTGATAGCGCCACCAGCACTCACTAGCTGGGTGGCCGTGAATCTTGCATATTTGGCAGGTGATGTCGACGTAGGGCGTGGGAGCACGGTCTTGACGGCGACGGCCACCATCACGGCTGTCACGGCGATCTATGCGGCGGTCTCCACCATGGTCACGACGGCCTCGGCCATCAGTGCGACCACGGGAGCCGCGATCATCATCCCAGCGGCGATAGCACGGTCACCATCTCCGCGGTGATAGCCACGGTCATCGTTGCCACGGTGGTAGCCACGGTCATCGTTACCGCGGTAGTAGCCACGGCCACGATCATCATCGTTGCGGCTGCGGTAGCCGCGATCATCATCCCCGCGCCCGCGGTCACCATGGGAGCGACCACGACGAGCAAGGTTAGCAGAAGAGGTGAACGAGTCACCGATGTCCTGAAGCATAAGCTGGCGAAGATCATGAGCATAAATCTGATCATACAGTTCATCTAGGGTTGTATTTGGATTGCCGTGTACTGCTGCAACAACATCGTTGTAAGAACCATCTAAGCCATTGAGTATGTATCCAACTAGTTCACCATCATCTACCTCCTTTCCAAGTGAAATCAGCTCAGAACTAAATCCTTTCATCTTAGCAAAATACTGGGCAGCCGTAAGAGAATTTTTCTTGGTGCTATTGAGTTGTCCACGAAGGTGATTCACCTTGGCTAGGGACTGTGTGGAAAACATACCAGAGATGACTGCCCAAACCGACTCGGACGTTTCCAGGCCGACAACATGAGCAAGGATGTCGGGGGAGAACGAGTTGATGAGGTACTGCAGGACGGCTTGATCACGTGCGATCCACGCGGCATAGTCCGGGTTGGGGACACGCCGCTTCTTCTTCTCCGAGTCTTCAACTTCGACGTGCTTGGCAGGAGCACGATCGCTGCCGTCGAGGAGCCCGGTGACCTGGGCACCGCGGAGGGCAGGGAAGACAAGAGTCTTCCAAAACAAGAAGTTCCCGCACGTGAGCTTCTGCGACGGGGGAGCTCCAAGGGAGGCAGCGACAGACGGCACCGAGTGCGAGGAGGACGCCGTCGATGCGAGGTGCGGCGGCGGCAAAGGATGCGGCGGCGGCGAGGTTTTGATCTTGAGTCGTGGGTCGTGTTTTTGTTTTTGGCTCGTAGGGTTTTAGATCGTGGGTCATGGCTTGATGCGGCGGCAGCAAAGCTTGCGGCGGCGGCTTGATCTTTAGGTTGTAGGTCGTGGGTTTTGGGGCGGCGGCTGCAGATCGCAGCGGCGGCAGGTCGTAGGTTGTTGTTTTTGTGGCGGCGGCGGCCAAGGAAGGCTGGCGGCGGCGGCAGGGATCGTTCGGCGGCTAGGTTAGGAAGAGGCTAGGCTCTGATACCATATTGTTGGAGGCGGAAACGATGCCCTTCCAGGGCTCGTGGTACGTGTTATATATGGAGAGAAAAGCCCTCTCGAGGCATGTACATAGGATACGGTATTGGGTGGTGTACTACACCATACCAATACCGTATATCTATTGTATTACATATATAATGTCTAACACAGGGGAACATAGCGATCGATCTAGGCGCTTACATGCTCCGACGACGACGAACAAAACAACGGTGGTGCGCACAGAGAAACAAATAAAATGGAGAGGCATAGCTAGAGCCTAGAGCACACAATCAGTCGATGTAAAGTCTAAGACGTAAACCAGCATGCATAATTGCATATGCATGAATGCATGCAAGTTACAGATCGCCGTCTCTGATCTTGACGGAGCCGCCAGGGAGCAGCTGGCCCAGGTGGCGAGTCAGCAGCTCCTTGGCAGCGGCGCGCGCCTCCTCCTTGGCGCGGACCTCGGCGGCGCTGCCCTCCGGCATCTCGCTGACGGCCTTGAAGATGGGCCGCAGCAGCGCCATCTTGCCGTTCACCGCGTCCACCGCGCGCTTGAGCGCCTGGGGGTCGGTGCTCGCCGGGTTGTAGCCGGAGAACACCTTGACGGCCTCCGCCATGGCCTCCTGCCGCTGCGGCAGGTGGTCGTCGTCGTCCGCGGTGGCGGCGAATGCTCCACCGTGCTGGCTGACGGTGAGCAGAGCGAGCGTCAGGAGGAAGAGGGTGAGCTTGGCCATGGTGAGGGGAGCAGAGCGGATGGATTGCGTCTCTTGGGGGAAGTAGGCTAGCTGGTCAGTATAAATGGTGGAGTGGTGGCACTGGCAGGCACACCTCGCCTTGCTTTCTTTTTTACCGTTCCAACCGAGCTCATTTCAACTACCAACTTTAACTTCACAAGGATGCATGACCTACCCGGTTTGACTGGTGGTTTCAAGTCTCCATCATTTGCTTCATAAACGGCAGTATGTATTATAGTATGCTAGATAGGATAGTACGCCGTTTTGAGTCGATATTGAAGCCCACCACATGCACGATCCAGTACATTGCCTGGCTTTATGCATCTAAACATGCTGCATCCATGCATATGAGTTTTATGACTGTTTATTTTGCAAGTATTGTTGCTGCAGATGCTATCTGTTTGACAGTTTCACACAAAGGTCTACACGCTCAGAAAGACAATATCTTCCTCCCCACACTCATTGAATTTCAAAAGAAAGACTTGAAAAAAATAGAAAGTCGAAAACTGTTGATTTACATATTTTATTTGCCAATGTGACTATAAATCCTAGAATAGAGGATGATGGGAAGGACCTGCTAATTGTCTTTTTTGTAGTAAAGAGGAAAGCATTGATCACTTGTTTGTTCATTGTCGTCCTTTAGCTAAGTTTACTTGGAGCATAGTAGAATTCGGCTTTTGACATAAAGATTGATTTCAAATCTGTAGATGACATTAGTAGTTGGGTCTTTCGTTTTCCTGTTAGTATGAGAAGTGTAGTTGCGGTTGGTATGGAGGCAGTAGCGTGGGCGTTGTGGAGAACTCGTAATGCAGCTTGTTTTGATAAGGTGTTCCGTATGATCCTATCTGTGTAATAGTGCTTCTTACTGTTAAATTTGTGGGCTGACATCCAGATACGAGGTCGTCGCGGGCTTTAACACAGAGGGGCAAAGGCGTTACTACGGGTGGCATCTGAAATCTTTAACAAGAGAAGGGGTTGGGCGCCACTGGTGAGGAAAATTCAAGGGTGAAGTTTTGATGCCGTTGGAGGAAAAAAGAAGAAAGGACGAAGGGTGAACAGTGTAGTTTCTCTGCTGGTGTCTCTGTTATGTAATAATCTAGATGCAATTGTTTGAAACGATGCATGGGTTCTGAGAAAAACATGTCTGGTAGTTTGGTGTTCAGGGTGAGTGCTTTCGAGTAGTGGTGAAGTTCTGTAGTTTCAGACTAGTAAGAACTTAACTAGCAGTAGCGAAGTCCTGGTGTCGATGTGTTGAGGTTGGAGAGGAGGATGTGGTTTGCGTGGAGTCGCTGTAGCGGCTCTGAACATGTACCTGTTCATGGGTTTCATTTCTTGAAATGAAATCGAGGGTGACAAGCTCCTTCATTTGAAAAAAAAGAACATGGTCGCGCGCGCCTGAGACGCGCCCCTGCAGATTAAAATGACATTTACCCGGTAAATACAGTTGTGGAGATTATACTTGGCAACAAAGTACACTATGGTCACTTATACGGTCACTTGTTTACCGTAGAAGAGATATTTGTCATTTATCTCTTCTTTCGGGTCCCTCCTATTTGGTTTGAAGTTTCCTGCTGCAGTTGGGAAATCAAGGGCAGAAAGTGAGGATGGATAACAAAATTAGGAACAGAATACCCGGTACATTCACATGCATTTATCTAGTAGCTTTTTACATTCGGGAGTAATCCCTAGGTCGTTGTGGGAGAGTCTTCCGAGACTCTCCGTTTTGTAAAACTCTGGTTACCCTCTTCTTCTAATTGAAATGCAGAGCTCCTATCGTCTTCTCGAAAAAAAGAGTGGTTTTTGGAGCATGCTCGAATAATTTAGATAGACGAAATGTGGAATACTTAGATATTACAACTGGCAACTGAAATAGAGAATACATAAACAAACTGCTCGTAGGAACCTTGAAAGCTGCAAAGCCAGTTTGCTAAGTTTGTAGAGCTAACGAATGATGTGCAGATTACAATCCCCATCCTTGATGTTACCTTACATGTGTGGAAGTACGAAAAGTTATATGAGCATTAAGGAGCAGTTCACAAAGAAGTGAAACATTAACGTGCACCTTATCTAGAATTCATTTCATAAGATATGCAGCAAAGTACATATTCTTCACAATGTCCCTCTTGCAGTCATCCATTTCTCTGAAGATGACGTTTACAACATCAAACTCCTGACCCTTCATAATGAAATTCACTACATGCCATCCAAACGTAGAACTCTGATTTGGATTACCACCTTTGGGATGGAAAGTTGTTCTAGCAATTTGATTCGGGTCCTTCAGATATCTGATTCACGGTAGCCACCAATCAGGAGAAAGTTCGATATTAATTCCGCAGTTCATACAGTAGTAAACATCGTTTGAGTACAGAATGTAATCGAAGAGCAAATTAAAGGGAGTAGCACCGATGGAACAATCCATTAACTGAAGATAGCCGAAAACAGAGGCTAAGCAGAGACTAGAGACAACTGCAGGTGAACATATCGATCGATCTAGACGCTTACATGCTCCGACGACGACGAACAAACAACGGTGGTGCGCACAGAGAAACAAATAAAATGGAGAGGCATGGCTAGGCTAGAGGCCTAGAGCACACAATCAGTCGATGTGAAGTCTAAGACGTAAACCAGCATGCATAATTGCATATGCATGAATGCATGCAAGTCACAGATCGCCGTCTCTGATCTTGACGGAGCCGCCAGGGAGCAGCTGGCCCAGGTGGCGAGTCAGCAGCTCTCTGGCCGCGGCGAGCGCCTCCTCCTTCGCGCGGACCTCAGCGGCGCTGCCCGCCGGCATCTTGTTGACTGCCTTGAAGATGGGCCGCAGCAGCGCCATCTCGCTGTTCACCGCGGCCACCGCCCGTTTCAGCGCCTGGGGGTCGGTGGTCGCCGGGTTGTAGCCGGAGAAGACCTTGACGGCCTCCGCCATGGCCTCCTGCCGCTGTGGCAGGCGGTCGTCGTCGTCAGCGGTGGTGAACGCTCCTCCGTGCTGGCTGGTGGTGAGCAGAGCGAGGGTGAGGAGGAAGAGGGCGAGCTTGTCCATGGTGCGGGGAGGGGAGCGGATAGATTGCGTCTCTTGGGGGAAGTAGGCTGGTCAGTATAAATGGTGGAGTGATGGCACTGGCAGGCACACCTCTGGCTGGACGTGTGGACCGAGCTTTCCGGCTCGGCCCGAGTTTCCTGGGCTCGGTGCGAGCTTGACTCGGCCCGCTGAAGAATTTGACCGAACCGAGCTCCTTTCTCTGGACCGTCGCGGGCTCGGGCCGAGCCAGGCTCAGCTCGGGCTGGCTCGTTTGGCCCGCTAAGATTTTTTTTTCTTCGAGAGGAGAGAACTGGGCCTCGAATCCTCGATGCGTGGCCTTTTTGTCTGTTCGATAGTTGCATTACAGCGAGGAGGTTTTCGTTCTCTTCCTCTCCCCGCATCTGACGCACAAATTAGGTTAGCCACGCGCCGCCGCCATTCAGAGAACAGCGAGGCAGAGTCGCGCCGCCGCCGGCCACGCCCCGCCCCCACCCACCACCCTCCAGTAGATCGCCCAGTAGCTTTGCTCCGGTGGATCTGCTCCGGTCGCTCCGTTCCGTCCCGGGCTCACGAGCATGATGCAGGCCACCGCTCACCTCTGCTCCGCCTCCGCCTCCGTCCCGTCCAGCAAGCTCTACCTCGCCACCCAACATCGCCGATGTAGCCTCCGCCGCTGCCGGAGAAGACGACCCCACCTGTCAGTGACCCGCCACCGCCAGGCTCGCGAGGTGCACCGAGCTTTGGGGAAGCTCAGGCCGAGCTCCATTTGGCGGCTCGCCGGCAATGTCGAGCCGGCTCGGGGCTCGGCAATTTGGACCGAGCTTTTTGCTGGCTCGCCCCGAGCCAGACCGAGCTGGCTCGCGTCCAGCCAGAGGCACACCTCGCCTTGCTTTCTTTTTACCGTTCCAAACTCATTTCAACTACTCCAGCGCAAAACAATTAAAAAACTACCAACTTTAACTTCACAAGGATGCATGACCTACCAGGTTTGACTGGTGGTTTCGAGTCTCCATCATTTGCTTCATAAACGGCAGTATGTATTATAGTGTGCAGGTTAGGGTTGCCTGTTTGAGTCGATATTCAAGCCCACCACATGCACGATCCAGTACATTGCCTGGCTTTATGCATCTCAAGTTCTCAACATGCATGCATCCATGCACATGAGCTTTATGACTGTTTATTTTGCAACTATAGTTGCTGCAGAGGCTATCTGTTTGACAGTTTCACACAAAGGTCTAAGCGCTCAGAAAGATAATATCTTCCTCCCCACACTCATTGTATTTCAAAAGTAAGACTTGAATAAATTCTTGAAAAAATAATAGAAAGTCAAAAACTGTTGATTTACATATAATTATTTTCCAATGTGACTACAAATCCTAGGCCGTAGAAAACATTTGAGCGAGCTTGATGCTCCATTGAGATAAGTTGTTAAAATCTGCCTACGATTAATTAATGCTGAATAATTTTCTATTATGTTAACTTTATCCATGAAGTGCACAACGAAACTTTCTCTGGACGTGTCAAAGAAGATCCTATTTCACACCTACACACAGTTTGATGCTTTATGTCAAACATTTAAGAAAAAAGGTGTGTCGCAAGAGTTTATTCTTAAAAAAACAGTTGGTCACTAAAAAAAGCTAAAGAATGGTTCGACTTAACTAGTTGGAAATATCGTATAATTTGTTTTTAGATTAAATGGAAGATGGTATAACTAGATTGACGATGCAAAACTCCTCCCCATTTCATCAGCTAACTCTGATAGGAAGTGCAGGTGGAGATGTCCTTGAAGTCGACGGCCGCACCTCGCCTCGCGGACGTGCCGCCTGCTTGTTAGTGCAATGTATGTGACTACGTGAGGACTGGGCACGAGTGTAACTGATCGATGGAGCTGCTTATTTTCTTTACAGTTCCAACTTCATTTCAGATACCATCTTTAACTTCACAAGGATTCATGTGACTATATGAGAAGTAATACTAGGACACAAAATGACCTACTCGGTTGACTGGGGGTTACCCATCTCCATCAGCTGCTTCATAAACGGCAGTATGTATTATAGTGTGATAGATAGGATATGATAAGATTGCCTGTTTGAGTCGATATTCCAGCCCACATCCGGTGAATTGCCTGGCTTGATGCATCTCAACATGCATGCATCCATGCATGTTCTTTATGAATCAGTATTTTGCAAGTATTGTTGCTAGAGATGCTATCTGTTCCACACAGAGGTCTACGCGCTCAAAAAGGCTATATCTTCCTCCCCACACTCATAGAATTTCAAAAGAAAGACTTGAATAAATTCTTGAAAAAGTAGGAAGCCTAAAATTGTTGATTTACATATTTTATCTACACAGATGACTAAAAATCCTAGTCCGGAAAAAACATTGAGCGAGCTTGGCGATTCATTGAGATAATTAATTAAAATCTCCTATAAGAATGCCTACGGTTAACGCTAAAGAATTTTCTGTTACATTGAGTTAATCTGTGAAGTGCAGGATAAATCTCTCTTTGGACGTGCAAAAGAAGATCCTATGTCACACATTACACATAGTTTGATGCTTTATGTCAAACATTTAAAGAAATTCAGTTGGTCACTAAAAGAAAAGGTTAAAGAATGATTCAACAGACTACCCATCATTGCATTTTTATTCAGAATGGGGATCCTGCTGACGGCCTTGAAGATGGGCCGCGGTCTTCAGTTGACTGTTGGACTGGTTGTTTCAAGTCTCCATCAGTTGCTTCATAAACGGCAGTATGTACATTGCCTGGCTTTATGCATCTCAACATGCATGCATCCATCATCTATGCATGTAATCAGTATTTTGAGCAAAAAAAAGACATGATTAAATAGGAAAAGTGTTTTTGCTCCCGAGCACCAGTACTCCTAGTGTATTCAAAAAAATTAAAAATATTTACGAGTTTTAAAAAATCTGAAAATAATCCGGGATGTAGTTTATGGTGTATTCTAAAAACATTCAAAAAATCAACTTCAAATACGTTATATTCTGAGCTACACAAAAATAAATAAAAACCTAACAAATTTAGAGATTTGAAAATAAGCATACTCAGATCCACACTTTTGTCATTTTTATGTAGCCCAGAATATAAAGTATTTAAAGTTTATTTTTGACATGTTTATATAATACACCAATGTCTATATTTGGGATTTGTTTCAGAATCTTTTGATGATCGTAAATATATTTTTTTCGATTTTTTTAAACGCCAGAATCACTAGTGCCCGGTAGCACGAAATCTACACCAGGATTAAAAATGGTTTTCTCCTATATATAAGTCGTTAACCAGCCAGCAGCAATAAAACAATAGCTTTAAATGATTCGAAAATATGTTGTTACCACCGGGTTGCTATACCACCCCTCTACCCATCGTCCGACGGAGCATCAAGATTCACGCATCACTCTTGAGGGCGGTTGCTAATCCCTGGCACTCCTGCAAATCTACTGCTGCGTCCGGAAGAAAAGGCAGGACGTTGTCAGTGCGACGGGAGGAGCTCATTTTGACTAGTCTAATTCTCAATTAATGTGTAGGGACCACTGGGAGAAAAGGCAGCACTAGCCAAATTAATATCGGCATGCTCCCTGCTGCTCTCGTTGATTAAAACCAACTCTTTTGCTTGTCCATTAGGCATGCACACACATGACACGTCCGTTTCTTTCTTCACCTCCTCCTTTTCTAATACGCAGTACTATTTGAGAGCCATGTCTCATGTCGGAGCCGACTATTAGTGCTGCCAGTCGGCTCGAAATATGATGCCATGGTTTCCGCCTAGCACGGACAACATCTCATATCAATAACCAGGAAAGGCAACCAATAAATAATCCTAGAGTCTGCTTAGTCATCAACATGTTTAACCATCCAATGTTGACGCCATGCTTTAATAGAGGGAACAACCGAACAAGGAGAAATGTTGACGGCATTACTAGCATCAATTGTTATTTAAATATTCAAGGCCATGCGAAAGTGTGTCAAGGGCACCAGCTCATGCGCACATTTAGACACTGGCGCATGAAGCATGCTCACATGCGGGTCAAAATCTACTGCGTAGTCGCTCCGTGTGAGCCGCTGCCTTGGGTGCACGCCTTGTAGCAAATAGTAACGAGTCAGACATCCGACACCGGACAGTCACCACGCCAGGCAGCCTGCTGACGTAAATCGCAGTGTCGACGGAGATTTAGGGTAGTATAAGCTAGCTAATTACATGCATTCCGAAAGTTTAAGCAGCCACTGGGACAGTGTTGACATGCATGACCGAATCTCGATGACCAGATCTAACGGCAGCCAGTGGGGTGGTATAGCCAACGGGCGACCAAAAATCTACTCTATAAATGATTAGGAGGCAGCTAGCAATTAATAATCCAACCGCTGTTTGTTCAAGAGCTAAACAACTACGTATAGAGAAGAACTGAAGAAGGATATGGTTCAGACTTCAGACTGAAGGTAAGAGTAAGAAGTTTGGGATATCGACAGGACACAGGAGACAGCTAGCTAGCAATCCTCTCCAGTCCTATCTGATCCGACGTACTCCAAATCGGTGGTGCGTCAGTTTTTGATTCGTTTTGCTCAGTTTTGAACGACGACAGGATTGCTCGGCACTGTTTGACCTCAGACTGACGGATGGCGCAATAGATCAGAGGAGGAGGACGTCGATCAAGCCAGTCCCGTTCCCTTTGTCTACTCGCTCGCTTGTCCCTCACGAGCCTCGTGATCTCTTGGCATCTTCATGGCCGCTGCAGCTCATGCATCACTTGTTTCGGCGTCATCTCCATGCTATAACCGCCTGAGCTATTTTTCACTACTTCTTGGTGGAAAAAATCGCGAGTCGATCTCTTGGTGAATTTTCGCAGTGATGGGTTTGGTTTGGCAAGATGACAACTTTGTATTGTGTTTCGTCAATTATCCCGGCAAAAGTAAATGGTAGTTTATTAGTGAACCAGTCAAAATTGCCTTGCCATGATAATCTATTGGGTAGCACGAACGGAACACACTCCATTAATTAAAGATAGCCGAACAGAGGACAACTTGAAACCAATGCAGGGGAATAAACGAGGACGAACAAACAACTGTGGTGCACGCGCGGACGAGAGACCTAGCACGGTAGAGTCTGAATTGATGTAAAGTACGTCTAAGACGAAATCAACTGGCAAGCCAGCATGCAAGTTACAGATCGACGTTGCTGATCTTGACGGAGCCGCCAGGGAGCAGCTGGCCGAGGTGGCGAGACAGCAGCTCGTTGGCCGCGTCGCCGGCCTCCACCTTGGCGCGGACCTCGGCGGCAGTCGTCTCCGGCATCTTGCTGATGGCCTTGAAGATGGGCCGCAGCGGCGCCACGGCGTCGTTCAGCGTGGCGAACGCCCGCTTCATCGCATCGGGGGCGTCCTTCGCCGGGTCGAACTTGGACATCACGTGGACGGCCTGCTTCATGGCCTCCTGCCGCTGCGGCAGGTCGTCGCCGTCTCCCCAGGCAGCACCAAATGCTCGGCCGGTGCTGGCGCTGGCGGCGACGACGAGAGCGAGCGTGAGGAGGAAGAGGTTGAAGTTGGCCATGGTGAGGGGAGGGGAGCGGATCGATTGCATCTCTTCGGGAAGGAAGGTGATGAGTATATATGGTGGAGTGGTGGCACACCTCGGCTTGCGCCACTAGCTAGTTAGTTAGCTGGTGCAATGCAATGTAATCAGCATGAAGACTGGGCGCAGTAGCGTGACTGATGGAGCCGTTTTTTTTTTACCGTTCATTCCAATCTCATTTCAACTTCCAACTTTCGCTTCACAGGGATGCAATGAAAATGTACTACTAGGTGACAATGCGGTTGATTGGTTCCCATCTCCATTAGTATTTGATTCATAAACGGTAGTTTGTATTATGGTTGAATAGATAGGTTAAAATTGCCTGTTTGAGTCAATATTCCAGCCCACATGAACGATCCAGTATATTGCCTTGGCTTTATGCATCTCATGATCTCAAGGTCTCAACAACCATGCATGTACTCTGCTCTTAAAAAGGTGGTCTTTTCTTAAAGTGACACGCCTGATCTCAATCTTCCCTTTTCAACCAGTCCAGAAGGCCGCTTCCTATTTATTAGTTCGCCCGAAATATCCAATTTGTTACAAAAGGGCAATAGAGGGGGCCGAAAACACGGTAGCGAGTTGAGATTTGAGACTCGAGGTACTAATAGAAAACGGATGTAAATGCTCACCCACGACCATGCGCCACCCGTAGCAAAAAACTGTAGGCCACTGGTAGGCTTTTTCCTACTTGTACAAGATAGCTAGCTGCCCAGGAAACCTCCCACTACAATTTATCCACCTTATCGATCTATACCGGAGCACATGACTCTCCCTGCATGCACGATTATAAAGTATGTTCTCTTTCTTGTTTATAGAAAAAGTCCCCACAAAATTATTTCCCATAGGTCATCATAGTTAACACCAAGGTTTTGGTTACCGGTCGGGAAATCCGGTTACCGTCCGGTAACCGGATATCCCGACCACCCCCGAGAAATGGTCATCCCGGGCAAAAAATACCGAAAATTTTGATTTTTTTAAATTTTTTTAGCAAAAACTCTTGGCAAATGGTCAAATTGGAACCAATTTTTTTTGAATTTTTGAATTTTGGTTTTCAAATTCGTCCGATAACCGGTCGGGATTTTCCGGTTACCGTTAACCGGAAATCCCGACCACCCTCGGGAATTGTTTTCTACCAGGAACCAAAACCTTGGTTAACACTCAACGCAGGATTTCCTTTTAAGGAAGAAAAAATGAATTCAAGATGTAACCTACTCGATAATCCGGTCACATTCATAGGAAATTGCTTGTCTGAATATATTCAACATCAACTATGTGTCCAACCTCCAACCTCCTCCCCCATCTCAATTGCACACATAATTTTCATGTACAAATTAAATTTAGACCAAATGGATATATGTTTTTTCGTAGCAAAATTCACCCTCTATTTTTGTAGACGGTGATCAAAGTTGATGTCAAGGATTTTACTTAGATGAGGTGATGAGAAGTACGGTCACAAACAACAGTGGAAACTTCTGCTGCTTGCCCATCTCCATTGCTAAGCTACCTTGACTAATTAGATTAGTGATTTGATTAGCTGTTTTGGATGTTTAGGTTGACTGGTACTTTATCATATAATGATTATATCTACACCTCGAGGAAGATATGATACCTACATCTGAGAACAGAAACCGTAGCCTACCCAATAATTTGGGCCAATTGATTGGTGATCCATGATCCTATCTGAGCGACGGTTACATATTACTCAAATTTAGAATGCTGATGGGGGGAGAAATTGAACATGCATGTTGAAAGCAGGTTTCAGTGCTAAGTCTTTCCTTTTGCTATCAAAGGTAGATCCAAGCTAAGATATATGTGTCATGTGGCAAAACTAGCAATGTAACTTGTACAAGTATGAACAAAAAAGATCATCTCCTATTAGAAGAATTGGTAGGTGATCTGTGCTTGGTCATAATTTCTCTAAATTTTTAGGTGGCATTAATTTATTAATTTTAATGTCTGAGATATAGTTATTTAAAATTACAAAGAACTTTTATCCAAAATCATGGTTAGTGGGAATCCCATACATCATTCTTAGAATATGTGCAATGCCTATCTAAGTATCTATTATATTATCAGAACACTAGAGAAATAAGCCACCACATAAATTGACAATCTACTGGTGGCACACCTCGCCTTGCGCCACTAGCTAGTTAGTTGGTGCAATGCAATGTAAGCATGAAGACTGGGCGATGGGAGCCTGGCTGATCGATGGAGCCGTTTTTTACTATTCATTCCAATCTCATTTCAACATCCAACTTTCGGTTCACAAGGATACAAGTACTAAGGAAACTTTTTCTGTATGACTAACCAACCACTACAATTTATCCGCCTTATTGATCTATAGCGGAGCACATGGCTCTCCCTTCATATGTACGATTATAACTTAGGTCTGTTTCTTGTTTGTCGATAAAGTCCGCAGAAGATTATTTCACATAGGTTATCAGAGCTGAAACTCAACTCAGGATTTCCTTTTAAGGAAGAAAAAGGGATTCAAGATGCAACCTACTCGACATAATCCAGCCACATTCATAGGAAATTCCTTGTTTGAATATATTCACCATCAACTCTGTCTCCAACCACGACCCCCTCCTCAACTCTGCAAACAGAATTTTTACATACAAAATTTAGAACAAATGGATATATGTTCTATAGCAAAATTCCTCCTTTATTTTTTTTGACACGGTGAAACTAAGTTGATGATAAGGATTTGACTTAGAGGAGGTGATGAGAAGGACGGTAGAAAACAGCAAAAGCGGAAGCTTCTTCCGCTTGCCCATCTCCATTGCTAAGCTACCTTGATTAATTAGATGAGTGATCTGAGTTGCTCTTTTGGATGCTCAGGTTGAGTGGTACTTTACTGATTATTTGTACACATGGGAGGAAGATATGATACGTACCTATGAGAACAGAAACCGTAGGCTACCCAATAATTTGGGCCAATTGATTGGTGATCCCATGTGGCGACGGTTACAAATTATTCAGATTTGGAATGCTGATGGTGTGAGAAGAAATTGAACATGCGTGTTGAGAGCAGGCTTCAGAGTTAAGTCTTTCTTTTCATTGCTATCAAAGGTAGAGCTGAGATGTATACGTTATGTGGCAAAAATTAGCAATGTAAATTGAACAAGTATGAACAAAAAAGATCATGTCCTATTAGAAGAACTAGTAGGGTGATCTGTGCGTTTGAGCATCTAGAAATGTCATAATTTCTCTAATTTTTAGATGGCATTACTTTATTAATTATAGTGTGTGAGATATATTTATTTAAAATTACAGAGAACTTGTATCCAAAATCAGGGTTAGTGGAAATCCCATACATCATTCTTAGAATATCTGCAATGCCTATCTAAGTATATATTATACTATTGTAACGCTAGAAAAATAAGCCACCACATAAATTACATAATCACTAGTAGAAAAAGGACCTCTAGTCGCGGTTCCAGAGCCCCTTTAGTCGCGGCTGGGCAACCGCGACTAAGCAGGCGGGACTAAAGCCCCCCCCCCCCCCCCCCCCCCCTTTAGTCGCGGCGGGTTCCGAACCGGGACTAGAGGTCCCTCCACGTGGGGACGTGGTGTGTTGGGACCTTTAGTCCCGGTTGGTAGCACCAACCAGGAAGGGTTTTTGGGTTTTTTTTTTCGATTTAATTGCAGGGTTTAGGGTTTATATATGCCGGGTTTGGTTATAGGTTCCCGTGTCCCATGTCGTAACCGTGGTTTCACTAGTAACCCTTCCCGTAACGGTAACCGGTAACCGTTACGGTGACGGTGACCGTTACGGTGACGGTTACGGTAACCGTTACGGTAACGGTGACGGTTACCGTAACGTTTTCCACGTCGTAACCGTTCCCGTGTCGTATGAAGTCGATGCACATATTTATAACACATACAATTAAATTAAGTAATACTTTTAGATCGTAGTCAAGAGTTGATGCGCCAAGAGTTATCGTAGTACAAGAGTTGAAGCAAAACAACAAGTTATTTACACGCTTTCATGCTTTCAGCATCGTAGTACTCTCCTTTCTCCGATAAGGCCTCCGAAATGTAAAATCCCGCCAATTCCTCTCCAATTGCTTTGAAGCGGTGCTCGAATGGTAGCTTGCAGCGCTTTTTTGACAACTCTGCACTTTTCATATTCCATTTCTCGGTGACTAGTACATGTACATACTCGCAAACGAAGTATGCACATAACTCAGTTCCCTTTGGTTGCTCCAAGCAAGACTATACAAGAATAGATTTCAATCAATAATAATGAAGTATGCATGAGAATGTTGTGTGGACGTAGGTAGCAGTACTTACCTTGTTCAACTTCCAATCCAGCTTTTTGGGCCACCCACCTGCAGGATCTTCCTCGACAAACCTTTTCCAAACGCTGCCCGACAAAGAACATTCACAAATGATTTATTCGTTAATGACTTGACATGAAGATATGAATGACAGAGGCGGTAAGAAATGAATGTACCTTGCTAGGAAGTCGAAACAACTCCTGTATTTGTCAGGATGATACCTCAATGAGTCAAGTGAATGAATAAGTCCTTTGCGATGTTCAATGACAAGAAGAATCCAGTGGTAGCTGCGCACAGTCATGCATAACTCATCAGTTAAACTTAACATCGGGTGAGCAAATTAGAATGTGTAGAAGACACTAAAACTTACCCGAAGTGGTAAGGCCAATATATAGTTCTTTTGTCGCGGTATCGCTTGAACACCCTTAGCAAATCATCCGGTGTGTTCTTGTTATACAAGGGATCTATTATGGTTGCTTCGTTATATTTATCCGGGTCAATGAACCCAATGTCATGCTGGTTCATCTTTTTGAGCTCGAGCATCTTCAATCTGCATAATATAGCACACAAAAGATTAAAGTGAGAATAATTACAAACAATGAACGAGACTAGGTAAAGATTTAAATAAATCACTTACAGGCAATAGGAACTCATGATAGATTTGTCGAGTGCCCGCAGATTGTATAGCTGAAAAAGTTCGCTAAACCGAACAATGTGGTTGTAGTCTTCTAAGAAGTGCTCATCGTCTTTCCTACATTTCAGAACGACAGAAGCTGTCCCTTTCCTACATCGTCTTTCCTAAGTGCAATACAAATCAGTTAATGCATTTTGTGATCAACAAAATATAGAATTCATATATATACCTCGAGGTGGAGGGTGTTCGAGGTGGAGGGTGTTATTTCTTCTTCATCTAAAAGACCCTCACCAGAGTCCATCAGAAATTGTGAGGCAAATTCCTCAAAATCAAGATCTACACCGGCACCGGCGCCTTCTCCACCGGCGTCTTCTACACCGCAGCATCTTTATCGCGATGCTCAAAAATACTCTGCATTAATATGTCTTCATTCTCCTCGTCTCGCACATAGCCAGGCTCCATAGCTCAATGTTCCTACACTCAATAAAATTTGCATAAATTTGCATGTATAAATTTGCATTTATAAATTTGCATCTATAATTTGCTAACACATTGTTAAATTTGCTAACACATTCGAAATGATGGGCAGTGATAACACATTGTTAAATTACAAAAGACACAGTTATACAGACTGAATAAATTTTTCACAACCGAGGATTCAAAAACTTATGTCACTGTTTTCAGCTACCTTTTACGAATGAAGACCACACTGAATATACATAAGGTAATACTACAACTTTAAATCTGAACTCATTCAAACATTGCCAACACAGAACCCAAATTCAAAATTTTCAGAGGACAATTAAGTCACTGTTTCATGCTAACAACCTAAATTGCTAACAACCTAAATTGCTAACACTAAATTTGCTAACAACCTAAATTGCTAACAACCTAAATTTGCTAACAACCTAAATTGGTAACACTAAATTGCTAACACTATATTTGCTAACACTAGCTAATAACCTAAAAATGAAAACAAAAATGAATAAGGAAAACAAACCTGAGGAGATGGGGCTCGGGCAGGGGAGGCGGCTGGAGATGGACACGGCGCGGCGGCTGGAGGGGCACCACGGCGCGGCGGAGATGGGCACCGGCGCGGCGGCTGGAGGGGGCACCACGGCGCGGCGCCGGAGATGGGCGCGCACCACACGGCGAGGCAGGGGAGGGGCACCACGGCGAGGCGGAGATGGGCACCACGGCGAGGCAGGGGAGGGGCGCGCGGCGCGGGGGCTGCAGGGGCACCACACGGCGCGGCGGCTGGAGGGGCACCACACGGCGCGCGGCTGGCCGGAGATGGACACCACGGCGCGGCGGAGCAGGGCTTCGCCGGCGTTGTCGCGTCGTGGGAGCCCGGAGGCGCGTCTTCAATTTGGGGGGACTTTGCGAAATTTTTCGCAGAGTCCCCCACTAAACGGCGCGGAATCGACCTCTAGTCGCGGTTGCTGGCTGCAACCGCGACTAAAGACCGTTTAGTCGCGGTTGCAGCCAGCAACCACGACTAGAGGTCGACCTGGGCCGCCAAAATTCTGGCGCCAAGCCCAGGGGGACCTGTAGTCGCGGTTGGTGGCTGCAACCGCGACTAGTTGGGCTTTTTCTATTTTTTTTTGTTGTTTCTGTTTTCTTTTTCTGTTTTGAATGTTTTAAATGTGTTACTGATTTGATTTAAAGGTGCCAAACTGGTTTTTGATCAGGGGTGTGTTTCTTTTTTTTTTCCGTTTTATTTTGTTGTATTTGTTTTCTTTTATATACTTTGATTTAAGTTCTTTTTTAATTGTTTTTGTTTCTAGTTTCTTTTCCTGTTTTGTTTTAGACCTCAACAACAAAATGACTGCCAATATTTTATCATGTACTAACATCTCCAACTACCTAAATTAACCGACTACCTAAATTAACCATGCCCCTTTCAGAGATCCTGGCCGCTTCTTGGATCCGACCGAGGGGAGGGTTCCCGGAACCGAATGATTTGTGTTCGGTCGATGAACTGAAGGATTATATAGATATATAGAACAGAACACACGATCCGTGTGCTTCTTCAGTCCCGGTTGGTGTTACCAACCGGGACTAAAGGCGGGCTTTGCGGTCACGACTCGTGTCCTCCCGCCACCGTTTCCCGCCAACGTTTCCCGCCCAAATATTTCCCGCTATCGTTCCCGCCACCGTTTCCCGCCAAATGCCGGCACCGGTAGTTCTATAAAACCCAGTCGAAGGTAGGCATGGTACTCACTTGAGCGCAAGCATGGTGTGTATTGGTCCTTGCGAGAAGTGTGTGTCCGGGTTTCACATTTCCGCATCCGAGCATCTCGCCAGGCTTTCGAGCAATTTGAAGGTAGATGGTAGGGTAGTTCCAATTGAAGAAATTTTGCACACTGAGAGTCATCTCGCTTTGATCGGGGCGAAGCTATGCCGCGATGGGTTTCCGTATAGGACCCCGCTCCAAATTCGTGCAGAAATGCTCAGGCTTGCAGATAAGTTTGACAGGAAAGTTACGAATAGTCCGTTCTACCGAACTGAAGCTGACCGTGTTTCGTACGGTCGTTCCTGTCTCTGGGTAGTTGACAGCGATGATGACGACGATTTCATGCCGTCGTCAAAGGAAAGGAGGGTTGAAGCACTGAGCAAGAAGACTGAAGCTTCGTCCAAGGGGGAAGGCAAGGAGGCAGAATCTTCGTCCAAGGGCAAAGGAGGCTGAAGCTTCGTCCAAGGGCAAAGGCAAGGAGGCAGAGTCTTTGTTTTACTTGTGTTGTATCGTAATTTCAAGTTGTACCTTAATTTGTTCTATCCAGTATTTAGAACTAGTGAAGTTGTCGTGATAGTGCAGATCCGACGGCTCACAAGCGCAGCGGTAAGACGTCTCTGATGATCTGCAACCGTTTGGAACGGTCGCAGATTTTTTTCTTCTCTCCCGCCAAATTCTTTCCCGCCCTTTTTTCCCGCCATCGTATCTCCCGCCCGTTTCTACCGCCAATTCTTCTCATCTCGGCCTATAAAAACCCCTTCTCACTGAGGTTGGTAAGCATTCTAGTCCACTCACTCGAACATGTCGAGCTTTCCTTCAGATGGTAGTTTCCGTGAAGCCCGCCTTTAGTCCCGGTTGGTAACACCAACCGGAATTAAAGAAGCACACGAATCGTGTGTTTCTTTCAAACGCTTGTGAGCCGTTGGATCAGGGGTGTGTTTCTTTTGAGGGCTTGTGAGCCGTTGGATTTTTAGAACTAGTCCCGGTTGGTAACACCAACCGGGACTAAAGAATCACACGGATCGTGTGTTTCTTTCAAACGCTTCTGAGCCGTTGGATCAGGGGTGTGTTTCTTTTGAGGGCTTGTGAGCCGTTGGATTTTTAGAACTAGTCCCGGTTGGTAACACCAACCGGGACTAAAGAATCACACGGATCGTGTGTTTCTTTCAAACGCTTCTGAGCCGTTGGATCAGGGGTGTGTTTCTTTTGAGGGCTTGTGAGCTGTTGGATCAGCACTCCCACCACCACCACCACTCCCACCTCATCCACAGGTACACTTTCTAATCGCCTATAAATAGCGGCGTCCCTGCAGCGAACGGCACACAACGAGCGTCTACCTTCGCCACCGAATCCAATGGCTGGATTTAGCCTACCTGCTGGCATGTTCCCTGGCATTATTGTGTTCGTCCTTGTTCACCGGCCAGCCATTGGAGCCACCTCCTGTAGGACGGTGAACAATGACAACACAACGACGCTGTTGGAAACACAAGCCCTCAGGTAGGTTGAATCCAGCCACTGGATTAGGGTGACGCAATGATGAATTGCCGAGGAGGTGGGAGTGGTGGTGGTGGTGGAAGTGGTAGCCATGCCCCTCGGTCCGATCCAAGCAGCGGCAAGGCGCTCTGATGATCTGTGACATTCCCAACACTTTTTGGGACGGTCGTAGATCATCAGAGACGTCTTGCCGCTGTGGATCGAAGGTCGATTTGCTGCTCACGACGACGCGAGACGGATGCGCAAGCTTCCGGTTTCGCCGGAGTCGGGCTCCAGTGCTTCGGAATCCCACCAAAACCGTGTGTTTTGCCGGCTTAGGACAGTTCGTGATGTATACATTATTACACAGTTTCATAAAAGTTGAATACATTATTACACATCACCAACAACATCCCTATCTAGTGTTCACTTGTTCTTCGTGTGTGTCCCTTTCTTCTGATTGCGCCGTAACCAAGGACAATCTTCTTCATTTAACTTGATGCTTGGGTCAATTTTCACTTTGAAGGGCGGAATTTCATGAAACTTATTGTAATCTTCTGACATGTCTGTCTTGTCCTCCACTCCCACGATGTTTCTTTTACCTGAAAGAACTATGTGGCGCTTTGGCTCATCGTATGATGTATTCGCTTGCTTATCTTTTCTTTTTTTGGTAGGGTAGACATGTCCTTCACATAGAAAACCTGAGCCACTTCACTGGCTAGAATGAATGGTTCGTTCTCGTAATGAAGATTCTTGAAATCCACTGTAGTCATTCCGTACCGTGTGTCTACGGCTACACCGCCATCTAGGTTGAACCATTTGCACTTGAACAAAGGAATCTTAAATGAAGGTCCATAGTCCAGTTCCCATATCTCCTCTATGTAACCATAATATGTTACCTTTTCCCCACTGCAGCCATCTATTGCATCAAAGCGAACACCACTGTTTTGGTTGGTGCTCTTTTTATCTTGGTCGGCCGTGTAAAATGTATTTCCATTTATCTCGTACCCTTGAAAAGTCAATATAGTCGAAGATGGTGACTTGGCCAAATAGTATAGCTGTAGTTCATTTGTGGTGACATTCATCAGAAGTTTCTGTAACCAACCGCCAAAAGTCTTGATGTGTACTCCATCAATCTCATCTTCTGGGTATTGGGAGCGTAAATAATTCTTGTGTTGCTCGATATACGGAGCCACCAAGATGGAATTATGCAGAACTGTGTAGTGTGCTCGAGTGAAAGAATCCACGTCTTCACATATGATTGCTTTCTTTCCTAGCGTGCCTTTTCCACGCAGTCTCCCCTCATGACGCGATTGAGGAACACCAATCGGCTTAAGATCAGGAATAAAGTCAACACAAAACTCAATGACCTCCTCAGTTCCATAACCCTTGGAGATGCTTCCTTCTGGCCTAGCACGGTTATGAACGTATTTCTTTAAGACTCCCATAAACCTCTCAAAGGGGAACATGTTGTGTAGAAATACAGGACCGAGAACACGTATCTCTTCCACCAGGTGAACTAGAAGGTGCGTCATAATATTGAAGAAGGTTGGTGGGAACACCAACTCGAAGCTGACAAGACATTGGACCACATCATTCTCTATATCTTTTAGAGTAAGTGGATTGATAACCTTCTGAGAAATTGCATTCAGGAATGCACATAGCTTCACAATGGGTACTCGAACATTTTCTGGTAGAAGTCCCCTCAATGCAACCGGAAGTAATTGTGTCATAATCACGTGACAGTCATGAGACTTCAGGTTCTGAATTTTTGCTCTGCCATGTTTATTATTCCCTTTATATTCGACGAGAAGCCAGATGGAACCTTCATACTGCGAAGACATTCAAAAAATATTTTCTTCTCTTCTTTCGTAAGAGCGTAGCTCGCAGGACCTTGATGATTATCAGAATGATCGTCGTCTCGTGAATGCATACGTCGATGGGCCTGTCTTGCTTCCGGTGTATCTTTTGACTTTCCATACACGCCCAACAAGTTAAGCAGGTTCAAGCAAAGATTTTTTGTCACGTGCATCACGTCGATTGCAGAGTGAACCTCTAGCATTATCCAATAGGGCAGCTCCCAAAATATAGATTTCTTCTTCCACATGGGAACGTGGTTCTGAGCGTCATTCGGAACAGATAGTGCTCCAGCACCCTTCCCAAATATTACTTTTAAATCCTTGACCATATCATGTATAACAGAACTAGAAGGTCGAGTAGGCTTCCGCCGAATATCTTCCTCACCTTTGTAATGTTGGCCTTCCTTTCTTACTGGATGCCTCGGTACAAGCCATCGACGATGGCCCAGGTACACAATCTTGTTACCTATATGTTTACCTTGAGTCTCACCTAAACAATGCGTACATGCATTGTATCCCTTGTTTGACTGTCCTGAAATGTTACTAAGAGCAGGCCAATCATTGATGGTTACAAACAAGAGCGCTCGTAGGTCAAATTCCGTTTGTCCGTGCTCATCCCACACACGCACACCTTCATCAGTCCACAACTGTAAAAGTTCTTCCACCAATGGCCTCAGATACACGTCAATGTCGTTGCCAGGTTGCTTCGGGCCTTGGATGAGCACTGGCATCATAATGAACTTCCGCTTCATGCACAACCAGGGAGGAAGGTTATATATACATAGAGTCACAGGCCAAGTGCTATGACTGGAGCTCTGCTCTCCAAATGGATTAAATCCATCTGTACTTAGACCAAATCTTAAGTTCCTAGCGTCATCCGAAAATTTCGGGAACTCTCTGTCGATTTTTCTCCACTGGGACCCATCAGCGGGGTGTCTCATCATCAGTCTTTTTTACGTTCTTCTTTGTGCCAGCGCAACAACTTGGCATGCTCTTTGTTTTGGAACAAACGTTTCAGACGTGGTATTATAGGAGCATACCACATCACCTTGGCAGGAATCCTCTTCCTTGGACAACCTTGCTCGCCCTCAACTTCACCTGGGTCATCTCGCCCAATCTTAAACCGCAATGCACCGCATACAGGACAAGCATTTAAATTTTCGTGCTTGCCGCGGTAGAGGATGCAGTCATTAATGCATGCATGTATCTTCTGCACCTCTAATCCTAGAGGGCAGACAACCTTCTTTGCTTCGTACGTACTAGAGGGCAATTCGTTTTCATTTGGAAGCATCTTCTTAATTATTTTCAGCAAACTTTCAAAGTGCTTGTCGGTAGTACCACTCTCTGCCTTCCATTGTAGCATTTCCAGTATGGTACCGAGCTTTTTCTGGCCATCTGTACAAGTTGGGTACAACAATTTGGTGTGATCGGCTAACATGCGCTCCAACTTCAACCTCTCGTTTTCACTTCCACAGTCCATTTGTGCATCATGAATGGCCTGACGAAGATCATCGTCAGGCTCATCTTTTTTTTCATCCTCTTCAACTTCGTCTTCCCCCATTGAAGTACCACCGTGTTCATCGAACATAGGATAGTTGTCATTATCCTCTTCTTCTTCATTCTCTTCCATTATAACCCCTGTTTCTCCGTGCTTGGTCCAACAATAATAACCACGCATGAAACCATTTTGCAACAGGTGTTGGTGAAGCTTGGCTGAGGAAGGGTAATCCTTCTTATTCTACAGAGACTGCATGGACAACACATAAAACCATTTTTTCGCTTGCTTATCTCGGCCACAGTGAGAAATTCATGCATGCCCTTAAGGAAATCGTCAGAAACTCGGGACCGTACATCCATTGACGTCTCATCTGCATTATGCATGCCAGTAATGAATAGATAAGTGACCATAATAATTCTTACAAGTTCTTCAAGCAAAGTAGAGTGGCGACAAATGTAATACATTGTAGCATTAAATATTCATTAATTTAAACTAACATAGAACTATCTAAAGAATTTAAATCCAACAACAAATGCGAACATAATCGCAACTAAGGTCATTATTGAACCAACAGCATAATGATACCAAGCCTCTTGACTAATGGCATAACTTCTAATTTTTTTAAGCTTCAAGCGCATCGCATCCAACTTGATCTCGTAAGCATCAACGACGTCGGCAAGCTTCGAGCGCATCCCATCCAACTTGATCTCGTAAGTATCGACGACGTCGGCAAGCTTGAACTGGTGTTCATCGATGATGTTGGCAAGCTTGACCTCCAATTTCCTCTTCTCTTCTTGGCGGAGATCTTCACTTATTTTTAATTTAGCTTTCAAATCATCGTTTTCTTTCACAAAAAATTCAACAATAGGGTCCATTGGAATTTCCGGTTCAACTACCTCCTAGACAAATATATATTTATGTCAAAGTTGGTCGGCATGATTGTCATAAACACGAAACGAAACAAATATATAGTTATTAACAGTCATACCACATCCGAATAATAGAACGGACGAGAGCCGGTGGGGGTATTTGTGAAAACCATGGCACTATATATATATATAAAACAATTATACAACTTATACAAAAAAACAAATAATTATGGAACAAAATCATACAACAAAGATTTTTTTTAAAATAAAAAAGAAGGCTCACCTAGGTGGTGTCGGTGACAAGACGGCGCGGTCTATCGACGACGGTGAGGACGTGAATGTTGTGACACTGAAATACAAAAACATAATTTAGTTTAAGCTCAAACTGAATAAACAAAATTGAGCTAAATAAGCAAAATGAGCTAACTTAGGCATTTCATCAAACACCTACCTAGCACTAGAAATATAAAATGAGCTAAATAAGCTAAACAACTAAAGAAACGGGCGCCGGAAGAGAGAGTTTGCAGTTGCTAACCCTTGGATAGATGCACCGCCGTCAATCTTAACAAATGGGGCAAAAAATCGTGGAAGAAATCGAGCTCGGTGGAGAGAAAATGGAGATGAAACTCGAGCTCAAAATGGCCATGGCTGGCTCGGGGTGGAAGATATAGTTGAAGGACCTGCAGTCCCGGTTCCAGCCACGAACCGCGACTAAAGGGTCACCTTTAGTCGCGGTTCCAGCCACGAACCGCGACTAAAGGTCCTCGCGCGGGCCCCGCGCGGCCCCCGGCCGCTAAAGCCGCAGGCGGAGGACCTTTAGTCGCGGTTCGTGGCTGGAACCGCGACTAAAGGTCCCGCACCAACCGGGCACCTGTCCTAGCCGTTGGAGATGTCGGAGCCGGAGCCCTCTAGTCGCGGTTCGGAAAGGAACCGTGACTAAAGGTCCGGCTCTATTGCCTCTTTTCTACTAGTGAATGTAGTCGGTTCTAATTATAACCATTGTGATTAAATTATTAACCATATGTTAGTATAAAAGCTGGCCACATATACGGGACATTCATGATCGACCGCAAATCCGTAGCTGCACAAATATAACCAAAAGGTACAAAATAGAAAAGTGGAGATTTATCATAAAGAAATTTGATGGGAGTAGCATGAACGGAAGAATTCATTAATTAGATATACTGAAAAAAAAGGACAACAACGAAGAAATGTAGGGAATATCTAGCGTGATGCGCTTACATGCCTCGACGACCAAGAACATGAGCTTAATTAGAGAAATAAAAGAAAAGAGTCCTAGAACCTACAATAGGTTGGTATAGGCCGATCCATCATGACCGCGATGGTGGGGCCATCGAACGAGCGAGGGTGGAACCTAAACTGCGGCGTGGGAGGGCATGTGATCGAGAGAACGAGAGAGGGTGGGACATAGGGTAAGGTTTAGGGATGGTCGTATATTTAGGACCAAGTAATTGGACCTTTTGGACCATCGTCGGACAATGGCGTCCGTTGCCGAGGAGGAATGACTCACAATCGCCCATTTATCAAGTGCCTGATCACACACGTGCCTTATATGTTCCGTGTCCCGATTGTTGTCTCTACTACAAACACATGCAGGGAATAGCGAGAGTGCGAGACTAGCTTACATCCATCGGCGGCCCACAATCTACTACTCCCTCCGATCCATATTAGTGGGCATAGCTTTGTCTAAATTCATATGTATCTAGTTAAGTATTTAGACTAGATACATGTGTATCTAGACAAAGTTGTGCCTACTAATATGGATCGGAGGTAGTAGTGTTGAAGAATTAGAGAGAGCAGCGTCCTGGAGGACCTGGTTCTATCCTTTGTTTTTGTTACGGCTTTTGTATAATGTTTGGCCTTTTGAATGAAGCTTCTTAATTGTTCCCTTGCAAACAAAAAACTCCACTCAAGAGAAAATTGTATTGCCTTACTATCTGACCTGTTGGTATAAATATTCGTACTATATTGTAATTAAACTGGGTATACTAGAGTTTAGTTGGATGAAAAAATGCATGTGAGAGAGCCAGGTACCATCCTTGTGATTAATCAACCAGAAAGTTACACCCAAGCACCTGTGCGCCAGGGTTTCAACTCAGCTTCTAGTAACAGATCGAAGTGGCGACTAAACATAGAACACGTTTAAGGGAGTAGCAAGAAGGAGTTCATTAAAGATGACAAAACGAACAGAAAAATGAAGCGGGAGGAGCTTACATGCTCCGACGACTACACAAGACGGGAGCTTAATTAGGGAAATAAAATGGAGAGGCCTGGAGCATACACAACAAGTCAACAATATATGTGAATTGTTACATATCGTCGTCGTCGATCTCGATCTTGACGGAGCCGCCAGCGAGCAGTTGGTCCAGGTGGCGGTTCATCAACTCCTTGACCTTGGCGCGCGCTTCCTCCTTGCTGCGGACCTCCGGCATCATGAGGACGGCGAAACCAGCATCCACGGCGGTGCTGTTCTCCGGCATCTCGTCGTTGAGGGCGAAACCAGCATCACCGGTCTTGGCACAGGCCGCGCAGCCGTGAGGCAGGAGCACACGGAGGTGGCGAGCCAGCAGGTCCATGGCCGCCTCAAACGCGTCTTCCTTGGTGCGGACCTCGTCGGCGCTGCTCTCCGGCATCCTGCGGATGGCGTGGAAGATGGTCTCTATCGGCCCCATCTCGCGTTTCAGAAACATGGCCAGCCGATGGGTCCTCTCGGGGTCAGCCGCTGCCGCCAACTCGGGGCGGGCGCCGAGCCGGACGACCTCCGCCATGTACTCCTGCCGCTGTGCCAGGTCGTCGTCGTCGTCCGCCGCGGTGGCTGCTCCACCGTTGCTCGCGGCGACGACCAGAGCGAGAGTGAGTAGGAAGAGGAGGAACTTGGCCATGGTGAGTCGAATGTGTGGGTGCACCTCTTGTTCAAGGAACATACGGAGTATATGGTATGGTGGTGGACTGGCACACCGATGGCGTTGCACAACTGCGACCTGCTTGATGGTTAGGTTGTGCTATGTAAGCAGTGTGAGTGGCAGTGGCAAGAGTGTGACTGTGCACTGCTCTCGCGCCCATGTTCTGCCTGCATCGACATGTGAGTGTGGTACACTGGTACTACTAAGCAATTCTATCCATTTGGGAGGTACCGTCCTGAACAAAAAAAAAAGAACCTGCCCCTTATCCACCGTTTCTTCAGTAGGGTAAATTCGGCAAATTACTATGATTCGGCTCGCAGTCGTCCATTTCTCAAGCGCCTCATTCCACATTCTTTATTTCACTGTATGTCCGGTATACGTGCCATGTCCGATGGTGTGTCCGATAGAACATTATGTACAGCATAGAAATGCACGGAATAACAAGAGTCACTTACAGGTTTCGACAGATCCACTCGTGTTAGGGATTCTCTGTAATGCTAGGGCTTTTGAATAAAATCCTTGTTCCGCTGCCACAAAAAGGACTCCACTCACAAGAAAATAATATTGCCGGAGGCGGCAATTTGGGTAGCAGGTGTAGATAAACCTATTATGTAAAATATTTTTAATATTTTTTCAAAATGTCAAAAAATTCTAGAAAAAATTTCGGATATACATTAGAACATTTTGTGTTAGCACAAAAAAATTCGTGAAGATAAATATTTTCTGCGACCTGTGCAAAAAAGACAAAAAAATGTCCCGTACAAAATCATGTTGGAGCGTCCGAATTTGTCTTTTTTACACAGGTCACAAAAAATGTTTTTTCTTCACGTAACTTTTTGTGCTAACATAAAATGCCTTGAACTATATGCGAAAATTTTATTTTGAATTTTTTAACATTTCAAATTTTGTTTTTTTGGGTAGTGGGTGCATCTGCACCTGCTACCCGTTACGGATTTCCGAATATTGCCTTGCTATCGACCTGTTTATATAAGTATTTGAATCATAATTAAACTTTTGTTCACTATATTTTAGTTTCATAAAGAATGGCATGTAAGAGAGGCAGAGAGCTAGGTCCAATGACGGGATGGTATCAGGGAAAATAATTTCGTCGAAATTTCAGACGAATTTCATGAAATTAACGATTCTCGGGGAGAGGCGAGAGAAGCTAAAATCAATAAAAAAAATCGGCTTAACTTGAAAATATAAAATACGCAATGCTTATAATACATAGAAATCAAGTATCTATCACAAGTTGGGCCCTAGGCTGTTGGTAGAGCGTCCGGTCAATGTTGTGCATGGTTGTTGAGTTCGAAGCAGCACTTTAACATTTATATTGTTAAATATTTTTACGTGCTGGAATTTGATCCGGTCGAAATATTTGAAAATTTTCTTTGAAATTTTGTTAATTTCACGAAATTTGTGAATCTCTGTCATGGGCGAAAGAAAATGTGAAAACAAATTGTTGACCCTACTTGTGTTAGTTTTATTAGCTATCCTCCTTGGTCTATAGTCGGGTGATCGGGTCTGAGCAACCCGATGACCTCTTTCATTGTCTTAGTCGTACTCCCTCACTGTGAAAATGAAGTGTATATTACTTTTAGTCAAAGTCAAACTTTATAAACTATTAATTAGTATGAAGAAAAATTATAGCAACATGCAGAAAGCCAAATACTAGAGCATAATACATCGTAGGTCCTAAAAAAAATTATGAGATGCCAAGTTAGTCCTAATTGTATGAAAATGCATATCCCATTCCTAATACTTTGTTAAGTGTATAATCCCAAGTCCTACAGGGTTTGACCAGCCCACGGCGCATGTAAACAACTGGTGCCACTGCCCCATATGCAGTGTTTTACAAAGCAACCATTGAAATTTTATATCTTGTAATATACTGATCCTCCCCACGTGCCACATAGGTGTCTAATGGAATCATTTAAATCGTTGTAGAAATACTTGACTAAATTCCAGCGGGTAAATTTATTTCTGTAAACGTTGGATGTAAGCTTCAAATTATTTGTCCTATGACTTAAATATTTATCAACTGCGCTTGTAAAACCTTGAACTATTTCAATATTATTTAGAATTAAAATGTTTTTCTATCAATATAAAATGTGCACCAAAAATTGTAAAATCACACAAAACCAAATTTTAAAAAAATGAGTCTAGTGATAACACTTTCAAATTATTTAAGTAAACTAGAGGAAATTGCACATAACGTCACTTGTTGGGACAAGTTCTGCACAACACCACAACCACAATTTTTTGTGTGCAAAATCGTCAATTTTCCACAAGCGATTGCACAAATCACAAAACTAGGCATTAACATGATTAATAACTAATTAGTCATCTTGAACCTACCATAAGGAGGTAGACCAGTGATCACGACCACCTCTAACCTCCTCTCCCTCCTACTCTAGTCGCCACCCCAACTCCTTTGGTGCATTTGTCGTCCATGTCGGTCGAGACCGAACGAAGCTCCACAGAGCCGGCCGCCACCTCAAGCCTCGACTACGAGGACATCGCCATCACCCTCCGCGTCCCATGCTCCTTCTCCGGCCACGACCACAAGCGCGCCCCCACTCCGACCCTAAGTTCCCCTGCTTCGCCGTCGTTGACTGATTTTAGTCAAACATGTTACGTGACTACTATTTTTCATCAAATATCGGCCATATAATTTAGATCTAACTAATAAAATTATTTTAGATGATGTGGATCAATGTGGCCGCTGTGTTAGATCTAAGTATATTGCTTTTAGTATATAATAGATAGATTTATTAATACACATCGTGAAGGTTTACAGTTTCTATGTTTCTCGGCAATCACGCTTCCAAATGATTGAAAGGAATTTTTTTTGGTAAGGGCTCGGATTAAGTTGTAAAGAATCAACTCGTTGCCATGAGAGGTGGCGAACGCCATATATGAATCCAACAGTATGCATTTAGTGACATATACGGATATACCTCATATTTTGCTGATCAAATCATTATTCAAAGCTATGGGTAGTGGTATCATATTAAAAAACGGCGGGAGTATAGAGTTTAATTTGGCCCATAATCAACCACATAGTGCATACTTCTCCTTAAAAATCGTTTCATAACAGAAAAGTGGCGACAACCACAAAGTTACACTCTCAGCCCATCCAAGAGCATGTGCGCCAGCGGCATAACTTGATCAGCTTCTAGTAACAGAGTAATAATAGGACAAATTAGAGGAAGTAACATTAGTGCAAGCAAGAATCCGTTAAAGATGATAAAAGAGCAACAAAATGAAGCGTGAGGCACTAGTACTGAGGCGCTTGCATGCTCCGACGACCATGAGCAAACTACTGTGGTGAACGGCTCATGAGCTTAATTAGGGAAATAAAACAGAGAGGCCTAGAGCAGACAACCAAATCTACGTTAAGGTAAAACTAAGACCAGCACGCATGCATGTTACAGATCGTCCATGATCCTAGTGGAGCCGCCAGCTGGGAGGAGGCTACCTATGTGGCGAGTCATCTCCTTGGCCGCGGCGCGCGCCTTTTCCTTGGCGCGGACCTCGGCGGCGGTGGTCTCCGGCATCTTGCCGATGGCGAAACCAATATCGTCGTCAGCGCGGCAGTTAGGCAGCAGCACCCGGAACTGGCGATCCAGCAGCTCCATGGCGCCGTCAAACGCGTCGTCCTTTGTGCGGACCTGGTCGGCGCTACTCTCCGGCATCCTGCGTATGGCGGCGAAGATGGTCTCGATCGGCCCCATCTCGCGTTTCAGAAACGAGGACAGCCGATGGGTCGTCTCGGCGTCGGTGGCCGCCGCTGCCCCGGGGCGGCCGAACTGGACGACCTGCGCCATGTACTCCCGCCGCTGAGCCAGGTCGTCGTCGTCGGTGGCAGCTGCTCCACCGTTGCTGCTGGCGGCCACGAGAGCGAGCGTAAGTAGGATGAGGACGAACTTGGCCATGGCGAGTCGAATGAGTGGGTGTATCGCTTGGAGAAAGAGGTGAGCATAAATGGTATGGTGGTGGCAGTGTGGCACACCAAGATCGCGTTGCCCAACTGCCTGGTGCACTGTAAGCGGTGTGAGTGCCAGAGGAAAAAGTGTGACTGCTTTGGTACTGAATCAGATGAACATGGCATGGGCAGGGTGCCAGACGACTGCACCAACTAATCAGCACGCCGGCGGCCGTTGGAAAACGCGATGCTTGCCTGCCACCCCACACCACCATATATGCTCAGATTAGTTATCCAAGAGATGCATATCGCCAATACAACTCGCCATGGCCAAGTACTTCCCCCTCTTCCTCCTCACGCTTGCTCTCGTCGCCGCCGGCAACGGTGGAGCTGCCGCGGACGACCTAGAGCAGCGGCAGGAGAACATGGCGGAGGTCATCCGGCTGTTCACCAGCCCTGAAGCAGCGGCAGCCATCGACCGCGAGACGGCACGTCGAGCGGAGTCGTTCATGAAGCGCGAGCTCGGGCCGTTCGGGATCGTCCTCAACGCCATCGACAGGTTGCCGGAGAGCAGCGTCGCCGACGTTCGCATCAAGGCGGAGGCGCTCGACGCGGCCGAGGCGCTGCTGGTTCGCCACCACAAGCAGCTTCTGTTTGGCTCCCCCAAGATCGAGGACGCGGTCAGTTGCAGGCTTGCTGGCAACTGCCACTAAGATACTAGGTTGTTGGATGGCTCTAGGCCTCTCCTTTTTACTGCCCGTGCACCGCAAATGATCGTTCGTGCTCGATCTTCCGAGCATGTTGTGTTTCTGTTTTTGTTGTTTCCTCTGTTCGGTTATCTGTCATGGATTCGTGCAACTCTATTTTATTTTACGATGATGAGACATCACTTTTTTACTAAGACAATTTTAAGCTC
Source organism: Poa pratensis (assembly GCA_947311845.1). Classification (NCBI taxonomy): domain Eukaryota; kingdom Viridiplantae; phylum Streptophyta; class Magnoliopsida; order Poales; family Poaceae; genus Poa; species Poa pratensis. Next base: position 57,795,086 of record CAMZMU010000057.1, on the reverse strand, counting down.
CGAGTAACGGTGATCTCGTTTTTTCAAAAAATCAAAAAAAGTATTTAAAAGAATAACAAAATCTGCAACAAAATCATGCATGTTCTGAATGATGTATCCTACAAGCGTGAAAAATCTTAATGCAAAATACTTTACGTTTTAAGGTACATAAAAATGACAAATGTATAGATCCGAGTATAACGACCAATATGTAGTTTCAAATTTTCCAACCTTTGTCATTTTTCTGTAGCTCAAAGCGTATTGTATTTTGCATTAAAATTTTGCACGCTTGTAAGATATATCATTTAGATCACGCATGGATTTTCTCAGTCTTTTGGTACTTTAAATATTTTTTTATTTTGTTTTTAAAAAAGAGATCGCTAGAGCTCGGGACCAATAATGAGTTCCACAATTTTAATTACTATATGTTATAAATTTTGAAAGTAGAATCCAATTTTTTTATTGGCACACACATCGTAGTCCTGAAATCCTGATCGATGGAGCGCGATGAGCGCTGAGACGAGCTCTAGGACATCTGATCAGACGCTACTATTTTTTGAAGAACTCTCGACTTGAGTTTAGGTGAACACCAACACTCACGTGTAAGAGAGAAGATGAATAACAGTTCGTGAGGAACATGAAGAGCAGCTTGTCGTCCCGACTGCCTCGTCGTCCCGACTGCTGACAGCGGGAGATTCAGGCTGGACCTGAAGCCGAAGACTAGAGGCGAGTTGGACCGCTCCCCTTTCCCCACCTACAGTGAAAGGAGATCTTTTTCGCCCCCCCCCCCCCCCCCCCCCCCCCGCATCCACCACCTCGCCGCCGGCGATCTACTCGATTCCCCGCCTCCGGCGGCCGCTTCGGCGGTGGGAGGTTGGGGAATCGGTAGATCCCGGCGTAAATTTGGGGGCACTTCAAAGTGCCCCAAAAAGCCAGAGAAATGCCCCAGTAAGTTATTAGGGCACTTTTTGAAATGCCCAATATACTGGTGATTGGAAAAGTTATTAGGGCATTTGTTTCAAGTGCCCCTAAAACTTACAATTTAGGGCAGTTTTCAAAATGCCCTAATAGGTTTTTGGGGCATTTTGAGGAAATGCCCTAATAGGTTTTTGGGGCATTTTGGCAAAGTGCCCTAAAAGCTTTTTAGGGCACTTTGTCTAACTGCCCCATAAACCTTTTAGGGCACTTTGCCAAAATGCCCCAAAAACCTATTAGGGCACTTTGCCTAACTGCCCCGAAATACATTTTGGGGCACTTTGCCTAATTTGCCCCCAAAACTACTGAAGGCATTGTTTGAAATTTTTACGAAATTTACATTTAATAAGATCATTATAAGGTTCTCAATCATTCAGTTGTAGCATCAATACATGAAGGTTCATGAATCAATAGAACATGAAGCTAAGCAACATCTGATCATTAGTAGGTTCTGATCAAGCTAAGCAACAAAAAGTATTCATGAACCTACAGAACATGCAGCATAAAATCCTGGACAGTAGCTTCAGAACACTCTACAACAGTACGAGTACATCACAAATGTTCTGGCACAATCAGGACAGTAGAGTGGCAGCATTAAATCCTGGACATTCATTTGTAGAATCAATAGAGTGGCAGCATCAAATCCTGGACAGTGGCTTCATCAACACCTGGGGGTGTCACCTGCCAAGTGGACGGTAAGGGAAAAATCAGCACAAGATCAACAATATAAATGAATAAAGGAAGCTAAACTGTGCATGGACAACAGCCACAACAGCAGATGTAAAGAACACATAAGATGACTTCTCCACCTTCAGCAATACAATGATAACATAATCAATCATATCATATTACATTAGGTGCAAGATACCACAAGAGACAGCTAGCTACAATCAAACCACACAGTAAAATCATCAAACCTATATAGACATGCATCACTATGACATCTAAAGTAAGTTTCATCCGAAGCACGAGATCCAAATTTTCATGCAACATGATTGGTGGTTACACATAATATGGAAGTACAAAAACAAATCTCTGCCAATTAACCTTCTTGGTGCAAAAGTACATACACTTCTACCTTTGTAGTCCTTTCACTTATTTTGGCAACTTACTACTCGATCATCGAGTGGAACACATTGGTACTAAAGTTATTTTTGTAGTAACTATAGAAATAAATAACTAAGCCAGAAAAGGACATATATAAGCTGTAAACAATTGTATGTCAAAGTTACTGAATTAAGAAAACCCACAATGTTAGTACTGCCTACTGTAAAGTATATGAACATTCTGTGACTGAAATAAATGTCTATTAGGGAAAGACTAAAATTGTACCTTGAAAGCAGGACAAATTACCATCAGTCAATATGACTAATTTCATAATTACTGTGTCCTGTTTCTCTATAAAAACGAAAGAATGAAGAAAGAACATTCTTACCAGGATGTAACTTCCTCCAGCGCGAATAGTACCCCACCAACCGGAGCTCTGAAGGCAGCAGCAACTCCAGCTGCACATCCACATGTCACCTTTTGAAACATTAATATAGCTTGAGATCGTTGATAAGAAAACTCACCCATTCAAACACAGGCTTAATACTACGGAGAAACATAGAAAAGAATGTACTCGACATGACACCAAAACAACATAGTAAGCCCCTAAATTACTGTTTCTTGGTATTCTACCTGTTTATGCTCTTAGTGCCAGAAATGGGGCCTGAGCAATATCAAAAGTTCAGAAAAAAAAGATTGGATATGCAGACTCAATTCGCTATTAACCTTTTAGTACTCAATTTAATATACATGAACAGTCAAATATATTTTAACACCCTCTAAAGTTAATTTACCTACTCAACCTTTACCAGTTGAAACAATGGAGTGTGCATGTATCGGATTGAAGCAAAAAACTATATTATAGTTCGCTTTTCAAAAGCAATTTTGTCTATTAAGATGTCTCAGCAAATCCAGTTAACTTTGAAGGTCAAGAGAGGTCAAGGTACCAGCAAGCCCATCCACTGGCTCCAGTAACTAAGCGAGGCATCAGGCATAGAACCAGATACTAGCCTTACACCAATATGATAGCAACAAGAGGTAAGTGTCGGACTGGTGCTGCATGACAAGAGGGTCACGGCTGGACCCGGCTTACGAGGGGTTATGTTGGCCCTTCCAAAGGATAACGATAGCAAGTTATTATTTGGTTAGATATGTCCTGATTCTCAAGTTAGCCTGTTCCCCACGTTGGTTTCGGTTTAGCCCCAAAGTTGATCTCCTAAGAATGTAACACAAGCTATATAAATATATAAGGCCTCTCACTCACTCAATAAAGAAGGCAGGAGTTGTCAACCTCACTATGCTGACCGCCACCTCGCTGCCACACCCTCATGGCAGGAAGGCGGCGAGGCTCCTGTTGAGCACCCCTACAACATAAGGTCCAAACAAGGCCCCTTTTAGATCCCCAGGGACTTGACTGGTGCTTCCAATAAATCCCATATTTTAAACACAGAAGAGGCTGCTGGCATGAAGTGTTGGCCTTAAGCTAAAGTCATAAAGTTTTAAATTAGAAAGATAGTGTTGATGTTTCAAATCGGAACAATTTCAATCTAAAATTCTCAATGCCATGACCTCAGTTAATAAATAATATTTACTAATAATATTAAAAAATCCCACGACCCACAGTAGATCTCAATACAGTAGACCCAAATAAGCAACCAGGATATGCTCTTTTCTTCTGTTGACTATCTGTGGACAGGAAGTGGCACTAGTCACACTACAGGTTGTTCAATTCAATAAAATGGTTCAGTTGGAACTTTAATAAGAAAACAGAAAGCAAGAGATCAAACTAATCTAAAGATGGGACTTAAAAAAAAAAACAGATAGCCTTTGCATGCTAAACAAAATGACTTACAAGATCTCGTCGATCTCGATCACTTTCAAATATCTGTACCCACCTAGAATTCAAGTGGTACTTCGCGGATCCACCCTATGTAGATGCAGAGAGTAAGTAGTTGACAATATTTATGTGCCCGGAATATTTATGTGCCGGTCACAGCAGAGAACTCACCTTGGGTAGTATCAACCGTAGCAGAGCTTGGAGGGGTTGGAGTAGGTGTAGTAGAGGAAGCAGTTCTAGGAGTTGTCGCCGAGGTTGCGGTGACGGCACCACTGCCGTCCCATCGGCAACAGCAGCACCGCACCACACCACACCTTGACCACCGTAGCACCAGCAGCACTGTGGGGCACTAGACCACATTAAGTAGCTTCCAAATGAATAAGAATAGATATGAATGAATTTTAAATCAGCCATTCAAACACCAGGTTGCATATAAGAATTAGCACCAAAAACCACAACACGCTGATTGTGACTATGACAATGTGAGGTTTAGGATTAACTTATTTTTCTCCAACAAATTTATTTGCATTGGCTACAATTCTATAACCAGATTTTAAACATTAAAATATAGGAACAATCTACCATTTATCCGAGAAATAGCTCAGTTAGGCAATAACACAAACACCGGTGGGCAACCATTTATCCCAAAATCACATTTTCAATCAAACTCGCGAGTAAGGGGATGGGGATGGGAGAGGACGTACGGAATAATATGAGGCCCCCGAAGCCGCCGGCGAGGGAGGCCTAGGCGACGCGGCGGATGGAGAGGTCAAGGCAGGCGCCCAATTTGGCGTCCTACGGCCCTATGGGGCGGGGTCGGCTTCGGCGTATCTGGCGCTGGCGCGGGCGCGGGCGCGAGCGCGGGCGACATCGGAAGGCGGCGGTGGGATAAATAGGTGGTGGCGCGCGCGGCCTCGAGCAGGAGCTGTCGGCGGCGGCGGCGGGAGACGTCGTCGCGGTGCTGGCCAGGTCGGGGAGAGGCCGAGCGGACGGAGTCGAGGACGGAGAGGAGAAGGAGAGCGGCTTCGGTCTCGCCAGCTTCAGGGCTGCGGTTGCCGGCGACGTGCGCGGCGGACTGCCGGCGAGTGAGGAGGAGACGAGGAGGTCCGAGGTCGTGCGGCCAGCGATGGGGAGGTCGCGTGGGTTGTTTTTTGGTTTTTGAGAACTCCTAGAACGGGAGATCGAGGATTCAGTCGTTGACGACGAGGTAGCGTAGCAGGAGGCTCGGCGGCGGGCGAATTGCGCCGGCGACCGAACTAGCGGCGAGCTAGGGTTAGGGTTCCGCGGGGGCGTGCGGGAGCAGGACAGAGAAGTGGGGTAATCGAGGGAACTGGAGGTGGCGGAGATGTGCCGACGAGCGGCGGCGCCGGTGAACGCCGGGGCCGGCCGGAGCGTGGCGTAGCAGCGGCGGCGAATCGCCGGAGGTGGAGAATGGGGAACGAGAGAACGAGAGAGATGGATCGCGTGCGTGCGTGCGTACTGCGTCCAGTTTTTTTTTTATGACACTGCGTCCAGGTTCCAGTATACGTATGCATTAGTCTGGACGAGATGGTCAGACGTCGTGCGTGCTAATTGGCCCATATAGGATTAGACCAGCCCATTTAGCAACTTAGGAATGCATAATACTCCGTACATGGTAGGCTGCTAGATACAACAACAAAATCTTTACCATTTGGTCTCGCACACCCCCTGGCAGGCTCCGGTTGTGCTCTTCAGCATAAACATCATGTTTCTTCAGTAGTTCTTCTCGCATGTACTCAGCTAGACAAGTTTGTTTGTCAGGATGAAAATTGTAATCTCTGTGTTGTAACTTGTTATACTATCTAATACTAGTTGAAATGCCGCCACGGGCTAATAAAGAAATATTATATAAAAATTGATTAACCGTATTTTTGGTTGTCAAGAAACAATATTTACGTGTACTTCGGTAAAACTTATAAAGATATGTTGCTTTAAATAATTGTGGTTAAATTTAGTGAACTTGCGCTCCAATTTGCCACGCCGCCTCGCTGCCCGCCTTGCCCCAAGCTCCCGCTCCGCCGGTCCACCGCCACCTCGACATCCCTCTAAGTCCCCCACCGCCGGCCGAGTCTTCTCCGACCACGACATCCCCAAACCCCAAGTTAAGTTTCTTACTCGCCTCCACCACCTCCGCCGCGGCAGCGTCATCGGTGCTTCCGACTCGCTCCATCCCTCGTCGTTCCCGTCGCCGCCGCGGCCAGCCGCGTCGTCGCCATCGAGGAGCTTCGCCTCCTCTCTCTCCCAATCTCGATTTGCAGGGCAAGGGAATCGACCGAGCGGCAACATTTCTCGGCTAACCGAGCGCTAGCAAAAGCGTTATATTAAATATGGTTTTATTCTGTACGGAGCTGTTGATTACCCTCATTATATGTTGCATCTCAGACTACAATAAAAAAATCACGACACACGTTACCTATTTCCGGACAGACTTTACTCTCTTTCACAATCACTGAATAACTATGCTGCCACAAGAGAGATAAAACAATGATGTGTTGTCACTGTCCGATACTACTATATTTCCATATCATGTATAGTTGTATGACGAAGAAAAGAGCAGAACACCACCATGCCAATATGCCCTCAAGTGCAAGGGTATACCTTGTTTTTACTTGAAAATGCCTGGATCTAATTCTAGGGATTGCTTTTCTAGCTGCTACATCTGCTCCATCTCATTTCTTGCTACCCTTCTTGATCTACTCCTCTTTCTACTTGTTCGGTGGCTGATCTTGGCCTCCTCCTTCCCATGTTCTCTTGCTCCACAAAATCCTTCTACTCCCTGGTGGTCGGCAATCTCTTGTACCACATTTTGCAAACATATTGCAACCACCAGGGTCCTAACCGAAGTGGTGTTGCCAAATGAAATATAATGCATCATATTGCAAAGCAGGGCTCTAAAATGACGACTTGCTGCTACTTGTTTGTCGAGACTTAGGAGGTGACCCATAAGAATGGATTGAGATATGCGCTTGGATTGCTTACTCCTGCAGCAGATCAGGAATTGTGATAAAGCACACCATGCATGACATCTCTGGGAAGAAATAAAATCAAAACCTTAAAACATGTATGATAACTGAGGCCGAAGTAGGTTCTGAGCAAGGAAACGTTAAACCTGATTTCGCTGCAGCTCAACTCAACACGGAGAGAATCGGTATAGGGCTAGCTGCCACATCGAAGAGGTACCTAAGGCCTCGGCCATGGCGAATTGGGCGAGATCCTCCAGTAGCTCCGTCAGTGGACAAGATCTCTGAGGCCTGGGCCATGGAGATCTGGGTGAGATCCTCCAGCACTTCCGTCGGGACGAGATCTCTGAGGGCTCGGCCATGGCGATCTAGGCGAGCTCCTCCTGAGGCCTCGGCCATGGTGAACTGGGCGAGCTCCTCCTGCAGCGCGTGCGCGATGACTTCGGATGCGGCGACGGAGGCCTAACCTCGTCTGCGACGGCGGAGGTGCTGCCTGCCGAGCAAGTTAACAAATCGAGTTGTGCAAAGAGCAAGCAAAATAACCAAATTAATTAAGCATGCATCCAGCGAGATTGATCACACACGATGAAACATGTTGAGGATGAGCTTCTGCTCGTGGTCCAGCCCGAGAGTTAATTCAACCAACTCGTCGGGGAAGGAGAGGAAAAAAGCATCATTATATGTAGCATCTCAGACTACAATAAAAAATCACGACACACGTTACCTATTTCCGGACAGACTTTACTCTCTTTCACAATCACTGAATAACTATGCTGACACAAGAGAGATAAAACAATGATGTGTTTAAGACAATATATCATGAGATGATGCATGACATGGCGAGATGCAAGACAATATGCAACTTAAACCAAATTAAGCGGAACCGGGATCCGACAATTAAGGTTCAAGTTATTTATCTAACCACCAAATTAAATGTTGATTAGTATGAGACAAGGCATGAGTGAGCTACACAAAATTAAATGGAATAGGGACAATGTTTATATTGATATCCCACACATTCCATATTAATTATTTAGGTGAATATGCAATAGACAACTAAGTAACAAGCTAAATGATGCAAACATGATCATGGATGACAATTTAATAATTATCACATTTCTCTGATCGAAAAATCATATATGACATATTTTATTTTGAGTTATAGAACAAAAGATATGAATATAGACATAACTTGCAAAAAGAATTGCCGACAGATAAAAGTGACAGGATTTGTGCCTCCTGTGAGAATCGAACTTGGATCTGCCTGGGCAGAACAACGCAGCCACTGGGCTACGACTGGGCTTGTGATTGGAAACAGAACTAACAACACATGAAGTGTACGTCGAAGTTAACTGAAGAACAGCAACAGAAAGTTTCAGATTTTTGGCTCCGGTTGCAGCGCGTCGGAGGAGATTGGCAGCGAGCTGCTGTTGAGTCCCGTGCTCGAACTGGAGACTGAGGTGCAGGACAGCGACGGGGTGCTAGTGTGAGTGCAAAGGGGCGGTGGGCGCCGCGTGCACGCAGGGGAAACAAAGGCCCGAGCCAAGAGCTTCAGCCTGCAACAATGGCGTTCATGGCGCGCGGCTCGGACAGAAAAGGAGTCGACGATTCCGAGGGCTAACGGACCTGATTCCTGCGGGAATAGGAAGCACATCTCACCGGGATTGTCCTGATGTAGTCGTTCGTGCTCTAGGTCGTCGACGGCGGCGGGAATTCGACGAAGATTGCCGGCTACCGAACTGAAGATGAAGACGTTGCTGTCATCCTGGGGCTTTTCCGGCTCGTGGTTGATGTCGAGGAGGAAGAGGGAGTCGCAGCGGTTCGTCTCCACCGCTCATCTTGGCGCAGGAACGGCCCGCGTCGGCACGGCCGAGTTCCAAGCTCCAGCCATGGAGGCTCTCGGGAGGGAGGTGGAAGAAGGTGCCAGGGAGAGGGATGGCGGCGGCTGGGAAGAAAGAAGGAGGGGGGCGAGCTAGGGTTGGAGGAGGGTGGAGCGACCAGGGTTAAGAAGGAGAGGGAGAGCAGCAGCGGCCTCAAATCGACCGGCCTGAGGTCATACGCACGCGGGACAACGGCGGTCGTCTAGGAAGGGTCGGGGACGGCCGGCGGGAGAGCTCGCCGTCGACCAGGGAGCCACCTCCTCACGTTCCGCCATCAGCACCGCGCCTTGCTGTTTTTCTTGCCTCCAAGCTGAGCGACCACCCCACCAGCAAAATCCTCCGCCATGAATCCCGGCGGGCCGGAGAAGATCTCGAGCCCCAGGACATCCCGGCCGCCCCTACCGTCTCCATCCTCCACCTCTCACCGTATGCGGTCCACACGCCCCTGCGCCGGATCGATGCTCCGCCGTGCGGGATCCAGAAGCACCTCGACCACTTCCTTCCGGGCGCCAATATCCACGATGCGCTCTCCCCAGATCGGAGAAAGCTGCAGTCGGCAGCGTGCACAGGAGGAACGGGCACAGGAGGGAAAAAATCAATCAAGACGAAGGGGAGGGGATTTCCAGCGGTTTAACACGAACCGTTATTTTCACTTGGCGGTGGCAGTGCCGTAATATCTCCCAAAGGGCAGGGGCAAAATCGGAAAGAGAAAAACGGACCATCACCTGAAGCCATATTATATAGTAGAGATAAAAGTAGTATCTAGTGTTCAAAAAAAAAAAAAGGGAGAAGGCCTCGCCGTACAACTGATTATTCAGGGAAACCAACAAACGCCAAGCAAATGAATGAAGCAACTGATATAAACAAAGCATCAATGTTACCTCAACTACCGGGACTCTTCTAGTTCTGTTGTGGTTTTCGTGATCTAGAAAGGAAAGGAACACAAAAATAATACATATATTTCAGTTAATATCCTACTGGCAGAGCATCGTGTGCTTGAGAACAGCAAGGTGTAACATTAGAATGAACTTTAATACTTGCAGAATTATGGAAGTAAAATTGTAACAGACTGTTTTACGCATGTAAATGATTTCTGGGTTTCAGTTGGACATGTGCTACTGGAAATCAGACGGGCCGAGAGAAACCAGAGGAGCATATTGTGCTTCTTAGAAAATTTAGTGCGTGCACACAGGTGGCCTGTTAGGGCTCTTACAGAAGAAATGACATTTACATGTTTACCTCCGATATATGTTAGGGCTCTTACAAAAGAAAAGCATGACAATGTGTGTCATGAACCTACATGACACGAGTTCATAAACATCAAACCAAAACAATAAATGATCTAAGCGATTAAACACCTGAAGCTCTGAAATCTTGCGTTTTTTAAATGCTCCACTCGGTTTGTGAGGAACTCGGTGATAGCGAGAATCTTGGTAATTGATTACATAATCGATTTCAAGAACGTAACAACCTTTTTGTATAAAACTAGCTAGATGGCAAAAACTCCGTGCAATGTTGGATTGTAAAGTTCTTAAGGCCATTTTTTAGCATTTCGTCGTTATATTTTTCGTCATCCTTAGATATTATTGTTGTTCATCTGGAATCTGGTATGAATTATATTTATGCTATTTTTAAACTAGTAAAAAGTGGTAGTTTATTTCTATTCTAATTTTTTATGTACTAGTAGGAAGTGGTTTTTCCTATTCTCCACCTATTTTTATTTACCCTAAAAAACCATCGTCCTGAAAAGGGAACTGAAAAATTATACTACGTATTTTTTGCAAGCAAAAGTCAAATGTTTTCTGTTTTTAACGCGTAAAGGGAATAGTATCAGAGCCAACCCATTCAAAATCACGCGCAAAAAGGGAAGGGTCGAAGCGATCCGGAATTCATCCCAGGATATTTCGTTTTTGCCTAACTAGTGTAGTAAATATTTGATCAGCCTGGTCGGAATCGTGCGAGCGTTCCTTAGCGTTTATGTGAGCAATACATTTCTGTTTATGTTTCAGTCTGGATTACTTTGTAATACTGTGATTCTGTGCTTTATGTGAGCAATACATTTTGAGCTTACATTTTGATTCTATTGCTTACAGATGATAGTCAGCAATTTCAATGTAGATGAGCTACATTTTGGATGGTAGAAGTGTTTTTGTTGCTGCAGATAGAAAGTTGAGGCTGTTAACAAGTTTAGAGCTACATCAAAATTTAAGTAGCAGCAATAGTTTGAGCATCAGTTGCATGTGTTTGTATGGTTGCACGCTCTGCATTTTTACTAGCTTCAGACTGTGTTTGAGCATCAGTTGCAATTATATGATGCATATTTCTAAATTAAGCATGTATTGAGTTTTAGAGGCAACTTGATAAATGCCCCTAAAGACCCCATCTTTTGGGGCACTTTGATAAATGTCCCAAAAAACCCTACATATTGGGGCACTTTATCAAATTTATCAAAGTGCCCTTAAAAGACCATGCATATTGGGGCATTTCGGAAAAATGCCCCTATAAGTTAAGTTTTTAGGGCACTTTGATCAAATGCCCTCTTTTATATACAATTTGGGGCATTTTAAAAAATGCCCCTAACAAAGTGCCCCAATATCCATGCCGTCCACTAGTGTCACCAGCCCTGAAGCAGCGGCAGCCATCGACCGCGAGACGGCACGTCGAGCGGAGTCGTTCATGAAGCGCGAGCTCGGGCCGTTCGGGATCGTCCTCAACGCCATCGACAGGTTGCCGGAGAGCAGCGTCGCCGACGTTCGCATCAAGGCGGAGGCGCTCGACGCGGCCGAGGCGCTGCTGGTTCGCCACCACAAGCAGCTTCTGTTTGGCTCCCCCAAGATCGAGGACGCGGTCAGTTGCAGGCTTGCTGGCAACTGCCACTAAGATACTAGGTTGTTGGATGGCTCTAGGCCTCTCCTTTTTACTGCCCGTGCACCGCAAATGATCGTTCGTGCTCGATCTTCCGAGCATGTTGTGTTTCTGTTTTTGTTGTTTCCTCTGTTCGGTTATCTGTCATGGATTCGTGCAACTCTATTTTATTTTACGATGATGAGACATCACTTTTTTACTAAGACAATTTTAAGCTCCCGAGTAACGGTGATCTCGTTTTTTCAAAAAATCAAAAAAAGTATTTAAAAGAATAACAAAATCTGCAACAAAATCATGCATGTTCTGAATGATGTATCCTACAAGCGTGAAAAATCTTAATGCAAAATACTTTACGTTTTAAGGTACATAAAAATGACAAATGTATAGATCCGAGTATAACGACCAATATGTAGTTTCAAATTTTCCAACCTTTGTCATTTTTCTGTAGCTCAAAGCGTATTGTATTTTGCATTAAAATTTTGCACGCTTGTAAGATATATCATTTAGATCACGCATGGATTTTCTCAGTCTTTTGGTACTTTAAATATTTTTTTATTTTGTTTTTGAAAAAGAGATCGCTAGAGCTCGGGACCAATAATGAGTTCCACAATTTTAATTACTATATGTTATAAATTTTGAAAGTAGAATCCAATTTTTTTTATTGGCACACACATCGTAGTCCTGAAATCCTGATCGATGGAGCGCGATGAGCGCTGAGACGAGCTCTAGGACATCTGATCAGACGCTACTATTTTTTGAAGAACTCTCGACTTGAGTTTAGGTGAACACCAACACTCACGTGTAAGAGAGAAGATGAATAACAGTTCGTGAGGAACATGAAGAGCAGCTTGTCGTCCCGACTGCCTCGTCGTCCCGACTGCTGACAGCGGGAGATTCAGGCTGGACCTGAAGCCGAAGACTAGAGGCGAGTTGGACCGCTCCCCTTTCCCCACCTACAGTGAAAGGAGATCTTTTTCGCCCCCCCCCCCCCCCCCCCCCCGCATCCACCACCTCGCCGCCGGCGATCTACTCGATTCCCCGCCTCCGGCGGCCGCTTCGGCGGTGGGAGGTTGGGGAATCGGTAGATCCCGGCGTGTACATAGTGTAGGTAGTTGTTGGGAGCTTGCTGGCGGCGTTGTGGAGAAGACGGCGGCGTCGGAGAAGCTTTTGCGGATGGAGATCATCTTCTCTGTTCTGGGTCCTCTGCCGGAGGCTCGGGGCAGGTCTGCCGTCCTCGGCGTGTTTGCGGCTCTTCGGAGCTTCGACGCGTCTTCCCTCAAGCCGGCGTCTGTGGTGGCGGTGCCGGAGCTCGAAGATCTGGTGGATGGCGATTGCGTTGACCAAGTTGGTGTTGCTCATCGCGCGGGATGGAGGCATAGCGCCGAGGACCGTCGACTTCCTTGCTGCCTGAGGGATCCTCCCAGTCCAACGTTTGCTGGAGGAGCGGCGGCGGGATTCGCCGGCGGAGCGTGCTGCGCGAGCAGGAGGGCATCAGAGCTCAGAAGGACCTTGTTGTTATTTTCCTTTGTTTCTGGGCTTGTCTGTAAGATGCTTGGTTGATGTAATCCTGTTTACCCTCGCAAAAAAAAAAGGCTGGACCTGAAGCCGGAGGCGGAGGTCACCTCCGGGAGGTGGCCTTGCTGTCGTCCACGACGGAGGCACAGTCGCCGGCCGGCGCGTGGCACACTGATTAATATAAGTATGCATTACGTACGTCTAAAACGTATTGTACATTTCACACTGTATACGTAGCGGTAACGGAAGAAATAATTAATCCATTAAACACTGAGTTGAACTACTCCAAACTTTGGCCGAACAAACAGAGGACAAGAAGAGAAAACTTGGACAAGAACAAACTTAGGCGGTTACATGCTCCAAGACCAAACGGGAGCTCGAATGGGGAAATAGAGTGGAGAGGCCTGGCTAGCTAGCCTAGCGCACACAGTCAATCAATGCAAGACGAATCAGCTTGCATGCATGTCACAGATCGTCGTCCTTCTTGGCGTAGCCCCGAGGCGCGAGTTGCCGGAAGTGGCGGAACAGCAGCTCCAGTGCCGCGTCAAGCGCCTCGTCCTTGGCACGGACGTCGGCGGCCGTGTTCTTCGGCATCGCGCGGATGGCCTTGAAGACGGGCCCCAGCGGCCCGATCTCCTTTTTCAGAAACCGCGCCGTCCGATGGACCGTCTCGGAGTCGGCTGCCGCCGCCGACGCGGGGTTGGAGAACACCCGGAGGACCTCCGCCATGGCCTCCTGCCGCTGCGCCAGGTCGCCGTCGTCATCGGTGGCGGCGATGCTGGCTGCGATGAGAGCGAGGGTGAGGATCAGGAGGATGGACTTGGCCATGGCAAACTGGGTAGGTGGACCGATGCCTCCTTTCTTGAGGAAGAAAGGTGAGTTTATATGGTGGCTCGCGCTCTGCTTGCTAGCTAAGCTGGTGAAATGTAAGCGGCATGAGTGGCAGTGGAAAGAGTGTGACCGCCGTGCTCTGGCGCCCATGTTGAGGCTGCAGCATCGGCATGTGATCGAGTGGTACTATACATGATAAAGTTACCCGGTTGACTGTTTCTCCTCTCGTCTGCTTCTGCATGTGAGTGGTACTATGTGATAAAACCGTAGTACGAATTACAGTGCAGTAGATAGGATAGGATACGAATGCTGTTTTCAGTAGTCAATGTTCCAGCCCACATGCATGATCCTATATATTGTCTTAGCTTTATGGATCTGAAGATGTACTCTGCTCTAAGCAGGTGATCCTGGAGCATTGGAGCACAAACATAGCACAGAGCAACAAATAACAGGGTAGCCACATTACACTAGTAACGAATATATGCCATTAGTAGGATTACACAGCTCCTACTAGAAAGCACACGGTTAATTCCAATTATTACGATAAAAAATCAACTTGGGTGCCCATCATGAAATAATTATTTTCAACCAAAGATTTTGCATAAAAAGTATGTTCTTACCAGATAATATGTAGGGCATGTGCCAACAATAGTTACTCGGTCTGTTTAGAAAGTTGACTGTGGACAAGACTCTTTTTGGCATTATATCTAGAAGGGGATAGTAATTGTCCCCTGAAGATTAAGATATTCCCTTTTGCAGATTTTACGATATTAATACTCCCTCCGTCCAATAATAATTGTCTTAGATTTGTCAAAAAATAGATGTATTTAGACATGAAACATGTATAGATACACTCACTTTTGTACAAACTTGAGACACTTATTTTAGGACGGAGGGAATATTTTATTAGGGCTTTATCTAAAAATATTATATTAGGGATTACATTATTAATCTCTTCAGCCGAATAGTTGGTCATCAGGAAATGACTGCGCAAATATTCACTGTTGGTCGTCAGAAAGTGCATTATTTTCTGGATGTTTCCACAACCTTGAATTATTTCTGTCTAACAGGGGTTTGCACATGTCAAGCAAGTCAATGTTTTCGTTAACTAAATCTGCACGCTGAAAATTGCGCGCTAGAGGGGAATTAGGAGGAATTCGACTTAGATGAGATTTAATCCCCCTCAATCCATGCCAATCCCCTTCATTTTTCGTGGAACCGAATAAGGCTTGAAAGTAAAATTGTATATGTACAAGAGAAAGGGGAGGAGGGAAGCTAGGAGGTTTGTAAAGAACTAAAGATGGTGAAAGCGTTGGGCACAAGCTGTCTGTCCCACAAAAGAAACTTGCTTATGGCTCGAGCCGGTGTGTGTCGCGCGGGAAAAGCGACGTCTTTCTGATGTTGTTGAGGGCGCAGAAAAGCATCACCACTCTCTCCAGCCCAACACCGAAACCGCCGTGCGGAGGGGTCCCGTAACTGTAATTGTCAAACATAGGTTGATTAATTTGAGTACTAAGGTGAACAACAATATATGTATTAGCATACTCTCGCCATAAAGTGGGTGCAGAACAAACCTGAATGATTCAAGGTATGATGATATACTGCTCACATCAATTCCGCACTCGATTGCACGTTTCCTCTGCAACTCTGGCATGTGCACCCTTTGAGCTCCAGAAATAATTTCCTCGCCTGTCATATAAAAAGTTCGTTCAGTATCAGACTTTCAAAAGCAAGCACTTCAGATGATATACATGAATTTATACCATACAGTTTAGTATGCAAGACCACAAAAGAAGATAAGTATATCTTTGTTGTTGCACCTGGATGCTGGCGGTAAAAACTCTGTATTTCGTTATCGTTGATAATGAAATTTCGATCCGTGGCGATCGCGTTGTCAGATGATAAGTATATCTAAGGTGTTTATTGGCATACATATGAATGATGTTTTTCTAAGTACAACAGTATGTGTTTTCTAGTACGATGTTAGCTCCTGGTCTAGACTGAAATACCCACCTCGGATGAAGACATCGAAGGAGTTGCTGTAAGCAGGGTCATCATAGCAAGGCATGGTGTAGAAAGGGCGCACAGCCAAAGGATACCGATGCATAATGAAAAATTCTGTGCCATACCTATATAACAGAAAAGTTAAGAGCTCCTGAAATTTCGAAAAGTGATATAATTATACAAGTGAAGTAGACTCCACATACTTCTCCTTAACAAGCCGACCAAGTTTCTTCTCAGCTTCAGTGTTGAGGTCACCCATAGGCTCAATTTCAGTTCCAGCGTCCTGCCAAACAGTCAAATCATCTGTTTAATCATTTACGACCAAACTCACAGCTGAGTTTTCTTGATCTTGAGTTTTAGAAAGCAATAATATCATTTCATAGCATCAGATTCAGCTCCTAGCCAACAATCGATCTTGTTTCGTTGCCGAATAATAAAAACCAGTAATTTTTGCTCTCAACTCATACAGTCAGTTCTGCGACCAATAAACATTCATTTTCTGACAGCATACACCTAAACCCAAGGATTCTAAACTCGGATGGTTTAATAAAAAATCCCCCTTGGGGGCGATGATGGCGCTCTGTGTCATGCTCCCCCTTGGGGGCATCGTTCTTGGACTGGTGACCGGCTGGGGGGACTTGTGGTTGCGGGAGGTGGCGGCAAGGGAGTCGAGGCTGGTGTGGCGGCAGCAACTGCGGTTGTCTTTTAGGCCGGGGCGGCGGCCCCGGATGTTGGTGCGACGTCCGTGGTCTGCGAGCAGCTCTCCTTGGGCAGCTTGGGCTGCGGGTGGCTGGTTCGTGCGGCGTCGTGGCTCGGTTGCGAGCGGTGCTATGTCGGGACGGCGGTCCCGGGAGGGGGTGCTGGCGGCGAGGCTGTCGGGGCTGCTTGGGCAGCGGCAGCAGCGGTTGTCTTTTAGGCCGGGGCGGCGGCCCCGGATGTTGGTTTCGGCGGTCGTGGTCTGCGAGCGGCTTACCTGGTGCAGCTTGGGCTGTGGGTGGCCGCGTCGTGCGGCGTCGTGGGTTCTCGTTGTTGTGGGGCTTCGCCCCGTGGGTTGCGTCGTGTTGTTGTATGGTTTTCGCCCGGTTTCTTCCATAATAAACCGGGCACCTTCTGCTTAATTAATATAAGGGGCAAAGCTTTTGCCTCTCGTTTCAAAAAAACAAACATAGACACTTGGCAAAGATATTCAACCGATTGTTGAATAAGCACTCGACAACAAGGTGAGCCGAGTATGATGGGAACACACTTGGGGAACTGTAGCATGTGTTGGCTTCTGGTGTACTTAATTTACCGACTGTGTGACGCTGACACTTGGGCAACATTTCTTTTTCAGTTGGACGACCGTCATTGCATTGTATTGTGCCGAGTTCTCCGTTTTAGTGCTAGACAAAATTTACCGATTGCCCGATATTTGACACGGCGCAAACTCATGTTTGCCGACTCCTTTTTTCAGAGTGCGGCAAAGGGAATGCCGGGGCATAGTATATTTGATACTCGGTATCTTTGCCGTTTCAAGTAGTTATTTCTTCAAAAAATGTATTGTGTAGTAAACATAAATATAGTTGAAATGAACACACAGAACAAAATGTAGCACAAATGGAAGAGTCCATAAAAGGTAACGGTACACGTCCGAAGAAACGGAGGACAAGAACATCAAATGCATGGAATAGCCTAGACGCTTACATGCTCCGACGAACACGAACGGGAGCTTCATTCACTTACATGCTCCGACGAACACGAACAAGAACATCAAATGCATGGAATAGCCTAGACGCTTACTAGCTCGGGAAATAAAAAGAACGGCTACAGCCAACAGCCTTTGTAGCGAAATTTAAGCCGAAAGAGAGTGTATGCATGCGTGTTACAGATCGTCGGTCTTGGCGCGGCGCTGATCGGGCATGAGCTTCTTGAAGTGGCGCATGAGCAGCACGAAGGCCGCGTCAAAGGCCTCGTCCTTGGCACGGGCGTCGGCGGCGCTGTTGGTGGGCATCGTGCGGATGGCGTCGAAGATCGGGCCGAGCGGCCCGATCTCGCGTTTCATGAACATCACCAACCGATGCATCGTCTCTGAGTCGGCGGCCGCCATCAACTTGGGGTTGTAGGCCAGCCGGATGGACTCCGCCATGGTCTCACGGCGCTACGCCAGGTCGTCGTCCTCGTCCGCGGTGGCGACTACTCCGCGGATCTTGCTGGTGCTGGCGGCGAAGACGAGAACCAGCGCGAGGAGGAAGAGGATGGACTTGGCCATGGCGAGTGGAGCGAATGGGTGGTTCTTTCGTCGACAAGGTAGGTCTATATATGGTGTCGTGGGGAGCGGCAGGCACTCTGGTAGCGTTGCACAACTACCGCGCTTGATCGATGGTTAATTAGTTGGGGTAACGGAAGCGGCATGATCGAAACAAAGAGTGTGACCGGGCCGTGCTCCCGTGTTATCTGAGAATGGTTTTGAATTAACCGGGTGTAACAGTTCGGTTTTCCTGTAGGTTTCTCTGGGTTCGGGCGCGAATGGGCTGAGTCTACAAACGGGTGGGTTTAGTTTAGGTCCGTGAAAAAACAGGTTTGGTACGGTCAGGTATGGGGTCAACCCGTGGGTGGCCAACGGGTTAGGAACTGGGTGCCCAAACCGGTTCTTCGTCTGGGTGGATTAGGTCGCTACTCGCTAGGCTGCATCCCCACCGGCCGCCGCCGCCTCTCCGTCCCGGCCGTCGACGCCGCCTCTCGCCGTCCCCGTCCCCGTGTCAGGTCCCACTGGGGATCGACATGAGAATAAGCTAGCTAAACACTCAGTTCACACAAACAAGCAAGAACACGAGTGATTCAGCGGGAAATTGCTCCGTAAGGTGCCTGGGGCTAGAGTATAGAGAGTATGAGTGTTTGGGGATTTTCCCTTACAAGCATCCAGATAGATCGATAAGATCGACAGCCAGGCGCAGCTGGGCTTATATCACGCTACAGCTCAGAAGAGTTACCGTAGTAAAACGACAATGGTAGAAAGTAGCAGGTAAGTTACTAGACTATTGCAGCAAGTCGATCACACCCGTTGATGCAGTCTTCAGAAGCACTACCTTCAGTAGCTGGTTGGTTCAGAGGGAACCTGACATTGCCCCCTCCTTGAGAAGTTTCTTGTCCTCAAGGAACTGTGACATTTGCCATGAGGTTTCCTTTATCAGGCTCAGGTGAATCATCCAGTTCCTCCTGCTGTTGTTGCAGTTGTTCATCAGACTGCTGATTATCTTGTTCCTCTTGAGTTGTCATATAATTTAAGACAGGGATGGTTTTACATTTATGTCCTGGGAAATATGGTGCTCCACAACGCCAACAATCAGTAGACTTCTTTGGTTTTGCGAATCCCTGGTTTGTTTCTGGCGGTGTGCTCACTACGGGAATGGGAGACGGTTTATAATTGGAGGTTGCACTGAATCTTTGGAAGGAAGGTACAAATGTTCTCGTAGTCGGCTGACAATTCTCCATGTCTCTTGCTTGCCAATAAGCATCAGTCAGAGTAACCGGATGTAAAGGCCGAAGCTGAGCTTTGATTGTATCACTCAACCCATTAACATAGCACTTGACAAACCAACCCTCTGACAGTTCTGGATTTTCCTCTTGTACATCGGTCATAAGCTCTTCAAACAAATCAGTGTATGCCGTGACTGATAAGTAGTTTTGTTGCAGCTTGTTGAACTTTTCAGTTAGTTCATAAGAACTATGTCCAGAGAAGCGGTGAGCAACTACTACAGTGAACTGTGTCCAAGATAACTGCTGTTTCAGCAAACCAGAACGGCGTAACCACACATCCGCTCGCCCCGTGAAATACAACTGTGCTAAACTCACCTTAAACTCCTCAGGAGCTGCTGCCATCTGAAAGAATTTTTCACATTGCCTAATCCACCCCACTGGGTTATCACCATCGAAGCGAGGAAAATCCATCCTCGGGCCCTTTGTGATATTCTTCAGAAAATTGGTTCTCATTTCAGTTTGGTAGTTTCTGTAGTAACCTTCCCACTGTCTTCTTGCTTCAGGTGGTTGAAAGTTTTGGAACACAGTAGCATTTGGTGGCTTTGCTGCAGGATTGACTGGTGTTATTGGAATGGTGCGCTCACCATTGCGAGTACGTGGTGGAAACCCAGGCGGAGTTGACCTGCGTCCAATATCAATCTCTGGCAGGTTAGGTGGAGTCAGAAACTCCAATGCTTTGGTTTTCTCTTTCTCATAAGCCAATTGCTGACGAAGTGCTTCAGTGGTGTCCTCATTCTGCACGGCCGGAGCTTTACCCTGTCGATGTGAGGCTTCAGGTTCATCTGTTGGCCTGGGTCTCAGATCATCAAGTGCTAAATTCATAGCCTTGAGTTGGTTGCCAATCTCATCCATCGCAGATTGCATTCCATCCACTGCAGTGATTACCTTATCTTGCCGGTCATTGATGACGCCAATATCCGTCTGGATTTGTGCAATATCGCCTCGCATCTGCTCAGTCTCTTGTCGATGCTCGATGAACTCGTTGCGCAAAGCTGTGAGACCATCATCCCCCGCGCCTTGTTTAGAGCGCCCCATCACCGATCGAAGCAAGGAATTTTACGCTGGAACTAGTCCAACAACCCGAGCAGGAGCCGCCGCCGCCAAGCCTCCTCCGCAGAATTGCTGGTCTACCGCCGCCGTCGCCTCCACAGAAACCTGGTGCCACAGCAGCCAAGCCGCCTCCCAGAATCGCCGATCTACCGCCGCCGCGCCGCCTGCACAGAACCTGGTGCCGCCTTCGCCAAAAACCAGGGGGTGAGGGAGGGGAAAATTTTCAGCCGCAGCTCTCTCGTCTCCGAGGATCGAGTGCTCTGGTACCAATTTGTCAGGTCCCACTGGGGATCGACATGAGAATAAGCTAGCTAAACACTCAGTTCACACAAACAAGCAAGAACACGAGTGATTCAGCGGGAAATTGCTCCGTAAGGTGCCTGGGGCTAGAGTATAGAGAGTATGAGTGTTTGGGGATTTTCCCTTACAAGCATCCAGATAGATCGATAAGATCGACAGCCAGGCGCAGCTGGGCTTATATCACGCTACAGCTCAGAAGAGTTACCGTAGTAAAACGACAATGGTAGAAAGTAGCAGGTAAGTTACTAGACTATTGCAGCAAGTCGATCACACCCGTTGATGCAGTCTTCAGAAGCACTACCTTCAGTAGCTGGTTGGTTCAGAGGGAACCTGACACCCCGTCCCCGTCCCCTCCACCTCTCGCGTCTCGCCGTCCCCGACCCCTCCATCTGTCGCGTCCTCTCTGCCCCTGCCGCCCGCCGTCCTCTCCGCCCCTGCTGCCCGCATCAGCGGACTTGCCGTCGTCGCTCCTCCGTCCAAGAAAGCTGCGGTTGCCCCGGAGCCAATCGACATCCTCGTGGTAGCAGAGGAAGATCCTTCTCTATCGCTAGCTTTACAAGGTGCTCATCAAATAATCCCTTCATGAACTAGCTTGAATTGCTTCGTATATAAGCAAGCATGATTCTTTTTGAATCAGAAAATCTTCAGAATTGTAACTGACTTCAAATAGTATAGGCAGAGAGGATACGATGGATTCCGGGAGCAAGGCGTTGCAGGTCCTGGGACTGAGAAACAACGAAGTGGACTACTAGGCATCCCCTTCCTACTCCTCCCCTGAGGTAGACAGTTGAACTTAATTATTCTTGCTCTATTTTGATTCATATTTTGTTTTTTTTTGGTCAGTATGATTGGTAGTAATTACTAGTAGTAAGTAGTGACATAAATAAGTATGACCCACATCAGCCTACATGTTCGATGGTACTGCATAGGGGCATCACACACATATTATACTTTTTAAGATTCATTCTTGGGTTGGTGCTGATTCGTTTTGGTTGGGTTGGTTGATTAGTCGGAGAGGAATAAGGATTGTACTGAGGTGGAGGAGTTTATACATACATTTTTCTCTCTTTGGTAGTGGTACATTTGCTTCATTTGTGGATAATTTATCCCTTTTAATTCATGCTGCTACCATCTTAGATGTTCACTGTATATTCTTGAATAGCAATCATATTTAGTGTATAGGCGTGCTGCATAGTGTAGACACTACTTGATTTCCAAAGAAGTCTTATGTGTAGTGCAGACGTGTTGTTGAGAATTGTTGATTTCCAAAGAAGTCTTATTTCAGTACCATAGTCCATTCTTGCCTCCTAAACAGCTCCTTAGCAGTACTAGTTTTGCATCCATGCTGAGATACCCTTCCTTAAGTTTGAAGATCCATACCTTCAGCCATGGATTGACTCAATGCAGCCAGCATTTCAAGTCAAGGGCCGTCACACGATTCGCGATGATGCAATGAAGATGTATGAAGAAATGAAGAAAGAGCTCCAAGTTGAGTTACAGAATTTGAATTCACGCATTTGCTTGACATCTGTGGACTTCATCACAGAGCTTGGGTTATATGTCCATCACTGCCCATTATATAAATGAAGATTTCACTTCCATTTATGGTGCTTTGAATTTGATATGAAAGTCAAAACATGCAACTGTCCTGTTCTTGGTAGACTTGTTGTTAGGACTCCACATGTTGCCTTCTTAATTACCTCCCATGTGTCTTATGGTACCTGGTGACTGTCTGTTTTGTGCCCCTTCTTTGTTGTTTACATAACTTGTATTTATTTGGACAAAATAGATCAATGTAAGAGGTAATACAATCTGTTATTCGATTCAATTGCAGGACAAGGGCAGTAGGGCAAGAATGGTTGGAGTGGCTTCTGTTCAAAATCTGTGTTGAAGAGGAGATGTTTGAAATATTGTTTGCAGCCTTAGGTTCAACTGATGGTGGTGAATCTGGAGATGGTTTTACTGCTAAGCATACCTTCTGCCCGTTATTTGTATTTTCTAGTTAGCAAACCTGAAAATGTATGTTGTATCGCTGGTGTCTTTCATTTTGTTTTAGCGTCGGACTGTACCATCACTTTGAATTGCCTGCGTGCAATCTAGTCTAGTTTCTTTAGCTCCTGTGAACCCTTTTTGGGCTGTCGTTACATTTGGTTTACTTTCCTGTACGAACTCGTTTGGTTTCGTTTTCAATGAGAAAATGGAGCCGGGGCAGTCAAAAAAAAAAAAGACGCACAGAAGAGAAAATGTGAAATCTGGGGATCGAACCCGTTACCTGCCAATCCATCGTAACAAGCCATCGAAGCGAGAGGGCATATAGGTACGAGTGGGTGCGAAATGGTTACATATCGGTTCAAACCCATAGTTATGTGGTGGGTTTAAATAGGTTTGAGTGAAAAATGTGGTGGGTTCAGGTTTAGTTGGGCCGAAAATGACATTAATTGGGTCCAGTTCGGGTTTGGGTGAGAGAGAGAGCTGTACGAGTATGGTTGAGGTATGGCCCAAGTATCAAACTATTCTCAGGTAGTCCCGTCGTACGTTCAACCTGCAACTCAGAGAGAAGACATGCACAAGATGGTTCCAGCCTTTTGCTTCAAAATGATGAGTACTGAGTAGTAGTACAACGTGGTAGTGACCCGGCCGGTTGACTGGTGTCCATCTCATTTTCAGTCAATGTTTACAGCCCACATGCATCATCCAACACATTGTGACTATAATGGGCACAAAGCTGCATCTTGCTATTCAAAACAATAGTGCCAAAACAAATTTCCAATATTTTTACATAAAATAATGTTTTCAATTTTCGAAGTGCCAAAAAATGAGGTTTTTGGTAAAGCGAGCCCAAACAATATGGTGCAAAATGAAACATCTCCAATTTCAAAACATTTGGCCATATTGGACGGCTAATTCTCAATGGTTAAGAGTTTTCTGCATTTCAATTTTCTTTTGTGATTTAAATGAAGTTCGATCGATTTTCCGAAAATAAGTCAGATTTTAACTACAAGTGTACGATAGTTTGCTTCTAAAAATTTCGAAAATTCATTTATAAGGTGCCTAGGTAGGATTGTATGAAATAATCATAGACAGTGCCCAAAGATTCAGGTCCTTGGTGTGAATAGATGTGCGGTGGTGTTAGTTTGAAGTAAAATCACGAGAAAAAGGATGGAACGGAGCGAAAATTCGTTTCGGCTCATACGTCCAGATGATCCCACTCTCTTGGCCAATCACGTTGTCCGTGTGTCAGGTTTCTCAACGTATTCAGACTTGTTTTCTTTATGTATCTTTCTTTTTGAACAGTGCATGGGCCCAATGCTGAGATATATTCAATGCGTACAGCAAGCAGTGCCTTGACGAAAGGAACTTTCATGTACCGTTATTTATATGAACCTGGACAATAAACATCACATATTTAAAAAAGCACAGGGCAATATGTAAGCTAATTTTCAAGAGAAAAATACTATAAAAATATTACTCCATCTGATCCTAAAAAAATGTCGTAACTAGTATTAGTCAATCGTACGTGAGCAGTTCTTTCCCAGCAACACATAAATTGGATCGGAGGGAGTATGAACCGACAAAAAAATCTCGTAAAAAGACATTTGGAGAACAATTTTTTTTTGTAAAACTTTGAGTGTGAACTTAGAATGTCCGGCTGTACGCTTGAATTCTTTTCGGATTTTTTTTTTACATTTTAATATGTTTTCCAAAACATATTTCCCATAATGGAACTAGATGCTCCCGTGACCGCGAGACAAAACATCGACACGGTGTATTATGGTCCCATTATGGAAGATATATTTTTTATACTTTTGAAAAAAATAATCGGGTGTACGTCCGGACATTTGTAAGTTCACACATAAAGTTCACGGGAAAACATTTTTTGTGCTCTTAAAAAGATATTTTTTTGTGCTCCTATATGACTTTTCATGGGATATTTTTTGCCTTTCCAAACATACCACAAACTTAGTTTTTTTAGACTAAACTTTTTGTGCAAACATTAAATGTCCGGATGTACAGACAAAAAAAATAGATTTTTTTTACATTATAAGATGTGTTTTTACATAATGGGAATATCTAGTGAAAGTGGATTTAGACACCATGGTTTGACTCACAGAGTATCTACCCAAAGTGGATATGGACATGATGGTTTGACTCGCGGGAGCATCTAGCTAAAATGATTTTTTATTAGACATTCATTTTCCTTTACGAATGCTACATACAAAAATCATTTTTCACGAAATTTTGTATGCGAACACAAACTGACCGGATATACACTCAATATTTTTCGGAATTTTTTACATTTGAAAGGTGTTTTCCCACAATGGAGGCATGTAATCCTGCTACAAGGTGGATTTCCATTCCATACAAAAATTTTGCTCACGGGAGTATCTAATCCCTTTAGGGAAAATAAATGCAAGAGAATTTCATACTGTAAAAAAATCTAAAAAAAATGTAGATTCAGATATTTTATATTCACACACAAAGTTTCGCAGAAAAAGACATATTTTTGTAGTATGTGTAAAAAGACAAATTATGTACCACTAGTACATGACTGCGCATAACATTTCGTACCACCGGAACACACTAATCGTCGTCAGACTAGGCCGCACCGACGCCTGGTAGGACATTCCTTGTCTACGTACACGCAGCAGTCCACAGTATACAAGGATTTTTATATTTCGCACCTGTCAGACTCCATGTGAAAGGACCAAATCCCTATGCGCCAATCTATGGTCTAGATAGTATGTTCAGCTGGGCATGTGACCCGAATCGCCGCCTCCCTGGAACAGAGGTAGTACATAGTACTTGATTACTTCTTAGTTCTAAGAGCATCTCCACTGGCACCTGTGAATTTGCGTGGAACGATCGTAGCCCTCGTGGGTCGATCGGTTTCGTGTTATATGAGCCTGGAATAGCCCCATGCGTGGCAGTACATGAAGACGTCTAAGAGTTGGAGTACTACTCCATACTCTACACATATACGAGTATTACAAGGCGTATTACAAGTCTAACAGCCCCCTTAATCACAACCTGCAGACAGGTTGAGATTATGCATGAATTCATGAAGATTCTTAACTGGCAACACCTTTGTAAAACCATATGCAACTTGGTCTTTACTGGAGATGAATTTGACGGAAAGCAATTTATTGGCAACCCTTTCACGAACAAAGTGACAGTCTATCTCAATATGCTTGGTCCTGGCATGAAAAATAGGATTAGCAGATAAATATGTGGCACCTAAGTTATCACACCACAGACATGGTTTATCCTTTAGTTTGACACCAAGTTCAGCAAGAACGGCTTCAACCCATATCAACTCAGCTGTGGCATTTGCCAGAGCTTTGTATTCAGCTTCAGTACTTGATCTTGAGACTGTCTTTTGCTTACGTGCACTCCAAGAGACTAAATTTGGTCCAATGAATATCGCAAACCCTCCAGTAGACCGTCTATCATCAAGACAGCCTGCCCAATCTACATCTGAGAAAGCACTAAGCAAACTAGATGAAGTTTTCTGAAATGTTAATCCAACATGCAATGTACCCTGAATATAATGTAAGATCATTTTTGCAGCTGTCCAGTGAGCAGTCGTGGGAGCACGTAAATACCGACAAATTTTGTTGACTGAGAAGGAAATATCAGGCCTTGTCAATGTCAAGTACTGTAATGCACCTACTATGCTTCTGTAGTCAGGACCAAGAGGGCTTCCCTCGGTGAGAGACAATTTTTCAGTAGAGGACAAAGGTGTAGGGGCGGATGTGCACTTAGTCATACCAACCTTAGCAAGCAAATCAGCAGCATATTTTTCCTGTGTAAGAAGTAACCCAAACTTGGTCCTCTTCACTTCAATGCCCAAAAAGAAATGTAAATCTCCCAAGTCCTTGAGGGCAGAATCAGCATTCATGTCAAGCAGAAGAGCTGGAATGGCTTGATCAGATGAGCTTGTAACTATAATATGATCAACATAAATTAGAACAAATATCATAACACCAAACTTATTGTAGAGAAAAAGTGAAGTGTCAGCCTTGGAAAGAATGAAGCCAAGATGTTGCAACTTGGTACTAAGTCTGGAATACCATGCTCGAGAGGCTTGCTTAAGACCATATAGAGCTTTGTCAAGTTTGCATATATAATGTGGATTGTGAGGATCTTCAAAACCTGGGGGTTGTTTCATATATACTTCCTCTTCCAGAACGCCATGAAGAAACGCGTTCTTGACATCTAGCTGCCGCAAACTCCAGCCACGAGAGACAGCAACAGACAAAACAATCCTGATAGTTGCTGCTTTGACAACAGGGCTGAAGGTATCTTCATAATCTATTCCATACCTTTGCTTGAAGCCTTTTGCAACCAGGCGAGCCTTGTACCTGTCAATTGTACCATCTGCACGCTTCTTGATATGATAAACCCATTTACAATCAATTAGATTTTTCGTGTGATGTGGAGGAACAAGACGCCATGTTTTGTTTTCCATGAGAGCATTGTATTCTTCATCCATTGCTTTGTGCCAACGATCATCCGCAAGAGCCTCCGAGAGTGTGCGTGGTTCATCTGCAGGCGCAAACAAACACCAGCGAACTGTGCCATCAGTTTTTATTTTCGGATTTGTAATACCTTTTTGTAACCTAGTGCGAGGTTCTGGAGGAGGCGGAGGAGGCGTTGGAGCAGGAGAGGCCACAGATGACTCTGGAGCAGATGATCCAGTGGGACTGCCCTCGTCACTGTCAGAGCCAACAGGAGAGCTCGTGGGCGTGTGGCCTGCATGGTCTGCCACTAAAAAGGAAAATATTTTTAATGACAAATCACTTTCGTCATGTATAATCCAATTTTCGTCAACGATTACACCGGGGTGACGAATTTTGATCGTCACAGAAGCTCCGTCATAAAATATCGGGGGTGACGGTATGCACTTTTTCGTCACTATCAAACGTTTGATAGTGACGATGAGAAAATTCGTCAACGTTTAGGGTTAATTGTTGACGGCCAAGTTTGTCATTAAATATTGGAAATTTCGTCACTATCAAACTGTAGGTGAGTTTATGATTGGTCCAAAAACGCTGACGTGGTCTTACAGGTGGGTCCGCAATGCTGAAGTGGCTGCTAAAAACGTGGGTCTGACAACTATGACGTGGATAATGTCATGTGGGTCCACATTACGCCATGTGGCATTCTGTCGTTTGGGACCCACAAAGTGTTGACAGGTGGGGGCCACAATAATTATTAATTCATTTTCTATATTAAAATTTCAACATTTTTTCAGAATAAATTGAATTCACATGGACACCATAGTATATATTAAATTCAGAGCCAAATCACATTATACTGTCTGACCAATGCCAAATCACAGTATACGGTCTGACCAATGCCAAATCACAGATGATGGATATCATACATACACACATATTAACACATTAAAGAATCTCACACTCATTAGCAAGTACAAATCACGTTTCCCATCAGAAATAAAACTAACAACAGAGTTTTTTGACATCAGCTTCCTATGCATTTTCACTTCTGCGCCTCTTCTTATCGAACTAGATTCCTGGTGTATCATAGTTGCTGCTTTGTGCTATTTCTTTTCTTGAAGAACTTGTTGCCTACAGCAAAAAGTTTACACACTCAGAAATTAATGAAGTATTTGTAGATTCCATTTTTCCAAATTGATTTCACAATCCCTTTTGGAAGACAAAGGAATTGCCAAAACAAATGGCTAGGAAAAAGTATAAAGCTGGACCTACTGAGATGGACACGCCTGGGTTTGCAATTTACACGGTACCAGAACTATTTGATGGGATTCAATCTTCATAATATAATGACAGTAAACAAAACTCATATTTCAGTATCAAAGTGGCAAAAGCTGGAAGGATATGAATTCTACTATTACATGCACAAAACAGTGAACGAAAATACATACCAAAGTGTCCATTTTATCAGAAACATTTATCTGTGCATGTGAACATTCTACGCCAGCTTTCCTACATAGCAGTGGTGGTACTAGTAGCTATGATTTTGGTGGTAGGAAATGTTCAAGACCTCCTCTTCTTCTTCTTCTTGTCCTCAGACTTGTCACCTGGGTTCTTGGGCTGCAACAGAAGACAGCAGCGTCAGCACAATGGATCAGATCACATAGAACTGGAGCACAAACTGTGTCAACCAGTGGGTGGACAGGTGAGTAGGCAGTCAACGTGGCTCGGGTGCTCACTATGATGATTAAGATCCGGACAAGAACAGTCATGAAGTCGGTGAAGAGGGTGAGCGCGTGCTTGATGTAGTACATGTCGCCGCGGTGCACCCTGTCGATGATCTCCTGTGTGTTGTTAATACACATAATCTAATCAAAAGAAAGTTGAACAGTTACGTCACAGTGACCAAACCATGATGGGTAAAACATAATTTGTGATCAGACTTACACGGTTAGAAAATACTATAAGACTTTCCTCATTATTTTGGTATACAATTAAGAGTATACCTGACGCATAACTTTATATATATGTCAGCTTGTGTTGATGCTACATCCTGGACACTGATTCTCTGGCACTCCTTTTTTAAGGAGGTCGGCCTGTAGCCCTGTTTAGCTGGAACGTGCATGAAGCTTCAATGAAGGAAATGGCAAACAGTTCCTACAAAAGTTCAGATAAACAATTTGAAGTCTATTTCGGGCAGCAGGCTAAGAAAAAAGAAGGTATCAACTATCAGCTATTTCAACTGAAGCACTAAATTTACTATCACTTAACTTTGGAACAACGGAAAACGGAGAAATGAATATTTGAAGAATAAACTTCTGGATTTACACTTTGTATTATGGAAACTCAAGTCTGAAACAAATACGTGTGTTTTTCTTCGAGAGTGATATGTACCTTCAGATGCTAAAATTAGCATCGGATACAGCCTACAGGAGACTACACTTGTACCAACAAAAGTCACAATTGTTTTCTTCGAAACTGACAAACAAAAATAAAGAAGGAAATGAAACAAGAAACAAAAAAGATAACGATTGTTGTACCCAAGGAAGATCAACAGCTATATTCACCGAAACCTGTACCCAAGGAAGAAAACGAAACATGTACCCAAGTAATAAGAAATAACATGGCAACGAAAAAATCAAGAGATGGCAAAGAATGGGAAGAAACCAAGAGAGGGTATTACCCACACTTAGAAGAAACCAAGAGAGGCCTAATACAAGTGTTTAGCGCTACGTCCTTGTGACTGAATTCATATTTCATCACATGGAAATTGCAGACGCAAACATACCAAGATGCTAATCGATATGAATCGATCTCTCAATACGTATCACATATGCACTGTCGTCCGGCCGGAAAACACGCCAGATCACATCAGCTAGCCAAGAACAAACAACCCATGGAATAGATGAATGCAACGCCATGTGTACGAGCTAAATACACATTTACCTAGATTGATTGAATGGTCAGACTGAATTAAAGCCTAGATCAAAGCCAGCAGCCCAGCACGATGGCTGCTGCACGTTCGGAGCAGCAGGGGAAGGAGGCGCTGGAGCGGCGATCTGTGGAGTCCTCCGACTGCCCAAGAAATAGGATCGATTTCAAGGTTGGTGGAGAAGAGGAATCGGACTCGGCGAGAGGGGCCAAGGGTCATACCTTGCACATCCGGCGTGCTTCCCACCGTCGCTGGCCTCCTCCACCTAGGCCCCATTCTCGCGCCGCCACCACGAGAAACCCTAGAAGATCTTGAGTCGTCGGTCGCCTACCGGACCTCCACCGGATACATTCCTCCCCCTGCCACCGCCTAATAGCCACGCCGCCTTGGGAGGGAGACGAAGGGGACCTCCTCCTCCGCACTGCCTGGCGCCTTGGGAAGGAGAGGGGTGAAGATAGCTGGCGCGGCTGGATTCCAGCGATGGTAGGGGCGGCAGCGCACGGTAGAGTGAGAGGGAGAGCCGGCGGCGGCAGGCACATACGAGAGGGAGGGAGGGAGAGAGATCGTGGGATTATGGGTCTCTCTCGTGGGATACTGGGATTGTGGCTAGCAGGATAGGGTTAGGGTCAGGTGCGGGATAGATGGTGGATCGTTGGATGGATCAGGTGTGGACGGTTCAGCTCGGTCAGATTGGGTCGATCCGCGCGGGTGCTATGGCTGCATCTCATTGCTGGAGGGGTGAAATTTGAATTACTTTCAACAAATTAACATAAAGTCGTTTAAATGGCCGAAATTACATAGAAAGCGAGAAAATTTATAATAATTGGGTATTGTCCATAAAATATGGACTAGATTGTGGGAAAAATGGATGGTGCCATTTTGCACCATATGTTTTGTACTTACTTCACAAAAAAAGTCATATGTGGCATTAGAAAATGGAAAATGATATTTGTGATAACCCGAATTTTTTAAGTTATTAATTAATTTGAGTTGGAAATTAATTAGCTTCTAATTACTCTAATTTATCTAATCTCTTGTGTTTAGATTGCTCATAAAATCTGCATGCTAATGATTAGAGCTATTTGTTTTACATGCATGAGGTAAGCACATATTTTAATCAACGAAAAAAATAGCACGCTATTTCCCGGTTAATAGCACGATATAGCGTATTTGGAGAGGCTACGCTATATTTAGCCTAAAGTTGACGCTACGGCGCTATTTTTGTCTTATACGCTCGAAACCACACTAAACGTGGTAACGTTATAGCTACGCTAACAAAAAGTCTGAAAATAACGTTAGGTGATGATGATGGCGGGCAATCTGGTGGTTCTTCTAGTTATTCTGAAGATGATGTCAATGATTCTGATTAAAGTTTAAAATAATTATCTTTTAGTTTATTACTCTTTTTCATGGTTTTAAGCCTCATATTTGTATTCGTGCCATGGATTTGGTCTTGACATTTGAATATGGTTACCTGGTTATGCATGTATTGTTTCTGAAAAAAAATTAGTGCTGAAATCCTTAATATTTAGGCTATTTCTTACAACTTTTTCATCACGCTATTTTATATGTAACTTCGCTATATCATGCTATATCTTGTATAGCTTCTGGAAGAGGGCCACGCTATTTTTTGATAGCACGCTATTTTTTTCGACGTGCTCATGCATGCATCGATGCACATCCTGTTTGCCTACGGCTGGTAATGCTCTGCTTGAGCGAGATAATCTTCAGCTTGGTAGCTTGCTTGCACTGCCTGTACCGGTCGCCAGATATTTTGTGCATGCGTGGCACCATGCCAGTGGCCAAAACCTATGTGGAAGTGCGCATGCGAGATAATAGCGTAAACATACCACATTTGGCGCAAAATTTACCGATTGGTACCAGTCGTTGTCGCAATCGCATTTTGGTACCACATTTTGTCCAGGTTTTCTCATTTTGCCCAAATCACTCGCTGATTCGATTTAGACAGCAGATCTGACATGGTGGCCCCACCTGTCAGTGTAATAATAGCAAAAATATCGAGAAAAAATAAAAAATTTCAGAAAAGAAATTGTTTGGGACTGTGGGCCCCACTTGTCAGCCTAATAAAAAAATTAAAGAAAAAAAGGAAAAAAAAAAGTCAACTCGCCGCCGCGTCAGCCTCCTTCGGCCGCGCCCGCCCTTGCCGTGGCCGTGCGAGGAGGAGCTCCTCACCACCGTCCCGGCGGCCCTTGCCGCCGTGCCCCCGGCCGCCGCGCCCTGGCCGGCTGCGCGCCCCGGCCGCCGGGACCCCTGGCCGCCGCGCGTGGCTCCGAGCCCCCCGGCGTCCGCGCTGCCCGGTCGCCGCGCCTGGCCGGCCGCACGCCCCGGCCACCGCGACCCTTGGCCGCCGTGCCCCCCGGTCACCGCGCCTGAACGGCCGCGCGCCCTGGCCACCGCTCACCCCGGCCGACGCGCCCCCGGGCTACCACCTGGCCGGGCCGGCCGCCGCGCTCGCCGGGACGTCGCGCACCGGGACGCCGCGCTCGCCTGGCCGTCGCGGGACGC
Source organism: Poa pratensis (assembly GCA_947311845.1). NCBI lineage: Eukaryota > Viridiplantae > Streptophyta > Magnoliopsida > Poales > Poaceae > Poa > Poa pratensis. The sequence goes on along the minus strand of CAMZMU010000057.1, from coordinate 57,762,390 downwards.
CACGCTCCTGGCAGGGCTCGGCCGGCCGCCGCGCTCGCCTGTCCCTTGTGCTCCTGGCCGGCCGCCGCGCTCGCCTGGCCCCTGGCCCCCGACGTCGCGTTCCCGGCCGCCGTGATGCTCGTCGTGGCAAACCGGGTAGCACGGGTGAGCCGGGCGCGGGCGAGGCCGGACGCGGCCGGCGCGGGCGACCTCGGCCACAAGCGTGCCGGCGCGGGCGAGGACGGGCGCCGCCGGCAATGGCCTGTGTGCTCGAGGAGACGAGTTGACTTTTTTTTTCCTTTTTTTCTTTAGATTTTTTTATTAGGCTGACAAGTGGGGCCCACAGTCCCAAACAATTTCTTTTCTGAAATTTTTTATTTTTTTCGATATTTTTGCTATTATTACACTGACAGGTGGGGCCACCATGTCAGATCTGTTGTCTAAATCGAATCAGCGAGTGATTTGGGCAAAATGAGAAAACCTGGATAAAATGTGGTACCAAAATGCGATTGCGACAACGACTGGTACCAATCGGTAAATTTTGCGCCAGATATGGTATGTTTACGCTATTATCTCTGCGCATGCTAATCAGCCCATCGCCGCGTGCCACGAACACCAGAGTGATCGTTAGATATTTTGCTAAGCCAGTGCTGTGGCTTACCGCCGAAGGGTCAGCGGCAAGCGGCGAGCGGCGGCCCAGATATTTTAGCTAGCTTAGCCAACGATCGATTCCTATGAATAGCTAGCGATATAGCTGCTGCTGCTTCTGCACTCTCCTCACCCCAACACAAGGAGCAGGAAGTAGAGAGAGCTAGTGAGAAAGTAGGAAGAGATTAGTGAGCTGGAGACGCCGACGATCGACGAGAGAGTGGCAGTTGGCCGGGAGAGAGCGGCTGAGCTCGCTGGTCGGAGATAGACGACGAGTGGAGAGGGCGGCTCCGGCTGCTCGAGGCGCTGGTGCATCGTAGAGGGAGACAACGCTGGCAGGAGATAGCCGGCTGGCGAGTGGAGAAGAGAGCGTGGAGCACCGTCTGTAGCGGAGTATCAGCTCGTATACGGGTTCTAGCTAGCCAAATCCTGGAGTATTAGAGGTGACCACCGTGGATATTATTTGAGTGCTACGACATAGTTTTGAGGCAAGCGATTCTTATCTTTCTCATATATTTTGTAGAGTATACTTTGATTGAATATTGCGTGATACTCAGAGTGGTACGAGCTTTGTGTTGATATACGGGGCTAATGCGCTGGTGTTGTTACGGTGATGGATCCGTAGGAGCCACCGGTACGAGCCAGGCTTAGCACGTATAGTCGACATGGAAATAATATGCAATGTTTTCGTAAAGTAAAACTTGGTGTTACGAAGGTGATCGTATTGTACCGGTCACAGTACATGTATGGGACTGTCTGAGTTCTCCGCGAGGGGCGGCCCTTGAAAGTGTCGGTGATGGATCTGTAGGAGCGACCGACATCGAGTAGGTCAGGGTGTCCGGTGTCCGAGCGGGTGAAAGGGCTCAGCTCGTTCTGGAATCCTGTGTGGTTCTGGGCGAGGCTGTCGATGTCGGAGTACCCCTCTTAAGAGTGTAAAAGCGTGGATATTCACCCCTGTGATTCCCGGGTAGGGAAACTCACTTTCATGTGTGGCACCATGTGTTTTTAACCTGCTTAACAACTTAACCACACAATGATTGTTTTACTGCTATTTCGAAAACCTAGTGTATTTTACAAAGTATATGAAAGTGTATGAATTGTTTGCTGAGTATGATTTATTTGTACTCACCCTTGCTTCCTATGTTTTTGTGTAATCAGAGTTCGCAGCGGAAGACGACGTCGTATCCGAGGAGTAGGCTGGACCTGTTGGGTGGGATGCGACTAGAGAACATGTTCATCATTTAAATTTAATAAAGTTGTAAAATGAGTAAAAGAGTTTCTTGAGATCCACTGTGCTGGTTTATCCTGCTTCTCCAGCCTTGCGCGTGTATAGACTTTCGGATCTATAGGCGCGCGGCGGCTGTCATTCTACCGGGCTGGGTCTCGAGGCGTGACAATATTTCCAAAAATAATTTCAAAATTCGGTTTGGCACCGTTGTCTCCCATACCAACGTACACCTATGTGCCGAATATGGACACTTTATCACAAACTATGGCACGGGAATGGTCATACCTTGGTCATTTGACTTGAAACATATACATGTTTATAGATGATAGACCTTTATCTGAAGTATATTTTGCGAAAGTTTGCCAAAACTGAAGATTATCATTTATCCTAGAAAGTAATACACATAAAGGGACCCCATGCCAAAGGATTTCTTTTTTTGAGTTTGTTTTTCACTTTATTTGTTTTTTTTTTTTTTGAAAAATATGGTCAAAATGGTTAGGATGGCTATTCACTGAAAGGGGTCAAAATTTTCAAAACTATCGACGGTTTTGTGATACAATCACTACTTTTGTACCTTAAAATGTTTTTTGTAAAAAATTAAGAGCAAACTATCACACACTTGTAGTTCAAATTTGAATTACTTTTGAAAAATTGGCATAAAACTTTAAATAGGCAAAATTAGGTAAAAAACGAGAAAATTCTTAATATTTAGATATTATCCATCAAATATGGATTAGTTTGCGTGAAAATTGGATGGGTGGTATTTTGCACCATATTCACTTTGGCAACATTGTTTCCAATGTCAAGATACACCTATGTGGCAAATATGGGCACTTTATCACAAACTATGCCACGAGAATGGCCATGTCTTGGTCATTTGGCTTGAAACCTATACATGTTTATACATGATAGTCCTTTTTGTGAATGATATTTTTATAAAGTTTGTCGAAACTCATGGTTATCATTTATCCTATAAACTAGTACACATAAAAGTACTACAAGCCAAAGGATTTTTTTTTGAGTTTTTGTTCACTTTCTTTGAATTTTCTGGAAAAAATGGTCAAAATGGTGAGGATGGCTATTCATTGAAGGGGTCGATTTTTTCTAAACTATCGACGGTTTTGTGATATAATCAATACTTGTGTACCTCAAAATGATTTTTGGAAAAAATTAATAGCAAACTATGGATTACTTTGCGTGAAAATTGGATAGGTGGTATTTTGCACCATATTTTTTGTACTTGCTTCACAAAGGAAATCATTTTTGGCACTTAGAAAATGGAAAAATAATATTTATAAAAATAATATGAAAACTCACTTTGACACCATTGTTTCCCATGTCAAGATACACTATGTGCTAAATATGGGCACTTTATCATAAACTATGTCACGAGAATGGTCATACTTTGATCATTTGGCTTGAAATCTATATGTTTATAGATGATAGACCTTTTTGTGAAGGATATTTTTGAAAAAAATTGTCAAAATTTAAGATTATCATTTATCCCATCAATTTGTGCCGAATATGGTCATATTATCCATACCATGCCATGTAAATGGCCATGATCTTGTTATGTGGCTTTGCCGAGGGAGAAAATAGTTTACAAATAAACTCTGTTTGTATCAACTACCAAAAGGTTGTGGTATCTCATGCTGGTAGCTGCCTTTTGCAAATTGTTGTTTCTAGTTTCGAGTCTTGGACTCCACCTTTATTTTGTTTTCCATTAATTGCCTTGGTGCATAAACATCAAAAAGTTCTTCCGCTTTCTTTTCAATCACAAGGCGTGCAGTGGCCTAGCGGTTAACCATATTCTGTCTCTGTGTGGAGGTCTTGTGTTCGATTCCGCAATTCTCCAATTTTTATTCCGTTTTATAATAATTGACTCGCTGAATACATATTACAAATGCTTTATGTTTCAACTAATTTTGTATGGTGGTGGAGTGGTTAGCTAATATTTTTACTTGGTGGAGGTCTTGGGTTCGATTCCCCAATTCACCAACTTTTATTCCGTTCTCTAATAATTGCCTCGCTGCATACATACTACAAATGCTTTACGTTTCAACTAATTTCATATGGTGGTGCAGTGGTTAGCTAATATTTTTACTTGGTGGAGGTCTTGGGTTCGATTGCTCCTATGTCCATTTGTGTTTTATATATGCAAATGGCCGCTACATGTGGCAGGCTGGTCTACATGTAATTGTGAGTTTCCAATGCGAAGATCAAAATAAAAAATTATGACATGTCGGTCCCCATACCACAATTTTTGCTAACTTATTTTAATGCCTGACAAGTTGTACTGCATGCTATTGAAAACTTATAACATTTAATATTTTCTGGACTACTGGGTCCCGCAAGAAAAAATGAAATAAAAATTATAACAATTTTTTACCTGACACGTGGGTCCCCATTATATTCGATGACGGTTTCATACATCACGATCTTGATTTCGTCACCTATTAACAGAGACGATGGCAGCCCTTCCGGGTTTGGTAATGGGTGACGATTTTTCGTTGACGAAAAATCAAACCGTCAAGCATTAACGTAAATGTGTGACGCCAGATGAATCCGTCACCTATTAAGACATATCCATGACGATATGCAATTTCGTCACCAGGGTTTTCGTCAACAAATATCACATTTCTTGTAGTGTGCGTCTCCATCATGGTCCCGTCTAGGTGCGGACGCGTCGTCACTTGATTCATCAGCGTGCAGGCCACGGTGTGGAGAAGGGGCGGGGTCGGCGACAGCGACCGGTCTGGGGTCCACAACAGGGATGTGGCGTCTGGTTGTTCAGCATGCATTGGCGAGGGAGACCGCGGCATCACGGACGGGGACTCCGATGCGGCGACAGAGGAATCTTCCTCCTCTGCGTCAGCTTCGGGATCAGCACGGTCCTCTGGACCAGGATCTGCACCGGGATCAACGAGAGTTACCTCGGGATCGCACCAGGACAGACGACGTCTGTTGTCTTGTTCTGAATGCTTGGAATGGTTGTTTTGCTTCGTTCCAGCACCATTTGGAGCCAAAAAAAATCTGATGATTTCTGTGGCATAGTAGTATCTGCTGGCGCACTGTTTTCTGCATTTGGATCATTAGTAACAAATGGTATGATAGGCAAAGTCATATAGTCATCAATATTTGCACCCCCATGATTTGAAGGTAAAAGGAGAATATCTTTTCGAAGACGAGCACCGACATTAGGATGAAGAGATTCAAACGGAAAAACACTTTCATCGAAAACAACGTCTCGAGATATATAAATACGGCCAGTGGAAACCTCTAAACAATTAACTCCTTTGTGGCGAGGACTATAGCCCAGAAAAACACAACGTGTGAAACCAAAAGCAAGTTTTCTTTTGTTGTAGGGACGGAGATTAGGCCAACAAGCGCAGCCAAAAACTCGAAGAGACTCATAGTTTGGCTTAGTGTGGAGGAGACGTTCAACAGGTGTATCAAGATTGATGACTTTGCTTGCGAGCAGGTTTATAAGAAAGGTGGCGGTAAGGAAGGCTTCATCCCAGTACTTGAGAGGCATAGACGCATTAGCAAGAAGGGCAAGACCAACTTCAACAATATGACGGTGTTTGCGTTCAGCGGAACCGTTTTGTTGATGAGCATGTGGACACGAGACATGATGAGAAATGCCATGCGTTTGGAAGAAACTATTAAGTTTTTCGTACTCGCCACCCCAATCAGTTTGCATAGTAATGATTTTTCTATCAAATTTTCGTTCAACAAGTTGCTGAAAATTGAGAAATACTTGATAAATCTCAGAACGTTTCTTGAGCAAATAAATCCACGTAAATTTATAAAATCATCAATAAAGGTTACATAATATGAATGTTTGCCAACAGACTCAAGTGCAGGGCCCCATACATCAGAAAACACTTGTTCCAAAGGAACAGTGGAAACACTAGTAGAGATAGGATAAGGCAACTGATGACTCTTGGCCAACTGACACGAATCACAAATATATGGGCTAACTTCAGGAGTATAAGAAATTTTATTGTTTCTAAGAACTTGTTGAACCACAAAGGATGAAGGATGGCCTAGACGACGATGCCACGTGGAGGATGATGGCTTTATTGTAATGAAAGCATGCTTGGAAGACCCAGTAGAAAACGGCACTAGCAGGTAAAGGCCACCATGACACGGACCTTTAAACAGAATTCTCCTTGTTTCCTCGTCCTTTATCAAAAAGAAATATGAGTGAAACTCAAAAAAGATGTGATTATCAAGAGAAAGTTTGTGAACAGAAAAAAGATTTGCAGTGGCACTAGGAACATGAAGGACATTGTTAAGATGTAAAGATGCATGTGGGGTGTGCCATATTGAATGACGTATGTGACTTATTTGCATACCGTTTCTGTTGGCGGTGTGGACGCGATCCTTTCCCTTGTACTTGTCATGAGTGGAGATTTTGCTCAGTTCTCCCGTGATATGATTTGATGCGCCAGTGTCCGGGTACCAATTGGTGTCAACACCATACGAAGCAAGATGTGCATTCTTCTCTTCACGATCATCATCATCATCAGAGTCATCACGGTCTTCATAACGCCACCAACAGTCACTTGCCGGATGCCCATGGATTTTACATATTTGACAAGTGGTGTTGACGTACGGAGTGGGGGCGCGGTCATGACGGCGTCCTTGACCATCATCATCACGGCGACCACCCTTGTCACGGCGGCCACCCTTGTCATCACGGCGGACTCGATCATCACGCCTGTCATAGCCACCATTGCGGCGGCCTCCATCATCACGCCTGTCATCTTGATCATCACGCCTGTCACAGCCACCATTGCGGCGGCCTCCATCATCACGCCTATCATCACGGCGCCCTCCATCGTCACGTCTGTCGTCGCGGCGGCCTCTGCCTCCATCATAGCGCCCATTGTGACGGGAGCAGGAGCGCCATTGGCCACCGTCATCACGGGGGCGCCATGGGCCACCACCACCCGACCGTCCTTGATCATTGCCACCACGGGCAAGATGGGCAGAGGAGGTGAAGGTTTGGGCAGGGACTGAATCCTCATCATCGGAGAGCATCTCTCTACGCATACGTGCGCAACAATCTGGGCAAAAAGATCATCGAGAGTTGTGCCCCACTGTCCGTTCACGGCTGCAACAACGTCATTGTATGAGCCATCAAGCCCGTTCAGGATGTACCCGATCAGTTCATCATCGTCAATCGGCTTCCCAGCAGCGGCAAGCTCAGAACAGAGCCCCTTCATCTTGGTAAAATTCTCAGCAGCGGACATATCTTTCTTCTTCTTGGTCTTGTTGAGAGCTATACGCAGGTGCGTGATCTTGGACCTCGACACAGAGGTGAACATCGCTGAGATCGTGCCCCAGACCTCAGCTGTAGAGGCGTGCTCGAAAAAATGCGGGAGCATCTCGGGAGAGATCGTTTGAAGGAGCCATCCCATGACCTATTGGTCACGGACTATCCACACAGAGTACAGCGGGTTCGGGACCATCGTCTTCTTCCCTTCTTCTTCCATCTCGACCATCTTGGCAGGCGCAACATCCGTCCCGTCCAGCAACCCGGTGACTTGCGTGCCTCAGAGAGGAGGGAGCACTAGGGCTTTCCAGAACAGATAGTTCGTCCTGGTGAGGAGGAGCGAGGGAGGGGAGCCCAGGGCGGCGGCCAGTGCAGCAGTCGATGAAGACGACGACATGGTGGCGGCGGCGGGTCTTGTTTTTCTTGTTCTTGATATTGAGGGAGCGGCAGCGGCGGCAGTCCTTGCTGCGGCGGCGACGGCTTGATTTCTTTCTTCTTCTTCTTGTCTTGGTCGTGATCTTGAGACAGCGGCAGCGGCAGACCTTGCGGCAGCGGCGGCGGCGGCTGTTCTTCTTCTTGGTCTTGAGCTCGGCGGCGGCGGCAGCACGGCGGTTTGGGTTTTGAGGCGGCGGTGCAGCAGCTAGGTCTCGGAAGCGCCTGCTCTGATACCATGTGAATTTGCGTGGAACGATCGTAGCCCTCGTGGGTCGATCGGTTTCGTGTTATATGAGCCTGGAATAGCCCCAGGCGTGGCAGTACATGAAGACGTATAAGAGTTGGAGTACTACTCCATACTCTACACGTATACGAGTATTACAAGGCGTATTACAAGTCTAACAGCACCTTCCGAAATTTGTCCTGCACATACCAAATTGTGTCCTCTTTGGACGGAAACGGACACTTGTCCGGCCAATCGTGGGTTGCCGCCCACACCGGCACCCCCAAACGGCACGTACTCCTATCCATTTTTTAATATGAATGAATTTCTATCTTTTACATAGGAAAATGAATGCATAGTCCAATAGTAGTTTAAATATAGAAAATATATAGTAATTACAAGATTTCAAATTAAAATTAAAATTCAATAAGTTTCAGGGAGCAACTGGGCCGTGTGCTCGGTGCGCCCACAAGTGCATGACTAGATCACCCTGCGGTGATCATGAATTGTTGCTTCCATCTCCAGTGCATGCAATCGATGCTCTCGAGCATCCTAGCAAATGCTCTCGCTTCACCTTGTGTCATGAGCCTAGCGTGTCATTCGCATTTGGTTCTCTCAAATATTTCGTTCCAAACACTGCATTCACTGTCTTGTAAAACTGTAGGTGGCTGAAAGGACCGTGAATTCAGACATACAGAGGTAGTCGTTCAAATAATCTACAGAACATCCATATGCAAGACACCATACAGCAGCAGTGCACTTCTAAATGGATGAGAATCCAATAAGACAAGTGCAATCTTTCTTCTGCTGGAAGTAGCCATGGCCACTTTCCTCTGCATCCTACAGCGCCGGCGAAAGTCAAGATCATTATTTGCCAGTTTAAACGTAAACTAGTCATTGTAAAGCAGCACATGACCAGTTGTTCTGAACTGGTTCTTGTTGGCCGTCTTCCCTTTCCTCGACTCTCTGTGTTTGGGAGTGGCGCCCACCACAGCCCGTGCAGCTATAAAAACGGCGAGAACAACCTTCTCGTCGTCGCTATTCATAGCTTGTTGAACAACAGTCAATGAACAATGTAGCTACATTATAAATGGACAACAAAGAAAATGATGTTGGCAAAATAGCGTGCGGGCGGGCGAGAGGTTGTGGCGCCAGCAGGTAGAGCTGTGGCGGCGCTGAAAGACGACTCGCCGCGGCGAGGACTCAGAGGGGTGGAGAGTCATGGCGACGGAAAAGTAGTTGGGAAATGGCGACGGTAAGGGGAGGCGGCGGTGTCGCGAATCGCCAGTCAGAGAAACTGGAGGACGGGATGGGAGCAAATGACTCCGAGCCTGTGCCGCTCTATTTCTATGGCAGGTGGGCCCCACCTGTCGGGTGGTCCGTCCGGTTCATCACTCCCGAGCAGGTCAGTTTAGAAGCCTTCTTGAGAGTGTCAGACCGAATTTGGGTCAGTCCAGACACTTAGGTGCCACTGTGGCCGTTTTTCATGTCCGGTCGCTAACGAGCCTTTGTGGTTTCCGGTAGAGATGATCTAAGTTGTTAAGGCACTGTCCTCCTAAAAATATATTAGGAGCTGGGTAATCATAATGGCCATTCGTCACGGATGGGATACCCAGTAAATCAGGTCACTTCATCACGTACATTGTACTGCCCACTCCTCCTCTGCTGCAGGCACAAGATGCATGGTCGCCACTCGTCAGAGCACCGCGCCACGGATCGATCGACTTGTTATCCTGATCCAACGTACCGTCTGCTGCAGGTCCAAACGCGAACGGCCGGTAAAAAAGGCAACACCGTGCAAGTTAGTTTCAGGCATGAGTCACCGAAAATGCAACACCATAACTAACATGATATTCACCAACTATCCACACCTTTCATTTCATCAAGATTCGTGAAACAAATTAATCAACGAATTTTCAAATGTCAACATATTATCAATAATTGATGGATTTATGTAACATGAATTTTAGATTCATATACTAACGTGAATTTTCTGTACATGCATTGAAAAAAAAATTAAAACCACGCGTTAATATATTTTTTATTTTTTTAACACATAAAATAGTAGGAATAATATGGTTCGTTGGATGCATAATCAACGGTCATAATAATATGTGGAGATCCTATTAGTTGTGGAAAAATCGCGTTGATGAGTCGCGCTCTTTTCCGTACTGCTGAGCACTCACGCCGTTTGCATCCGGCAGTTGATCGAGCGGTAGTTCCGCGACGCGATCGGTATGTGCCGCGAGCACCATATATGCTCTCAGTTTCTTGCAGAAGCGATGCACCGACCGATCCACCTCTCCAACTCGATCGCCATGGCCAAGGCTCCCTCGGGGAGACGCCGGCTCAACAAGTTCGCCATGGCCAGGTCCCTCCTCGTCCTCCTCGCCCTCGCGCTCCTCGCAGCCGCCTGCACCGCCCAGCGCCGCGGGGGAGCATTCAGCTCCGCCGCATGGGCCGACGACGGCGACGAAACCATGGCGCAGAGGCAGGAGGCCATGGCGGAGGCCGTTAAGGTTTTCTCCGGCTACAACCCGGACACCACCCAGCCCGAGGTGCTCAAGCGGGCTGTCACCACGGTGAACGGCGCCATGGCGCCGCTGCGGCCCATCTTCAAGGCCATCAGCAGGATGCCGGAGACCACAGCCGCCGAGGTCGGCGCCAAGGAGGAGGCGCGCGCGGCCGCCAACGAGCTGCTCTCTCGCCATCTGGGCCAGCTGCTCCCCGGCGGCTCCGTCAAGATCGGCACCGAAATGTAACTTGCATCCATGCATGCATGGTGGTAGCATCCATTCATGTAATCATGTGTGCGGTAGCTAGTTAGGTCTCCATTTCATCTCCCGAATTAACCGTGAGTGCACCACAAGTCCACAACTAGTTGTTTTTTCGTCATGGTCGGAACATGTAACCACCTCACGCTTGTCGTCAAAAAAATATCTGCATCAGTCGCACTCTTGTGCCCAGTCTTCACGCTGCTTACACTAACTAGCAAAGGAGGCGGCCGTTGCGCAACGCGAAAGAGTGCCACCACTCCACCAGAAACACTGGTCAGCCTCCAACATCAGAAGGTACAATCGATTCACTCCACTCACCATGGTCAGTTTCATCCTCTTCTTGCTGATGCTCGCTTTCGCCGGCAGCTACAGCTGGCACGGGAGCAAACATACATTGGTTAACCAAACAGAAAAAGGAAAAATAAAGACATGGGAAAAACCAAATTCCTACATGGTTATCTCAGGCTCTCAGCTAGCTTCTTTGCCCCTGCAAGGATCCAGTTCCTACCTTTGTCTTTGATGCATTGGAATAGCACAAGTGGCATAGCGAATTTGTTGTCGAAGACTCGTGCATTCATTTCCTTTTAAAGCTCCCGCATGATGAGGTTGATTGCCGTCTGGAAACCTTTTGGGGAGTCTGATGCCGTTGTCATGACAGCCTTTCAGTAATCATGTACCAGTGCCCTATTAGTGCCCAAGTCATGCAATAGCGCATGAAATTTTAGCCACGTTGGAGCGTCACTCCAAACCCAGCTCGAATAGCGGCACTCAAAAACGTAATGTCTTGCCGTCTCCGGTTGACATCTGCAACGTTCGCATCTCTGGGACCATTAATGTAATGCTTAAATTAATCAAGCTGCCAATTTCTATGGAAACAATAAGAGAGATGGGGACAAGTTGAATAAATACCGCAGTACGTATGTACATTTGTTACGATTTCTTTCCAAATTCTAGTCGGCATTTTTTTATGGTCGGTAATGAAATTTTGTGATCCTTGCGAAATTAGGGCCAAAGCGGAGTTTTGACTAGTTCACTAAGGGTGTGTTTGGTAGCCCGGGTGAGATCAGAAATTCCCAGCTCACCCCACTTTTGGGTGTTTAGTAGCACGTATTTGTAATCTGGACCATGCCCACCTCGCCCCGAAAACTCCTATCAGCCCTGTAGAGGAGAGAATCTAAAACCGACCTTCGCAACTCAGCTCTGTCGAGCTCATCCAAAAATATTCCCACGCGTTGGCCCTACCCTAGTATCGCGGCAGTGAGCCCTCCGCGAAATCCCTCCTCATTTTCCCCGTCTCCTTCTCTCATCGCGAAACCTCCTCCAGCCACGCGCCGCCTACTCCCGGTGCACGGAGGAGCACAACCTACTGGCGGCGGCGCGTGGAGAAGGACGAGCTCACCGCACGTGTAGCCGAAGATGGAGGAGGCAAAGCCTCCGTCATTCCCGGCCGCCTCTCCCGGCCACCCAGACGACCGCCGACTAGCTTCTCCCAGTGCCGACGAAGATGGAGGAGTACGGCCTCCGTCGTTCCCTGCACGCGCCCCTCCCAGCGCCTCCCTGCACTCGCCTTTCCCAGAGCCGCCGGCCAACTCTCCCTGCAAACGACCCTCCCAGCCCCGGCCAGCCCCGCCGACCCACTGCTCCCTGCACGCCATGAAGCTCTCGATGCAGTGGTCATTGTAGACAAGGGACCTGATTGTTTTTTCTATTTCTCTTCAAGGTCCGTTGTGTAAAATTTGGACCTATTTAAAATTTTGTGTTCGTGCAGCATGTCTCTAGTCATACGAGCTACCAAACACCAAACAAAATCTCAACACAACCTGTATATGGTCAGCTTGTATCAAATGGCAATCTCATGCCAAGGTGACACAGGCTACCAAACACACACCATAAGTAATAGAAGATTAACAAAAACACATGCCAAACTACCATCTCCTGCCAGAATAAATTCTGCATCACAAAACTCCACAAGAAGACACATAATATTTAGGAAGATGTCGCGGCCCAGAGGAGCCGCATTGCGCGACACCGGTGGTGAAGATCAAGTGCATCACTGGGGCCTGCTCCGTGTTGGAATCGCCTTCGGCGACCTCACCGCGGTAAGCCGCGGATTCGGGGATCGACGCACAAGGGCTTGGTTGTGAGCACTGCCGCGATAATGCAGGCCAAGGGACCGCCGATGCCGACCGTAGGTCGTCATCGCCACCAACGTTCGTGGTATGGCCACGCCCAGACCTGGTCGCGCGCCTCATCACAGAGGCGATGACGACAACAGATTAGCGTCGTCGAGGATGCATGGTGCGTCGCACCATGAAGGGTGCCAAGTAGCATAGGTACTTATTCTCGATAGGATTTTTATGTGAAACGAATTTGGAAAGATGCACCTTTTTCTTGAGCAATTGGTGTAGCAGTTAGATCCAGAATATTGATCTACTAGTACTCTAGTGGACATCAGGAGAGAGTTCCTCCGGTTCTTGTATGTTTCTTCTGTATTCAGCAATTGCGCGCTTGATGTCGACTAAAATAAGCGCCAGAGTAAGCGGCGAGCGATGTGCATGGCCTCGGCCAGGTCACTTCATCACGTACATAGTGCTACTCTCTCCACGCGCCTGCTGCAGGTTGGAACGGTCAAAAAGGCGACTGTGCCATCAGCCCATGAGTCACACTCTTTTCACTGCCCAGTACTCTTCACGCCGCTTGCATTCCAGCAATCGATCGAGCGGTAGTTTCGCAACGCGTTCGGTGTGTGTGCCATAGCGACCACCATATATATCCGCCTCTCTAACTCGATCACCATGGCCAAGGCTCCCCGGGGGAGGCGCAGGCTCGACAAGTTCGCCATGGCCAGGTCCCTCCTCGTCCTTCTCGGGCTCGTGTTCCTCGCAGCCGCCTGCACGGGCCAGCGCGGCGGGGGAGCAGCAGCCACGGCCGCGTCGTGGGAATGGGACGACGACGACGGCCGCGAGGACAAGGACAACAACATGCAGCAGCGGCAGGCGGCGATGGAGGAGGCCGTGAGGGCGTTCTCGGGCTACAGCCCGGACACCAGCCCGCCCAGGACGATCGAGCGGGCGATGGCCACGGTGAACCGGGAGATCGGGCATCTGCGGCCCATCACCGTGGCCATCAGCGGCATGCCGGAGCGCACCCCTGCCGAGGTCTGCGCCAAGGAGGAGGCCCGCGCCGCGTTCAACGAGCGGCTGACGCGCCACCTCGGCCGGCTGCTCCCCGGCGGCTCCGTCAAGGTCACCAGCGAGCCAGGGGCAGGGCGGACCATCGCGGAGCTGAGCGGGGGCAGTGCCCCCCACTCGGTTTACAAAACTTCACTGCTTCTCAATGATGTTTGAAGCAAAAGTTCCATCATGCATAGCTCGTTGCATCCATTCATGTGTCATGTGTGCTATCTAGCTAGCTAGGCCTCCATTTCATCTCCCTAATTAAGCAGCTCCAGTCAGTGCACCACTACTAGTTGTTTGTTCGTCATAGTCGGAGCATGTAACCGCCTCACGCTTGTACTTCACTTTTTTTGTTTTTGCCAATCCCTCACGTTTGTCCTCTGTTCGGCTATCTTTAATGGATGGGTGCTACTACTCCCTTTAGTCTGTTGTTCTATGATTAGTCGCCACGTTTCTACTATATATCTCCCTTTTGAATATAGTGTGCTAAAACAACGTTGTTTACCATAATTTAGATTTTGGAAAAGATGGATACATAAGTTTCTTTCATATGGCACCAGTGTAATGTTTAAATCAATCACGTTGTCCAAGTATATTCGGAATTAGAGGCCATAGCCGAGTAGCTGAGGAGGACACGGCCATTGCCACCTCTTTTAGCTTGTCCTGCCTGACCGATGAACAGCCGATGAACCTTGAAGATCCCCTTCCAATCTCCTGAATAGACTCGAAGAATGGGGCGATCCACCGGATAGGGAGCAAATAGCAATGGCTGATGGAACAAATGGTAGCATGCACGGCCTCTTAATTTCTAGATGCCATTTAGATATGTTTTTCAATAGTTTGTGTTGATTTACTTTAACCAACTAGACCTCTCATGAGCCATTTTGTTCCTTCTTAGCTCTTAATCTCTCCCTGACTAAAAGTAATGCGTATATTTTTTAAGTCAAACAAAGTAAAGTTTGACCAAGTTTTTAGCAAAATTCATTTACAGCTAAAATACTGAACTAATACCGTTAAATCCATCATGAACTATATTTTCATATGATATTCATATATTACTATAGTTATTGAATCTTTTTTCTAAAAAATGACGTAATTATTTGTTATGTACTTATGTGCTATATTTGTGCTGCATTATGTGTTCCTTGATCATACTATCGCCATTTTTTAGCAGAGTACACATGCTGAGATGCATTAAGCAAAAAACATTACTACTATGATTGTATCTACTAAACTAAAATTATCACACTACTATTTTTGTAGAATATTTAAAATGGGAAACCAGTTAACCGGCGGGTCATCCTATCACGGAGTACTACAGCTCGATCACATGAAGCACGAGGTTGGAACGGTAAAAAATGCAGCTGCATCAGTCAGTCACACTTTTGTGCTCAGTGCCTCAGTCTTCACGCTGCTTACACTGCACCAACAAACTAGCAAGCAGGCGGCAGTTGCGCAACGCGAAATTGTAGTGCCACCAGTCCACCACATTTTTTTTAGAAAAGGAGGCCGAGCCCCAGCCTCTGCATCGACTGATGCATGCGGCCTTTATTAAATTTAT
Organism: Poa pratensis; assembly: GCA_947311845.1. Lineage (NCBI taxonomy): Eukaryota > Viridiplantae > Streptophyta > Magnoliopsida > Poales > Poaceae > Poa > Poa pratensis. The sequence continues at coordinate 57,747,079 of CAMZMU010000057.1, read as the reverse complement.
TTATCAAGTCTTACAACGATTACATCAAGGGTCACAAAGAGTCGAAACATGAATCAACCATCTAAACAGACAAGATAGCATATTGGGACTAAACATCAGTATGTTATCCTGAGATCAAAACGCCAGCTGCACTGGGTGTATAAGTCCCGCGCTACCGCAAGGAGTCGGTTGCACCCAATATCCACAACGGCCTGCTTGTCCGTTGCTTGTAGGAAGGACCACGTACGAATCAAATGAATAGCCATCGGAATAACCTGCATAAAAGAAGAGTTGTTTGCATTGTTAAAAATAATGTTGTTGCGTATGTTCCAAATGGCCCAGAGTAAAGCACAAGAACCCACTCGAATTTGTGCTTTCTCTTGTTTATCTACCCCTCTAAGCCAACTACCAAATAAATTGGAGATACTTTTTGGAGGTGTAATGTTGAAGGCCATATGGACAATTCTCCAAACTATTTTAGCCAGCGATACTGATCAGCTTCCTCCTCCAGGAGACCCAACCCATTCGCGCTCCACTCACCATATGGCCAAGTTCTTCCTCTTCTTGCTCACGCTCGCTCTCGCCGCCAGCTACAGCAGGCACAGCGCAGCATTCGCCGCCGGCTGGGACGACGACGACCTGCCGGAGCGGCAGGCGGCCATGGAGGAGGCACTCCAGGTGATGTCCAACTACGACGCGGATACCATGCCCGCCGAGCCGCTCCAGCGGGCGATTGCGTTCGTGAACGGCGAGCTCGCGCATCTATGGCCCATCGCCAAGGCAATCAGCAAGATGCCGGAGAACACCGCCGCCGAGGTCCGCGCCAAGGAGGAGGCGCGCGCCGCGAACCGCGAGCTGCTGACTCGCCACCTGGCCAGCCTCCTCCCTGGCGGCTCCGTCAAGATCATGGACGATCTGTAACGTGCATCCATGCATGCTGGTCTTAGACTTTACTACGTAGATTGTTGGCTCTAGGACTCTACCTTTTATTTGCACCACAACTATTCCTTAGTGATTGTCGCCTCGTCGGTCTTAGACTTGGCTTAGGTTTGTTTGTAGTTGTCCTCTGTTTGTTGGGCTATCTTTAGTTAATGAATTCTACCATTCGTGCTACTCCTTGCTTTATGATTAGTCGCCACTTTTTATTATTTGCCTTTCGAATATATCCCGAGTTCTTTCTATTCTGCACCACTGGAACGATTAAGTTAATCAAGTTGCCATTTTCGGTGGAGGCCATTTTGTTGTTTTCCGTGACTAAATTCTTTGATCCCTACGAGATTAAGGGGAATCGGTGTTTTGACTGATTCACTAATTAACAGAAAATTAACGAGAACGCAAGCCAAAGTTACCATCTCCTGCCAGACCAAAATTTGCATGGCAAAACTTCGGGAAGAGACACATCATTTGTGTGCCAAGATGAGCATAATCAGATTTGCTATCCGTAAAGAAGACACACATTTTTTTATAAAATGGGAGCATCGCTCCAGCCTCTGCATCAAAGTGATGCATACGGCCGTTTTATTATGCATTAATAAAAAGTATCAAAGTCTTAGCTTATTACAAAATCCAAGTCACTGATCACACAGAGTAGAAATGTAAATGAACCAGAAGAAAAGCAACATCCTATCCATCTATTCTTCTAGCATGACGCCACCCATTCCAGTAGAAGAAGGCCAAACGACCGCCGTCATTCAAGTACATCCGGAATCCATAGGATCTCGCAGAGCTTCTGGGAGGAGAAGCGACCACGACTGGATCCAGTGGGTAGCCTTGAGCACAGCAACTGTAGAAAATGAGGAGTTTGTATCTTGTTAAAGACAATATCATTCCGGCAATTTCAAATTACCCAAAGAAAGGCTGACGCACCGATGCGAATCCTAGACTTAGTGTCTTTATCAATGCCATTAAGCCAGCTTCCAAACAAATTAGAAATGATGGTTGGAGGGCTGATATTAAAGGTAAAATGAACTAGTCTCCAAATGTTTTTAACAAATTGACAAGATATAAATAAATGTTCTACAAACTCTTCTGTTTCGCAAAAAACACATTTTCTACATCTTGTCCATCTTCTTTTAGCAAGACGCGTTAATTAAGAAACCATAAGAAGATCTTTATCTTCAAAGGTATTCGAGTTTCCACAAATATTTGTGCAAAAAAGGGTGTGGCCATACATATAATCTGCATGCATTGACTTAACGGAGAAAGAACCGCTTGTTGCTAATCTCAACTTAAACCTATCGGCCTCATCCGAGATTGTAACTTGCATCTGGGCAACAAGGTGCATCCAAGCATCCCTTTTATCACCTATGATTTCGGGCAAAATTGTAAATTAATTGGAACCGTGGTCATAACTTGAGTAACTAAAATGTTTTTGTGTCGCACAATATTATACAAACTCAGGTATTGGGAAGCCAAAGATGATTCGCCTAACCATGTGTCCTCCCAAATTCGTGTTTGAAAACCATTTCCCACTACAAAAGACCCACGAGCAAAGAAATCTTGTTTAACCCCCATGATCCCCTTCCAAAAAGGAGAGTCAGTTGGTTTCGTCTCAACAGGAGAAAGAGTCTTGCCAGTCAAATATTTGTTGCATAATAATTCTTGCCAAACCCTTCTTCTGTTAAGATTTTAAACAACCATTTGGATAATAGGATTTGTTTTTAAGTTCCAAAACCTCGATCCCCAATCCACCTTGATACTTGGGTCGACAAATAATGTTCCATTTTGTTAGCCTATATTTTCTTTTAGTTTGATCACTCTGCCAGAAGAAGCGAGATCGATAGAAATCCAATCTTTTCTGAACCCCTATTGGTATCTCAGAGAAGGATAATAGAAACATGGCTAAACTGGTTAAAGCCGAATTTATCAGTACTAAACGATGTCCGTATGAGAGCATCTTTCCAATCCATGCTCCTAATTTATTTTCAAACCTATCCTCAACTGGTTTCCATTCTTTGTTTAAAAGTTTTCTATAGTGAATTGCAATACCAAGATACTTAAAAGGTAGTGAACCGCTTTCACATCCAAAAAATATTTCGGTATTCATCTTGCATCTCCTTTGTTTTTCCAAAACAATATATCTCACTTTTGTGAAAATTTATCTTCAGACCCGAGAGTTGTTCGAAAAGGATAGAATTAATTTCATGTTCACAGCTTTCACTAAGTCTTGTTCAAGAAATAATATAGTATCATCCGCATATTGTAGAATTGAGACACCACCCTCGACTAGGTGGGGAATCAAACTACCCACTTGTCCATCCTCTTTCGCCCGTGATATCAGAAATGCTAACATGTCAGCTACAAGGTTAAAAAGAATAGGGATAGAGAATCTCCTTGACGTAGCCCTTTAAGTGTTTGGAAATAATGGCATATGTCGTCATTGACCTTTACTCCCACACTCCCACCTTGAACAAACCTAGCAATCCATTCACACACTTAGGGAGAACCCTTTAATGCGTAATGTTTGTTGTAAAAAGGACCAATTAACTTTATCATATGTTTTTTAAATCAATTTTGAACAAAACTCCATACATTTTCTTCCGGTGAATTTCATGAATGGTTTCGTGAAGCACAACTACACCCTCTAAAATATTTCTACCTAACATAAAAGTGGACTGGGAGGGTCAACCACCTTGTGAGATACCGACGTAACCTTATTAGTGCCCACTTTAGTAAAAAGTTTGAAACTAACATTAAGAAGACAAATAAGCCGATATTGCTCTATTTGACTCGAGTCTTCTTTTTTGGGCAGTAATGTGTGTTATAAATGAGAGGCAAATAAATGATGAACGAAGTCAAGATCAAACCAACGGGGACACGAGATTTAACTTGGAAAACCCTTCCAACAATCGAAGAGAAAAAACCATGGGCGCCAGCCAGCAAATCTTCACTATGATCGGGTGAGGTTACAAACACCGGGATTTACAACTTGCGACTTATCCCAACCGGCGGATTACAAGAGGTATATATAGTGGTGCAAAATCCTAAGTCGGCTGCAGTCCGACTCGGCAATGATCCGCTACGCTTCGGCCCATGCGTCTGGCGACGGGCCTCGCTCCGCTCCGAAGTTTGCCTCTATCTTTATATGATTTGGATCACATCAAAATAACAACGTGATCACCCATAGTTCAACTTAAAAAGAGGCAAATTTCTAGTTTGTAATTGGGTAAACAAAGCCATCAAATCGCTTTAAATGACCCCCCAAATGTTTTGATAAAACTCAGCAGGGAACCCATCTGGTCTTGGAGCCTTATTGTGTTCCATTTGAGAAATAGCCTAAAAAGTTCCTTCTCGTAAAGTTAGAAGTCAATATATCATTTTCAACGTCGGAGATCTGAGACGTGTACTCAGTTCGGTTCTCCTCCAAGGAGAAATAATTTGGAGCCGGCGCCCCAAATAACTTCTTATAAAATGCCGATATAAATGTTTTACGGTTAGCTTATCCCACAATAGTTCTTTCGTCTTGCTCTAGTTGGAAAACTCTCTTCTTCCGATGTTTGCCATTTGCAATCAGATGAAAGAATTTTGTATTAGCCCCTCCTTCTCTAATATGTTTTACCTTTGCTCATTGAGCCCACTTTGACTCTTCGTAAAGAAGACACACATGTTATCTGAAAAGTAACTTTGCATACGGGATAGGAGCCTCATGAGGGATAGGCGCGAAGGGATGGGACCACTGGTATATTTGACGTCGTCCTCTTATTGCACCGTTCGTCAGTCCTGCCATCAGATCAAAACCGAATCAAACTGAGTCAGACTGCCAACACGGACTACGTCAGATTGGATTGGCTTTTATTCGACGCTATCTGCCTCCTAATAGTCCCAAGCAACTCACTTTAATCTTAGTCTGAGCCTTGGCCTAATCCTTTGCACGTAGTTCCTTACCTCTGGAGAGGAACATAAAGGAAATACAAATGAAATATCCATTCCATTTTACATTGGCATCACCTAGGACTTTTTTACGAAAAAGGGAAGCCCCAACCTCTGTATCGATCGATGCACGCGGCTTTAAATCACCTCGGATATGACAACCACAATTTTAAGTAGGACAAACAATACTAAATTTTCTAACAGAGTCATACACTTACTTACACCTTCATTTTCTTTATGTGTTTGGGATAATTAAAGACAAATGACTAATATTGATTGTAAAATTAATTACCATCCGCACAACATAAATCACACGCATAAGCCTAGAATGTGGAAGTAATTCACCACACAATTGAGATACCATATCTCAAACCATCTATAGTAATTCATCATGATTGTGGTAACTTATTTGAAGACATAATAAGTTTTCACATGAATGATTGAGATAACAAATTTCAATACATACTAAACATGCACAACGAATTCTTTACAAAATGATTGTATACTAAACCTATATTGCAAAACATCACATGTTTGTGGCACGTTGTACGGGAGAGGTATACTAAACCCATTTTAATTCTTTCTGAACTACATAAAAAGGAAATGGGTTTGACCACCGGAAAAAATACTTCAATGTGTGACGAGAAAATTGTGTACCAGTATATCCATGGCCAGTAAAAAATCAGAAAAAGATTTCCAGTGAATTTTTACGAGATTTCCAGTGAATTTTTACGTCCTCTCCACCAAATGTAACGCTCAGACGAGTTTTAATTATACATATAGCATGGAATTCTCTTCTAAGGCGATTGCCTCTTGTCTAATTGTCGCAAAGATTCAATAGATGTCGGTGGAATCTAAATGAGAATGGTAAATCGCACTGGACTCTATGTATAGACAGTTGGTCCAGCCATATTTGCCAGTCGATAACAATAAAAAAATATGAAAATGCAATTTAAAATTCAAATGAAATTTGAAATTCTGTTTATACAAATTTGAAATTGGATTAGCACAGTGCATCTGGGCTTGGCTTATGTGGACTGGGCTGAATGCATTTTGGGTTGAGGCCCATTTAGCATTGGACTATATTCTGTAATAAAATAAATGAATTTCGAAACAAATGGACCAAAAATATTCCAGGACCAGGAAATAACGTGGACCATAAAAAGGCCAAGGCCCAATAAATAACGTGGACCATACAAAGCCAAGGCCCAGGGTAGCCCAGAAAGTAAAATAGATTAAATGTTGACTTTGGCCTGTTAATTTGACCAGAAATTACAAAAATAGTTAAAACAGATGGGCCGCAATGTTGGGCTGGCCCATATAGTGAAGCAGCATGGATTGGGCTGATTCTGGACTATGACCTTCTAATTTGGTCACAATTTTTGCCACGTAGGATCTGACGTGTCCACGACTAACAGCGTATGACCAAAAAATTGGTCATAAATTTTATGACCCTCTAATTTGGTCATAGATGGTTATGACCATTCAACCAAAAAAGTCACAAGTGACCGTTTGAGTCGCTCGATATGTGACCTTCGGTTTTTGGTCACAGAGGGGTCATGAATTATAATTTGTGATCTTTTAGTGACCAAAATGGAGGGTCAAAAGCCAGGATATTTCTTGTAGTGACCGCTAAAATATTTTTTCATTTTATCTTAAGAAAGGAGTAATGCTGTCCAAGGACAACCTTGTAAAACACAACTGGGAATATAAATTGTGTCTTTTGTCATCACGACGAGAAAATAATATACTTATTCTTCCACTCTAAGCTAGTTTGCCCGTTCTATTCAGCTAGTCAACCTAATAGTTTCTAACTTGTATCCCCACGTAGAGTTGTAAACATATTTGGCAACTTGCTATATGTTAACGATCACTAGTTTAGAATTCTTGTTAGCCTGGGAGCGCTAGCCGTTATATGATTGTTTTGGCTATGTAGAAATGATAAAAACATTAACGATCTATTCATGGTCGTCTCTTGTGTCAGTCATCTACCGGTGTACTCATTTGATCTATTCATGGTCGTCTCTACAATATGTGAAAAGAGACACGATCTCTACAGGGTTGGAGAACAAGGTGAGTGATATTTTAATCCCATATGGATGATCTATTTATTGTTCCTGCAACACTTTAGGTGATCGATGATCTACATGGTTTTTTGTATATCGTCATCTTGTATGTTTTTTTTCGGGCCTGGTTTTGTGCATGCTACTTCTACATAATACTCCAGGTGTAATCTCGGAAATTTTAAATAGGGGAAATCTATGTTTAGAACGGTCTGAAGTAAATCTTAGCCGGCGGACCAATCACAACTCGTAGAGCCACCAATTGCTCTGGTCCCACCCACGTGCAGGTCCCGTACGTCGTCGCTGTCCGTTCGTGCATGCAATGTTTTGTCGTACTCTCCTTTTCTTTCCCTCCCTCACGGCTCGCTCCTATTAGGATGGATGCATGGGCATACGATGCATGCATTTTAATCGATCAGCTCAACTAGCTGCCAAGAAAATTTGAGTGAACCAATTAGCACTACTCAAAACATGTACACCGGAGGCACGCGTACAAGTTAGTACGTATGTGGGTACACCACTTTAGTGTACTATGGAGTTCGGTAGCAAGAGTGGGCTGGCGTCGGCATCCTTCCTAGCGCTACAGTTGGCGAACTTGAGGCCATGCTGCACCCGGCGCTGGGATTGTTGTCGAAGGTGGACAACACTGTCTGCCAAAGTCAACGGCGTCGATTTGATCATGCGGTGCGGCGATCTGGACAAGTTCGGGAGTCTTCTCTAGGCGACATTCTCCAGAGCTAGCTACCTTTCCTTTCGCGGCGGGTCTTAACATCTGCTCGGCGCGGGTTGCAACCAAAAATCACATGTGTCCATGGTATAGTTAGGCCAACTCCAACAAGTCGATCTGAACGGACACTAAATGTGTCCATTTTAGTTTTGTTTTGCTCGGTAAGCGGACACCATGGTCCGCTCGTGTCCGACGGTGCACCCAACGCAGGGGAAAGTACATTAAATAGAAGAAAAACATAACTTAAAAATAAACCCTAGATCCACTTGGTCGACGAAGGTTGGACGCGACCATGGCGCTCATGACTGTGGCGGTGGCGGTGGCAATGTCGCCGTGCGCGGAGGCGTATATGGCCCCTCCTGCTGTAACTGCTCCTCCTCCTCCTCCACGGGTAGACTTACCGTTAACTACATGTGTATATCTCCAGGTTGACTGATGGCTACTTCGGCCATTTTGGCGTGGCCCGCAAGGATTTTGACCTCCTCAGTCGATGCGTGGATCGCCAAAGGTAGGTTACGCCATAGAGCGAGCTCCTCCAGTGTTGAGGCCTTGAGGCCCTGCTAGAGCTCGTCGTCCTCGATCTCCTCCTCCTTCACCACGTGACACTGCGACGACGGTTTGGGAGCTAAAGCACGTGCAAAGCACGAGCATCAATGTTAGTCGTGCTCATCGTCAACCCACGTGACATGTAGGACGCGACAACTGAACCAAAGCGAGCGCTAGAGACAACGACCAAGCGGCGGTGCATCAGTCATGTAACCGCTTTCCGTCTTTCTCACCGGGTCCGATAATTAACCGTTTTTTTAGATAATAATAACCCACCCAGAACTGATTGAATCACCCACGTGTTCATGATATACTTATCGATCCAACACGAAATTGATATAGTTACCATACTCTATCAGTAATAGTTACCTACCTAGTAGTGATAAAGTTATCCATCGAGTACAGATGGACTTACCCATGTGTTCATGATATAGTTATACACCACAAAATTTACGTAGTTACCCTATTATTTATGTAATAGTTACCCACCATATATTTATAGAATTACCCACCCAGGTATTATGGAGTTACCCATGTCTTCATAGTTATCCACTACGAAATCGACATAGTTATCCTACTATATCGGCAATAGTTACCCACCAAATACTGACAGAATTACCCATGTGGGTTATTGTTATCCATGTAGTTAACCGACTCTCTGGATAATAGTTACCCACCCAATTTTGTGTCCGAAAAAAGTCATCGAAACATAGCAACATGTGATCTACTTTAAAAGATCTCACCGTGGCTAGTCCAACAGTGAAAACGGATCATAATTCGAGTAAACAGTTTAGCCTACAAAATATTTTTAGGAAAATCAGATTTTTGCATTTAATTCTGATGACGTAAACATTTTTGTTCATGCAATTTTCTCCCTCTTGGCAGCGCTTGCGCTGGTTTAGAACGATTGAAATTAGGTTCCGACAAGATTCGTATTCGCCAAATCTAATCCGGTCGGAACACCCGCAGGTTTCGGCTATGTTCTGGGTATCCTGAGCGTAGTCGCGTCCTTTAAACTTTTGGATTTCGCATTTAATGCGGATGAAATCAGCAGTTTTGTCTTTTTTGCATGTATTCAAAATGGGCTCCGCACAGACGTTTGTAGGGTGGATAAATTACATGCTACAGGGTGGATAACTCTCGTGTTATAGGTGGGTAACTTTTGGAGCTGAAAAAAAGTCATCGAAACATATCAATATGAGATCTAGTTTTGAAGATATCGTCGTGACTAGTCCATCGGTAAAAACGGATCATAAATCGGATGAACGGTTTGATCTACAAAACATTTTGAATTCAGAATTTCGTATTTAATTCCGATAACATTAGCACTTTTGTCTTTTAGCATGCATGCGCTGAAAGTGAATTTTTTTCACGTCTGGTCACGTACGCTTGCTTGGATTTTTCTCACATGGTCGCATGCGCTCTGGCAGCAAAGCTCGCTTGGGTTAGACTGATTCAAATCAGAGGTTCCGACACGTTTCTGTCGGAAACGTTCTACGCGTAAGGTTAAATCTAGAACGGTCTGAGTGTAGTCGTGTCCTTTTAAATAATATAAAGCGGCCTTTATCGGAAAACTGATGATTTCCATTTCTTTAACATAAGACTATTCCAAACCCAACACAAACATTATATAACGTCGAATGAAGTTGGACTAGTCATTACCAGCTACATATCCGAAGGGAAAAGCCACATGGGAGGGCGAGCACCACCCAACACGTAGTAGCCTACAGACATGATGCCTTCCACACCGCCGCTGTCACTTTCATCTACCTTGTAGTAATACACAGGATCACCACCGTCCGACCTCCTAAAGAGGACCTTGGCGCCATTAGGGACCTCATAGTTCCTCATTAAGCATCGATGGTGCGAGAAGTAGATGTGGTTTCTCCTTACGTCGCCACGCCCGCTCGCCGGCACGCGCACCGCCTTGGAGCATGTTGGCCCCAAGAACAACGCGTGTTCTCCTAAGCTGTCCACCTCCACCCACTTGTACTTCATCATGTACATAGTGTCCTTCTCTATGCCGGTGTCGACTAGCTCGTGGACCGTGAAGCGAGGCCCGCAGGCATTGCGCAGGCAGCGCGACCACCAGTTGTGGTTGCTCCCCACCATGAGAAGCTTGCCACCCAGCTCAACAATGTACCTGGCGTGCTCGTCGGGGTTCTCCCAGTAGTTATTGACCGTGCACAGCGAGTGGACTTTGACGAGCACCGGCGCGCCGCGTCTGTCCACGTCGAACTCATACTTGATGAGCTGTCTGCTGCTTTGTGTGATGGCGTAGAGCTCGCCGTTGCAGAAGGCGATGTCCATGAGACCATCATCCCCATAGAAAATTGCTCGTATCGTCCAGCCGGCCTCCGGATAGCCAACCGTGTAGTACGCCAACTCGTGTTTATCGGTGATTCCGGTGAGGATACAACTGGTCGAATTGGGCTGCTCGGAGAAGATGATCTTGCGCAAGACCAACGCGTGACCGGTGCGCTGGAGTCTGTGGACGATATGTTCTCCGGGGAGCGCCACTTCGGCGCCGGAGAAGAGGTTGACGATCCGGAACGGGGGCTCGGACAACGCGATCCATCCTCCCTCGTGACCGCCCACGAAGACTCTGCCGGCGGTGGCCTCGTGCAGGAACGGGAGGCGCAGCAGGACGGCACGGTCTTTGGGGCAGTACACGTACTGATTCGCCTCGTCGCCGCAGCCGCATGGGTCGAGAATCAGCCATGGTACAACGCGCCGTTGCGGGTGCGACGCGGTGGCGCGCCACGACATGCACACGGCGTCAAAGCGGTCCTGGTCGAGCGGAGCGTCGAGCCTGAGGTAGATCGCGGTGAGGAGATCGTCCGGGAGCTTGGACCACTGCCGTACAGCCGCCGACGGCGTGCTTCCTTTGCGAGCGGCCGCCGGCAGAAACGGAAGACCGCGGTGCCGCCGGCGCAACGCGGTAGCAAGAAACCAGCGCGTGCATACGGCGGCGAAGTGGGAGCGATCGAGCCGGGTGTCGAGCCTGAGGTAGATTGCGCCGAGGAGTTTGTCGGGGAGATTGGACCACTGCTGTGCCGCCGCCGACGGGGTCCCCTCGACGCTGCCGTTGCCGGCGGCGATCATCTGCGCGTGTGTGTTTTGACAGCAGGCCGAGATCGATCGGTGTTTAGTCGTCTAGAACATGGATCGATCGATCGATTGTACCCGAACATATATCTCCTTAGCTAATCCGCATCCTACCATGATTATGTGCGTGCGCGTATCCCAAGTTCCGAACACAACTCATGTAGCAAGTTAGCATATGCAGAAATCAGACGGCTTGATGGAACCCGAAGCGGTATGGAGGAATCACGGCCGTAGATGCGGTAAGACATCGGAGAACTGAAAAAGTGTGCACTTGGTTAGTGAAGTATCATCCCTTCAGAAGAATGACAGTGGCTTGACAATGACCCTGGGAGCTTGATGAGGTGCGAACCAACCTGCAACATGCAACAGTGGAACGAAATAACAAGGGAAATGTATGCTTTATGAAGTTACTCCTGTGATCCGTAAAAACTGTCGCGAGGTGTATAGGAATTTTGTACTAGCGCGGTGCTATCTCCAGGACAGTTGCTTCATCCCGGGACAGATCTTACAACTGAGAAATTATTGCTGGGAATTTGTCTGGTCTTGAGCGCCTCCGGAGGAGTTGTTTTGAAAGAGCCATCTCCATGAATAAGAAGATCTAGGTTTGGAACTGTCTTTGGCCCCAAGGGCTTCTTCAATTGACTTACATTAAAGACATGATACATGTTGACATGAGAAGGCACTTGGATCTTGTATGCTACCTTGCCAACTTCTTCTTGAAGAAGTTTGAATTGACCATATAATTTGATGTGGAGAAACCCTCTTAGACCAAATGCTGCCATTCTATAAGGTTGCAATTTCGAATACACCATGCAATCAATACAAGTGGTTTTTTTTAATTCTGCCCTAAGCTTGAAGCATTTTTTTCATAAGTTGTTTGAGTATGTCATCCAATATCTGTAATATCTTGATATATGAGAGGCTCTAATGCTCGCTAGAGAAGAATTTGTTAAATCACGCATTTCATAATAGTGGAAATAGATTTGGATGGCTTTGGCCCTTGTGTTTTTCCTCGATTTGAGGGGTTTTCACGTACGAATGTACGATATTGATATCTCCGTGTTTATATGTTGCTGCTACACTTTTGAACCGAGAGAACATAATTCAGTAAAAAAGGAATGAGAGAACATAGTACTTGTTGTATATGCATGCTGAATTCCGATAGTACTTGTACTACCTATGTGCACTCGTAACATGTCCTAGGTTAATGCTGAACCTAGTTTGTCTATATCATCATCGATTGTATTAAGAGAGGCCAAAATGGCGGCCCCTCCGCGCTCCACACTACTGTAGCTCGCACTGTAGCTAGCTACAATCAGCTACAGTACGCGGTGGGGCCCGCGCGTCAGCGACCCAGCGCGCCGGGTTTTTTTGCGAAGAAGCACGCGGGGGGCAGAAATTCCATGTGCTTCTCAGAAAATTCGGCGAGAGGGACCTGTTTGTAATTTCGCGAAACCCCGGGTTCTTTTTCGTAAAACGTCACGATCCCCCCGTCCTCCTCCTCTCTCCCGCGACTCCACCGTGCTCGCCGCCGCTCCGGCCCTCCCCCGCCGGATCCCGGGCCATGGGCGGCTGCGCCGTCGCCGCCGCTCCCTCCTCGCCCAACGCGGCGTCCAGGGAGGCCGCAACCGCGCCGCAATCACCGCCGCCGCGCGACCTGCCCGCCGCCACTTCCACGCGCCGCCGGCGGCGCTCCGGCGACTCAAATGGGGCGGCGCCGCCACCTATGGGTCGCCCGCGACGAGCGTCGGGCGCGGCCAGCCGCGCGTGCCAGAACGCGGCGGCGCGCCGCCGCGGCCAGATGTGGCCACTGTGACGTCATCCCGACGTCACAGTGGGCCCCAAACGTCAGTTTTTATTTAAATAAAACCAAATTATTCAAACAATTTTGAAATTTTTTCTAAAACAAAATTCAAAAAAAAAAACTCAAAATAATTCAAATAATTCTGAAAAAAATTCTAAACCACAGTTTATTCAAATAAATCTTGAAAAAAAAATATTTCTGAAAAAAAAACTACCACACATTATCCCTAAAGCTTATATAATTTCTAGGAAAAATAAAAAAATCAAAAAAACAAAATCTCCAAGAATATCCAACGACAAAAATATGGGTGGCGCAACAAAATAATCAAAAAAAAATACGTGCTAATTATTTACGCCATAGAACAAAACTTTCCCAACATTCAAACTTTTTTTTCCATAAAACTAGCGTATTCAAATAATTCAAATAAATCTGGAAAAAAAAATGAACCAACATTCCACAAAAAAAAAAATGTCTTCCACATATTATCCCTAAGGCCTATATAATTTATGGAAAAAATAAAAAAAATTCAAAAACCAAAATCTCCAAAAATATGGGTGACGCAACAAAATAATCAAGAAAAATACGTGCTAATTATTTTCGCCATAAAACAAAACTTCCCAACATTCAAAACTTCAAAATGTTTAGAGATATTTAAAATACATTTCCCCTAATTACAATTAAAAATTCGTACCAACATACGACCAGACTTAAATACTTCAACTCGCTAAATATTTGGATATTCACTAAATTATAAACAACGAAGTAAAAACAAAATAGCCCAACCATTACAAAATACTAAACATTTGAATATTCTACAAAACATATAAAAAAAGCTAAGAAAAACTCTACTTACTAATACCGAATTCCAGATATATGTGCACATTGTAATTTGACCAATATTTGGACACCATATAGGTAAAATTCCCCGAACTGGCGAATAAAATTCCGACGTGTTTTTCTAATTTCAATTAAATATTGCTGTTGAAATACAAACATGTCTGATCATTTCAAACCACTAAATATTTCAATATCCTACACAATATATAAAAAATGCTCACAAAAAGAAAAACTTATTTACATATCAAAATGCTGAAGATTGGCAAAATTACAACTTCCAGTCTGTTATTCATGAAAATGCAACAAATATATGAAAGAAAATCAAAATCACCATATTTTCGACCTCTTCGTAAAAAAATCGCGATAATTTCCACACAATACTTAATCACATAACAAAATACTGGAAATTACAAAAAAAATGCGAACAAAAACGAAAACACCATATTTTAAAACTCTTAACAAAAAAAAAATTTGTTCCAAAAAAGATACCAATAAAATAATAAACCGGTTCCAAGCGCAACAATTCTCACATATACTTAATCACAGAATAAAATACTGCAAATTGCATAATTCGTAACTTCTAATCTGCTATTCATGAAAATGCAAAGAACTGCCAAATTTCAAGCTCTTCACAACAAAAACATACACAAAATAAAAATTTATTTCTAATCTGTTATACACGAAAATGCAAAAAACATGTCGAAACATTCGAAATTTACCAAATTTTCAGTCTCTTTAAAAAAAAATACAGAAGATAATAATTATCCTTATGAATTGAAAATTTACGAACCGATAAACTCCATATTTTCTAACTCTTCACAAAAAAGAAAAAAACCAACAAAATAGAATAAAATAATTACTAACTATATCAAAGGAGGCCAAAATCACGGCCTATCCGCGCTCAAAAATATTACTACATATTCATAACAAAATTAAAAACATGTTTGAAAATTGCGATTTGGCCAAAATTTGAGCGAATATTCCAATGTTCCGTAAAATATAACGAAAACAACTCACAAAAAAAAATATACTCATAGCAAATTACAAATATATTTCAACATTTCAATTTGGCCAATATTTCGACACCATACGAACAAACTTTCCCCAAATGTAGAATCAAATTCAAATGATTGTTCCTGATTTCAATTAAATATTGATGCCCAAATACAAACATGTCCGAACATTTCAAACCACTCAATGTTTCAATATAGTGCACAATATATGAATAGGTACCGAACATTTTGGTGAACAAAGAATATATATTGTACAAAAAAAAAAATCAGCAAGGGCGTGGCGTGACGCCACGCTAAATTCAACCATATTTTGTCATTTCTGCGTTGTTGCATAAGCAAGCTTGGTATGCAAAATGGAGAATGCTCTCAAACAAATGAATAAACGTTCAGCCTAATTCGCATAAACTTGAACTCACACTTTTTTTCTATCAAAACAAGAATATGATCCGTGAAATGAAATCTCATATGTGAAAAGCCCACAAATACAACATAAACAAAATATTACCATATGTGATTTAAATAAACTAGCCCGTGCAGGACGTCAGCGGTGGACCAGGCCTGCCTGTTCTTCCCCCCTTCTGAGAATCATTTCCGATGTCAAAAAATCCCTAACAAGAGGGCTCACTGCATGTAAAAAAAATCCAAAAAAGGAAAGCATCGGGAAAAAAAATCTCCTAACATATCCATCTGAAAAATAGCAGTAATATATCCCTAACAGGTGGGCTCACTGCATGTAAAAAAATTCCAAAAAAGGAAAGCATCGGGAACAAAATCTCCTAACATATCCATCTGAAAAATAGGAGTAATATATCAAAGCAATCGGAAATATACGTACAAACTAATTATGCAAAAAAAATTGAATAGTCAAATTTTGTCAATTTTTGCAGATGATTCACATGTGCTTACGCAAAAAAAAAAAAACTGAAAATACAAATTTTGTCAACATTTAGAGATGATCCACATGCCTTTTTCCTGATTCCAATTAGAAAAAAATTGCCAGCATTTGGAGATAGTTCATGTGCACTTCTCCTAATCTCAATTAAATGTTCACGTCGAAATACAAACATGTTTGGACTTTTCAAACTACTAAACATTTGAATATTGTACAAAACATATAAAAAAATGATCGTCAAAATTGCTACATACTCACACAAAAGTAAAAATATGTTTGAATATTCTGATTTGGCCAACATTTACGCGAATATTCCGATATTCCATAAAATATAACAAAAAATGCTATAGAAAAACCGTTATCTACATATATCAAAAATGTAAATATATTAATTCATCAAGAATTTTCTATTCAAACATACTCATCGAAAAAAAATATGAAGACATACCAACATAACAACACACAAAAAATGCTAACATTACGTGCCACATTGCCGAAAATCAAATTCCAAAATTCCAAAAAAAAATACCTTACAAAAGACTCATACATTTTGTCTTCATTTCAAACAATTTAAATCTGAACATTTCTCTTTTTTTAAAAAATCCAAACCGTCATCAAAATTTGACATCAAGGGCGCGGCGTGCGCCGCGCCAAATACCACTAGTATATGTTGGATGCATATGTTTTTTTTCGTGAATCAGCAACTTTCCTCAAGTGTTAGTACACAATGATGCTTAAGCTAATTATAATTTGATTTCCACTGCATATATTCCGATCAAATATGAGCATGCTAATTCCCCAGAGACTTTCCTATTTTTGTTTTGCATCTTTCTAACATCTGGATATTTACTCGTTGTACGCAAGAGCTGTGGAATTTAATTTACTTCCATGCCACTCCTTTATTTTTTGGATGACAAAAAAGGGGTGCTTTTGGTAGAACAAAGAGCATCATAAGTTTGTGAAGATTTTAGCGTGAACCAAGTCAATTTTTATTCTAGAATTCTTCAAATGAGGGTTACAAACTTCAAACGATATTTATGCAATTTGGATACTCAGGAATAGCAATGGAAAGTTAGAGCAAATATATGTACGTAGCCTAAGCAGAGCATGCCAACCATTATGCTCTAGATCGTAAGACACGGCCAACGCAAATGTACTTCACATTTAATAACATAACTTAGATTGAAATCATGTGAAAAAAACTAAATTCATAATAATAAATTTATATTTAAATCCACTGAAGGGGATTTCCTGTGCGATAAACACACTCATGTTACAAATATAAATTACTTTTCATCACAAAGACAAACTTATTTACCACCCTTACTGGCGGACAAACGACCATGATGAAGTCCCAGTACTTTAATAAGCCTGACCAGTAACCATGGAGATTCCGGTGTGGCGGCCAAACCTGGCCACCTTGCAGTCGGTGGCAAAGATGTCCGAAGAGACGTAGCTTGTTGTGCCACCCCATGATTGGCATTTTGGCACTCACGCTGAGCTTGTTGACATAGTCTGTGCGGTAGGTTTGGCCGAGCACGCCGTGGACATTGTCACTGAAGTCGTAGAACCCGAGGTCGAAGTGGGCGAGGCTATCGTCCTCGGTCACTCCATAGTTGTGGATGCGGGATTCCTTCTGGGTGACTGGCACCACCTTAGCCATAATGTCGAACACTCCCTTGAGCTCGACCCTGATACCGTTGGTCACGGAGGTCCTCGTAACGTAGAGATATGGGGCTTAGCCACACCGAGTCCGCCGAACTAGCCGCCATGCTGCCCTCACGGCCACAGCAGCCGCCAATGTCGCCGAAGAAATCCGGGGCTGCCGCCCCGGCGTTCGTGTCCGCCAGACGAAAGGCGTCGTCTAGGGCTGCCGCGAGGCTCCGACCAGAGATCCCACCACGCGAGGAGGATGGGGCCCCCGCCGCCATCATCCGTGCTAGGGGATGAGAGCCTGCCACCTTCGTCAGCCGCACGGCCTTTGGCCGGCAGCATCCTTCGGCGACGGCGGGGGGATCGGTGGCGGAGGGGAAGGAGGCGGCGCCTAGGAGTGATGGGAGCGTAACACTTTGTTCTGCGCTAGCTATTTGCCTTGTATAGTCGCAAGCAACTTACATTAATCTTAGTCCGTGCCTTATAATTTAGTATATATTAGTGTTAAAGTTGAGCAACAAAGATTAGTAAAAATAGTCCGCCTTGTACTTTGGCACTGAGGGAGTACAAAATATCTGTCTACTGAGGTTTGGGAGTTTGATTACTTCCTGCTTTTCTCTTCTGATCCTTCCTGCCTGCCCAGGTTGAAAATACCACAAATTAGTCAGTCTGTGGTCATCTCCATGTGTTCTCTCTACGATCCTTGTTCGTTTCAGCAATAAACTGTAACTGGTTCAGCTCGGCCCTTCTAGAGTTCTAGGAGCAGTGGCGGAGGTGGAAGAGATAGCAGCCACGCCACACCACCGCCGCCACCTCTCCCTCGTTGACTCTGCACCTTGGACTCAAATATGTCATGGTGTCGCTTGTCTGGTAGGTGACGAGGCGCACCTTGAAGGCTTCGTCGGTGTCCCCCATGGCATGGCGTCAGGTAGCCGGGCGGGGATAGGAGAGGAGGGAGCTAGCTTCGTGGGAGGCAGAAGCCAGGTGGCGGTGGGGTAGATGGACAAGAGGTAGAGGATCTAGATTCTAGAGCATGGGGTCGGCGGCAAGAGAGGACGAATTGTAGAAACGATAATTGAGACTTGGTGGCGGTTATGAGCTTCCACAACATGCACAACCCCTATCTCTGGCCGTCCGTTTCGTGATTGAACGGACGATATTTGTCGTAGAATGTGTTGGACGTTCAACTCATTCAATGAAAAGTCTTGGTCGTTCAATCACGAGAACGGACAGTCGAGATACGGTTTGCGCGCCATTTTAGTTGTAGAAAATCCGCGTTGCCTTGGTGGGCATATTTTATAAATTTACATGCCTTATCTCTTGACGTCCGTTTTCGCGATTGAACGTACGGCATATGAGATTTTCCATTATATGCCTTATAAATCTCGCAGAAAACTGCATACGCCATATGAGCTGTTTTCTGCGGGCGGCGCATGTGTTCTCGATGTAAACCCATCTAACTTGTCGTGAGAGTTAAGCCCAAGCCAAATTGCCACTGCTAGTACTAGGCCCAACATGGCACTAGGTTAAACCTTGTTTGAGTGTTTGACGCATGTAGCTTCCGTTACTTTCCCGACGCGTATCCCTTCGAGCGATTCGGTTGGCAGGTGGGCTGACCCATGTAGCTTCTCCAACAATTGTTTTGGGAAGGGTCCAGAATCTTCTACCTAGTATTTTCTGGTTTCTCTTATTCCTTGGGATTAGTGTTTAGTAATTGGTTTTACTGTTGTTTTCACTTTTTTCCCAGTTTGTTTTTTGTTGTCCCAACAAGGTGGCTCTCTGGCCTTGGATACCCAAACAGAGGGTGTACGACTAATGTGTTCTACAAATTCATTTATATTGTTAATTACTAATTAATGTATTCCATTTGTAAACATTATTATTATGCAAGTCATTATTGTATTCATTCACTAATTAATGTATTCCTCGGATTGAATTTCCTCATCCTCTCTCTCTCCTTATAAATAAGTGAATAATGTGTGGATAGAGCAATGTGATATTGTAGAGTGTCGCGTTGCAATTGCATTTTGTCGATGGGTAATCACACCAACATTGCTCATACACCAGCCCTAGTTTCGGTGCTTCTTCTCATGTGCTTTGCTATCCATGCACACTGTAAGTACTAGTATTCAGTATTAATATCAATGAAGGTAGTTTTTCACAATCTATAGAATTATCTCAAAAGTTGATTTTCATAGTGTCTTCTTGTTCGATTCATTTTATCATTAGTGGAGACTTATAAGGAGATAAATGCTGGACATTTTTTGGTCATGTAGGCCGCGTGATTGATGATAAGAGCAGCGAGAAGATAAATTTACCACATGGATTATGTGCATATAAAAAACGTGCTCCTTATTGCAAAAGTGGGTTATTTTGCTACTGTTGTTTGGTAAATGACACATGCTACTTAACGATGCCCTCATGTGACGTAGAATGCAACAAACCTTCTTCGAGTGCAGTAGTGAAGCTGACCCATCCTCCTTTTCCCTCCCGCCAGTAATAATTACTCTTGTGTTGTTTCAAGTGATCATGCTACCTGATGCACAATTTGGAAATAAGGAAATATTGTTGTATTTTAATTTATTGATATTCAGTTGCTCATACTCATAATGTTGTTTTCATCGAGGACAGGCAGACCGACAAACAAATTAGAGTGGAAAAGGAAAAGATAATTTAGAATGGGTACCGCTTAATCCGGTGCCTCACTCCGCAAAGTTTTGACACGGACCGATGCCTCCATGACTTAATTACACACCTTATCACCTTGACATGATATCCATGAATTACAGTACGGTTGGTGACCTCCCACGTCCAGTGTATTACAAAATTAATTACGACGCTAGGTCCCTCATTAACTTATACACACGAATTATTCATCTATTTGTCCAAACAATTTGGATAATGTGGACTAAAGTGGTGTTTCGAAAAGAAGTTCTTAGTATGTTGTTTTTAATATATACTTCCTCTGTTCCAAAATTTAAAAAGTTTTGGTAGCCTAAAATAGCCAACCAAAATGTCTTATATTTTTAAACAGAGGTAGTACTGGATATATTTAAATTGAGATTATGTCGCAAAACAACAATAACTTATAATTATTAACTTATATGTAAATCGACTGGCCGGGGCATCCCGGCGCAATAAACACACTGATTATACAATTAGTAATTACTTTCTTCGTGAAGACAAATTTATTTATGGTCCTTGCTGGCTGATAAATGACCATGATGAAGTCCCAGTAGTTTAGTAACCATGGAGATTCCGGCTTGAGATTATGTCGCAAAACAACAATAACTTATAATTATTAACTTATATGTCGCAAAACAACAATAACTTATAATTATTAACTTATATGTAAGCCTGACCAGTAACCATGGAGATTCCGGCTTGGCGGCCGAACCTGGCCACCTTGCAGTCGGTGGCGAAGATGTCCGAAGAGACGTAGCTTGCTGTGCCACCCATGATTGGCATTTTGGCACTCACGCTGAGCTTGTTGACATAGTCTGTGCGGTAGGTCTGGCCGAGCACACCGTGGACGTTGTCGGTGAAGTCGTAGAACTTGAACCCGAGGTCAAAGTGGGCGAGGCTATCGTCCTCGGTCACTCCATAGTTGTGGATGCGGGACTCCTTCTCTGTGATCGGTACCACCTTGGCAATGATGTCGAACACTCCCTCAAGCTGGACCCTAATACCGTTGGTCGTGGAGATCCTTGTGATGGTCAATGCTGGCACTTTGGTGGATTTCCACTGTGCATCTATCTCGGCAGAGATTTCGATGGGCATGCCGTCCAAGGTCAGCTCGAGACGGTCAACATCATCGGCCCGCTTGATGGTATTCTGGGCGCCCATGTAGAGGCGGTGGTCGGCGAAGCGGATGCCAAGGGCCTGGATCCAGGTGAAGTCGCGGGTCATGGCGGGGCTACTCTTGCCGATGAAGTGGGCGTTGACGTGGAGGTCAGCATCGGAGACGATGCAGAAGTTGTGGTTCTTTTTGCCGTGGAAGTAGAAGTTGTTGCCATCGGCTCCCGTGAATTTTGGGTCACCGCAGGTGGCACCGGGTAAGTCACACACTAGAAAAGAAGATTACCAAATTTAAGCAGGTAGCTAGCTAAATGTAAATGCTAGCTAGGAGTTAGCAAAGGGTACATATATGCTTACGGCACATTGTCTTGCAGTTTAGAGCTTCATCTGCTGAACAATTGACGAGGCACTCGTCGGGGCAGCGGTAGGGGCAGGTGGCGTTGCAAGGTTTTATGTGGTCCTCTGTGTTGTCGCAGGTAGACACCTGGTTCCTCTTCCCCGGACGGATCATCTTGTGGTTTCTCGGCAACCTCGTCGGCGGACCCCCCCTGCCCCTTCACGCCGGCGGCATCCACGGCGGCTGCCAAGGCGCACAATGCCACCAAAGCGGCGAGCGCGACCATGAGCTGCTGCCGGGCCATCTTTGCACGGCTGACCGGAGTAGTATCTAGCAAGGTTGTTGAGAACGATGATCGCCGTGTGTTAGTGGGGTGGTGGTTGAGGCGATGAGTTATTGGACATGGGATGACGCCAATTTATAGGCCGGCCACTAAGTACGTTCGGGGTACCCTTGAGATCTTTGAGAGATGAAAGGATTCCTCTTGGATTAAATTAGACATATGACACTTGGTTTCAGATATTGGGAAAGGTGCATATGCGTATGACTTTTGATCATCCTAATCTGACTCTAGCTAGCTGGCTGGGCCGATCATCCTAATCTGACTCTAGCTAGCTGGCTGGGCCGATCCAGCATCTCTTGGTTAACTGTATGTATAGGGGCTCCTGCAGATGATCCTATGCCATGAATGGTGATACTGCACCCTCAAAAAAAAAATGGTGATACCGACTTGACTAACAACATGATCCTATCTGTTGTTACGTACCAGTGGTGTTTTATGTTGGGCGCACGTAAAGCGGCAGGGCATCTCTTCGGACGAACGTCTATCCTTTTTGTGCATGCTACGCCACACAGTTATCAGGGTAGCTAGCACAGGCAGGTTATCTTCATCTCTAATGATAAGTACCTTGGTATGAACATTTCAATAGAAGCGTATGGTTTTCAAATTGGTTTAAATCCTACTTTCTTGTCCAAATTTTCAAAATCATTTTTCCAAATAAATTTAGACTTTTAAAAGGTTATTTTCATTATTTTTTGTTTAAGGACTTTATCTGATTAATATTACATGTTTTCTCAAATAATATGTTCTTCTATTTCTATTATGTTTGTATTTCAAAATAAAAACCTTATGTCAATTTATGAGTATTTTTTTCTAATTTTCTAGGTAAAATTTTAGTCTTTCTTAAACATGTATTTTCGTATTTTGTGTATTTATAGGTTGCCACTTTTGAAATTACTACCACATGATCTACCATACTACTTTGACTAGGCTCATGGCAGGTTAGATATATTAGATTTTGAAAATGAATGTAAAAGCTACCAAAGACTAAAATGGAATATCATATAGCACATAGAAATTACAGTAGCAATCGATGAACTAAACGATGACTAATCAAACAAAAAATAAAAATGGTAGGTTTGCTGGAGGATAAGAATAATTGTTTCAGTTCATATAATTTATTTATTTTCTTCGGGGTCCCTTTGGATTAAATATAGAAGAAAACCAGATTTTATACAACCCTGGTTACATGTGAAATTTTGCAAGACGTTAGGCCTAATATAATTTATTCTTTTTGTCTTGCGTGCATCTTCTATCTCTTGAAATTCCAACAAAACTCATGTAGAGTAACCAAAGTGCCATGTCTACTAGTTTACATATTTTGGTGTATCCTTGGATTTCAAAGATGTTTACTTTCAATTCTACATTTTTTATACATGTGTTTTGAGAAACCATTGATTTATAGATACCATTAGGTGGATGAAAACATGGTTGATGCCCTTCATCTGTTCTTTCCACTTAACTTGATGATTGCTACAATATGTGTTAGGCTGTGGAGAGATGGCTGAGTTGTCGAAAGATAAGATTATAAAAAGGCGAGAGCAGCATAATTGTTAGTTAGGAGTAAGAGGGGACGGGCTTTTTTCCTATCCCATTCAACGGTTCCATTGCGCGGGACCTTTTGCGAAGAAGCTTTTGGTGGCATGTTTTCTCAATTGGAGGCTCAAGCACTAATTCACTTGTTGTTTGGTATAACATGGGCCATGAGCTTTGATAAGTTAGCTAAAATAATTATCTTGCTCCATTCTAGTAGTCATGAATTGCTTGAAAGTGTTCTCCAAGGTAGGATAATTACTATTACCGTTGGTATTTATTAATTTAAAGCTTGTGTAAATTAGTATTATATTGGTTGGTATTTATTTACCTCCATTGTTAAAGTTTCCTCTAGCAATAAAATTAACATCGTTGCCCTAGGCCATCGGATTAGTTGAGACATCTTCAATTATACATATCATATGCATGAGCTTACTAAGTTTACAAGTTCTCTCATCATTACCTTCTTCATGCACAAGGTTTAGCTTTGTGGTGGATGATGAATATGTTTTTTTCATATGCCATTGGGCATGATTCTCAGACATGTCATTTGTTGAATTTTTCACTCCCGAGTCTATTTCCGTGAAAGAAGATCCAATAGTAGTATCTATATTATTTTATGATATATGATGTGTATGGCATTATAAAAGGTATGAGAAATAGCTGATCCTATATTCCATGGTTTGGAAAACTGTTAATTAATGGATTCTTTAATTCTCTCCAACGCATAAGCCAAAGGTTCACTTCTTTAGCAAAAGATGACATGTTAGTTCCCATGTGCATATTTTAGAAGGGAAGAGATGTTAGTCATACATAGACTTCAACATCCATACAAAGTGATATTCCCTCTCAAAGAGAAGAGGAATCACCTTAGATTAGCCGTGCTGGGATTAACATCTTCCAGTTTCCACATATCACAACCTCCTTAATTTACCTAAATGCATCACGGGGTCTTTATTTTTTGCCCCAACGAGAACTAGTTTTGCTTCACACACTAAGTTCAGCAACGCAAGATCTGTCTCAAAAAATTTGGATAGAAGATTATGTCGTATTGTCATGCACGAAAGTTAACAATTGCGGGGAGTCACAAACTGCAAAAGTTTTTTCCATTTGCGTCTCCCATTCCTTGAGTTGTTTGAAAAGAAACATCGAAAAGCAATACTAGTTCTTTGGGCTTTTGATTGTTCAATAGTTGTTGCTTGTCACAAACAACAATAACAAAGAGAATGCTAGACAAAAGGATAACCGACAATGGAGCATTCTCGTCAGCTCGGTAATATGATGACAACCCCGTTAATGGCGCCTAGTTTTTGGACCGGTCATTGTACACGGTCTTGTAGGACCATTTTCTTTAGACTGGCCTACGTTATATAATGCGCTCAAGGCAAACGTGTCCATGTGTAGGTGATGTCGTAAATAACTTTGTTCATCATGTTCCCATTGTTTTTTTTACCGAATAGCACAAGTTATCAACAAGGCTATGGTTTCCTATATGAACAATAAATGTAGAAAATAGCAATAATAATTAAATCTGCATATGGAAGATCTGACATGCATCTTGCATAGGCATGGATCCAATAATAAACATGAAATTAATAAGATAGCTAATATAGATGTTATAGTGCAATACGTGGGTGGTATGTCCATATGTCAAGGCAATGGTACTCGGATGCCCTCACTGAGGTAAAATGAGGCCCATCAGGCCTAACACGAGGACTCGGTGTGCGAGTTAGACCATGATGCCTCATCAACACTATCCAAAGGATTCTCATAGGAATTTATCCATGATTCCACACGACCAATCCCTGCTTCCCAACTTTGGTACGTGTCTAGTTGCATGTTATCTTTATGTCTAAACATGATGCTTTTTATTGACATTATCCATGAGATAAATATGTTGAAAGTTGAAGCACTGCTGAAAATTAAATCTTCCTTTTGTTAGTCAAACTCTTTGCCAAAAGAATAGTGCTTGGTGAGCTAACGGTCATGTCAAACTTTGTAGTTTTTTTCTTGAAAGTATTATTCATGAAAGGTTCTTGCTTAAGTGATGTTGCTTGGTTAATCATTGTTTACTTTATATCAAACTATAGACCATTGTTTTGGATCATTTCATTCAGTTCATATGCTTTATATTACTATTTGATCCAGATTATGTTGGCAGCATGTCACTTCAAAAATTATCTTTGTTATCATTTACCTACTCGTCAGCAGGAATTAAGCTTGGGGAGACTTGATACGTCTAAAACGTATCTATAATTTTTGATGTTTTATGTTTGTTTTATACAAATTTCACATGCCTTATTTATATTTATATAATATTTTTATGCATTTTCTGAGACTAACCTATTAACAAGATGTCACAGTGCCAGTTCCTGTTTTCTGGTGTCTTTTTGTTTCAGAAAATCAATTAAAGAAATATTCTCGGAATTAGACGAAAATTCACGGAGTCCGGTTTACGAAGACACGAACACGAAGTCCGAAGGGAGATCGAATAGGCACCCCAAGGGGCCCAGATGCCTGCCCGGCGCAGCAGAAGGTGAGGTCGCGTCAGGGGGGGTCGTCTGGGCCCCTTGTGCACCGCCTCGCGCCTTGCCTTCGTCCCGAAAACCCTAAATACCCGAACACAATTCCACGAAAAAGTTTTATCGCCGCCGTCGTCGTCAACCTAGTTCGGAAGGGTTCTGGAGCTCTTCTCAGCACTCTGCCGGAGGGGAGATCATCACCGGAGGGCTTCTACATCACCATGCCCGCCTCCAGAGTGATGCGTGAGTAGTTCATCCTTGGACTATGGGTCCATGGCAGTAGCTAGTTGGTAGTCTCTCCACTTTGTGCCTCCATGCTTAGATCTTGTGAGCTGCCTACATGATCAAGATCATCTTTATGTAATGCTACATGTTGTGTTCGCTGGGACCCGATGAATTGTGGAATTATGATCATCTTTGTTCAGTTATCTATGTTATGTTTTATTTATGATCTTGCATGCTCTCCGGTGCTTGTGGTTAATTTGGCCAAGTAGTTATTTTCATCTTCAAGGGAGTATTTATACTTGATAGTAGGTTCATGCTTTCATGCGTCTGGCTCGAATAGACAGAAAAGATCGAGACCATGTTGTGTTGTTGCTACTAGGGATAAAATAGCGATGTTTATTGCTACGGTTATATCCATTGCTTACTTCACGTACTTTGCTTATTACAATTATCTATTACTTGCAACTTAATACCTTTGAGTGACACTGGATAGAGATCCCGGGGTGGATTATTAGTCATAGATGCAGCTAGCAAGCGGTCTATGTATTTTGACGTATTGCCCAATTAATAT
The DNA here is from genome assembly GCA_947311845.1 of Poa pratensis. Classification (NCBI taxonomy): domain Eukaryota; kingdom Viridiplantae; phylum Streptophyta; class Magnoliopsida; order Poales; family Poaceae; genus Poa; species Poa pratensis. Next base: position 57,720,262 of record CAMZMU010000057.1, on the reverse strand, counting down.
TACAATGAACCATATTTTGTCATGATAGCATTGTCATGCCTCCACAATTTGTGAATTGCCTAGCTGTAATTTGTTCACCCAATATGTTATTTATCTTTCAGAGAGACACCACTAGTGAACTTAGGACCCGGGTCCAATTTCCTTATATTGTTTACAACCTTTCCTTAGTTTTCATTCATCATTTGCTCGCTGCACCATTCTTACTTTCATCGTATTTTCCACCATACATTTAATCTTTTCTTTTTCAGCAAGCCAGGGGGTTGACAAACTTCCTGTTTTGTTGGGGCAAAGTAGTTTGTTTGTGTTGTGTGTAGGTCCGCGTCACAAAGCTCTTGCGTCGGAGTGGAGTGACACCAAGCTAGAGCCTTCTCCAAGTCCTACTGGTTCGATAACCTTGGTTTTGCAATCAAGGAAAAACTTGCCACTAGCTGCTTCACGACCTTCCTCTTGGGATTACCAATAGGCTTTGTAGGCTGCATCAAACACTTGGCAAAGAGGACTCGTCATATCCTTCCTGTCAGCCACAGCGGGCAGGGACACGTGTCCATGGCCTTTGCGATTGACCGTCTTTGCAGAGTGTTTTTATTAGTTTTTGCCAAGTGTTTTCCCGCTATTTTGCCGAGTGTCAAGTTTCTTATCGAGCGTCTAGCATAAAACACTAGGTACACATCCGGGTGCCCGATAAAGAGAACCTGACAAAGACTCAGACACTTGCCAAAGTGCCAAATTCCGATAGTTCTACAAAAGTAAACACACAAATAGTATCATGAAGGATTAATAGAATCATTCTGCTGATGATTGTATAATACGATTACTTCACATTTACTTTGTTTTATCATAATTTTGATCCCTCTGTTCCAATGAATAAGACGTATAAATTTAGTCAAAAGTCCACAACATCTAACTTTGAACAATGTTATAGACTAAAATACGAACATTTGCGATACAAAGTCACTACCAATGGATTCACAGTAAATATATTTTTAATGTTATTTATTTAATATTGTTGATATTGATATTTTCTTATATATATTTGGTCAAACTAAGTAATGTTTGACTTCTGAATAAATTTATATGGCTTATTCATTGAAACAGACGTGTAAAAATCACTTTCATTAATGTATATGTAAATGGACTTGCTAGAGTGTTTTGGTGAAATAAACACTGAAATATGTTTAAAAAAAATTTGTTGAAAAGAATTAAAAAAATTATAGCTTTGTCTAAGTCCTAGTATTTTAGTTAGCTTGATAAGTAACCATGGAGATTCTGACATGTTGGCCGAACCTGGCCACCTTAGAGTCTGTGGCGAAGATGTCAGAAGAGACACAGCTTGATGCGCCACCCATGATTGGCATTTTGGCCATCACACTCAGCTTGTTGACATAGCCAGTTCAGTAGGTCTGGTCGAGCACACCATGGACGTCATCCTGAAGTCCAGGAAGCTGAACCCAAGGTCAAAGTGGGAGAGGCAGTCGTCCTCCGTCACACCATAGTTGTTCTCTGTGATGGGCACCACCGTGGCCATAATGTTGAATATTCCCTTGAGCTGCAGCCTGACGCCATTGGTTGTGGAAGTCCTCGTGGATTGCCACCGCCCGTCATTCTTGGCCGCGATTTCGACGGGCATGCCATCAAAGTTCAGCTCGAGGCGATCAACATTGTCAGCCCACTTGACGGTCTTCTGGGCGCCCACGTACAAGCGGTGGTCGGTGAAGCGGACCAAGCGGATGCCAGGGGCCTGGATCCAGGTGAAGTCGCGGTTCATGGCGGGGTTAGGCTTGCTGATGAAGTGGGCATTGACGTGGAGGTTAACATCTGATACGATGTGGAAGTCCTGGTCCTTCTTGTCATTGAAGTAGAAGTTGTTATCGTCGGCGCCCGTAAATCATGAGTCACCGCAGGCTCCAGGGTAGAAGTCGCACACTTGAAAAGGAGGTTAATTAAATTTAAACATAGCTCGTTAAATGTAGTTAGGATGTACTTAGCAAGCATGCAAATGTGCTTAATTACAGCAGAATGTATGACAGCCTGGGCAGAAGAATAAGCACTCAGTCGGCGCAGTGGCTGGGGCAAGTGGATTCAGAGTTCAGGAAAGGTGCGTGCATGCGTATGGCTTTTGATCATGTTAATCCAACTCTAACTAGCCGACCCATCTCTTGGTCAACTCTACCGGGGTTCATCTGTTTTTCTTAAATGCCCTGGCGATGTTCCCATACCGGGAATGGTATCCCTGTGCTCACTTCATGTCTAAGCTACGCTAGCTCTGTCTTATTCGCAATGAAAAATAATCTACGCTCTGTCCTTTGTTTGACAGCAGTTCCGTGAGATCCGTGTGCTGTGTTGGGATCAGATCGATGTCGACTCATGCATCTGGAAGGGCAATGGCGTAGACGCGCGTACGCAAAAAGCGGCAGGGCATCACTTCCGCCGCACGCTGCGTGCATATGCTGCACTAGGCACGGCAACCTAGTAACCACACAAATAAATTGGGACCAAGACTTATCAGTCTTATCAATAGGGTTTAGGGTTTAGGGCTAGGTTTACAAATCCTGCGCGTGTAACTAGATCGTCAATTTGATCTATATAAAAGAAACTATATAACGCAAAAATTATATTATTGGAAAATATAACAACTGAAGTTTCTAATGATATATTTTTTGTAATTTATATTTCATATTAAATTGGTCAAATTGACAACCTAGATACACGCGCATGACTAATCAACAAAACAGAAGGGAGTACTACTATAAAAGCAAAAAAGAAAAATATATAACTCTATGTTCGTAATTTTTCTTGAAGTAAATAAATCTTAGTTAATTAAATACAGGAACATATAAGGGATGAAAGTTATTGATACTTAAAAAATAATTTATATCTCCTGTTTCTAGTTTGTCGGTATTCCAAAATCCTTACATTTTGTGGACAATTACTAAAGTGTTATTTTAAATTAAAAAATTATGAAAGCTCATTCTTGTTATATATTTTTATTTTAGGATATTGGTGCTAATTGTTACCGTGCTTTCTTATATTGGTTTATTTTCAAGAATATTTTGCATTCCCTGCTTTTATTTTCCCATATTTTCTAAAACACATATAAATCTAGTCAATTTTATTACTGCTAAAGAGTTGGGCTAGCTAGTATATCTACAAATTATGAACTACTCCCTCTCTTCCATATTTTTGTCAATGTTTAGTTAATTGTTTTAAGAAAAAACCACGAGAAGAATTGCGGAAACGGAGGGAGTACTAAACACTTATTCTGCTTTGTAATATTTTAGAATTATGTGGTATTGATAATTTCATGATTTTAAATATTATTTGGTAATTTATATTTTATTCCATCCCGTTAATAAAAATATGTATTTTTTGTACTTTATCTAAAAATTAGGTTTGTCCTAATTTGGCTAGTTTCCGACATTTTAAATGCTTGATTTACTCTATTTTCATTCCATTTGAGTTTTTCATCTTATTACTTCTAAGCTTTTATTTATTTATATTTATATAATTTCCTAAATATTTTATATTTATGATTCACTTTTCTAAATTTATATATTCTTTTTTATTTTTATGATATGTAATAGTTTTCGTAGTATTTTTGTTAGTTTTTCGTGGGATAGATTATGATTTGTGTCATACGATAAAATATGTATTCCTTGATAACTTTGAAAAAAAAAAATAGAATTTTAAAAGCATGTTTTAGATCTGTTTAGGAAAAGTTCATTTTAAACCCTGAACTCGTAGAGGTTGGACGAAACAAATCCCCATGTCAAAATCCCTATCGATTGCACCCTAAACTATGCAATCTTGGCCGGGAAAAAGCATCCCAGGCCGGGATTATAGGCTACTCTCATTTGATGGTTCGACCCACATGTCATATTTATCTTCTTCCCCAATCTCTTTCTCTTTGCATTCACTCCCAATCAATCTATGTCGTTAGAGCCATCATGTGGCGCGCAGTGACGCCTCCCTCCGCTGATGCTCTGCCATAGGCTCGCGTCCGCCTCCGAGGCCCGCTCGAGCAAAAAGACTCGGCCGAGCTCAGGATCCGTCTAGCCTCGGGATCAAGGAGCTGGACCACCGCACAATGGACGTAGGTGGCTTGGAGGGCTTGGCCTTCGAGTTCTCCTTGTTGGTCGCGCCGACGCTGACGGGGGTACGTTGCATGGGAGAGGAGTAAGTGGAGAGGAGGAACGGCTTGGGCATGAGCACACGTGAGGCGCTGGCAGTGGTGGCCTTGACCCGCTACTACCGCCGCTACAGCCGTGGTCCTTGACGCGGGAGGTCATGCTGGGAAGTCGACGCGGGGCTAGGGATTGGGGATGTTTGTTGAAGACGGGACGGGATGATGACTGGTTTTTGTTTGGTGATTTGAGACGGAGACTGGACAGAGAGACCGAGGTAGAATATGCTTATGACATGTGGGCCATCTTAGTCAGCGACGGTGGCAATTTAGAATTTTTTTTCTGAAAAACATGTCCAAGTTTCAATTTAGACCCGAATTTGCATAGTTCAGGGTGCAATCGACAGGGATTTCGATGTACAAGCGGTGGTCGGTGAAGCGGATGCCAGGGGCCTGGATCCAGGTGAAGTCGCGGTTCATGGCGGGGTTAGGCTTGCTGATGAAGTAGGGAATTGACGTGGAGGGTTAACATCTGATACGATGTGGAAGTCCTGGTCCTTCTTGTCATTGAAGTAGAAGTTGTTATCGTCGGCGCCCGTAAATCGTGAGTCACCATAGGCTCCAGGGTAGAAGTCGCACACTTGAAAAGGAGGTCAACTAATTTAAACATAGCTCGTTAAATGTAGCTAGGAGAGGTACTTAGCAAGGATACATATGTGCTTACGGCAGAATTAATGTATGACAGCCTGGGCAGAAGAATAAGCACTCGTCGGCGCAGTGGATTCAGAGTTCAGGAAAGGTGCGTGCATGCGTATCGTATGGCTTTTGATCATCTTACTTAATCCAACTCTAAGGGCATCTCTAACCGATCCCCAATCGGTTAGAGGAGTAAACGGAGGAGTAAACTTTAGAGGAGTAAAAGTACTCCTCTAAAGGTGGTCGACACCTAACCGAACCCCTATTTTTAGAGGAGTAAAATTATTTTTCATCATTTGCAATACAAATAGGTTGATACAAACACATATAGTATCATAGGTTTTGATACCGATACAACCCGATACACCAAAATAGATACCGATACAACTCGATACAATTGATACATAGAGAGTACATACTTCTCCCCATAGATATCGATACAACCCGATAGAATCCGGCACAAACCAAAGTGTTCTTGTTATGCATTAGAACGCATAAAAAGAATGTGCCATCTATTTAACATCGATGAAAGCGATCTACCATCTCCGGTTGTCTTTTCATTGAAATTCTTATGAATTTTCTCCCAAAAAAGTTGCAATGGCGGACGAACACCACTAGCTTCGTATATTGCGTCATCTACAAGAGTTTGATGTTGCCATGCAAAATACAACTCGTTGTCTTCATTCTCGGTCCATGTAGAAGTCCTTGTACTTCATTTGTAACAAAAATCAAATAAGCCACGGCTTCTTGTGCTCCAATTTTACATGACAAAAAAGAGGGAAAAAATTCACCTTTTCCGTCTTGTGTTGGTTCTGGCCGGCGGTGCCGGCGATCCATCTCCGGCAGCAGCATCGACGGACGCCGGCCCTGCATCCTCCAACTCCGGCCAGAGGTCCCGCACGCAGACGAAACCCGTCGTGGGCGGCGGGGGAGGCGGGGGCAACCGCCGGTCGCGCGGGATCTGTGGTGGGCTAGGAGGAGGGGGCGAGCCGCGTCGCGACATCGGTGGTGGCCGACCACGCCACGCCGTGGTCACCGGAGGCCACGCCGGCTCCGGGTTGCGGCGAATCGACGGCGACGGAGCCCGATTTCCTCCAAATCGGGCCGGCGGCCGGCGAAAACGACCTCGCCCCGTCGATTCCGGCGACGGCGAGAGGCGGCGAGCGAGGGAGAGGTGGGCCGGAGAGCGGCGCAGGGACCAGGATGGGGGCGGCGGGGTATGGGGGTCACCGGCGGCGACGCCTGCGAGAATGCGTGCGGCGGGTCGGGAGGCGGGAGGTTTTCTCGGAATTGGCTTCGGAGGAGTAAATTTAGGAGACGGCCGCCACTTTTATTCCTCCGATGAGTATAATTTTACTCCTCTAACCGTTTAGGAGTTCGGTTAGGTGCCGCCGCTGCGTATTTTTACTCCTCTAACCGATTTTAGGGGATCGGTTAGAGATGCCCTAACTAGCTAGCCGACCCATCTCTTGGTCAACTCTACCGGGGTTCATCTGCTTTTCTTAAACTAGTTGGCATGTACGTGCAACGCACGTCTTCATACGGACAATTTACAAGTAGGAAAGAACATACAAGGTCTATATGTATTGCTTTTTTTACACTTTTGCATCGGTTCTAAAATTTATACTGCAAAGAGAAAGATGCTTATGTAAGTATCATAGAGCACAGAAATCTCACTCCAAAGCAAGCAGAACTGCTGCCCCGTGATGAAGGCGTGCTTTTTGGGCGTATTCTCATCACAAATTATGTCATATCCTCAATATCACACCTATATCCTTCAGCACGACCTTAATCATGACACCGCCTTGGACATCATAACCTACATGTAGAGGGGAAGATAAAGAGCACATGGAGGAGGCAGCGAGCATGAAGGTTGTCGTCATCCTCATAGCTGCTATCGTGGAAAATACCCTCAGCCCAGTGGGATTCACATGGCGCTCGCCGAAGCTGCACCTGCGGACAAGCAAGGAGGAACACTTGTGGAATCACATCGGCGCAGAAGCGTAGGAGTGTAGGGTCGTAGACTGCTCATCACAAAATCTCGACGACCATATACCGCCAGAGGTTTGACCAGAACTTCATGACAGTAAGGGGTGGTAGATTTTACACCAAGATCCCCCAAAATAATCACCCATATCCACATCGTGTGATGCCAATGTTTTACTTTTTTTAAGATTGACATGTATCTAAATGTATTTAGATATGTTTTAGTGTGTATTCATTTGTGGGTTTGGATTTAATCAACATATGAAATACCTAAATGTCTTATATTTAGAAACACAGATAGTATGTGACTGCACCGAGCCACAACACCGAGCCAAGAATATCCATCTTCTTTAGTACCACCTCGCTCACCCAAGCGCATTGCCCATATATTGGCGTTGCTGCGGGAATATATAAATGTACTATATCACAAAAAAAACTTTTGGAAAAAATGAGAACATGTGACATCCTAAAGGCTTATCATATACGGAAAGCCCGACGATGGACGTGACTCGCGGCCGAGGATAGCCACTATAGGTTGGTGGCCTTGTTCAGCGACGGTTTCTCGTCTTCTCTAGGTCCGAGCCGAGGAAAAGCGGCACACTTGTTTCCGTTACCTGGCAAGGTCGTCGCTTAGTCGTCCAGACAACAACACGATCGGAAGTTGTCAGAACGGCCGTCGGAGAAGCAAACCTCGGACACAGGGGTGAACACCGGCAAGAAAAAATGTCCTTTGCAAAATGGCATTTTTTTCACCATATATGCACCCAAAATTGGGTTATATTTGCTCGGACAGCAACATGGTTAGCGTATCGGCACGGACCGGACGGCTCAACTCTGCTGAGTTTCTGAACGGCGACCGGAAGACACGGATACGTAAAAGAACACAAGCAGCTGGATGGAGGCTGAATTCATACATGTACACGTACAAAGGTATGCAAGCTAGCCATGCTCGTGTATGCTCAGGAGCGCGAGGCCAGCCTGGGACTGTGGGATGCGCGTGTGGTGCGTTGGCCACCGCCCACCAGCCGCGGCCCCGTGGCCCTTTGTTTTCGCCTATATATGCAAGCGGAGAGAAGGCAAGCCACGGTCTCGCCGCGGCTACGCCTCGTCCGGCGCCCTCTCTGAACACGTCGACCTAGAGATCGAAGGACTTCCGGGGATTTTTTGATTTTTTTTGTGTGCAGCGTGTCTCAGACAGTGTGACGACAAAGCAGAGTAGTTTGTTCTTAGTAAATCTGACAGCTATAGGATAATTAGTTTTTGTTACCAAGCTGATTTGTGATTGTTAATTGCAGAGCCAGATAATCCTTCAACTCTTACATTGTCTCTCAATTTTTCATTAATTCATAATGTGTCTTTACTTTGCTTATAAGAGAGTTGAAGGAAAGACAAATATTTTGTTGAGACGCGCGTGCGCGTGCATAAATACTAGTTTCTTAAATACCGGCCGGGAATAACGGTATCCCTGTGCTCACTTCATGTCTAAGCTACGCTCTGTCTTATTCGCAATGAAAAAAAAATCTACGCTGTCCTTTGTTTGACAGCAGTTCCGTGAGATCCGTGTGCTGTGTTGGGAGGATCGATGTCGACTCATGCGTGCATGCATCTGGAAGGGCAATGACGTAGACGCGCGTATGCAAAAAGCGGCAGGGCATCACTTCCGCCGCGCGCTGCACTAGGCACGGCAACCTAGTAACCACACAAATAAATTGGGACCAACACTTATCAGTCTTATCAATAAACTAGTACTCTCCCTCCGTTCAAAAATTTAATTAACTTGATGGAACCATCACATGTGGATGTATCTATACATGTAAATATTACCTTGCGGTGTTGAAGAGATTTAGTGCCAACTTTAGTCAAAGCGGTAAAATGAGTGTCGGCGTTTGGCACATGTGGATGTAAATATTAGACTAGCCATAGTGGGGGTAACATAACTAGTATCATGCATGCCACATAAGCAAAAAGATGACGTGTCGCTCCAATTAATGATGAAAGAGATGATAGTGCTATCATAGGTAGATACTGTAACATAACGCGTTCCAAGGCAAGATGAGTCTACAACTTAATTAATGCAATACTATATGATACCACAAATATGTTACTACCCATAGTGGAAGTAGTAACATAGACTAGTATCATATGCATGATACTAGTATATGATACTCCCCACTATGGCTAGTCTTAGTTAATGTCGATGATATTTGTTCACCTTCATGTCAGTGTCAGTAGTCATATAAATTAGTTTCATTAATGACGGTGGGAAGATCCTCCTATAGGGAGAAGTGAGGATTTAACACTTTTAGTCCCACATCTTGCACCAGGTGGACGATTTAGTCCCACATCTTGTAAATTGGACAGTTTTGGTATCTAAACTTGCAAAGAGTGGACTTTTTAAATCGTGTCATGTCAGGACGGTAATTTTGAATTTTCTTCAATATCTTCAACATCTTCTTCTTTCAACACAAACTTCAGCATTATCTTCTTGTGCTTCTTCTTCAGCCTGAGATTAGGGGTTCCTGGCATTGAGACGACCCTATAGGATGCGAATTTGAGTTTCCAGGCTCAGATTCGTCGGAAGCTCCGGTCTCCAACCCGTCGGCTCTTCCATGGTCCTCTTTGTCGCTGATAATAATGTAGCAGCATGACCTTCTTGTACAGCTTCATCTGCCTCTCCGCCTCGAACGCCGTCACCTCTGTTGCCTGACTTGAGGGCGCCTCCTCCGCCACACCCCAACACCGTCCACCAGCCCATACGCGAGCAGGTGCATCGGACCTGCCCGCATCCTTCGCTGCCCGACGAGGCGCCGGAACTGCCGTATCCTGCACTGCCCGACGCGAGGGCGCCGCCTCCACCGCAGAACGGGCAGGTGCAGGGGACCTGGCCGTACACTCCAGCGAATCTTCCGAGAACGCCTGTCTGTACGCCGCCATCTCCGTGCTCCGTCGGCGGCCGCGCGAGTTGCGTGGAGGATTTGTGCTCTCGCGAGTGGCGAGCGTACGGTCGTTCTGCAGTGGAGGCAGTGTGGATAACCTTTAATCCGTGAGCGCATAGATGAATCGGTGAACATTAGTTATGTTAGGGGATATCTGTATGTTTACCTCACATCGTGGCACACACATGTCGACACCAGAGGTCTTCAGGACTAAAAAGTTCACTCTTGGCAAGTTTAGATACTAAACATATCCAATTTACAAGATGTGGGACTAAAACGTCCACACCATGCAAGATGTGGGACTAAAAGTGTTAAATCCTTGGGAGAAGTGCCGCCTCCGGTCAGGTTTACAAATCCTACGCGTGTAACTAGATCGTCAATTTGATATATCTAAAAGAAACTATATGACATAAAAATTATATCATTGGAAAATATAACAACTGAAGTTTCTAATGATATATTTTTTGTACTTTATATTTCATATTAAATTAATCAAATTGACAACATACATACACGCGCAGGACTAATAAACAAGGCAGGAGGGAGTACTACTATAACATCAAAAAGAAAATATAAAACTCTATGTTCATAATTTTTTTCTTGAAATAAATAAATCTTAGTTAATTAAATACAAAAATATATAAGGGATGAATAAGTTATTGATATTTAAATAAATATTTTTTATCTCCTATTTATAGTTTGTCGGTATTCCAAAATCCTTACATTTTGTGGACAATTACTAAAGAGTTATTTTAAATTAAAAAACAATGAAAGCTCATTATTGCTATATATTTTTCTTTTAGGATATTGGTGCTAATTGTTAACGTGTTTTCTTATATTGGTTTCTTTTCAAGAATATTTTGCATACTCTGTTTTTATTTTCCCATATTTTCTAAAACACATATAAATCTAGTCAATTTTATTACTGCTAAAGAGTTGGGCTAGCTAGTATATCTATAAATTATGAACTACTCCCTCTCTTCCATATTTTTCGTCAATGTTTAGTTAATTGTTTTTAGAAAAAACACGAGAAGAATTGCGGAAACGGAGGGAGTACTAAACACTTATTGTGCTTTGTAATATTTCAGGATTTTGTGGTATTGATAATTTCATGATTTTAAATATTATCTGTAATTTATATTTTATTATATCCCATTAATGAAAAATATGTGTTTGTTGTACTTTATCTAAAAACTAGGTTTGTCCTTATTTGGCTAGTTTTCGACATTTTAAATGCTTGATTTACTCTATTTTCATTCCATTTGAGTTTTTCCACTTATTACTATCTAAGCTATTATTGATTTCTATTTATATAATTTCCTAAATAGTTTATATTTATGATTTACTTTTCTAAATTTATATATTATTTTTTATTTATATGATAGGTATTATTTTTTGTAGTATTTTTGTTAGTTTTTTGTGGGATATATTATGATTTGTGTCATACGATAAAATATGTATTCCTTGATAACTTTCCAAAAAAATATAGAATTCTAAAATCATGTTTTAGATCTATTTAGGAAAAAGTTCATTTTAAACCCTGAACTCGTAGAGGTTGGACGAAACGAATCCCCGCGTCGAAATCCCTATCTATTGAACCCTCAACTATGCAAACTCGGCCGGGAAAAAGCATCCCAGGCCGGGATTATAGGCTACTCTCACTGATGGTTCGACCCACATGTCATATTTATCTTCTTCCCCAATTTCTTTCTCTTTACATTCACTCCAAATCAGTCTATGTCGTTAGAACCATCATGTGGCGCGCAGTGACGCCGCCCTCCGCTGATTCTCCGCCACAGGCTCGTGTCCGCCTCCGAGGCCCGCTCGAGCAGCAAGACTCGGCCGAGCTCAGGATCCGCCTAGCCCGCGGGATCAAGGAGCTGGACCACCGCACAATGGACGTAGGTGGCTTGGAGGGCTTGGCCGCCGAGTTCTCCTTGTCGGCCGCGCCGGCGCTGACGGGGTACGTTGCATGGGAGAGGAGTAAGTGGAGAGGGGGAACGGCTTGGGCATGAGTGATAACCCCCAAGAGCAAGGGATCACTGTAGCACCTCTCAATGTGGAAGTAAGGTATCGATCCGCAGGAGCAAGAAGGAAAAGTTATCTATTCCCTACAACTAAAGTGTCACAGGTTTTAGTTGATTATGCACTAAACAAGTTTAGAGAACAAGATGGTTAGTTTGATGGATGTAAAAGTGTCCCAATCCTCTTCTTTGCAAGAGGACAAGACAAAAGTAGTAGCAAGTGAAAGCTCTCAAAGAAAGAAAGCCTAATCCTCTATGTAGCAAGAGGACAAGCTCAAGTGTGTGTTTCTTCTAGGAACAATGGACATGGTTCATGGGTTCACTTAATCCTCTCTCTCTCTCTCATCTACGGTGATCATCATGTTATAGATAAAGTACACACAATTGTCATGTTTTAATGGTACCTTTTTATGACGGCTATATGTCCTAAAACACATAGTTGAAAGAAATACTCATTTGTGTTGCTAGGTCACCCCTCGTAAGGCTAGCGTGGTTTCTCTCACTCCCACATCATACTCTTTCTTTTTACCCCCAGATAAAGGATGTTGGGCGGTACTGTGTCACTCAATACCTATGCCGTGTCACATCGGCCATCCCGTACCCACATACATCATACTTCAAAGTATGACAAATCACAAAAGCTCCAACACAACGGTAAATGCATAACAAATCATCTCACACCACAATATTCACCACAAAGGTATTACATAGATGACCGTAATCATATTCAGCAGCTCATACAGTACTAATTAGTGAAGCTCAAGAGAGAGGAGAGATACAAAAGTTACCACCACAAACCCTAGTCCAGGGGGTGGACTACTCCCCCTTCATCATGGTGATGATGGTGGAGAAGTTCTTGCTGTAGATGTTGATGATGAACACGCCGGAGGGGGGTGGAGCCCTCCGGAGGCGATTCCGGCGGCGTTTCCCCCCTCTGATCTTCTCCGGCGGCAGCCTTCTGTCTCTCTGTTTCGTGGTTTTGTGTTTCTCCGCCGCCTCCTTTCGCGAAACGCCAGGGGACCTTTTTTATAGGCGTTTTTAGGTCAAGACGGTGTCGGTGGACGAAAGATCGATGGCCACGGAGCTCCGAGGGGGAAAAGAGCTGGGCCCACGTGGCCAGGTACAGTAGGCCGCGTGGGACCCTCCCATTTCTAGCCTGTTGGGCTTCTGGTCTTCAATTTAAGCCCATTGCGTTCGTCTCGAAAATTCTGAACCGTGCTCTTTGGCCTTGCCCTTTTTGGAGTCCCGAAGCTCCCGGAAAGTCTGAAACACTAAAAAAGACGTTTTCTGGAAAAACAGGGTTAATTCCAAATAAATGGGAAAAATATGAAATATTCCCAAAATCATTATAAAATATTGATATAACCCTTATATGATGCAAATATGATTGGAATATGAGTAAATAAAGTGCAAAGTTCATGTATGCATTTTACATGCATCAATGAGCACGCGCGAGGTGCTGGCAGTGGCGGCCTTGACCCGCTACAGCCGTGGTCCTTGACGCGGGAGGCCATGCTGGGAAGTCGACGCGGGGCTAGGGATTGGGGATGTTTGTTGAAGACGGGACGAGATGATGACTGGTTTTGGTTTTGTGATTTGAGAGGGATGCTGGATAGAGAGATTGAGGTAGAATATGCTTATGACATGTGGGCCATCGTAGTCAGCGACAGTGGCAATTTAGAATTTTTTCCTGAAAAACATGTCCATGTTTCAATTTAGACCCGGATTGCATATATATAGTTCAGGGTGCAATCGATAGGGATTTCGACGTGGGGGTTCGTTTCGCCCAACCTCTACGAGTTCATGGTTTAAAATGAATGCTTTCCTTTTTTATTTGGTTGTTAGATTTTGTGTGCTTTCAGCTATTTCCCGCAAAAACTACTTGTTTGTAGTAAAAAACTAAGCTTTCACGATTTTGCTCGCATGTTTCAACAATATCGTGAATGACCATGCTTATGGGTTAAATCTTTCCGACGGTTAGATTAGCAAAAAATTGATGTACTATATACTTGTTAAGGACGGGTTGAAGGTGTGTTTTTTTTTTAAACGCGGTTGAAGGTTTCCTTAGATTGGAGATATTTTTTCAAAGAAGTGAGCCTACCTGTGACTGGATGGACAGCGTTGCCAGATACAGTACAAAAAAAAGGAAGGGTAACACCATATTTATATATTTATATAGGTCAGTTCCATAAATTGTTTTTGCACGAGCTTAGACCTAATAGAAAAGTTTCATTTTCTATTGCCCAAAAACTGTGGAATTGCTTGTACACGTGGAGCATGCGAAGTGGCGAATCATGAACCTTTCACTGAATTGCCTCTGTGTCGCCACGGGTTTTGGTCTTACTCACATTACCAACAAAGCGATTAGTACTACTTGCGTCCTACAATTGAAGCACAGTAACACGTACTCCCTCCGTCCGCGAATAAGTGTACTTCTACCTTTTATGGTAAGTCAAATTTATTAAAATTTGACCAACTTTATAAAAAACGTACCAACATTTAAGACACTAAATTGGTATCACTAGATTCGTCTTGAAATGAAGTTTCAAAATATATATACCAATTTGATGTTATACATATTGCTACAGTTTTCTATAAAGTTAGTCAAAATTTTAAATTTTTGACTTAGTTTTTTTTATCAAAGGGTCCTCCCAGTTTCATTTAAAGAAACTTAACGTTCTACAGGGTTTTTAGCCATTACATCACCAACGGTCATATTACACAGCCAGCGCAACATGCTGCTTGATCCAAAACAGAGAAACAAGAAACAAGAACAACGACAGGAAGCCTAGCCTACTGAGACAGACTCCCTTTCCTAGCTTCACCAGCGACCAGACGCAGTCGTTGCTGACGAAACCTATCCACTGTCTATTCTTCGACATGTCGGCGCCCACCCACTCGATCTGCTGAAAACTTCATGGAGAATCCTCTTTAGGATCTCAGTTCCTTGTCGAAGCACCTCGCGCACCTTTGTTTTCTGCAGTTCACCCCAATAATCAATCCAATGACAGATTAGGTAAACAATATCACAAGGGTCAGAAGGTAAAACCTTCTCAAAACATGCTTTGTTCCTAGTCTTCCATATCGCCCAAAAATGACAATTAAAAAAAATGATCTATGCTTTCATCAGCAACACAGAACATACATTGTTTACCACCATCCCATCCTCTTTTCCTTAAGTTATCCTTAGTCAGCATGCGTCCCCACATAACCACCCGCAAGAAAAAAATTAATTTTCGCAGGTATCTTCATTTTCCAAAGTTGTTGGAACGATTTGATAGGCGGCTTTAGATGTAGAGCATTATAAAGGGATTTAACAGTAAATCCCTTTTTGCCCAACTTCCAACTGACCTGTCATCACCCTGACGTAGCTCCACACTAAAAATGATCTCCAGCAATTTTTGCCAGTCTCTACCCAAATCACCCCATAACGTCCTTCTAAAGATCATACAAGCCCCATTCGAACGGACAACTTTATCCACCGCAATATATTTGTTGAAAGACAAATCATATAACCGAGGAAAAACAGCCGCCAGAGGCAGTCTCCCATGCCAAAACATCCTCCCAAAATCTAGTTTTATTTCCCGAAACCAAAATCCTATCACAGAAGTTATAGAAAATGGGTTTCACTTTCATCAACCCCGCCAAGAATTGGGATACCCCGGGTTTCTCAGTCGCCTGTGTCAAAGTCTCCTTCTGAAGATATTTTTTCTTCAGTAAACTTTGCCACACACCATCCTCATTCTCCAACCGCCACAGCCACTTACAAAGTAGGCTAATGTTCATTAGTCTCAAGTCCGAAACCCCCAGCCCTCCTAAATCTTTAGGAGAACAAACGGTTACCCAATTCAACAAATGGTATTTCCTCATCCCCTGCTCCTCTTGCCACAGCAAACTGCTTCTAAAAATGTCAATTTTTTTCCTCACTCCCACTGGCACCATATAAAAGGATAGCATAAACAAAGGTACAGATGTTAGACAAGAATTCAGGAGAATGGCCCTGGATTCAATATCTAAAAGTTTCCCTTGCCAGCATCCAGATTTCTTCTCAAGTTTATCCTCTGGAGATCTCCAATGAATGTTAAGAAGTTTCTTCTTATCAATTGGAACCCCCAAATATTTAAGACGTAAAGTCCCAGATTTACAAGTAAAAATCTCCTCATATGCAGCAGCCTGTTCTTGGCATTTACCAAGACACTATACCCTACTTTTAAGGAAATTAATTTTCAAACCAGACATCTGTTCAAACAAACACAGCAAGAATTTCAAATTCCTTGCATTTTCGAGACCTTCATCTAGCAAGAAGATGGTATCATCCGCATACTGTAAAATGGCAATACCATTTTCAAACATATGCGGGACCATACCAGTCAAAACTCCACTTTCTTGCGCATTTTTAACCATTACACTAACCGAATCCACAGCCATATTAAACAGGATTGGAGACAGGGGGTCACCCTGTTTCACACCTCTGAAAGTAGAAAAGTAAGCGCCTAACTGATCATTAAGCTTCACATTAACCTTACCTCATGTAAAACTGCCACGCCTTCCATAATAAATCTATTCTTCATGAAAGCCGTTTGTGTTTTGTCAATAATGTCCTCAGCCACAGGGGCCAATCTATTATTAACACCTTTCGTTATAATTTTAAGGCTAGTATTCATCAAGCAGATGGGTCTGGAACGGAGGGAGTACAAGTTGATCGAGTAGCTTAGGCATGAAGTGATCTTAATCAAGTAGTATACATACGTACCATCCCATGCACGGCATCGAATCATCTGCAGGCTGCTTCTTGTTTAATTGAGGAACAAGGAACCTCTACATAGTTGACCTAAGAGATGAAGGTCAGCTAGCTAGAGTTCGATTCTGGCGATCAAAAGACTTACGCTTATGCACCTTTCCCAAACTCTGAATCCTTGTCCATCAGACCAACAAGCTAGCACCTTCGTCCAAGTGCCCACTGCCGGCCAGTCTATAAATCGCCACTACCCCACCCATGTCCACCACCACCACCAAACTAACACAGTGAGATCGATCTCAACCTAGCTCAGATGGCTCGGCAGCAGCTGCTGTTTGTGCTCGCCGCTGTGATAGCCATGTGCGCCTTCGCCGCCGCCGTTGTGCCGCCAGCAAGCCTCCGGCGCCAAAACCGAAGCTGCCATCCAAGTACCAGGTGATCCACCCGGGAAAGCTTGGGAAGAGGGGCTTGGTGGCCAACTGTAGCAATACCCAAGACCCGAAGAAAAAGACATGCACGCTCGCCTGCCCAAGAAGTGCGCCGACGAGTGTATCTTCTACTGCAAAGAATGCATGGCCTTTTGCAGTAAGTATATATGTCCCTGGCCCTATATTTACGACATATAGTGAGATGGATGCATAACTCATCTTTTTTTCTCAAGTGTGCGACTTCTACCCCGGCATGTCATGTGGTGACCCGCGATTCACAGGCGCTGATGGCAACAACTTCTACTTCCACGGCAAGAAGGGCCAGGATTTCTGTATCGTCTCTGACGCTGATCTCCACATCAACGCCCACTTCATCGGCAAGCGCAACCCCACCATGAGCCGCGACTTCACCTGGATCCAGGCCCTCGGCATCCGCTTCGCGACCACCGCCTCTACATGGGCGCCCAGAAGACCGTCAAGTGGGACGACGATGTTGACCGCATTGAGATGACCTTTGACGACATGCCCATCGAGATCCCTGACGAGATTGATGGGCAGTGGCAGTCCACCACTGTGCCCGCGTTGACCGTCACCAGGACCTCCATGACCAATGGCGTTAAGGTCGAACTCAAGGGAGTGTTCGACGTCTTGGTCAAGGTGGTGCCAATCACGGAGAAGGACTCCCGCATCCACAACTACGGCGTGACGAGGAGGACAGCCTCGCGCACTTCGACCTCGGGTTCAAGTTCTACGACCTCACCGATGATGTAGATGGTGTGCTCGGCCAGACGTACCGCACTAACTACGTCAACAAGCTCAGCGTGAGCGCCAACATGCCTATCATGGGTGGTGCCCCCAACTACGTCTCCTCCGACATCTTCGCTACCGACTGCAAGGTCGCTAGGTTCGGCCGCAAGGCCGGAATCTCCATGATCACTACCAGGGCCAGTTAAACAACACGCTACGATGGCTAGCCCCTGCTATCTAGCCTGGAAATAATTAAGTAGGCTGTTCTACAAGAACACCGTACTGATGCCAACATCGTACGTAACGAACATTTGTTTTAAACACGCGTACGTGATTGCTCACAGATATGAATTGCTATTGAAAATGAAATACTTAAGGGATATAACCGGAGAAGATGTGTTCTATTTCAAGTACTTACGAGTAACGACATTTATTTGGTTCTATAATTTTTTGTAAGAAATATAACATATGAAAAGGAACGGCTGGCCAGGGATGGGCTTGTACTCGAGTGGATCCTATACATATGAATAAGGAACAGCTTTTGATCATTTTTTGGGGCTTAGCGTCAAAGAAGAGACTACGGGGTTATTTGGTTGCGATTATATCTTGGCTTTAAAAAAATTCTTTATAAGTCACAAAAGCACCAATGGCTTTGGGTTTTGGCTTTGACCCGCACTGTGACATGATGGTAAAGCCGGTTTTGTGACTCCTCTTGGCTTATCCGAGCAAGCCGCAAAGAGCATGTACAATGCGGGCAGTTATTAGCCCAGACTCCCTGCCAAATCGGGGATTGGTCCTTGCATCGATGCATGTTGTTGCGTTAGTGGCGAAGGCGTGTTTCTCTTAACCATCCAAATCATTTGGAGAAGGCAAAATTATAAATTATACAATGCATTATCTCTTATTGCCATTCCTGTCAATTAATGAAAATTAATTATATTTTAGTAGGAAATTGTATTTCTAAGCAAAGACAAATGATATAATTGTGAAATTAGTCTTCTCTTATTTCTTAAGAGATCATCTCTTAGCTAAGAGAAGACAGTCTCCTCTTTCTTCATTCTCTCTACTCCAACTAGACAAATATCCTACGTGTCAACGCTAAGAGAAGGCTGACGTCACCCCATTGTACATGCCCTAACACCGTTTATTTCCCACAAGACGGATTGACCAACGATTTTTAATATGGTAGCGACCGAAATTAGTACTCCACGTTGGGACATCGGAAGCTTAGCTAATAACTAGGTTAATGGTTATTTTGTTGCACTTAAGCACTGTACAGAGAGGCTGGTCAGCTTATGCTACAATTAGACGTGATGAGGAGACCAAGTGGTCTCAGTGTGTTAATAATCTTGGGCAAGTTCAAAAGGAGTTCATAACACACACAAAAACTTTCCTTTTGTAGCAACTGGTAGTCATTGAAGAATATATTTTTTGCCAATGAATCAGACAAGGGAACAATTGTTGGGGAGGAGAATTTTGAGGTTCATATTACCGAATACTATAAGAAACTATTAAGACCACCCAATCCAAAATATTTCCCTATGCTGGAACAATTTATTGGTGATTTTCCTCAGTTAAAAATGGACATTGATTAAAGATGACTTAATGTCTATGATTTTTAGTTACAAACAGAGGAATCTCTAGGTGATCTTGGAGGTAACATTATATTCCCATAAAATGAGTATGTGGTTCAAACCTAACAATGCCGTCCTATTGATTTGCTAAACGTAACCTTCAAAATCTTCACAAAAGTGGTATGTCAATGGCGTTGCCCTACCCAAATAGATTTAATGTCGGGATAAAAAATTCTTGAGGGAGTTGTCGTTTTGCATGATACCATACATGAGCTTCATCCTAAGAAGGGATCGAATTATTTTCAAGATTGACTTTCAAAAACATTTTGATAAAGTAAAATGGTCTTTCATGCAACAAACCTTATGAGAAGACGTACGGTTGTCCAAATGGATTTTAATTTGTGCAAGGAGGTGGCATAGGTATTACAGTTCATGTTGACATGATCATTATTTGCATAAGTAGACAGGAGGTATGTGGATGGTATGAATAATTTAATAGAACATGAATTATATATGGGTGTTAACATGAAACTAATCATTAACATGTCTGAAAAGTTGTCTGGCTTAAAGATCAATTTTTTTCCTATTCCCAAAATTATATATCTTTAATGCTATGAGATCATTTTATTCCTTTTTGTTTCATGTGTGTATTTATATTTTAGAAGCTGTCCTCTCTTTTTGTTGTACGTTAAAACATTGACTAGATGAGAGATGGAAGATGGGTCATACCTCGAGCTAGTGGGCTTACGTTCGCTTTGTAGTACTTCGGTTGATCAATAATAAGTGGAAATGCAACAAAATTCTTAAATTTCTGTTCGCGTTATTCTAATGTAAGATGTCATGGTTATTAGTAAACTGTTGAAAAAAGTCAAACCTCGTTTTATATAAGTCTAGCAGGCAGCACTACGGGAAACAGCCAAGACGCCGACGGCCCCCTGCCGTCGGGGAAAGGCTGAAAACCGTCGGCGTAGGGGTAGGCCGATGGTGGCCGTCGGCATATCCCCGTCGGCGTATACCCCTGTCAGCGTAGCCTAGCTGCAGTCAGCCTATGAATTGGCAGAATTTTGTTTAAATTTTTTTCAATTTGTTTTTCTTTTTTTGAATTGTTTAACCACTTAATCGCACTAGAGACATATTTATCTCTAAGCATTCTTAATTCCAATCTTAATTACTCACTTCTACTAACACTTCCCCACAGGTCACCCATCCTCAGACTACTCCGGCCCCAGCACGCTTAACTTCTTAGTTCTTTTCCTATGAGCTACCTAGAAACAACAGATGTTTTACTGACAATAGTATCCTATCAATCCTATTAACCCATGGACTATGATGTCACACACCTTTATTTTATGAATCCAAATAATTATTTAAATAAAAAGAAATAAATCTTTAATAATAATCTTGAATTAAAATATTTTTGAATTCAAATAATAATTAACTTATTTGCCTTTTTCAATTTAATATTGAATAATTCATATCTACAAATCTGTAAATCGAAATTTGACAAATAATATGTCTAAATCGATTAGAAAAATGAGAGAAATTCAAATATGACATCCATATCATCCATAAACCAACTCTTGACAAGTTTCCCTCCGGCTTGTCCAATCGGAGACCATCACGCTATAAGTGCATGTAAACTCCCTAGAGAGAAGTGGATGCCGGTGAAGCAGGTCACACCCCGGAGTGCAATCTTTGTCATCCAAAACCCATAACACACTTTTACACACATGGTATGGCACCCACTAGCTTGTGGTGGGAACCCGACGCTCCAGAGCCCCACTCCGGTGAAACCCTAGCCCCGTTGGAGAAAAACCAGACTTATACGAATACAGTCGGTACCGGCGTCAAAATGGGGTAGCAAAGTGTACCTAGTTGCTTGGTTGTGTTAGGGTGGACCCTAGGAAGTCCCAAAACAATGGTATGACCCAACTCTTGACAAAATTCCATCATGTTTGTATGATCTGGGACTTTCAGTCTATAAGTCATGAAACTCCCTAGAGAGAAGTGGATGCCGGTGAAGCAGGTCACAACCCGGAGTGCAATCTTTGCCATCCAAAAACCCATAGCATACTTTTACACACATAGTATGGCACCCCCTAGCTTGTGGTGGGAACCCGACGCTCCGGAGCCCCTCTCCGGTGAAAACCTAGCCCCGCTAGAGAAAACCAGGCTTTTACCCACATGGTATGGATCCTGACACACATGGTATGACATCTACAACCCAAAACACACTTGTACCCACTTGGTATGGCACCACCTAACTTTTGGTTGGATTCCGACGCTCCGGAGCCACTCTTCGGCGAAACCCTAGTTTGAACATGGAATTTTTGTCCTTACTCATGGAATTTTTTTTGAAGAATATAGTTTAAACAATGTGTATGATGATGTAGATCTACTTCTCCTCTTCGAAACGAGCTAAAGAATATCGAAATCCGAGTTCCAATGCAAAAGTTATGCTCAAAACGGTGAGTAAGTAAAAAAACAGAGCTAGCCCGACGGCATGCCGTCGACGTAGCTAAAAAACAAAAAAGCTAGACCGACGGCATGCCATCGGCGTAGCTTTTTTTGAGCTACGCCGATGGCATGCCGTCGACGTAGCTAAAAAAAAAGATCTAGACTGGCCTGGTGGGGGGTCTACGCTGACGGCCCGTCGACGTAGGTCCTGGCCGTCGGCGTCTTGAGTCTTTCCCGTAGTGCAGGGCGTAACTGGGCATTGCTTCGTGCTTGTGCTAACGTGGGCGGTTCGCCGGCCTGCAACCACAGTTTGGTCAGGATGAATTAGCGGAAGGGGATCCTCACCTTTTTCCCTATGTCAACTTCCTTAATTCCATATGAAATTACGTGACCTGAGGAGAGAGTACTTAGCTAGCACACATCTGCATGTGAGCCTATAAACCGGTGCCAGAAAATCACACGGCTGCCACCTCAAACTCTGGCACACCACAGGCCGGCGACCGGCGGCGATTCATGGCGCTGCAGCTCGTAGCTCTTCTGGTCGCCTCTTTGGTGGCCACCGCCGCCGCGGTTGTGCCGCTGTCCAACTACGGCTTGATAACCCCACGGGCACGGTTGATACCGGGGAAGCGGGATGAGGCGAACTGCGGCAAGAAGAAGTGCCTGAACGTCGAGTGCGACAGCCGCTGCCGGGACCAGTGCTTCGTCCTCTGCCCCAGCTGCAAGACGCTATGCTGTAAGTACATACATACATGTACCTAAAAGATTTCCAATTTTCAATCTACACATGTCACATGCGTGTTGGTAACTCTGTACTGCTTGGCGTCAAGTCTGCGACTTCTACCCTGGCATCTCCTGCGGCGACCCGCGCTTCACCGGCGGCGATGGCAACAACTTCTACTTCCACGGCAAGAAGGACCAGGACTTCTGCGTCCTCTCCGACGCCGACCTCCATGTCAACGCCCACTTCATCGGCAACCACAACGCCGGCACGGGACGTCACTTCACCTGGATCCAGGCCCTCGGCATCCGCTTCGCCGATCACCGTCTGTTCGTGGGGGTCAAGAAGACCGTGAAATGGAACGGCGACGTCGACCGTCTAGAGCTGGCCTTGGACGATGAAGCCATCGACATCCCCGCCAATCTCGGCGCACGGTGGGAATCTACGGCGGTGGCGGGTCTGAGCATCACGAGGACCTCCATGGCCAACGGCGTCAGGGTGAAGCTCGAGGGTGTGTTTGACATCATGGCTAGCGCGGTGCCCGTCACCGAGAAGGACTCCCGCATCCACAACTACGGCGTGGCGGAGGACGACTGCCTCGCTCACCTGGACATCGGGTTCAAGTTCCATG
This sequence comes from Poa pratensis, assembly GCA_947311845.1. NCBI lineage: Eukaryota > Viridiplantae > Streptophyta > Magnoliopsida > Poales > Poaceae > Poa > Poa pratensis. The sequence continues at coordinate 57,697,204 of CAMZMU010000057.1, read as the reverse complement.
ATCTCACCGACAATGTGCACGGCGTTCTTGGTCAGACATACCGCCCCGACTATGTCAACAAGCTCAGCTTGCGTACTAGCATGCCGGTCATGGGTGGCGCGACCCGCTATGTATCATCCGACATCTTCGCTACTGATTGTCCAGTTGCTAGGTTCGGTCGCCATGATGGCATCTCCATGGTCGCAGCCAGGGACAGTTGAAGTGCTTTGCGATTGGTTGCTGGATCACCACTAGCCAACATACAATCAGAGAAATAAGTTTATCTATAAACGTGTCATATAAATAAGGCATGTCTTTTTTTAATTTTGATTTTTGACAAACCCCGTATAATTTAGTATAGTATATCTATCTATATTCAGAACATTCGGTCCCTAGTCTTGTCGGTTGATTGTTGTATAGCTACATGCCAATAAGATATGGAGAAGCTGATGTACATAGGTGCCAAAAAAGTATGTCATTTTTTCATTTTTTGAGAAACCACATGTAATATTATTTTTTATGGGACTAAACCCCTTTGCCTTCATTGCTTAACGCAAATATAGAGTCTAGAGTTACAACTAACCAGCAGAAATTATGGGAGACGAGGCTAATTTATGCAATATTCTGTCGAGCAACTACATTCGGGTCATACGCAGGGGCGGACCCAGAGCAAAATCAACCCGGTGTCATTGTATGAGACACACAGGTTTTTCACCTAGAGTTAGGGGTGTGACACACTAAAAAGTACACAAAATAGCAAAGAAATGGGATTTTACCCGGTGTCCTGTGACACCTAGTAGCATAAGGTAGGTACGGCCCTGGTCATACGGTCGGTAGTCTTAGGGACCAAAACACTAGGTCATTGCCTGATGGAAGGAGATAATTTGATAATGTGCGAGAAGAGCATGGACAGCCGAGGAGCAGACGGGGAAGGAGAAAACAAAGAGAAAGAAGATGTAGGTCGTGGATTGTCTCGATAACTAAGTGCGATGTGTCTTTTCTATTTGCATAGCCGTTGAACAAGCTATTATGTGACATTTCCTATACAACACCCGTAGGGTAGCTTATGGGAGCGACGCTCACATGCGGGTTGCGGCGCTTAGTGGGCCAACCCAGTAAGGGCGAGGTCCCCTCTCATTTTTTTTCTTTTTCTTTCTGTTTCATTTTTTATCTTTTTCATGTTTTCTTTTTTTGTTTTGTGGTTTGTCCATGTTTTTTCAATATGTATATGTTTCTTCATTGTATAATAAGTGAATATTTCTCTAATCAAGTGAAAAATTATTTTGCATTGCCTAAACTTTTTTGTCTCACATTAACTATTCTATGATCGCAAATAGTTATTTTGAATTGTACAAATATTTTTTTGGATCTCAAGAACATTATTAATCTCGTGAACAGTTTCTTAAACCAATTTTTTTTTTAACTTGATGGCCGTTTTTTCTTTTTCAAACTATATTTGTATTAACAAATATTCAGTTCATAATTTCGACATATAAAAAATGAGAAAAAAGTGGTAATGGTATTAGACCAACAGAAGACGTGTCTGTCTACTTCTATACTACTATTAAAAGAGCAAACACATTCATTCCTACGCACACCCCTTCAATGTACACAGAATTAAGTTTTCCAATCACAGCCACACGATCAGGCACACGTCAATAGATCTAACCGTCACAGAAACAAAAAAAACCCACCGATGGGTGCGCTTAGCAATTCCTACGGCAGACGAAAACTCTGCCAAGCGAAACATTCCCCTCCGCCCTTTCTCCAGCGCGACCGTTCCTAATCCAATCCCCGTCCCCTCCGCCGCTGGACGTCGCCGTCGGCGTGTAATCCAATCTCCTCTACGCCGCCGCTGCCCTTCCCCATGGCGGAAGGAGGACCAGGATCCTCCAGCTCGCAGAGCACACGGACAGGCGCTCGGGCGTGCGGCCAACGGGCCAAGGACCTCGCCGTCTCCAAGTCTTAATTCGGCGGCGCCACGGGCCCGGACGTGCGCGCGGGGAGGCATACGACAACGTGGAGATGTGCTTCCACCGACTACTTCTGGTCCACCTCCTTCTGTACAAGTATGCGTATCACGCATCTTCTCCACCGACCACATCCGCCATGATCGGGAGCTGTTGGAGCTCGCCGTGGTCGTCGCCAGGGTCGCTTGAGACTGGGAATGGAACAGAGGATTCATCCGCGTCAAGTTCGCCGAAGGAATTGGGGCGACGACGCCTGTAGCCAACGCCTACTTCCCTGACGTCAACTCTGCTCTGCTCACAGACAACTCGAGCTCAAAATCAAAATTGGCAGAAGGTGCGGCTCCGCACGGCTTGAACCTCCCGAATTGGAGATTAAGGCTTGAATTGGGCAGGGGAAATCTGGGTCCTTCTCTATCGTGCAGAGTGTCCTCTCCCCTGCGATTTTCTCCTCCCTAATCTAAAATCATCTCTGAACTGCAGTGCTGGCTATTGGACAACGGGAGAGAACCGGGAGGACCAGCAAGCCAGCGATTCATGTCGCCGGCAGGGGGAGGAGGATCAGGAGACTATCGCTCAAGTGGGAGGTGTTCCTCGCCGCCAATAGCCACGGCAGCCTCATGACGTTGCTGATGCCAACGCAAGTCTCCCCGGACTAGGAGCCTGCCATGCGCGCGCACCTCTACCACGACGGCTGTATGTATCCTACAGTGGCTATCTATCCAACGCCACGAGGTGCCCACCGACGATGATGAGTACGATACATGGAAGGCGAGGCTGGTTGCCGGCGGTGGCAACGCCGACAGCAATAGGTACGACGTTTTTAATCTTCAGGCTGAGGCTGAGCAATTTGCTTCATGGGTTAGGCGATGTGGCGCTAACATATTCAGTAACTCAACGTATTGCAAAAATTCTTTTTGATCTGGGGTGTGTGTGTGCGCGTGTGTGTGTGGGGGGTTCTTCTCCTGCGATGTTAACTTATTACAGTAGGTTCTTGTGTCCAATCCAATGGGATGAGATACATTTGAAATTGCAGTGCCGAACACTGCTACTCCCTCCGTTCGGAAAACGATGTCTTGGATATATCTAGATTTGGATGTATGTGTACACTAAAACATGTCCACATACATCCAAATTTTGATATATCTAAGACATCCTTTTCCGAACGGAGGGAGTAGCTCTGATGCCCCTGCACCTGATCATCACTCCAGCATGTGTTCACGTACTTACTGATTATGATGTGTAATCTCCAGTGACAAGATGATATTCCCATTAGTTTTTGTTTTCTTCATGAGAGTTTTTTTTATACAATTTCCAGAAATTATAATGATGTTATTTTTATTGGTGATAGTCCTTGTAACAAACCTGTCGTGTCTTGAGAATATATTTTTGGTGTTAAGATTTCACTTCAGAATATTGGTTTAATACCACTTATATCATTAAGATATATGTTTTTCAATTTAGTAGTTTATAGTTGTGAGTCTTGTACGCAATCAACTGTCAATATGTTCATAATACTAATTCGCAGGTCTACATCACCATTCAGGGATTTCACAAAATCTGTCGTTTTTGTTGCACCTGGATTTTTTTTACCTATACTATTTATATAAGAGCAAACATGTTGGGATACATAAATTTTGATTTTTTCAATATCTGATCAACGACCCAGATCGTTCCAATGTTGGGTTGAAAAAAATATTCTGTCATGATTATTTGAATATTTTATAAAAGTATTAAGATTTCTTGCATGATTGTTATTGAATATTAAGATTTGTATCCTTACTTTTTTGTAATCATGAAGGTCAACTGTGGTCTTTGGATGATAATTATTATGATTTTTTTGTTGTGGTATCAAAAAATCAATAAACTAGAAAATAAATTTATATTTGAAGACGTGCGTTCACTAGTAGAAAAACCACCTTTCGTCCAGATCCGAACCAGCCATTAATCCTGGTTCATAGAAAAACCGGGACCAATGCCTGGCATTGGTCCCGGTTCGAGCTGCCAGGGGTCCGTGGAGCATTGGTCCCGGTTCGGTTGGGGACATTGGTCCCGGTTCGTGCCACGAACCGGGACCAATGCTCCAGTGCAGGACACGTGACTTTATCCTTTTCATCTGTAATTGATACAGAAATATTGCACGTGTCGATGTACGGTGGTCATTTCACTATTCAAGATATTATTGTAGTGGTATTTGATAAACTTAATTGTATGATGCAGATGGATGCACGGATGCGATGGATGTACGGCGAACGACGCAGTTCCGAGTTTATTGCAGGCCTGCATAAATTTCTCGAAGTGGCTGAGGCAAACAAAGTGGATAATTTTATGCCTTGTCCATGTGAGAAGTGTCGGAACGTCAGGGAGTACTCTGACCCGAGAACCATTCAAGACCACGTGATTCGGAGAGGTTTCATGCCCAGCTATAATTGTTGGACCAAGCACGGAGAAAGAGGGGTTAGGATGGAAGACAATGAAGAAGAGGAGGATGATGACAACTATCCTATGTTCCCTGAGGAATGCGGTGATACTGTAATGGAAGACGTTGAAGAAGAAGGAGGTGAACATCGGGCATCAGATGAGCCCGCTGATGGTCTTGGTGGGGTCATTTCTGATGCAAAGCGAGAATGCGATACAGAAAAGGAGAAGCTAAAGTTGGAGGCCATGCTAGAGGATCACAAAAAGTTGCTGTACCCAAATTGTGAAGATGGCAGCACAAAGCTCGGTACCACACTGGAACTGCTGAAATGGAAGGCAGAGACTGGTTGTTCTGACAAGTGATTTGAGAAGTTACTGAAAATAATGAAGCCGAAGCTTCCAAAGGATAACGAATTGCCCGAGACTACATACGAAGCAAAGAAGGCTATCTGCCCTCTAGGATTAGATGTGCAGAAGATATATCCATGCATTAATGACTGCATCCTGTACCGCGGTGACGAGTACGAGAATATGGATAAATGCCCGGTATGCAATGCACTGCGGTACAAGATCAGACAAGATGACCCTAGTGACGTTGAGTGCGATGACGAGCCCCCCCGGAAGAGGGTTCCTGCTAAGGTGATGTGGTATGCTCCTATAATACCACGGTTGAAACGTCTGTTCATAAACAAAGAGCATGCCAGGTTGTTGCGATGGCACAAAGAAGAGCGTAAGAAAGACGGGAAGTTGAGACACCCCGCCGATGGGTCCCAGTGGAGAAAAATCGACAGAGAGTTCCCGACATTTTCAGATGACGCAAGGAACTTAAGATTTGGTCTAAATACAGATGGCTTTAATCCTTTTGGGGAGCAGAGCTCCAGTCATAGCACTTGGCCCGTGACTCTATGTATCTACAACATTCCTCCTTGGTTGTGCATGAAGCGAAAGTTCATTATGATGCCAGTGCTCATCCAAGGCCCGAAGCAACCTGGCAACGACATTGATGTGTACCTAAGGCCATTAGTTGATGAACTTTTGCAGTTGTGGTCCGAACCAGGTGTACGTGTGTGGGATGAGCACAAACAACAGGAATTTGACCTACGAGCGTTGTTGTTCGTAACCATCAATGATTGGCCTGCTCTTAGTAACATTTCAGGACAGTCAAACAAGGGATACAATGCATGCACGCACTGTTTAGATAAGACTGAAAGTATACATTTGGGAAACAAGAACGTGTACCTGGGGCATCGTCGATTTCTTCCGAACAGTCATGCCGTAAGAAAGAAAGGCAAGCATTTCAACGGTGAGGCAGATCGCCGGAAGAAGCCTAACCTCCCTGATAGTGATGTTATATATGACATGGTCAAGGATTTAGAAGTAATCTTTGAAAAGGGTCCTGGCAGTCTATCTGTTCCGAATGACGCTGACAACCACGTACCCATATGGAAGAAGAAATCTATATTTTGGGAGCTACCCTATTGGAAAGTCCTAAAGGTCCGGTCTTCAATCGACGTGATGCACGTGACGAAGAATCTTTGCGTGAACCTGCTAGGCTTCCTGGGCGTGTATGGGAAGACAAAAGATACACCAGAAGCACGGGAGGACCAGCAACGTATGAAAGACCCATACAACAAGCAGACGGATAAAGGGCCGCGTCACCATCTTCGACTGTATTGAATTTCCAAGGGTACGAGATAAATGTGAATACATTTTACACGATCGCCCAAGATAAAAAGAGCACCAACCAAAACAGTGGTGTCCGCTTTGATGCAACAGACGAGAATGGGCAAAAGGACACATACTATGGTTACATAGAGGAGATATGGGAACTTGACTATGGACCTACTTTTAAGGTCCCTTTGTTTCGGTGCAGTTGGGTCAACATGAAGGGAGAAGGGATAAAGGTAGACCAGCTGTACGGAATGACGACAGTGGATCTCAAGAATCTTGGTTGTTACAGGAACGAACCATTCGTCCTAGCCAATGATGTGGCTCAGGTTTTCTATGTGAAGGACATGTCCTCCAGACCGAAAAAAAGAAAAAATAAGCAAACGAATACATCAGACGATGAGCCAAAGCGTCACATAGTTCTTTTAGGGAAAAGAAACATCGTGGGAGTCGAGGACAAGACAGACATGTCAGCAGATTATGATAAGTTTGATGAAATTCCGCCCTTCACAGTGAAAACTGACCCAAGCATCCCGTTTAATAATGAAGATGCTCCATGGTTACGGCCGAAGCGATCATAGGCCAGGGACATACGTACGCGAAGAAGGGTTCATGGCATTTATGTAAATCAATGTAATGTATTAAACCTTTATGTGATGTGTAGTAATGTATTAAACCTTTATGTGGTGAAAACCATAATACACGAAATGGGAGTTTCCACCAAGAAGAAATGGGTTATATCACATGTGAGTTTTCAAAAAGCCGGTATACGATGAAAAATCCAAAAAGTGGGCTAAGTCCTTCCTTGCGCAGCCATCCCAAATATCGATGAATCTGCAATCTGACTATGGTCGTGAACTTAGTAAGCTAGCACGTGCCCAGTCTGAGCAGGACAAGCAAAGAAGTGCAAAAAGCGGGAAACAAATTGCCCAGCTCGGACAGCAGAAAAATCAATCGGTCCCCCCGCTCATAGTGTGTTCCGATATCGACAAGGACTTCAGAGCCGATATGGATAAGGACCTGCAATTATTGGACCCCCAGAGCCATAGCTGCTGCTAGAGAACGTGGTATCACTGTATCGCAGGCCATGGAAAAAGCTACCGCCATGGGTATGACTCTTGGTCAACTTTTAGGCTATGAAGAACAGCCAATGTTAGAGATAGCACGAAAATATGTCACAGGGGAGTCTATGGTCAGTAATGAGGAGCTCACGCGTCTACCAACACATATGCGAAATCTGCACAACTGGTACATGGTGCACACATCAAAAAAGGGCGCGAAGGAGTGGATTGCGGTGGACGTTCGAGTGGAGCATTTCTTCAAACCTTACAGTATACAGGTTCAAATGACTGAACTGTTTCAGTTATTCAATCAGCGCGACCTCGACAAATCTATCCTCAGTTGCTATTGTCTGTAAGTGATTTATTTTCGTAATTAAGTCTCTAGCTCAGCTCGTTCATTGCCTGTATTATATTATCCTGACTATATATATATATCCTTTTGTACGCTATTATGTAGAATGAAGATGATGGAATGCAAAGCATCTAGACATTATGAGGTTGGGTTCGTTGACCCATATATCGTTAATGAACATACGCTACGCAATCACCCCAGAGACGTGGAGCATGACCTGACCACCTCTTCAATCAAGCAAAACTTCTGTACGGAAATACTATTTCCTTACAACTTCAAGTGAGTGTTTCTGTCTTGTACATATTTTTATTTGGCTTTCTCGATGTTAAGTGTAATTGATGAGTTATGCATGTCTGCTTTATGTAAACGTCCGCAGGTTCCACTGGATTCTGCTAAGCATTCAAGTTGACAAGTCCATAGTTGAAGTCCACGACTCATTAAGTTGGGACCAAGCGACGTGGACCTCAATGAAAGAAATGCTCAATAAGTAATTTCAATCATTATCGCATTATATCGGCCTCTTTCGTTCGTTTCCTGATATCAAGTAATTAATAACTCCTTTGTTCATTTTTTTTGGCCAAAACAGGTGTTGGACACTATTCAAACAGAATGTAGCAGGTCCATTCAAAGATGAGCTAACTTATATATCGGTGAAAAGCCCGCAGCAGCCACCGGGGAGTAATTTATGTGGATTCTACGTTTGCGAGTTCATTCGCGAGTTGACCTCTGAGCGGAGAACAACTTCTTTGAGCAAAATGCGGGAGAAGCTCGACCCAGAACGGCGCATACGAGCAATTCAAGAGGAATTGGCGGGATTTCTGCTTAGGGAGGTCATCGATGAAAGGGGTGAACATTATGCTGCGGACGATGAACTACATATGTGATCTATCTCCATGTAATTAAATAGTTGTATTCTCGCAAGAGATCGAATATTAATTATATATGCATCAACGTGTACTGTGTATATAGTAGAGCGTATAATATGCGTACGGAAACGATGGAGAGCACGTCGGCGATGCGAAGAAGGGGGAGACGACGGAGGCACCGGCGAGAGGGGGCACCGACGAGAGGGAGACCCTAAACCCTAAATACAAAAAAAAACACTCATTGGTCCCGGTTCGTAACACGAACCGGGACCAATGAGTCTCCCTTTGTGGCTGAACCGAGACCAGCATTCGTCCCGATTGGCTGGTCCCGGTTCGGAAACCGGGACGGATGGCCCAACCGAACCGGGACCATAGGCCAGTTTTCTACTAGTGGTTGCACGTGGCACGGCTACAAATGTCTAGAAACATTTCAAGCGTCGGCCCCTAAACCAAAGGACAGGTCGTCCTATAGGCTATAGGACATAGGAGCACCCTAATCATATGCCTCACGGTGCATACTGCATACATAACTTTCCGCGTCATGGTTGAAGACGGCTGGGACAGATCCAGGCCAAGTGGCCACTTCAGCCCTAGGCCCAAGAGAAAAAAGAAATGACCACAAGCCGAAATATCATAAACCTACTGAAAAAAGTCTGAACCATATACGTGGTCAGCCCACCGAGTTTCATGCTCAACGCGGAAAGAAGCACTAGCATAGCAATGCAGGGAGTTCTCAACAAAAAAAAAAACAATGCAGGGAAAATGAAAAATCCTTTTAATCCCAAAGTGGAATCTCTGCGAATACTCCCTCCGATCCGAATAAACTGCCGCACGCGATACGTACGAGATGTACGTGTTAGGTTGATTTCTTGTGACAATTTTAACAGCCCGGAGGGAGTAGATTCGATAACAAAAGGTGTGAATCACCGTATCTCTACTAAACTCCCGAAAAGTGCAAATAAATAGGAGTACTTGAAAAGAAGGGGGGATCTCCCCTTCGTCCCGTCCTGCCCGCTCCCGCGAGCGGGAGGGCGGAAACCCTAGCGCTGCCCGCGTCCCACCTCCTTCTCCCTTCCTCTCCCTCGCCGCCGCCGGAGGGCGCCACCGGGATAAGCCCGCGCGGCGTCGGCGGTGGCGGGGCTCCTTTCTTCCTCGCACGGTGGGCGGCGGCGCGGGGACGCGGCAGCTGGCGGGGACGCAGCGCTAGCAGAGGGCGCGGCGGCGTGGTCGGGCAGTGGCGGCGGCGGTGCTGGGCGCTGGCGTCGGCCTGTGGCGGCGGTGTGGAGGCTCCGTGGAGGGATGCCGTGCTCGAGGCGGCGGCGGAGAAGCGTGGCGGCGGGGGTCGCGTCGGCAGCACGGGTACGTGGTGGAGATGCGGTTCTCCGGCGCGCTCGGGACCGCGGCGGCGTGGCCGCGGTGGCGCTGGTCTGGTCGGCAGTGGTGGCCTTAGCGGGCAGTTCCGGGCCCGATCTAGGCCCTCCGGGCTCTGATCTGGGTCTGGCTACCCTGCTAGCGCGCCCAGTCGCCCGGGCAGAGAGGTGCTGGCCGGCGGTGGTGGTCGACAACGCGGTGGCGTGTACACCCGAGCCTGCGACGGAGTGGATTGGTCTGCGGCGACCCTTGGATGACTGCTGGTGGAGCTGGCCAGCGATGGCGGCTGTCCGGCCTTGGCCCAGATTTGGGCGCTTCGGGCCTAGATCGGGCTGGTAGGGCCCTGTGGGTCGCTTGGTTTCAGGGGCTTCCGACATGGGAGCCCACCCCCTGGCCATGACTGTTGTTTTCTGATGTTCCAAATTCCAGCGGTAGTACCGCTGGGTTAAGCGGTACTACCGCTCGAGAGCTGCCGCCACCGCTGCCGCCGCCGCTACCGCCAGAATGGCCGTCTGATGCGCTTGTCCGGTACCAACTGGTACCGCTGGCGGTACCGCCGCCGGTACCGCTGAGGTGGGAAGAGACGAACCAGCCCACCCCAGCGGTAGTACCGCTGGGTTAAGCGGTACTACCGCCGAGGTGGGATTGATTCCGGGTTGGACTGCAGCCGACCTAGGGTTTGATGCTTTATTTATTCCTCTTGTAAGCCGCCGTTTTGGGGTAAGCCACACATTGTAAACCCACGGCGTTTGTAACCTCACCCGATATAGTGAAGTATTGCTGGCTGGCGCCCGTGGTTTTTTCCTCTCCTTTGTTTGGAGAGGTTTTCCACGTTAAATCTCGTGTCCCCTTTGGTTTGATCGTTCCGCTCTTCGTCGTTTCTTTGCTATCGTTTACAACAAGTGGTATCAGAGCCCTGTTTCAGATCTGTTTTCAGATTAGGGTTTTGGATGGCATCGATGAAGTTCGATCTACCGGCGCTGGACTACAAGACGAGATTTTCGCTGTGGCAGGTCAAGATGCGTGCGATCCTCGCACAGTCCAATGATCTTGACGAGGCGCTGGAGAAATTCGGCGACAAGGATGCGGCGGCATGGACCGCCGATGAGAAGCGGAAAGACCGTAAGGCTTTATCGCTTATTCAACTTCATCTATCTAATGATATTCTGCAAGAAGTACTCCAGGAGAAAACCGCAGCGGCACTGTGGGCTAAGCTGGAGTCGATCTGCATGTCCAAAGATCTCACCAGCAAGATGCATGTGAAGATGAAGTTGTTCACGCACAAGTTGCAAGAAGGTGGTTCGGTAATGAATCACTTATCGATCTTTAAGGAGATCGTTTCTGACCTAGTGTCGATGGAGGTAAAGTACGATGATGAAGATCTAGCACTTTTACTTCTATGCTCGCTGCCAAATTCCTTTGCAAATTTTCGTGATACCATACTGTTAAGCCGTGATGAACTAACCACCGCGGAAGTATATGAGGCCCTGCTTGCCAGGGAAAAGATGAAAGGTATGGTACAGAAAGAGGAGTCGTCGTCCTCCAAGGGCGATGCTTTGCAGGTCCGAGGGAGGCCTGAGCAGCGAGATAACCACTACAACAACAACAGAGACAAGAGCAAGGGTGACAGAGTCGCTCAAAGTCTAAAGGCCGTGACAAGTTCTGCAGGTATTGTAAGAAATCTAATCATGTCATTGATGATTGTTGGAAGTTGCAGAACAAGGAGAAAAGAAAAGGTACTTACCAACCGAAAAATAATGAAGGTAAGATACCGGTGAGGCTTCTGTTGTTGATGGTAGTTCTGATGGCGATGCCTAGCTGTTTTAGCTGCATGTGTTTCTCGTCAGGATGAATGGATTCTAGATACTGCATGTTCTTTTCATATTTGCTGTAACAAAGATTGGTTCAGTTCTTATGAGTTAGTGCAGACTGGAGATTTCGTGCGTGTGGGGAACGACCAGCAATGCAACATTGTTGGCGTTGGTTCCGTTCAGGTCAAGACACATGACGGTATGACACGCACGCTGACGGGAGTGAAACACATACCAACCATGGCAAGAAATTTGATCTCGCTCAGTACCCTTGACTGTGACGGGTACAAGTACAAAGGAGGAAATAAACTCCTAAAGGTATCAAAAGGTTCTCTCATAGTTATGGTTGGTGATATGAATTCTGCTAAGTTATATGTTCTTAGAGGTAGCACGTTATCTGGTACTGTTGCTGCTGTTTCTCATGATGACGCTAGTAAAACTAACCTTTGGCATAAGCGTCTTGGACATATGAGTGAACTTGGTATGGCAGAATTGATCAAGAGAGACTTGCTGCAAGGATGCAGTTTGGGTAAGATGCAGTTCTGTGAACACTGCATTTTCGGTAAGCACACAAGAGTTAAGTTTAATGCTTCTGTTCACACCACCAAAGGTACACTTGATTATGTACATGCTGATGTTTGGGGGCCATCTCGTAAGCCCTCTTATGGTGGTGCTCGTTATATGCTTACCATTATTGATGATTACTCTAGAAGAGTTTGGCCTTATTTCATGAAAAATAAGGATGATGCGTTTGCTGCTTTTAAAGAGTGGAAAGCTATGATTGAAAGGCAAACAGAAAGGAAGGTGAAATTACTTCGTACTGACAATGGTGGCGAATTTTGTTCGAATGCCTTTAATGATTATTGCAGGAAAGAAGGCATTGTCAGGCACCTCACCATCCCGTACACGCCTCAGCAGAATGGTGTAGCGGAGCGGATGAACAGGACCATCATCTCCAAGGCTCGCTGCATGATCTCCAACGCTCGCATGAGTAAGCGTTTTTGGGCTGAGGCGGCTGCCACCGCCTGCTACTTGATAAACAGGTCACCATCTATTCCCCTCGACAAGAAAACTCCCATTGAGGTATGGTCAGATTCTCCTGCTGATTATTCACAACTTAAAGTTTTCGGCTGCACTGCTTATGCTCATGTTGATAATGGAAAGTTAGAGCCGAGAGCTATTAAGTGTGTGTTCATTGGTTATGGTTCGGGTGTAAAAGGATACAAGTTGTGGAATCCCGAAACTAAAGGCTTTTATGAGCAGGAGTGTTGTTTTCAATGAATCTGTTATGTACTTTGATAAGTTGTCCTCAGATGTTTTGCCAGATTTTTCTGAGGAGCAGGTTCGTGTCGAGGTGGAGCACTCTGTTGAAAAGGAAAATGTCACTGTTGACAATGATGGTGCTGCTACTTCAGATGATTCTGATCCTGATTCTGCTGGTTCTGATGATTCTGTTCTTCTGATTCTGATAATAATAATGTTCAGAACTCACCCCCTGTTTTGCAGCCACAACAGTCTATTGCTGCTCGTAGGAACAGGAGGAATTGTGGTCCTCGACCACGTTTAATTGAAGAGTGTAACATTGTTGATTATGCTCTGAGTTGTGCAGAACAGGTGGAGCACGGACATGAGCCGTCCACCTATACTGAAGCTATTGGTTCCGGTGACCGCGAGAAGTGGCTTGCTGCTATGCAAGAAGAAATGCAGTCACTCGATAAGAATGGCACATGGGAAGTTGTGCGCTTGCCTAAGAAAAAGAAGGCAGTCCGCTGTAAGTGGATCTTCAAGAGAAAGGAGGGTTTATCTCCTAGCGAGCCTCCGAGGTTTAAGGCAAGGTTAGTTGCAAAAGGCTTCAGTCAAATTCCAGGTGTGATTATAATGATGTTTTCTCTCCAGTTGTTAAGCATAGTTCAATTCGTACATTTTTGGTATTGTTGCTATGCGTGATCTTGAGCTTGAGCAGTTAGATGTAAAGACTGCGTTTCTGCATGGAGAGTTGGAGGAGGAGATATACATGGACCAGCCAGAAGGGTTCATAGTGCCTGGTAAGGAGGATCTTGTGTGTAAGTTGAAAAGGTCCTTATACGGTTTGAAACAATCTCCTCGTCAGTGGTATAAAAGGTTTGATTCTTTTATGTTGTCACATGGCTTTAAGAGGTCTGAATTTGATAGCTGTGTGTACATTAAGTTTGTTAATGGATCACCTATATACCTGTTATTATATGTTGATGATATGTTGATTGCTGCCAAGAGCAAGAAAGATATCGCTGCTCTCAAGTCACAGTTGAGTAGCGAGTTTGAGATGAAGGATCTTGGTGCTGCTAAGAAAATTCTAGGTATGGAGATTACCCGTGACAGAAATTCTGGTTTGTTGTTTCTTAGTCAGCAAAATTACATTAAGAAAGTTCTTCATCGTTTTAACATGCATGATGCAAAGTCTGTTAGTACTCCTATTGCTCCTCACTTTAAATTGTCAGCTGAACAATGTCCTAGTACGGATGAGGATTTTGAGTACATGTCTAGAGTTCCATATTCTAGTGCTGTTGGTTCTTTAATGTATGCCATGGTTTGCTCACGTCCAGATTTATCATATGCTATGAGTTTGGTTAGTAGATATATGGCTAATCCTGGTAAAGAACATTGGAAGGCTGTTCAGTGGATTTTCAGGTACCTTCGTGGCACATCCAATGCTTGCCTCAAGTTCGGCAAGACTGATGAGGGACTCGTAGGCTATGTGGATTCAGATTTTGCTGCCGATTTGGATAAGAGGAGATCCCTCACAGGTTATGTGTTCACGCTTGGTGGTTGTGCCGTGAGTTGGAGGGCAACGTTGCAATCCGTTGTTGCCCAGTCTACCACTGAAGCAGAGTACATGGCTATTGCTGAAGCATGTAAAGAATCGGTTTGGCTGAAAGGTTTGTTTGCTGAGCTTTGTGGAGATGATACTTGCATTAACCTGTTTTGTGATAGTCAGAGTGCTATTTACCTTACCAAGGATCAGATGTTCCATGAGAGAACAAAGCACATTGACGTCAAATACCATTATGTGCGTGATGTTGTTGCAAAAGGTAAACTGAAGGTATGCAAGATAAGTACTCATGATAATCCTGCTGATATGATGACAAAGCCAGTTCCTGTTACTAAGTTCGAGCTTTGCTCGGGCTTAGTTGGTATCACTGTCTAGCCCAAGAGGCTATTTGGCGCCGAAGGTGTTTCTTTGTTGTTTTCAGGTGAAGTTCTCTTTCATGCTACAAGATGGAATTTGTCTCAAGGTGGAGTGTTGTTTTTGGTGTTCCAAATTCCAGCGGTAGTACCGCTGGGTTAAGCGGTACTACCGCTCGAGAGCTGCCGCCACCGCTACCGCCGCCGCTACCGCCAGAATGGCCGTCTGACGCGCTTGTCCGGTACCGACTGGTACCGCTGGCGGTACCGCCGCCGGTACCGCTGAGGTGGGAAGAGACGAACCAGCCCACCCCAGCGGTAGTACCGCTGGGTTAAGCGGTACTACCGCCGAGGTGGGATTGATTCCGGGTTGGACTGCAGCCGACCTAGGGTTTGATGCTTCTATTTATTCCTCTTGTAAGCCGCCGTTTTGGGGTAAGCCACACATTGTAAACCCACGGCGTTTGTAACCTCACCCGATATAGTGAAGTATTGCTGGCTGGCGCCCGTGGTTTTTTCCTCTCCTTTGTTTGGAGAGGTTTTCCACGTTAAATCTCGTGTCCCCTTTGGTTTGATCGTTCCGCTCTTCGTCGTTTCTTTGCTATCGTTTACAACAATGACTGGTTGGGGCGCCGGATCCGGGCTAATGGCGTAGATCTGGCAGCCACCTGGCGGTCCCGTATGGGCTCTGCGGTTTGACTTGCGGGTGCGTCCTGCTCGATGAACCTCACTGTCCGAGGGTAGTTTTGTTAGCCCCGTTCCCTCCTGTCCGCTCCGCTGTACTTGTTGTTGTTGTGGTTTGCCGTACCGTGGTGAGCGATCTCGGACGCCGGGGCAGCGGCCCTAGAAGGTGGACTGCGCGGGCGTCTCTTCGGCGAGCGACGTGGTAGTGGTGATGGTCTTACTCTTTGACCATGTGGGTGGCGAGGAGCGGACGACGGGGAATCCTGGCGCTGGCGGCGTTTCGACAATGGCAGCTCCTAGATCGTGTTCTGGAAGCCAGGCTCGGTGACGGTGGACGTTCCGAAGTACTGGATGGTGTGTGGGTTGTTCCGGGCGAAAGCCCAGCGCTCCGGCGCCAACAGCGGCGATACCTGCGGGTGTCCTTACCCTCTTGGGGGCGTCGTTGTGGTTATCTTCCCCACGTCATGGCTCCGAGTGAAAACCTTTGACTGCGGTCTCGACATTGGCGGCGTGTTACGTCGTTACCCTCCTGGGGGCATTGTCGTGGAGCTCCGGTGTCTTTTTTTGCTCTAGTGTCATCGGTGGCAAGTTTGGTTTTCCTATTCTTTTTCTTTTATTCTTGATCTGCTTGAAAGAGGATTCTCTCATCACTTTATTTATAACGCGGGGCTACGGCCTACTTCGTCTTTTTTAAGATCAATAGAGCCCTCCAGGGGGAGCCCGGCTCCATTTATTCTATTATATACTAAAAGCAATACACGGGAGCTACTACGTTAAGACACATCATCTAAATTAATTGTAGTTATTAGATTTAAAATATGTAGTTAGGATTTAATGATATATTAGTAGTCACATAACATGTTTTGACACGATAACACATAATCTATTTAAAAAACCAACGGGACTAATGCCTTGGCTGGTACGATAGCTGCAAATAAATGACACGTACGTTCCCAAACAATAGGAATTCCTGGAACGTGATAGCTTGAAGGAAAAAAAATACTAAAAGTGTGGTGGCAAAGGGTAGGAGTAGGATATGTATAGTTTAGGAAAAAGCTAAACTGTTTAGTCAAAGTCAACTTTTGTAAAGTTTGACCAAAGATATAGCAATATATATATTCCTAAAATAAATTGGCATACTATACAAATACATTTTACGATGATTCTAAGAATAAAGATTTTATATCTTATATATATTGATATTTGGAACACAGGGTTGTTGTGAACGGAGGGAGTACGTTGTTCTATGATTAGGTACACATAAATGAAAATTTTATTCGACTACCATCATACTTAACAAAGTACTCACAAAACGTTTGCAGAAGTTTCGAGTCATGAAATTTTAAATTTAATGAAGTCACGGCATTAGTCGCACTACATACATTATTTTATTATTTAGTATAAATGACAGTTGTATTTGACCGTCATGAGACCAACAACTTTCCTGAGTCGTGGAATTTTAATATTAATTAAATCATAAGATTACTCGCACTATCAACAGGAGTGTCACTCACACTAAGAAAGTTATGGACTTAATGATAAACACAGGGCTGAGTAAACACTTCTCACGATGATGTGAATGTCCTTCCACCGAACGGCTATTCCGGCGTAATGAGGCTCAAAGCGTCAACGCTTCAAAATTGATGAAGAGGCAACATTAGTCGACACGGTATGGACGAGAATGTCCCTCACATTAAAAAGTATTTGGTTTTAATGATTTACACAGGGTTAACTCACCACAGATTCCCGCTTGATATGTTTCATATTCAGTATCCGAGCACGGTGTGCCAATACTATTTTTATTCCGAGGACCTGAAAAGCGTAACTTAATTATTATGAATTGTTTTCGCGGATATTGCATGGTTTGTATAGTACACATATTTGGACTATTGTACATGTCTTTCTGTCAGGTAATAAAATCAACATAAAAGCACATGTCAATTCAGTTGCACAACAGAATTGATGACTGATTAATAGTTTTGAACTATGATATCCAAGCCACATAGTCATTTTGCATAACACTTAAAATACATTTGTCCTGGTGCGTAGAACCATTGAATGGAGATCCAACAAAGTTTAAAGTCTGGAGAATTTTGATTCTCTAACTTTGACTACTGATGTATAAATGTTAACGAATATGCATACCTAGAACAAAATAATGTATCCTTAGCAGCATATTCATATTATAAATAATAGCCATAGATTTCACCATGTTCATGTTTGTAAAGTGTTGCACGTTGTGACATGAAGTGAGTAAACTGAGAGGAAGAAACATCAAAACAAGATAATTCTCAATATTTAATGTGATCTACCTATTAAGGAGGATAAACCATTTTGTCTTAATTCAACGATATTAGTGTACTGATCTAACATCATCTAAAAACTATAGTTCAATTTACAATATCCAGTATCACTTACAAGGGTGTTCCAACATATGGCATGATAATCACTTGACCATAAATTTCAGATTGCCAAATATGTTACTCGCATACGTGGTATCTTGCTTATCGAAACATTTGCGGTAGTTATTGAACAATTTTGTTTATTATGACATCATTGAAAATAATTTGATTCATATCAATGAAATAATATGAACACTTTCAACCAATTACAGATTATGCCCTCGCAAATGCTAGTTGCATAGAACGAAACCAGAGTTTGTTACTCGAAGGCCTAAGAGTGCAGACTGAAAGGAGAAAGCTAAAGTTTCCCAGCTAATCTTATTACAAAAATAAAGGGAGGACTGGAGTCTCAGGATTTTTGTTTCGCGACATCTCTTCTTAAAGCATTTCACTCCTTCAGATTCTACGCCAGCCTCGTCTCATGGTGTGCGATGGCCTCCATAAGCTTGAGTTTTGTCTCTTGGGGCGTCAGGATCTCCGAAGGCAGCAGCGGCTTCCCCCAGTTTGGCTGTAGAGCCATCTGCTGGGCGAAGCATGGTGGAGTTGCAGGGGCAAACGCCCTGGGCAGAGAGGATGTGGCCGCCGGAAGCAGCGACAGGCCTGACAGTCCAGGGATCACTGCCATGTGCGAGCTGGTTTTTCCTTGAGCATTTCCCAGACCATCTAAGCGAAGCTGTCTATCTTCTCCAGCATGGATTACTTGAAAAGCAGTCTCCACTTCTTGATGCTAATGAAGCAATGCTAGACTCAACATGAAAATCTAAAATCAACGGAATTACAACAATCGAGCAATGACTCAGGGATACTAATTAATAAAGAAAAATTTATTAGCAGCGAAAACATGACCTGGCAACAAATAGGTCGGAATAAATCTCCCCGCATTATCCAAAACAATGATCTGAGTATGGAGAATATGAAGAAAAAATCCCATAATCAGTTTTTGGATATGTAAAGTCAGATTAGTCAGTCCACGTCCGGTCCGGACGAACCCGATTGTACAAACTAACGATGCCATGGTATAATAAAAGTAGACACATAACCAAAACAATTGATAGACTCAAGCAGGACTCATCTTAACCAATATAGTTGCAGTTGCAGCTTCAAACTATTACAAAACGGGGACGTGTCCATCCATATCAATAGGAACTTAAACTAAGCAAACCCAAAATGTAGCACGAAAATGCATCATAAAGCGCAAAAAATGATAATTTATTCCTAAGCAGAGTGATGAATCTAGTAGAAGAAGACCACGTCAGAGACGCCCTCCTTGTCCTGCGACCACGAGACAGCAACCTCCAGCTTCCCGCCATCTCCATATTCAAACGCAGCGTCACGCCCGTCCACAGTGCTCCTCTCCGGCCTCGCCGACGAGTACACCACCAGCCTCCCAGCTCCCTTCACCCTCACCCTGACCTCTGCATCACCATCGCCGTTGTTGACATCAACCATGGTGCCGCCGCAGTTGAGCATGTCCACCACCCCGACCGGCGCGAACTTGCCGCCGGCCACCGGCATCACAGGAGCAAACGTGAAAATCTCGTACGAGGATGGCTGGAGAGTGAACTGGATGGGCTCCGACTCTGGTGTCATCACGGACAGCTCCCTGGAGTGGTGCTTGTACACGGCGTACTCCGCCGCATTGGCCATGGCGGCTGTGTCTTCCCTCTGTCCCCACTCGACGTCGGCAGGCTGGACGGAGCCAGAGATCGGCTTGTAGCAGTGGGCGTAGCCTCGGACCCGGCGCTCCGCTGGGTCCCAACCCGCTCCCTGGCAGTTGAACGCCCCGATCACACCTCCAAACTGCAACATGTTAGAGGTTCAGAATTCAGAGAAACATATGGTATTCTTTAATTTCAGAATTCAGAGACATGTAAGAATAAAACCAGGTTGCAGACTGAAAAGAAACTGGAAATTTCACTGTATTATTAACATGTTACAGCTTGCGAATGCAGAAACATGTCATGGCATAGTTATCATGGAAAACAAATCCAGTTTCAGATGATGGAGAGATGCAAGATTAAAAGAAGAACGCAAGTGTCATCCATAATTAACATGTTACAGTTTCATGATTCAGAGAAAAAAGTTCAGTTTCTGATGATTCAGAGATGCAAGAGTAGAACGAGATTGCATAGTTACAGTTTAATAGTCGAGACAAAATAACATGATACACATGGAAAGTTTCAGTTTCAGAGAACGAAACGAAATTGCAAACTGAAATAGTTAACTGAAGCGGTTGTACCTTGTTGAGATTCCACATCTTGAGCACGGTCTCCTGATCGAAGAGAGGGTTCTTGAAGAGGCAGTCTCTCGTGGGCAGCGCGTAGTGCATGCAGAGTGGCAGGGTGCCGTCGGGGAAGACGAGGGTCCTGAGCAGAGCAAAGTCGTGGCATCCCAGCGAGTCACTGACGTAGATGGGGCTGCCGGAGACGGCGCGGGAGGCAGCGTGGAAGGCGGCGCAGACGTGGTCGGACTGGAACATGTCCCAGTCAGGGCGAATGAACTGGCCCATCCACAGGCTGTTGTACGAACAGTTCACCATGTGCACGCCCTGCAGCCAATACGCGCCCATGGGGTCGCCGTTTGGGTCGGAGAACCAGAAGTCGTCGCCGGCGCGCGCCATGGACACCTGCCGCGTCCCGAGGAAGAAGAAGTCGTTGCACTGCTGCATGCTGGCGATGATGCCCGTGCCGTCGAAGTTGGCGGCGATGGAGTCCGAGAGGCCCGCGTAGTAAGCCTTGGCGAGCTCCACGCGGCCGCCGTGGTCGGCGCACAAGTACTCCAGGCTGTTGAAGACGTCCACCTTCACGCCGGTCACCCCGGCGCCGGCGAGGTACGAGTGCATGGCGTCGTAGAGCTTCCCGGCGTGGTGCGGCTGCACGAGCCCGATGCCGCCCTCCACGATGCGGTCGACAGCGAGGTCGTCCATGGTGCCCGCCAGGCCTGGGGAGAGGCGAGCCGGCTCGACGACGGCGTCCAGGGACGTCGCGCCTGGGCGAACGCCGCCCCATGCGCCGCACAGAGCCTGCCACACGTACACGTCGTCCAGCGCGGGGAACCTCTGCCTCATGTCCTTGAGAAACGCCTTGAGTCCCACCTCGCCGCCATTGTCACCGCCGTCGGCTTCGCGGAGACTGTCGAGGACGTGCGCGCTCTTGGCGAGGAGCTGCTCCAGCTCTCCGCGCAGCTGTTCGAGCTTGGTATCGAAGCCCCACAGGTCAACGGCGCCGCCCTGCGCGGCTGCCTTCTTCTTGGCCTTGATGATGCCCTCGACATCGCAGGCCTTCCGCACCACGGTCTTGGGCAGGTTCTTGTCGTAGAATACATCCGGCGGGGATCGGAGCAGGTCGCCCTCCTTGTAGCGGCGGAAGCGCTCGCACTCCTCGAAGCGGTAAAGGCGCCCCGTCATCTGGTCACCGCCGAGGACGAGCCCCGGCGCGTCGGCGTGCGCAGGGTCGTCGTCCCGGTTCACGCTCTGCCAGCCGTCGTCGAGCACGATGAAGCGAGGCGGCACGCCGGCATCCGCGAACTCGGACACGCCCTGCCAAACGCCGGCGGGATCGACGGTGAGGTAGAACGCGTCCCAGGTGCACCACCCGAAACGCTCGGCCATGGGCGGCAGGGCCTTCTCCTCGATCAGCTTGAAGGTGCCGAGGTGCACCCTGGCGGCAAGATATGCCTCCCTCATGACGACGTAGGGGTCGGTGCCGGCGTGGACGTAGGCGATGCGGCTGAAGTCAGAGCCCGTAACGGCCGGCGAGCCGCTCTCGGCGCAGAGCACGACACCGTCCTCCTCGTCGCCGGCGCCGTAGGTGGGGAAGATGGCGGAGCGGAAGCTGCCCTGCACCAGGGGGAGCACGAGGACGCATCCGCCAGGGCCGAGCTCGGGGGCGTCGAGGAGCACCCACTGCGTCTCCGGCTGCAGATCGCGGCCGCGCTCGCCGGCTCGCATGGTGCTCCACCACGTCTTGAAGCGGAACACGCTCAGGAACTTACGGCCATGGAGAAGGCCGAGGCGGCACGGCGCGCGGTCGGTGGCGTCCGGAGCGGTGAAGCCGAGGAAGGCGCCACGGCCGGTGGCGGCCGTCGCCTGGTCGAGCAGGTGTGGTGGCGCGTCGGAGCAGGACTTGTCGAACTCGAACGGTGTGAGGGCGACGTTGGATGGAACGCCAGAGAGGAGGACGGCACCGCCGACGACGAGGCTACCGTCATGCAGAGAGAACGCGAGGTTGGGTGATGATGCCATTGGCTACGTACGTGTGATTGCTGAACAAGGCTCGAACGGTAGATCGATGAACAATGGCTAGGTGATGATGCATATAAATAGGTAATAGAACGGAAACAAATCATGCAAATAATGGAGCATGATATCACATCTGATCTCGTCCAAAATCAAGGACGTGCAAAAATCCGGGATTTGAAGGAAGGTTTTTTGCGTGGAAATTAAGCCAGACCAGACATCTTTCCATGTAATTAAATTACGTGGAATTTGCATGAGTCAACAAATATTCTTTCCATTTTAGATTATGTATATTCCTCCGAGTTTTCTTTCTTCTCCTGCGTCTTTTCAACTTTCCTTCTCAAAACGACACAATTTACGCTGGGGCTGCCGCGCGCTCTCCTCCGGCCAAATCGCCGGATTTTCGTTGTGATCGATCAGGATATTGTTTTGTCAGGATCTCTTTTGTGTTAAAATTTGGTAAGAACTTTCTCACATTGATTTCACGGAATCCACGCATGCCATTTCGTAAAGCACAAGTCCAGGGGTCATGGTTGATTTTATTTTAGATTAAACAAAGTCAAACGGATGTACCCGAGTCTATGTCGTTTAGAAGAGCTGCCTGTTACCGGTATTGTCGTTCCTTGTGCTATCGTTGTTACCGCAGCTACATAGGGCATTTAAGCGTACGGGAGATATGAACAATGGCAAGCTCAATGATTTCTTGTCCATGGTTTTTCAGCCAGTGTCTTCACCTATCTTTAGAAACATGGGCTCACATATGATCCAGTGTACTAAAGAGCACGACGCAACACGCCATGTCTGTAGCCTGGTGACTTCTCTTCACAACGTCAGCCAAGCCGCGCCCATGTCGGAGTGGTCGCATCGCGAAGCAGAAGTAGAAGGATGGGGCTAAAGTTTAGAATGAGACAACGACGCAAGAGTTGTTGGTGTGGGTTTGTGGTCTTCTGCAAGAGGACCCAATTTTTTATGACAACACCCATGTCGCCTTCATAGACAAGTGTAAGACTCTCATGCACTGTTCAAGATATCTTCTGATATTCCGATAAATCGGCCGATTTATCGCTTCTCAGGGTTTGACCGACAAGATAAATTGGCCGATAAATCGACCGATATGCCGATAAATCAGCCGATATGCCGATAAACCGGCCGATATATCCCTTATCGTGGGTCGACCGATAAGTTCCCGATAAGCGATATCCCCAACATTGCTCTCATGTCGTCTGTTTACATCATGGCGTTTGGATACTTATGTGGAGAAGTTGAATAAGACCAAATGCCAAAAAAGGCAAGTGCCAAGATACGTGATATATGGTTCTTGGCTTATTGTTATTGTTGATCCGTCCGTCTCAAGTTGGTGTCGGTAAATGGGGGCCATTTATGCGACATTACAGCTTATTTGTGTTAGTGGTTGCAGAACTGGCGTGTTATGGGGTAGCCATTATGCAAGTGTTGTCTAGTTGTTCCATGTTTTGTAAATTTTTCGCATGTAGGGAAGTTTTGTTTGTTGCCCCTAAAAACAAGTTTTTGTGGTTTTTTATCCAGATTTGTATTGATGTGGTTTAATCAATAAAGCGTTGTTCCCTGTCAAAAAAAAGACTAAGCTCCTTGTGTTTGATCTAAAAATTATCTACATTCCCCTGTGCGACCCCTGCTTCAGTGGGCCCTACAGCATTGCGAAATATGGAGGTTAATATTTTATTACATCTCAGCTGACTCATGAAGACTTTACTTGAATTTTGGGATCTTTCAAAAAAAAAATCACATACTTGTTTTCATTTCCAAAAGACGGGAAATATATGAAATTTCCATACACAAGAAACATTGTGAGAAATATTCTAATGTACCTTTTTTTTGTAAATTTAGTTACATCTTTGGATAGTTATAAATAAAATATGATTAAATAAAACCTAGAAAATATTTTTGGGATTTATTAAAGGTCTATAAGGCTTTTATATAAAACATATTTATAAAGACAACTCCATTTTAGATTATGTGTATTTCTCCGAGTTTATTTAGTGTACTGCATTTTTTCTATTTTCCATCTCAAAGTGACACAATTTACGGTAAAGCAGCAGCCCGCTCTCTCCTCTAGCCACATCGCCGAATTTTTGGTGTGAGCAGGATATTGTTTTGTCAAGATCTCTTTTGTGTTGAATTTTGGTAAGAACTTTCTCACTTTCATTTCACGGAAACGAAGAACCTTGTGCGTGATTTCATTCCGCGCATGCCATTTCGTAAAGTATAAATCCAAATCATGGTTGAGTTTAGCATCGGCACCAAGTTAAAGTCAAATGGACATACTTGAGTCTATGATCTGTTTAGAGGAGATGCATGTCGCCTCTAGCGTTGCTCCTGGACTCCTGGTGTTGTCAGTGTTACCGCAAATACAGAGGGCATTTGAGGGTACCCGGGGGATATTAACAATAGCAAGCTCAATTACTCCTTTCCATGGTTTTTCAGCCAGTGCATTCACCTATCCTTACTACACCGGATTATATGGTAGCCCATGTTTCTAAGGAGGTGGTTGTACATGCTAGCATAGACAACACGCGACATTCGAGCAGTCGCATGGCGAAGCAGAAGTAAAAGGATGGGGCTAAACTATACGATGACACAATGACACATGCATGATTTGTTGGTGCGGGTTTGTGGCCTTCTGAAAGAGGACGCAAATTTTGATGACAGCACAAATGCCTCTTACATAGAAAAGTTTAAAACCCTCTTCTCGCCTCGTGACATCATGGCGTTTGGATGCCTATGCGTAGAAATTCAATAAGAACAAATGCAAAAATGGCTAGCACCAAGATACATGATGGATAGTTCTCGGCTTATTGGGTTGTTGTGATCGAATTTATTATGCTCGATGTCACCATTGACTTGTCCCTCCAAATTAGGTGTCAGTCGATGGGGGCATTTATGCGACATTGTGGCATATGTGAGTGATCGCGGAAACTGGAGTGTTATGAGGAGTAGCCATTATGCAATTGTTGTCTAGTTGTTCCATGTTTTTCAAGTTTTTCGCATGTCGGGAGTTTTTGCTCGTTGCGCCCCAAAAAACAAGTTTCTGTGGTTTTTTATCCGTTTCCTATATCAAAATGGATCACTTCTCTTCTTCTTAATGAATAGCCAAATCTCATTGTGTTCGCTCTACAAAAATACACATCCCCGAGTGACCTCATGCTTGTGTGGGCCCTAGTGTGTTGCCAAATATGGAGTATTAATATTTTATTATATCTCATTTGCCTCATGAAGACTTTACTTGAATTTTTGGGATCTTTCAAAAAAAAATCACACACTTGTTTTCATTTTCAAAAGAGGGGAAATAATATGACATTTCCATATACAAGAAACATGCATGGAAAATATTCTACTTTAATTTTTTTAGATTTAGTTCATATTTGGATATTAAGAAATAGACCAGAATTTAATAAGCTATATCGATTATTTTTTGGGGATTTATTAAAGGTGAATAATGCATATATAATAAAAAAAATTATAGAGTATTTTGTTTTCCTGTAATTTTTTCAAAAATTAAATAAGGCCATTATAAGTTTTTATACTATTAAATAAACATGGATACATTTAGTAGTCTAGAGAGAAAACAAAAAGCTAGTTTTTTATTGAGTTTTCAAAAAACAAAAAGCTAGTTAAGTGTCGCGAGTCAGTTGTATACGTGACCAGTTGAAAATCCCAACGACAGCTAAAATGGATTGGATGGAGTTTGTTTTTCACGTTTTTTCACTCCAGCCCAGGCCCAGCCTGTGGGTTGTGCTCCTGGCCTCCAGCCTGCTTCACGCATGCGTGCGCTGCGGCCCAAGCACAGCCCGATGGCCGAGCTCTGCTGACAAAGTCCAAAGTTCTCGCCATGGCGGCTGTACCTCCCATATTTTTTTTGTCCCACCACTGGCGGGATGCCGACGAGCACACCACGCCGTCCATGTCACGGCCTTATCCAACGTCTGTTGTTTCGCCAACAAGTATTATTCCTTGCTGTCCAAATTAGGTTGGGTATAATTTTTTATGTAGTCAAACCTGAATTTTACTAAAAAACATAGAGTTGTTACAGAATACAGTTTGAGACATGGGCACGCTACAAATCAGCTGCCGGTTTTCTTGAACCGATGAGACCACAAGGTTAGATCATCTATAGTGTTTGTCATAGTGGTGTTTGTGTTTTGGTTGATCGCCCTAAAAACCTTGGTGTTTCTTGCATCCACAAAATTTTCACATATTATGAGAGCGATTGAATTTCATATCGACACAGGCAAATTTGACAGGGGGGTCGCTGGGTCCAAATATTGCCGAAAGGAGCTAAGGATGGGCTGATGTTGATGGCGGCCCAAACTGCGGCGGCGTGGGGGCGGTCAAAAAATAGGCAAGTTCGGTCTTCAGGCGCGGACTGACATCGAGGGCATAAGACGAATTCAATGATGGTCTTCCTATGCAAGTTTGCCCGTTGAGCCTGTTGAGGTGGGTTAACCAGCCGAAGACCTTGAGCTTGTTGGGCACCCGCGTTGCCCAAATGAGGTTGGCGGTGGGGTCTTGCATGTCGTTGTGCGCATGGCGATGTGGGCGACCTTGGTGGAGAAGTTGGAACCGTCCAACAACAAGCGATGCCCAAATGATAGAGTCTTACAGACACGGCCGCCGGCCGATAGAAAGACACACAACTCGAAAGCACGACCTAGGCTAGAACACACTATATACATCTAAAGAGTATAATCATGGGGGGGGGGGGGGGGTAGGAGGCTCACCAGAGCTCAGCAAATGCTGGCCGTAGATAAGGAATTACGGTCGATCTCAGTCGTCCGATCCCGCGGTTTTTTTTTTTAACTGTGCTTGGTCCCACCTGTCATCGACTTGGTGGCTGGAAGATTCGGTGCAAATTGATTTCCTCGCAGCGGCTGGCCACCGCGAGCCGTCCGATCAGAGGGTGAAACCCCGCTTCGATCTGAGCCGTCCATCTTCTATGGGCAAAATAGTCATTTTACGCCTGGGATATATAAGCTGCGCCTGAAACCCTAGCCACCAATCCCGCGTCGCTCTCTCCACCAATCCCTCGCTCCTCTCTTGTCGCCCAATCCCGCCGCCACGCTCCTCTACGCCGCCGGCCGCCAATCCCCGCTCCATCTCTCCCACGCGAGGGGGCGCTGGAGAGGGAGCCAAGGAGCTGGGGAAGGACGGCGGCGGCGCTAGCAGGAGGCGGCGCTGGCAGGATACCGGCGCGTTGGTGCCGCGAGGAGGCATCGGAGGGGGAGCCGGGGCGCTGCGGAAGGACGACGGCGCGCTGGGGAGGCGGCAGCCGTTCCGTCGCATCGCGACTCCGTCGGGGAAACGCCGTCCTTCGCGCATGAAGGAGCTGGAGGCCGCGCTCCTAGCCGGTCATGGAGATGGCGAGCGGGAGCGACGGCGGCTGCTGGACGCGGTGGCGGCGGTGCCGCTAGCCTCTTCCTGTGTCGTCAGCCCCGCCTCTCTTCCCTATACGAAGGGCCGCAAGGCTCCATGACCGGTCCGTGGGCAAGGACGATGGACAGAAGGCAGCAGCCCGTTGGCCTCGCCCTGGCCTCGAGAGCACCTTCTCCCCAGCTGAATCCCTAGCAGGCAGCAGCCCGTTGGCTAGGTCCGTGGGGATAGCGAGCACAGGTGAGCTTCTTTCTTCTTCCTCCTCTCTCTCTCTCTCTCTCTCTCTCAATTCTTTTGATCCCCTTACAGCAGCTCTGTACCTGGTCGATGTAGCGGGAGCGCGGGGCCAAACATCAAGATGGATCTGCCGCCTCCCAATCACATGGTAATGCTTACAGGTAGTGATGCTTCCAGGCTATTAAGATTCTGTAAATTATGCTTTTTTGCAAGTCGTGCTTTGTGGCCATGCATAGAGGTAGAGGCATAAGCAGATTCTTAGATTGCTACGCCTAGCTAGACATGTTAAAATGGTTTGATTTTCGTACTGTGTATAATATTTGTCTCACAAAATTGATTTGGCTCACAAGTGTTGATCTGTTATGATTAATTCGTCCATTATAATATTTGATGCATCATTTCCTACCTGCTTTATAATTACAATTTTTGATGAAGGATAACAATAGTACGGTTTACAGTCTCTTCATGGAGTGTAAACAGTACACGCCATGAAGAGATTTTTTAATCCGCAGTTTCCAAGTTATCCTAATAAAAACTTCATATATTGATATGCTACTATAGAATTGCTTCCAACAAAGGCAAGCCACTAAAATGAGATAACATCAGTAAATTATCTTTAGTATTTATTTTCAAAATCATTTATCTCTCAAACCCCATTCATGATCCATTATCCTTATTTGCTCAATTGTGAAGAGATATTTCGAAGTAGATTGCATGTTGATAATTTTTGAATATTTTTTTCACGGGTAATTGCTAGGTTGCTCCACTTGCTTAACTTTATAGACAAGTTTCAACCACTTGGTTGTCATGTCAAGTTATTTGGTTATTATGTTACAAAGCGTCACTCCACATTAATGTAAGACTTACATGATAGTAGTTATGTAAAATTATACTATCTTTACTTGCTACCATTCAAAGAATCACTTTGCAAATCAGCAAACTCTTTTAATGCCTATAACATATAAGTTATTACCTGGTAGCCATAATATTATCACGGTAAATGTTTGGCGCTAAGAAACTAAAACCGCGACATTGACATGACAGCTGGTGGATGACTAAGAAAATCTCAACACATGGTAAGTTGGGATCTTGTTTTGAATCACTCGTCGAGATGAACTCAGCAGGAAGACATGTTGATAATCTGTTAAATAGATTGTGAGATGAATCATTTTGAACTTTCGAGTTTAGAGAATAATGTTGACGACGTCAGAATGAGATGTTTGATCTCCTACATTCATACACTTCTCCGTGTAGAGAAGTACCCATATTCAAAACGGCTGCACCTAAAAACAAAGCTAAGAAAGTTCTATGATTAGACTTTTTAGTGAAGGATGCCAATGGTAAAGTTTACACAGCTCACCATGGAGTGTAAACAATATCTTAGTAGTGAGTACTTCAATGTGGATAGCAATCAATTTGGGAGACTTCTAGCATTCCGATATTTAGCTAAAGAGTGTATCTTTTAGATATTTTAGACCAAAATTATGATTGTCTTATTTCATAAATCTAGTGTGAATGTTGAACGATATAAATAGCTTCATACGTTGGTGTGATATGAGTGCCTCTCTGAAGTTAAGAACAATCTGACCTAGCTATCGTTATATTCTTCCTTTAATTATTTTTAAAGTTTCATGTCCAGTGTTTTAGTACAAGAAATATACCAACTAGTAGACGAATACTATTACCAATATTAAAACCAAAGTGAATAAAGGTTGACTCCATGACACATTATTACCACTCACACATAATACATCATTCTTTCCCCTGTTCGTCTCTAGTATGTTCTCAAAGTTTTAAGGAGAGTGAACATATCTGACTTCCACTTTAAAAAGAAAAGAAGAAATGTTATATATTGCTAAATATAATATATAAAGTTCTAACAGGGGCATCATGACAACTCTAAATGTTTAGACTTTTCTAAAAAATACTAATAAATTGCTACTCTCGTTGAATATTTCATGGGCACCGTCCTCTTGGTGAATTTCAAAATCTCAAGTAGCGCGTGTTAAAAGAAAGGGAAAAGTAATATTTTAAATTAAGTTCATTAAATCATTTTGAACATATGACTATAAAGTAATAATTAGCACACTTAGCCAACGAATGATTTGATTCGATTGCCAGATTATTCAGTATGCAGAATCCATCAGTCTTTATGTTGGTTGCGGTGTTCCGAAAGATCTTGTTTGTACTATACAAGAAAAATGCTTAACACATGTAGAAAATATTTTATGACGAAAACATTCTATTCAACTTACCTGTGGCAAAACAAAAAATCTTATTGTGGCCCGAATCCATCTCATTTCTTACTCATCTGTTCATACATTTTGATAATTATTTCTTTAGTGTTTGTTTATTTAATTTATTATTTTCTGGAGATTTTATAGCATGGACTTAGCACGATGACTAGAGCTCTATTGAGACCGTTTTATAGAAGTCATGAGCACAAATGCAAAGACCGTCGGAAATCATTTGGAGTATTACTATATGCTCAAACATAAGATCCAACTTATGGAGAATGTAGGGCTTGTGGATACGATTTCATTGGGTCTAAAATCACCGTGCTCCCCCGGTGCATATCAAGCAAACTCTCACCGACATCTTCATTTGGACCTGATGACACCCCTCATGCACGCTGTCGTGGGGTTTGGGAGCATGGACTGTGATGGCCTTGTCCCACAAGGCCATCTCGTCTGTGACGATGCCACAAGGCCATCTTGTCTGTGACGATGCCAATGTCGTAGATGGCACATATGATGTCGTGGTGGGAACACGCAGATGCCTAGGGGTAGGCTTAGTCTAGGGCCGAACGTACGCTTGAGGATTCGGGGAGGGATTGCGCGATGGAGTCGCACACGAAGAACACTGCAAACACAAAGATTTACCCTGCTTCGGGGCCCTCGTGAGGAGGTAAAACCCCTACTGCAGCATCTATCCTACTTTGGTGTATTTCCCTCTGTATATGCAGTGTGTACAAATGCTCCTCGAGCTGTACACCTCTAAGTGCCTCTAAGTATGCCTCTAAGTATGCCTCTCATCACTGCTAAATAAGCTGCTAATCTCCAGAGAGGAGAGCTCCCGCGGGGGGAAATGAGCCCCAGGGCCTCGTGTCTTCCCCTATTGCCTCTCCCCTAGTGCTCTTTATATAGAGAGAGCCCAGGGGACACACAGGGGACAAGGGGACAAGAAGCACTATTCCAGGTACACTGTAGATGATGTGACCAATGGGGTCTTGTCATACTGTTCCGGCGTCACCACTTGTACTCTAGTCACATCCGGGGCACTGTAGCCACGTCCAGGATGGGCGTGGCCTGTCCTGCTCCTGTCCTTGTTTCTGTCTTCTAACACCGGTCTCCGGGATGAGGCGAGGCACAGCCGAAGTGATGCCCTTCCGAGATACCCGCGCTGGTACGTCCGAGATGTGGCCACCCCGGCCCATATGATTCCTTGCTTCGGTCCGCCCGTGCTGTGGCGATGCTGGTCCGCCCGAGATAAGAAGCGTCGGTCGATGCAGCTGCATGCGCCCTCGGTCGAAGGAGCGGCCTGCCTCGGAGCGAACCAACGCGAGGATGTTTCGGTACACCAAGGTGAAGGAAATGTCGGCCCACCCGGGGTTGAGGCGAAGGTGGCCTGCCTAGCCTGGAGAAGTTGGCCCAACCCGGGGCAGAGGAGGCTGGCCCGATCCGAGGCATCGGCCTGCTCCAAGTTGAGAGAAGCTCGGCCTGCCCGAGCTAGAGCAACCTTGGCCCGTCCGGGGTGAGTGGACCTCGGTCCAACCGGGATAGGTGATTCGGTTCGCCTGTGAGCGGCCGGTAACTCGGCGTCGCTCCGAGGTAAGACGAATTTCGGCCCATCCGGAGTAGGTGCTGGATAATTCGGTCCAGGATTGTTTTTTCTCCTTTCTCTTTATCTTTTAACTGCTTATTCACTATTTCTCTCTTCTATTAACTCAACCGCACCACCAACTCTGGGGTACCCGGGGTTACATCCCCGACATTAGTCCCCGAGGCTGCGGGGGACTCACAGAGTCGCGCGCAGACTTACCAAAATAAATAACTGTACCAGAAACCTCCTGCACCGTACAGCCTTGCCTTTCAGGCCAAATGCGACATCCGGTTGTCCGAGCTCACCCGAATCAACAACGAGATGGACAGTTTGCACTGGAAATATGTTGCCTGAATGGTCACCATTATATGCCGGTTCTTAGCCCTCCTGGCTTTTACCGAACTCGGATGCCACCAGCGTCGGCTAGCCCTCCTGGCTTTTACCGAATTGAGATGCCGCCAGCGTCGGTTAGCCCTCCTGGCTTTTACCGAATTGAGATGCCGCCAGCGTCGGTTAGCCCTCCTGGCTTTTACCGAATTGGGATGCCGCCAGCGTCGGTTAGCCCTCCTGGCTTTTACCGAACTCGGATGCCGCCAGCGTAGGCTAGACCGACATAAACCTGCAAGTATGTATCTGAAATATCTCGGTACCTCGGACTCTCTGGGCATATCACACATGTCTCGGTACCTCGGCCACTCTGGGCATATCACACATGTCTCGGTACCTCGGCCACTCTGGGCATATCACATATGTCTCGGTACCTCGGCCCCTCTGGGCGTATCACATATGTCTCGGTACCTCGGATGTCTGGTAGCCACTCTGGGCGCTTACCGCCATAGATGTCTCCAGCCACTGCTGGTTTGTCATAAGCATATCTCGAATGCCGGTTTTAGCCACTTCGGGCGTATACCGACATAGATGTCTCCAGCCACTGCTGGTTTGACATAAGCATATCTCGAATGCCGGTTTTAGCCACTTCGGGCGTATACCGACATAGATGTCTCCAGCCACTGCTGGTTTGACATAAGCATATCTCGAATGCCGGTTTTAGCCACTTCGGGCGTATACCGACATAGATGTCTCCAGCCACTACTGGTTTGACATATAACCTGCAAAAACATATCTCAAAGGTTGCCTCTGATTAACCAACACAGACACTGATCTGGTACACAGGTAATGCCATGATACATTGGCAAACAGAATAAACGACGATTTGGGATATGGAATGATGCCAGGATATTGTGACAAACCGAAGCAAATAGTGATTTGGGATATGAAATGATGCCGTGATACTATGGCAAACCGAAACAAACGGCAATCTAGAGAATACCGATAATGCCAGGGTACCTTGGGTAATTTGAGATAACCAATATAACCATGATACCTCGGATTTCCATTATAACCCGGATTACCAATATGACCCGGATTTCCAATATACCTCGGATTACCAATATACCCCGGATTACCAATATGACCCGGATTTCCAATATACCTCGGATTACCAATATACCCCGGATTACCAATATACCTCGGATTTCCATGATGACCCGGATTTTCAATATACCTCGGATTTCCAGGATACCTCAGTAACGAACATTCTCAACAAAACCGATGTCACCTTTCAACGTTAGTCCAACATACATATCATGAAGAATATTTAACGGGAACAACGATTATATTAACCTAGGCAAACCAGCTATAGCACTTAACAGAAAACGAATCTAACAGCAGATACTATGCTCAAAAAACTAGACTCGGTGTCAACCGAGTCCTCGAGTTACTTTTCTTATCTAGGAGAAGGTGTAAAACAGACTGGCTATCCAGTCCCCGGGTCAAGACATCTTGTCCCGGGTAGAACAACTAATCAAAGCAAGGTAGAAACGAGGGGCCAGTCCCCGAGTACTGTTTGAGACTATCTAGAAGCATGGGCAGACATATAAATGATACTTACACGGTCAGGTTGTTGGAGAAGTCTTAACTCGGATTTCCAAGTCTTAAGGAGAAGTCTTAACTCGGATTTCCAAGTCTTAACTCGGATTCTCCCAGGATACCTCGGACTTCAGAATAGCTCGGATTCCAGAACACCTCGGATTCCAGAATCAGCTCGGATTCCAGAACACCTCGGATTCTAGAATCAACTCGGGTTCCAGAACACCTCGGATTCCAGAACACCTCGGATTCCAGAACAGCTCGGATTTGCACTGTAGCCAACTCGAAAATGAGTCAACACACGGGGACGATGTCGAAGTTGAGTCCCCGCGTTGATGGCGAAGGTCCCATCCGAATTAATCCAGCAAGCGCCACTATCAGCCCCACGGTGGGCGCCAACTGTCGTGGTGGGAACACGCAGATGCCTAGGGGTAGGCTTAGTCTGGGGCCGAACGTACGCTTGAGGATTCGGGGAGGGATTGCGCGATGGAGTCGCACACGAAGAACACTGCAAACACAAAGATTTACCCTGCTTCGGGGCCCTCGTGAGGAGGTAAAACCCTACTGCAGCATCTATCCTACTTTGGTGTATTTCCCTCTGTATATGCAGTGTGTACAAATGCTCCTCGAGCTGTACACCTCTAAGTGTCTCTAAGTATGCCTCTAAGTATGCCTCTCATCACTGCTAAATAAGCTGCTAATCTCGAGAGAGGAGAGCTCCCGCGGGGGAAATGAGCCCCAGGGCCTCGTGTCTTCCCCTCTTGCCTCTCCCCTGGTGCTCTTTATATAGAGAGAGCCCAGGGGACACACAGGGGACAAGGGGACAAGAAGCACTATTCCAGGTACACTGTAGATGATGTGACCAATGGGGTCTTGTCATACTGTTCCGGCGTCACCACTTGTACTCTAGTCACATCCGGGGCACTGTAGCCACGTCCAGGATGGGCGTGGCCTGTCCTGCTCCTGTCCTTGTTTCTGTCTTCTAACACCGGTCTCCGGGATGAGGCGAGGCACAGCCGAAGTGATGCCCTTCCGAGATACCCGCGCTGGTACGTCCGAGATGTGGCCACCCCGGCCCATATGATTCCTTGCTTCGGTCCGCCCGTGCTATGGCGATGCTGGTCCGCCCGAGATAAGAAGCGTCGGTCGATGCAGCTGCACGCGCCCTCGGTCGAAGGAGCGGCCTGCCTCGGAGCGAACCAACGCGAGGATGCTTCGGTCCACCAAGGTGAAGGAAATGTCGGCCCACCCGGGGTTGAGGCGAAGGTGGCCTGCCCAGCCTGGAGAAGTTGGCCCAACCCGGGGCAGAGGAGGCTGGCCCGATCCGAGGCATCGGCCTGCTCCGAGTTGAGAGAAGCTCGGCCTGCCCGAGCTGGAGCAACCTTGGCCCGTCCGGGGTGAGTGGACCTCGGTCCAACCGGGATAGGTGATTCGGTTCGCCTGTGAGCGGCCGGTAACTCGGCGTCGCTCCGAGGTAAGACGAATTTCGGCCCATCCGGAGTAGGTGCTGGATAATTCGGTCCAGGACTGTTTTTTCTCCTTTCTCTTTATCTTTTAACTGCTTATTCACTGTTTCTCTCTTCTATTAACTCAACCGCACCACCAACTCTGGGGTACCCGGGGTTACATCCCCGACATTAGTCCCGAGGCTGCGGGGGACTCACAGAGTCGCGCGCAGACTTACCAAAATAAATAACTGTACCAGAAACCTCCTGCACCGTACAGCCTTGCCTTTCAGGCCAAATGCGACATCCGGTTGTCCGAGCTCACCCGAATCAACAACGAGATGGACAGTTTGCACTGGAAATATGTTGCCTGAATGGTCACCATTATATGCCGGTTCTTAGCCCTCCTGGCTTTTACCGAACTCGGATGCCACCAGCGTCGGCTAGCCCTCCTGGCTTTTACCGAATTGAGATGCCGCCAGCGTCGGTTAGCCCTCCTGGCTTTTACCGAATTGAGATGCCGCCAGCGTCGGTTAGCCCTCCTGGCTTTTACCGAATTGGGATGACACCCGAGGTATGCACTGCTCCATAGTCCATAGTACATGTCTCCTTCTTACTTATATATATATATATATATATATTTCATCGGCAGAAAAATGGTGCGTTTCAAGTTTCGATCGATCATGACACAAGTGCACTCACAATTTTGGAATCTTCAGGTGTAGCTCCTAGCTAGGACTGATTTGTCTATTCGCAGGCGTCCCCCTGGGTACGCATCCAACTGAAACGAGTGTTCCATTTCCTAATCCTGGGGAACATAACAGAGAAGATGTCCCTAGAAAATAATTGACAAAATCACCGAATCCCAGGTAGCCGTGGCACAAATCCCAGATCCAAGCCCACGCGTGAGCATAAACAAAGGGAACTGCGGGATGATTCCCTAGCCAGAAGACATGCTTCCCTTGGAATCAAGCTGAAACATGCTCCTCGAAAGAACGTGGCACATAGACCTCCTCCATGAGATCGTCGTTCAGGAATGCCGATTTGACATCCATGTGGTGCACCTGCCAGCCACAGTGCGCGGCGAGCGCTAGCAGCAGCCGATTTGACATCCTTGAGGCCATCTTGTCTGTGACGATGCCAATGTCGTAGATGGCACATATGATGCAAGGCATTAGAGAGTGGAGGCCCTTGTACCGCGCAACAGTCGTTGCCACTACCACATCTAGTGGAATCGCCCAATATCAATATGTTGTGTGTGCCTCTCGTAACATAAGAATGAACATTGTTTAACTGGGATTTCAACAGAGCATATGGCCTCGTGTGGCTGCTGCCAAGGATCAATTCAGAGGTCCATGTTTTATGGAGGTTTTTGCTTGCGCATCTTGGAACATATGGAAAATGCGAAATGATCCACTCTTTAGAGGAATTCAGCCAGCGTTTGGGAGATGGAAGATCAAGTTCCAAGGAGATATGCTCCTTCATCAGCACAGGGTCAAACCACTTATGGTGCGGCCACTCTTGGAGTGGAATAGAGACATCTTTGTATAGTTATGTATTCTTCTTTTCAATTTCAACCGCCATAAACTCTTCACCCATTTTTGAGGGCCTGTACATTTCCATCTGATATATATAAAATCCACACTGTAGGGGCTTCCCCTACGGTAATCCCCCTCAAAAAAAAAAGAATGAACACAAAAACATAGAGAAGAAAAATATAGCATTTGTGCAATCGCTGCTGGAAATGAAATAAGACAATAATAATATAAAAAAGACAGAACACAGGAAAATAATAATTTTACTAGAAGACAAATCATGCACAGAAAGAAAAACAAAAAAGGTGCCACAGGAGTGTAAGCCCCGTTCTGCTAATCCGAATAATCGGACCAAGTGAATAACTGTGAGATCAGCCAATAGACCCAGAGCCGGCCCCCTATGATTGGGCTCCACACTCGTCTCAGCCCGCCATAAACTCTTCACCCATTTTTGAGGGCCTGTACATTTCCATCTGATATATATAAAATCCACACTGTAGGGGCTTCCCCTACGGTAATCCCCCTCAAAAAAAAAAGAATGAACACAAAAACATAGAGAAGAAAAATATAGCATTTGTGCAATCGCTGCTGGAAATGAAATAAGACAATAATAATATAAAAAAGACAGAACACAGGAAAATAATAATTTTACTAGACAAATCATGCACAGAAAGAAAAACAAAAAAGGTGCCACAGGAGTGTAAGCCCCGTTCTGTTAATCCGAATAATCGACCAAGTGAATAACTGTGAGATAAGCCAATAGACCCAGAGCCGGCCCCCTATGATTGGGCTCCACACTCGTCTCAGCCCCCCGCCAGGCAGGGAGGGCTGGCCCATGGGCCGTCCACGTCTCCGTGGGCGCATCGCTGCGCATCAGCTCGGGGACTTTCCAGGGCCCAGCAGGCCCGCTCACTTCATCCTGTGGCGTCCTGCTAGTGCCGCTCCGCTTATAAACCGCGTCGAACTCTCTTCAGCTAGCGGTATGGGACT
Organism: Poa pratensis; assembly: GCA_947311845.1. Taxonomy (NCBI): domain Eukaryota; kingdom Viridiplantae; phylum Streptophyta; class Magnoliopsida; order Poales; family Poaceae; genus Poa; species Poa pratensis. The sequence goes on along the minus strand of CAMZMU010000057.1, from coordinate 57,659,862 downwards.
AAAAATCTCAGCGACCGGCGTGAGTACAACTCCCCATGGCCGATAAGTTCCTCCAGGCCCAGGCTGCTGATTGCTAGGGTTTCTCTCATGGCGACCGCTGCCGCCGCCACGCCGCGCCGCCGGCGAGGGAAGGGCCCCAACTCGGACCTCTCCCGCACGCTCACCGACTGCACCCGCCGCGGGGACGCCGCCGCCGCCATGGCCGCCTTCGACGCCGCCTGCGTCTCCGGCCCCGACGACCTCCGCCTCGCCGCCCACCAGTACAACCAGCTCCTCCACCTGCTCGCCTCCGCCTCCCACCCCGCCGCCCCCGCGGCCCGCCGCGTGTTCGCGCACATGCTCGGGCCGGGGCGCCGCCCTCCGAGGCCACCATCACCTCGCTCGCCCGCGTCGTCGCCTCCGACCCCGAGGCCGCGGCCGCCGACGAGGCCTTCGACCTCGTGTCCACCATGCGCGAGAAATACAACGTCGCGCCCCGCCTCCGCTCCTACAGCCCCGTGCTCGCGGCGTTCCGGCGCGCCGGGGAGGCCAGCAAGGCATACGCGGTCGAGGCCCACATGGCGGCCTCCGCCGTCTCGCCGGAGGAGCCCGAGCTCGGCGCTCTCCTCGAGGTCAGCGCCAAGGCAGGGGATGCCGACAAGGTGTATGAGTATATGCACAAGCTGAGGCGTGCCGTGGGCTGCGTGAGCGGGAGACTGCGGAGGCGTTGGAGCTGTGGTTCCGAGCGAGGAGGCGGCGATGGCTGGTTGGCCGAGTGGGATGCCCAGCAGGTCAGAGACGCCGTTGTGGCGAATGGCGGTGGGTGCCATCAGCTTGGGTGGCTTATGAATGGCCCGTGGACGGTGCAGCGGGTGACAGTTGGGGCGGATGGTGTGTGTGGCGGCTGCGGATTCCGCCTAGCATCTGTTGATATTGATATGGAGGAGACGAGGATGTTTGCTGATTCGGTTTCCGGGTTGGCCCTTGAGAGGGAGACCAAAGCAAATTTCAGCCAGTTTCAGGTGCATTTCCTCTGTCCCACTCCCATATGTTTGTCTTCCTAACCAACTTGGAGCATTGTACATTTTGTTAAATGTAGTTAGTTAATGTAGTTTACTTGCAATTGTGACAGTCAGAGCACATATTTTCTTGGTTGAACTTCAATTAGCAGCTGGCATTGTGTGATTAGTAATAACAAATCTGGGGAAACTAGACCTGAAGAAAGCGTGCCTCCCTGTTTTGTGCAGATAACTACTTGTGGTGGCATATTGTGGTCAGAATTTAAGTAGGCTTATACAATAAGCTTCTTGATTGATTTGCTTATAGAATCTGAACTGCTATTGTGTTTACACATTAATCATCCTTAAAACCTTGTGGGTTGGGGTTGCCATGTCTGCACAGTAATTGCTAGCTCCAGTAACTGGTCCTAACCTGTAGTCAGAGAAATCCATAGTATCATATAACTAAAGCATGGCATTCACCTGTCTAGGAACTAAGGTAGCTTAAGGAAAGCCAGAAATCATATTATGTTTCATATTTATTTCTCTGATGCTTGCATTTGAAAGAATATCCGTTTGTTGATTTAGAAGATAGTCTTGCTTCTTACAAGCTGAAAAACATGGTTGTATGACTTCTGTAGGAATGGTTGGAAGCACATAAAGAGTACGATACTATAGTCGATGGTGCAAATATTGCACTTTATCAGCAAAATTTTGCAGAAGGCGGCTTCAGTTTGGTTCAGGTCTGTGCATCATCCTACACTGAATTTTGACATGTTGCTGTCGCCAAAGAAGTAATCTGTACTAATTCATGTTCCATTTGTCATGCTTAATATAGAGCAGCTGGATGCGGTTGTAACAGAGTTACGAGATAGATATAATGGGAAATGGCCACTTGTCATACTACATAATAAACGCATCGCGAAGCTTATGGAAAATTCATCCAATAGGCATCTTATCGAAACTTGGAGAGCAAATGGAGCATTGTACACGTCGCCAACTGGGTCAAATGATGACTGGTAATCTTCCCCACTTGGATGTCCTTGCACTTGTTTGGTGTTGGTACATTGGTTCGAGATATTAATACAAGTTGAATTCACCTTCTTCTGAGTTGGAAGTGTATCTCTTACCATGTAACTGTGCATAAATTGACTAATATGTTCTAAATTTCTAATGCATGTAACTGTGCATAGATTGACTAATCATGTATAGTTAGATTATTGTTGATTTTCCTGTTATGTCTTAGGTTGTGCTAAATACATCAGTTATAACTTTTCAGGTATTGGCTATATGCAGCAATTGGATTGAACTGTTTGCTCGTGACTAACGATGAAATGAGAGATCACATATTTGAGCTCCTAGGATCATCATCCTTTTTCTACAAGTGGAAACAAAGACATCGGGTATGCACTGCAAAACTGGTCTATTTACACGATCTACTCATATTCCTACTACTTTATTAATGTGCTAATCTAATTGCAACTGCAGGTCAAGTACACTTTTATAAAGGAAAGGCGGTGCTTCTGATGCCACCCCCTTACTCTTCGGAAATTCAAGTAAGTAACAGAGTCAGGTTTGTCTAGAGCTTACTATCTTCTGTTGCTCATTCTATCTTTATTGCAGGAATCCGAGACCGGATCCTGGCATGTGCCAATTGAGGAGAAGTCCGGTGACGAGAGAGCTAGGACTTGGCTTTGTATTGATAGGACGGGTTTCACCAAAGAACCTCGTGAATCTCCTGTGGACAACGGAATTGTCCAGGTTTTATCTCCATCCGAGGCATCTTATGGAGCTGGGCAGAGGCAGCCTGAAGATCAGGCTTCACCAGTTACCGGCAAAAGAAAGGATAGAGATTGATTGACGGTGCCACCTTCTGTTGCCTGTGGGCAACTGGAGTGTGCCAGATTTCTGTGACGTGCTTGGTTCTGTGTCCCACCTTAGTAGTTCAGGAACAGGGATGCCGTGTTAGTGCCATCCCTGATTTGCCTGTTTGTGGGGCCGACAAGCATTGCAAACCACACCTACTTGTGTGCATTGTGCACCAAGTTGGTTCAGATTCATTGAGATTTTTAAGCAAAGAGAACTCATTGGTTCCAAGATAAGTGTTACATCCATAATCATATTTTACAACAGTGGGAAGTTAAACTTGGTTATACCCTTTTTTGTGTGCTGTAATTTTTCTCTGCAATGAAAACGTGAGTTGCATTCTGAACAAGAACGCTGTCCAGAATGTAGTAGGATATGATTGCAGTCACTTTCTGGAATGATACCAGCAGGAATTATAGTGTCTGCTGGTTAATTTGTTGTTACATCATGACCAGATACAGATGCAATATATTTTCAGGATTACAACTCTTAACTTCAACGCCTTCTAGCAATCACAAATTAGGGATAAAAATAACAGTCCTTGTGAACAAGGAGAAACTGCCAGTTTCAGAAATGTTAGTTGTTTAAAGAACACAACTTGGAGAAAGAAGGTGTGTCTACTTCGCATTATTATTTGAAAATGATTCACAAACTCGTAATAAGACAGACTGGATATACAAAAAGCTTATACTATCATAAGGAGACATAGTATGATGTACACGCAGCTAAATTCCAAACATTATTCAGAGGCTGAGCATTCAGGTAATCAAGACCTAGAAGTCTACATTTAGTTTCCGGTCGATGTCTGAGAACGTCTCGAAGAAAGCTTTGAAGTGCTTGTATGTAGTGTCAATGTCTGCTTTGCCACACATTTCCCGAACGCTGCAAACCAATTCAAAAGTGGTCAAACACTTGGCAATGCAAACACTGGATTGTAGGAAGAACAGCGACGGGGATGGAGTCAAATGGAAGAACAGCTTCGGCGAAACCCTGAATCCGCTGGAAAAAACCTAACGTTTCCGTCTACCCCCATAGACGTGCGTCGAAAGGGGGTAGCCCAGTGGAATTTTTTGCTTGGTTGTGTTAGGTTAGGCCATAGGAACATAGAAAACCAACTTTTATCACAAGTTGTCACAAGATTGCCCCCGTTTCGCCCGAAACGGGAGTTTTCAGCTATAAGTCCACACACTTAGTAGAGAGAAAGTGAAGCCGGTGATGTCGGGCACACCTAGGAGTAGATTCTTGGACATTTGAAACACACAACACACTTGTGTACATATGGTATGGCACAACCTAGGTTTGGGTGGGGTTCCGACGCTCCGGGGGCCCGCTTCGGCGAAACCCTGAATCCGCTGGAAAAACCCTAACGTTTTCGTCTACCCCCATAGACGTGCGTCGAAAGGGGGTAGGCCAGTGGACTTTCTTGCTTGGTTGTGTCAGGTTAGACCATAGGAAGGTGAGAAACCAAGGTCTACCCCAAATCAACACAAGATTCCATCCGGTTCGCCCGGAAGGGGAGTTTTCACCTCTAAGTGCAGAAACTCACTAGAGAGAAAGTGATGCCGGTGAACCCGCTCACATCCCGGAGTGCTTCCTTCCAGCGCTTGTGAGCCGTTGGATCAGCGGTGTGTGTTTCTTTTCAGGGCTTGTGAGCTGTAGTATGCCCAATCAGGAAGAAGCACACGGATCGTGTGCTTCCTTCCAGCGCTTGTGAGCCGTTGGATCAGCGGTGTGTTTCTTTCGAGCGCTTGGGAACCGTTGTATCAGCGGTGTGTGTTTCTTTTCAGGGCTTGTGAGCTGTAGTATGCCCAATCAGGAAGAAGCACACGGATCGTGTGCTTCCTTCCAGCGCTTGTGAGCCGTTGGATCAGCGGTGTGTTTCTTTCGACCGCTTGTGAGCCGTTGGATCAGCGGTGTGTGTTTGTTTTCAGGGCTTGTGAGCTGTAGTATGCCCAATCAGGAAGAAGCACACGGATCGTGTGCTTCCTTCCAGCGCTTGTGAGCCGTTGGATCAGCGGTGTGTTTTTCTTTTCAGGGCTTGTGAGCTGTAGTATGCCCAATCAGGAAGAAGCACACGGATCGTGTGCTTCCTTCCAGCGCTTGTGAGCCGTTGGATCAGCATTGTGTTTCTTTTGAGCGCTTCTGAGCCGTCGGATCAGCACTATCACGACCACTTCGTAAGCCATGCGACCCTATATATAGCCCACCTCCTCAGACAGGTTACTCACTCACACAAAACATTCCAGCGTCACTCGGAGAGGCATCTTTGGGCAACCAGCGGCAAGACGTCTCTGATGACCTGCGACCATTCCAAACGGTTGCAGATCATCAGAGATGTCTTGCCGGACGGTTGTAGATCATCAGAGACGTCTTACCGCTGCTTGGATCGAAGTGGCGCTCAAACACAAAACATTCCAGCGTCACTCGGAGAGGCATCTTTGGGCAACCAGCGGCAAGACGTCTCTGATGACCTACGACCGTTCCAAACGGTTGCAGATCATCAGAGATGTCTTGCCGGACGGTTGTAGATCATCAGAGACGTCTTACCGTTGCTTGGATCGAAGTGGCGCTCAAACACAAAACATTCCAGCGTCACTCGGAGAGGCATCTTTGGGCAACCAGCGGCAAGACGTCTCTGATGACCTGCGACCGTTCCAAATGGTTGCAGATCATCAGAGATGTCTTGCCGGACGGTTGTAGATCATCAGAGACGTCTTACCGCTGCTTGGATCGAAGTGGCGCTCAAACACAAAACATTCCAGCGTCACTCGGAGAGGCATCTTTTTTGCTTGGTTGTGTTAGGTTAGGCCATACGAACATGAGAAACCAACTTTTATCACAAGTTGTCACAAGATTGCCCCCGTTTCGCCCGAAACGGGAGTTTTCAGCTATAAGTCCACACACTTAGTAGAGAGAAAGTGAAGCCGGTGATGTCGGTCACACCTAGGAGTAGATTCTTGGACATTTGAAACACACAACACACTTGTATATATATGGTATGGCACAACCTACGTTTGGGTGGGGTTCCGACGCTCCGGGGCCCCGCTTCGGCGAAACCCTGAATCCGCTGGAAAAACCCTAACGTTTCCGTCTACCCCCATAGATGTGCGTCGAAAGGGGGTAACCCAGTAGACTTTTTTGCTTGGTTGTGTTAGGTTAGGCCATACAAACATGAGAAACCAACTTTTATCACAAATCGACACAAGATTGCCCCGTTTCGCCCGAAACGGGAGTTTTCAGCTATAAGTCCACACACTTAGTAGAGAGAAAGTGAAGCCGGTGATGTCGGTCACACCTAGGAGTAGATTCTTGGACATTTGAAACACACAACACACTTGTATACATATGGTATGGCACAACCTAGGTTTGGGTCGGGTTCCGACGCTCCGGGGCCCCGCTTCGGCGAAACCCTGAATCCGCTGGAAAAACCCTAACGTTTCCGTCTACCCCCATAGACGTGCGTCGAAAGGGGGTAGCCCAGTGGACTTTTTTGCTTGGTTGTGTTAGGTTAGGCCATACGAACATGAGAAACCAACTTTTATCACAAATCGACACAAGATTGCAAGAGAGACAAGATTCACATACAATACTTCCGAGAGACAAGATTCGCGACGTTATTTTATGTGGGTGGAGACCACTATTCGGCGTAGCTATATACATATAGAAATGAATAAAAACATATTAAACTTAATTGAGAGTAATAAATAGATACATAAAAATGAAGATTAGGGTAAAAAAACATGATGACTATTTTCAGCGAAACTATATACATATAGCTATTCGGTGTATCTATATACATAAAAATGAATATTTTTTTAAACATATTAAACTTAATTTACAGAACATTAAAAATAAAGAAAATAGGAAGTAAAAAAAAATAGGGAACCTGTGCCGACGGTTACCGTCGGCACAGATTTGTACAGATGCACGAGGAAAAAGAAAAAAAAGGAACCTGTGCCGACGGTACAACCGTCGGCATAGGTTGGTGTCGATGTCACCTTTTCTTTCACGGGGACCTGTGCCGACGGCTCTATTTGTGCCGACGGTGACTGTCGGGACAGGGTGTCTGTGCCGACGGGGATATCTGTGCCGACGGCCAGCTTCGTGTGGTGGCCTCGTAGACACCTGTGCCGACGGCCCCGATAAAAAACCGTCGGCACAGGTTTTGGCCGTCGGCACAGATGAGCTCTCCTGTAGTGATCAGCTATTTTCACAGTATAGTTGAACTAAAAATAAATAAAACTCTTGCCATAGATCATTGGTCAATTTAAGTGAAAGGTTCTACTTTTTTGACATATAATGCAAAGATAAATCACTAAAACTCAGTTAATCTGTGGCTTCCAGTTGTGGCTGAAATATTTCCAAAGGGGAGGTTTGACATGGTTGAGCTCAACGCCATAGTTGGTGGGTCCGTAGCTGCATTAGTCGGTGGGTATACAAATTTAAATAGAGGACGTCCAAAAAAAGAAAAATATAACCAAGCCCTCAACTTTCATTGAAAGGGTCCTAACAAGGTTACATAAAACACAAGGAGTCCACCGACGTCATGGTTGAGCTCAACAACACGACGCAGCGTTGACTCCAGCGACGAAACCACTTGGAGGTAGGCCCACGTCGCACGCTGTGGCGGAGCGTAGATCCTCCAAATAGGCACACCAACTCGAAGGAAGAAGAGGCTCGAGCGCAACCAGCGCCCGAGTGCGAAGTGGGTCCAGCAGCTGCCGGTAACAGCAACGACATGTTGTCGCTGTATCCGGCCTCCACGCGAGACCACCACCAGGGCAAGATCCCTCCATCGAGCAAATCCTCCTCAACATAAAGCTAGACACCTACTAGGGCACCACCTACGGAAGCTAAGATTTATAGAAGGGGGCGGCCTCCTTTCCCCCTCCACTCCAGCCAGCGAAGCCGCCAGAGGGAAGTGGGAGATGAGCAGGAGATACTTTGGCGACTCTCAAAATTGGAAGAGGGAGGGAGGAAATAGAAGAAAATGTGTATATTCATGGATGCGTTCAGAAGTACAACATGAGAGAGCCTACTCTGCACTTTAGGAAGGAGCGAGGGTGACGTCACATAAGCACAACATAAATGGGATACCCATGCTAATAAACACATATATTTTCTACTTTTCATAAATAAATATATTTTATTTTAAAAACATATTTCCATGAAATGTTTTATATAACTTTATACTTTAAATCGGTTTAATAAGTCAAAAATCACTTTTTGTCTAGTTCTAAAAATCCATGGAGTTTAGAAAATTTGTTTGCTTATATTGGATAAAATGTGCACATCAATCAGGAAATTTTTTTGTCACAAGTTAACTTTCTTATACTACTTTGAAAATATGCACGTCTATAAAAAAATAATGGCCTATGAAAAAAATTCACGTATCTCATAAGATTTGTGTATGTATTTCAAAATAAATGTTCATGTATTGAGAGCGATTGCTAAAACACATACTGCGAACACCACTAATATCTGTTTCAAAGCTTTTAGAAACTTGTAATTTAAAATTTTAATCTTGGTATCATTTGAAGATTGGTGTGAGTAGACTTTGTTCTAGTGGTCTGATAGATGCTTTGGTTGTTGAGGGCAGATATGAACCTGCTCTGCTCCGTCTCCGGACGAAACTCAGCAAAGAAACAACTCCCTCCGTTTTAAAATACTTATTTTGAAATGAGTGTATCTAGATGTTTTTTTTTTGTTTAGAGACACTCATTTGAAAGTCAAATATTTCAGAACGGAGGTAGTAGTAGCAAAGTGCTAGGGTCGTATATAGCCAACCTGAATGCAAACTTTTTATTTGATTTCCTATGTCGTGAATTTACTGTTCAGAACTTCAGATTGACTGGTTTTGACCCTATGCAACAGAAAAAGACTTTTTTTTTCTGCGGGGAAAAAAAAAACTGGTTTTGGACTTTTGACCTGTTTTTTCTCGCTCGATCCCCTCTGCTTCTCTCTTCCTTCCAGCCGCACCTGAGCCAGCGCCGCCGCCGCCCGTACAGTCGCATTCCTAGCTCCGGATCGCCCCTCTCCGGGGAGGTGAAGCCGACGAGGTCCCCCAGCCACTCGAGGACGTCTCCGCGGGTCTGCCATCAAATCATGAGTCATACGTGAGTTGTCGCCACTGAATTCGTTTTGTGGAGGAACGATTGGTTCCGACGAGGTCCCCCAGCCACTCGAGGACGTCTCCGCGGGTCTGCCATCAAATCATGAGTCATACGTGAGTTGTCGCCACTGAATTCGTTTTGTGGATTTCTCTAGGTCTTAACCAATAGTCCAGAATGATAAGGCAAAGGTATAGTTTGCAGTAGTATAAATCTGGCTAAATCAAATGATTCTGCTTGAACTATCTTTGATCATAAGGATTATATATAGTACTCAATTTAGAATATGCATTGATACAAAGAGAGACCAACTTAAAATTTAACACAGAGAAGTAACGATGCTTTTTAAGAGCTAAAAAGCTTCTCTGGAAGATTTACTTGAAAGCTCAAAATAATGCATCATCCTGGAGCATATGGTTAGAATTGGACAAAATAATGGGCACAACTGAAGACAAACAATCTTTAGTGAAAAACCCTGCCGTTCGTAATTGCTTTAGGCTCTCTAGCTCTCGTGAGGGATTGTGCATGAACCTGCTTAACCATCAGCATTAGCCATCTGTGCATTGAATGATATAGCATAATAGTGAAGAATGATGCAACAGTCTAGATATTTTGTTGATATCTGCATCCAAAAGAGAGACTTCACTTTATTGCAGATGTTGCATCTCCCTTTTGTATGCAGCTATAAATCATCGCTCATTAACATCTTTGTGTATGATATTGTTTTGCAACTGTGGTAAGCATGATGCACTGAAACTTTACTACTGCCTTTCTAGGCAAGTTAACATGTAGCATGGCATTTGTTTGTCAATGTTTGGCCTATTTGTACTTCCATTCTTCCATTCATCAGCTACAGTGTTCACATTGTGTACCTTCTTCAACATACCAGCTTCTTGCATGGACAAATATGTGGATTGTGCTGTGTTGGCTTTCAGATTTCAAGCTTATTTGCTACTTCCGTATGTACCAGTAACTATCCGTCAGCTTATTTCGTAAAATAGATAATTTCCTATATTTTGAAGGATTCTCTTAGATAACCAGATCACATAGTGTTTTAAAAGACAGTACAACAAGAGGACTGTTTCTACTTTGCACACTGTTGTTGAGTTTTGTTTGAAGGCACATACATACATATTTGTAAGCATATATCTATTATTCTAGTCTAGAACAGAAGCGTGTTGCACTCTTTTACAGTAAATATTTAGCTAATCAATTTGTAGCTTTGCCTAGAAGTAAAACAACATATTCCCTTTAGAATCTCTCTTGAAATCTAAGCCTGTCAATTTTCATGGCAGAAAGGTTGTATTGTGCTGGGGTGACATTGTGAGAGTCTGGAAAGATTGTTTTACTGGATTTCGGAAGATTCTTAATTGAAGCACAAACTTCTTTTTGAGCTTTACCCTTGTTTATATGACGTTTTTTTATAGCAAAAAGTGGACTGTTATCCTAGCACAAGGTGTTGCTACTACCTGTCGAATACACCTGCCCGTGTTATTCATAATTGCAGGGCAATATTATGATTATCCAATTTCTCCCCAAAATACTCCAGAATTCTGTTGTTAAATCTGTCTTCTCTGCAGTATGTCTTTATTTGGTCGTATAGAAGCATTTGTATACAAGAAGTTGGAACACGAAGTATCTCATAAGCTGTCCAGTAAGGTTAAATATCCAACTACAAGCAGTTTTACCAATGCAGTTCCATCTGTGGCGCCACCGTTGTGGTGGATACTATGTCTGTTAATCAGTGTAATCGTTTTGATAAACATACTATAACTGGGCTCTTGCAGACTTACCTAGTCACTGCAACCCTCTCACTATTATGGGATCACTCCTTTTGTCAAGAATACATTATTTTGAAATTTTTAAATAGAATTAAGCTCAAGTATGTAATTTTAGCGGTAGTGCAACCGAACACGATAAGCCTGAATTCTGTAAAGGATTATTTTGATGAGATCTGCTATTATCGGGAAGGAAAATTCGTTGAGAAAATGATTTGGCAGATTGTACAATTGAGCCTGTAAATTTTGGTCTCGTGTCTTATATTGATATAAGCATTTAAATTTGTAGCTATAATTGTGTATTTGGCCATTCCTTGGGGAGAAAATTTTCTGCAAAATCGTTAGAGTGCTTAAAGTCTCTTGACAATTACCAGAGATGTACATGTTGTTCCCACTATATACTGAAGAGGTATAAACACTTGCTAAGGCTGAGCTTGCTCTTCTAGAGCTGTGCTGTTCTTTTCCTTGCTACCGCAGAAATGGAAGACAAGTGGGACGTTGTCTAAAGGAAGTGGCTGAATGTGGTTCTGAAGTGTGGGAGTTGCTGTAAATGGACATGGAAGAGCATGCCCTGAGCTAACAGTGAAGCCGTTGAGTCAATTCAGAGAGGATAGTCGTATGTACTGAAACTTTGAAGGTGGTTGAACTGAAGAATTAAAGGGTGATGTGGGCTACTTCCCTTTTCTTGACAGTCAAACAAGAGCTGATCGCTGACAAACTTTGTGGGAATGGTCTCATAACAGTCCAAGAGTTTCTGTAATCAAGTTTGCTGGCAAGTGTCTAGTCAATATTTTATTTGTTCCCCATGATTATTGCTTGATGGTGCAATAGGCATTGTCTGCCAAATGGCACTTAAAGAGAACTCTTCTGAACTAGAGGGCAATGCCATTAGTTAAAGTTGCCGTCCAAGCACACCTTCCTTGACCTGGTCCAGACACTCCTTAGTAAGCAAGTTTATAACTGGAAGCACCACGGCAAAATGAAAGGGTCATCACAAACTAAGCATGCATCACACTCTCAAACCTACAGCCTAAACTAAGCCCTTTATTTCTTTTTCCCAATGGGTTGCTGCTTTTCATGGGGATGTTTGTTCCTGTGCTTAGTGCACTCCATGTTACTGGGTTGTTCGGGCTGCTTGATGGAGGAGAAGGCCGCCCTCACTGCGAGGTCCCCAATTCATGGGGACAGAGTCATGACTGCTGCTCATGGGAAGGGATCGCGTGCAACAACGGCACACGACGAATATCGCGTCTCAAACTTTACCAATTCTACAGTCCAATCCCTGCTCCCGTGAGAATTGAATGTCGGAACATGAACTTGGAGATCTTTTCTTCGTTTCCAGAGCTTCAGCTACTGGTTTTCTCTGGAAAAAATGCTTGTCTACAAAATATCAAGGGTATGTAACTCGTGTTACATGCATGCAACTCTACTTTTATTCTTCCTATGATTTTGATTGCAAATAATCTTATTTTGAAGCAAACAATTCCTCAGGTCTCCAAGGATTGAGTAAGCTCAAGTATCTCGACCTCAGCTACAACAGTTATGACGGGAGTATCCAAGGATCTGTCGGCAAATTAGTTTCTCTGGAAGTTATAAATCTCAATGGAAATGGCATTGATGCTCCTCATAAAACAGGTACTGAAATGAACAAATCTGCATTCTCTTTTCAGTTGGTGCATATTTTTTTACTTGCTATAAGGCATGTATACATGACAGATTTCAGAAATTTCCGTAACCTGCGAGAATTGCATTTGGGATCCAATGGATTGAGTGGTAGCCTCCCAGCATTTCTGTTTACAGTTCCAGGTCTTGAGTACCTGGATCTTTCAGATAACCGCTTTGAAGGATATATACCTATAAACTCATCTTGGAGCCTAAAGCATTTGGATTTGGGGGACAATCAATTGAGTGGTAGACTCCCAGCATCCGTATTTACACTTCCAGGTCTCGAGTACCTGGATCTTTCAGTTAACCGCTTTCACGGACATATACCTATAAACTCATCTCGTAACCTACGAGAATTGCATTTGGAATTCAATCAATTGAGTGGTAGCCTTCCAGCATCCTTATTTACACTTCCAGGTCTTGAGTACCTGGATCTTTCAAATAACCTCTTTCAAGGGCAAATACCTATAAACTCATCTTGGAAGTGTGCCTCAGCGCTTCAAACTGTCCAGTTATCTGGAAACATGCTAAGCGGGAAATTTGATTTCTTCTGGCTGAGAAACTGTACAAAACTCAAAGAGATATATCTGTCAAGGAATACTGATTTGGTTGTTCAAGTGAAACTAGATGGTTGGGTACCTAAATTTCAATTGAGAAATCTAATGCTCTCTTGGTGTAACCTTGACAAGAGCATGATTACAGAGCCACATTTCCTGCACACACAACATCATCTTCGGTTTCTTGATTTGTCCAACAATAATTTGCCAGGAAGCATGCCCAATTGGCTGTTAACAGATGAAGCGGCACTTGCGTACATGGATCTATCAAATAACTCACTGGTCGGATCATTAGATCCGATTTTGCAACAGCAAAGTAATCTTCAACACCTGAACGTATCTTTGAACCATGTTGAAGGACAGCTGCCAGCTGACATTGGTTTGATTTTTCCTAATCTGGTGATTCTTGATTTTTCCCGCAATGCTATTTCTGGAACAATACCACCGTCTCTGTGTAACCTTGGCAGAATACGACTTGTGGACCTGTCACACAACAAATTTACAGGAGAAGTACCGTCTTGCTTGTTCAGTTGTATTGAGTTGACTATATTGAAGCTCTCAGTCAATAGTCTCGGGGGCAAGATATTTGGTGGGGCTAGTGACCTGTCTAACCTGCAGGGAATATACCTAGACAACAACAATTTTGAAGGGACTCTCCCTGGAAATCTGTCCGGTAAGATTGTAAACGTCATGGATTTACGTGATAACAAGTTGTCTGGAGAACTCGACACTTCATTACGGGATCTTCCGGGACTGGCATCTTTGAGCCTTGCTAATAATGGTTTAACTGGTGACATTCGCCCAATTTGTGCATTGACAAGTTTTCAGATGCTAGATCTGTCAAACAACTACTTTACAGGGCGTACTCCAAACTGCAGCATTTTCTTACCTCTTCGGTTTCTGAGTTTATCTGCGAATTCACTGTCGGGCATCCCAGGTGTCTTTTATGAGAGCGCCAACATTGCAGCTTTGGATCTCAGCCAAAATCAGTTCACAGGTGACCTTGAGTGGACACAAAGTCTTTATCAGATAAATGTACTTCTGTTAAGCAGGAATAAGTTTGGAGGGGCAGTTCTCTTCAAATTTGTGTCATCTCCAGGAGTTGAGTATAATTGACATCTCGGACAACAGGCTTTCGGGTTCCATACCACCATGTATTGGTGGCATTTCATTTCATTACCTTGATGCTAACTTATATGAGTGGCCCACAGCCAGTGGTGGTCTCTTTGTAGACGCGTTTGATGGTATGGTACTATGGTCTACGGGTATAGCAGTAACTATGACCTCCAAGGCTTCACCTTCACAACAAAGGGCAATAGATACACATACGGACCCAACTTCTTCCTATCGATGTCTGGAATTGACTTATCGGCAAACATTCTGTCAGGTGAGATTCCACAGGAAATTGGAAATTTGAGCCACATCAAGTCTCTCAATTTGTCAAATAATTTGTTTAGTGGAGCGATTCCTGCAACCTTCGCTAACTTGAGCGCAATCGAAAGTTTAGACCTATCAGAAAACAGGCTGAATGGATCAATACCATGGCAGTTATCTCGGCTATCATCATTGGAGGTGTTCTCTGTGGCATTCAACAACTAATCCGGATGTCTACCAGACTCTGGTCAGTTGGGCTCATTTGATATGGACAGTTACAAAGGCAATAGTAACCTTAGATCATGCACTTCCAGTTCAGGTCCCGTGTCACCAAATGGTACTGTAGGAAGTGCGCCTAATGATTATGACCCGATTCTCTACGTCGTCACTGCCGTTTCATTTGTCTTGCATTTTGGGCTACTGTCACATTTGTATTCTGCCATTCCTTTGACTGCATATTGTACTCAAACTGTAATGCCGGTGAACAACGATGATGTGCAAACAACCCATGCTCATTACTTTAGGATTTTCCTTTCTGATTATGCATGTATTTTGTAAAGTGCGCTATCTACTTATATTCCAAAACATATATCTAGTATTAAGCCTGGAACAGAAGCATGTAGCACTCTTTTACAGTGAGTATTTGGCTAATCAGTGTGAAGCAAAACAGCTTAGTCCCGTTTTGTTGGAAATCTCCGCAGAAAGCTAAGCCTGTGTCGGTTAAAGATGTTTTTATAAATGCTGCAAACGTATTGTGGGCGATGGGAAAAAGACTCGCTTCTGGGAAGACAGTTGGATTGGTCACAAACCACTATGTCAAAGTTTCCCACATCTTTATAATATGTGCTATAATTATCATGTTACAGTCCATAAAGTTTTTACTAGAGAACCTGATTGCTTAAATTCAGAAGATTTCTTAGAGAAGAAACCAAAGATATGTGGATTAATTTGTTGGAGGTTTGTAGTAGAGTAAGCATGTCAGAGGAACCTGTCCTCGCTGCTAACCAAATCAGGCAACTTTTCGGTTAAATCTTTCTTTGGAGCGGCTTTGTATACCTATCTGACTGTAAAAAGGGTTAGTTTCCCTTATAAAAAAATTTGGAAACTAAATTTGCCTCTTTAAATTCTGGTTTTTTGTTGGTTGGTGATCAAGAATAAGGCAAACCTACTGCTGGAAAGAAATTGAACCCTTTAAATTCTGCGACAAAACATAAACACTGGAGTATTTATTTTTTGAATGCACGCTGGCCAAATATATTTGGGGTGTTTTAATTTTGGGTTGCGCTTAATACGCCATGTATCCCGTCATGTTTTGGGTGATCTATACAATGTTTGGTTTAATTCCTTTTGCTGGTCGAGATAGGGTAGCTGTAATGTTAGGATCTATTGCTACCATCCAGGCTATCTGGAAAATAAGAAATAAATCTTGTTTTCAGAATATAAGACCCGGGGATCCTACAAATGTTATACTACTCGCATGCAGTTTATTAATACTTGGGTGAAATTACAGAAAACAGGCTGTGAAGGCTGCTATTAGAAGGGACGAGCTCTTACACATTCCACTTGCTACTACATCAAATGACTGCTTTCTAAATAGTAAAAACTTGAATACCCCTAATTTGTCCCCAAACCCAATTATGACCGTGGCCAAACACAAATAATTGCAGTTTGTACTAAACTTTTATACCTTTAGAAATTATTATTTTGCATACTATATTATTAACAAGTATGCTTTTCTATTACATATTTTGAATACTTAACCACATAAAAATGTTGCTAAATATTAGTTGCAGTGTTACATGTCATGAAATTGTAATTTATATCTTCAAATAAAACTCATGTTGTTCAGGATTTAACTTGTATTTTGTAACACAGTTTTCTTCTTGAATTATTGTTTTGAAAGCTACAGACAATTCGTACTGGTTTTTTTTCTTAATTTAATGTATACCACATTTGTTTTTAAATTATTTTTTGACAACTATATAAACTATATAGTCTGTTCGTATTTGTGGTAAATATCTCTATAGCGTGCGACCTAACAAATACATTAAGGTGGTTTCTACTATACGATTAGGTACACATAATTACACCAGGGATACATAATTGTTGAAACTTCTAGAGTAACTCACTTGGCAAGGACATCTGTTCTAATACCCAACCACCTAGGTTAAACTCCTCGCACGCAAGAAAATTTGGTTTTTCTTATTTGAAAAAATCATATTGTGAGGGATTCTCCCGCAGCTTTCCTTATAAAATTAAACTATTGACATGTTCTTTACTATAATTTGTGCGAAAATTGAAGTGGAGAGTTGATGTCGTGCGTGATACGTCTAAAACGTTTCTATAATTTTTGATGTTCCATGTTTATTTTATACTAAATGCTATATGTTTTATTTACACTTTATATCATTTTTATGCAATTTTCCGAGACTAACCTTTTAACAAGATGCCAGAGTGTCAGTTCCTGTTTTCTGCTATCTTTTTGTTTCAGAAAACCTAGTCGGGAAATATTCTCCAAAAGACATGCCAATTTACGTGATCTATTTCTACACGGGAACGAAGACACTACCCAGAGGAGAGGTCCACGGGACAGCCTGGGGGGAGGGAGGCGACCCCACGACACGACCTGGAGGTGGGCCGCACCATAGGGGCGCCTGACCCACCAGGTGCCTCCCCGACGCTCCCCTTTCGCCTATAAATTCCATTATTCCTGAAAACCCTAAATACCCGATCAGAAATCCACAAAAAATTCCGTCGCCGCTGTCGTCGTCAATCCTAGTTCGGGAGGGTTATGGAGTTCTTCCCGGCACCCTGCCGGAGGGGAGATCATCACTGGAGGGCTCTACATCGCTATGCATGCCTCCGGAGTGATGAGTGAGTAGTTCTCCAAGGGACTACGGGTCCATAGCAGTAGCTAGATGGTAGTCTCTCCACTTTGTGCTATCATGTTTAGATCTTGTGAACTGCCTATCATGATCAAGATCATCTTTATGTAATGCTACATGTTGTGTTTGCTGAGATCCGATTAATTGTGAAGTTATGATCAAGTTTGTTCATCTACTTATATACATGTCACTGCATGCTCTCTGTTGCTAGTAGATGCTTTGGCCAAGTAGATGCTAGTGACTGCAAGAGAGAGTATTTATGCTGCGTCTCCAACAGACCTCCAAAATAACCCGTACGCGGTAAAAACCGCTTTTTTACTGCGTCGGGGGCAAATAGTGTGCTCCAGCAGACGCTGCATAATCCAGCGCGCGGTAAAATTGATCCAGCGCGCTGGCGATTGCGGCATCCAATGCTAGAAATATGTGTGCGCCGGATTGTGCGCGCTGGACACTCTGGACAACGCGCGCGAATATCAACTGCCGTTCGGAAGTTTCACTCGGACTCTTGTTGCCGCTGGGGGCCTCTGTTGTCTCGCTCCGGTGATATGAGCTCATCGACGGTGCACTGCCCCGCCACCACCGCATCCCTGCCTCCCCCTAGAGGCCCAGCAGCTGGAGGAGGCGCTCTCCCGCATCCTTTGCACTGAGGCCACCGTCCCGAGCGTCTCCCGCAAGGCCGCCGCCATCTCCGGTGAAATCGATGATGAAGGTGCGCGTCTCGGCGTCGGGGTGCCTGGCCACAATTTCCGCGGCGACCGCGGTGAGCTTCTCGGAGATGCTGCCGACGAGGATGGTGGCGGCGAACTCAAGGGCGAGCGCGCTTGTCGGCGCCAATACCGTCCGATGCAGGCCTGTCTGGCGGGCTCGAGATCACCGATCGGGCAGGCGGGCCCGAGATCGGCGGTCGGGTGGCGGAGGGGGGCTGGACGGAGGAGGGGGCAGAGGATGGTGGCGGAGGAGGAAGATGATAGGACCTGATGGCTTTTTCATATTTTTGTTTAAGGACTTTTCTGCAACACTTTGGACCTATTCGTAATTCAATTCCTAGACTCTATTCTCGCACGTCTATTTTCCTGCATCTGGTAAAGAGCTGCCAGTAGCGCGCTGTATTTTTAGGCATCTGAAGAACCGATATCGACCGCGCCGCGCTTAAACTGATAAAATGGCGTTGTAAAACATTTTTGGGGTGCGGTGTTGTTGGGGGCCTGTTGGAGATTATCTTACTGGATTGGAACACAATATTGGCCGTTTAGGGCACCACTAAAACACCCAGCCAGCAGACACAATATTTTTTGCTGCCAAAAAAAAAACACCCAGCCAACACCATAGCAGTTACAGTAACAGGAGCATCCAGATCAGCGAGGCGCTTCCTCCACTAATCCAGCCAATTAACAAGATGAATATCTTCAAATCAGCGTCAGCAAAAGAACACCCAAGAACTACCCACTGTAGGTACCACAAGCGTTCCCAAGCCATCCAGATTGTATCTGTCCAAATCGTCGTCTTGCGGAATGTGGAGGGAGGCAGTGTAGGAGCCTCTGAAGATGAAGAAGAGTGACAGTTCTGCAGTCCATGCTATTACGAAAGAACTACGCCCAGACTGAAATATGTAGAATCTGCCATTACAAAAGACCAAAGGGCAAAATTAAATCATAGAAAAAAATTGTTTCACTGTCAGATCAACCGCATCATCTGGTACCAATTGTGTGCAGTTTGGGCGAAAAACTAATTGCCAATTTGCAATGTATTTTGCTTCCTCTTAGAAAACAGCAGTAAACTAAGATATCTCTTGTGCGTTCCTTTCGCAGGCCAAACTTTCAATGTCATTCAATAGATATCATATCCAAAGCTCCAGAACTAATACCAGTAGTAATAGTACGATTTCTCAACCTTAGAGAAGTATATAAGTAAAAAAGAAGACATAAGTTCACTAGCTAATTATTTAATAAACTGGTTACAGTTGTTGGCTTATTGCACTGTATCATCAAGCAAACATTGCAAACGGGATAAAGCACAAATAGGGTGTTGCCAGGTAGATATTATGTAAGTTACAAGACTTGCTATTGAAGGATGTTCTCATGATCTTCATTCATATTTATTAGCTTTTCGAGGGTGAAGACTGTGAAGAATATTCCAATGAAAACTTGTGTGTGTTGACATCGGTTTATGAAAGCAAGACCATGCTTAGAAAGTTAGAATGCTCATGAGCAGATAATAAAAGTAATAGTGAAAAATCATTTTTCTTGGGTCGGGCTATCAACCTTCAAGATATAAATACAGCAGCCGGTAAACAAAAGAAGCTTGCTGAGCGGTGTTAGTTAGTTAAGGCAAAGTAAGGCTTAGGACCAAATTTAGAAGAATTATCATGAAAGTTTTAAGAACATTCATTTATTCAAGCCCAGCGGAGTTACTGCAAATATTAACCAGCAGCTCAGCACCAAGAAAAATATTTTGTACTTAGTATGTTATTATGCCTCTAGCGGACCAAATAAAAAACATACTGAAAAGAAGACAGACTTAAAAACAGTATTCAGGGCAATTTTACGTTAGAAATTGATAAGCATAATACTACCCTATAATTATGAATAGCACATGCAGGTGTATTGAAAAGGTAGAAATAACACCACTTGTTAGGATAACAGTCCATTTCTTGCTAAAAAATTATCATAATAACAAGGGTAAAGCTCAAAAAGAAGCTTGTCTCTTAGGTAAGAACCTTCCAAAATCATGTAGAAAATAACTTCCAAAATGTCACCCCAGCACAATACAACCTTTCTGCCATGAAAACAGACAGGCTTAGCTTTCAACGGAGATTTCCAACAAAAGGAATAAGTTCCTTTGCTTTTAGCCAAAGCTACAAATTGATTAGCCAAATACTTACTGTAAGAGAGTGCAACACGATTTTGTTCTAGACCAGTGTAACAGAACTCAGCAACAGTGTGCAAAGCAGGTGGGCGGGTTTGGCTTTCAACACAGATTTCCAACAAAGGGAATAAGTGGCTTTGTGTTTAACTAACGTCACAAATTGATTCGTCAGATACTTGAAGTACGGTAAGGGAGTGCAACAAACTTATTTCTAAACTAGATATATGTTTACAAATATATGTGTGTGGGTGCCTTCAAAGGGAACTCAGCAACAACAGGGTGCAAAGTAGGAACAGCCATCCATGCCTAGCTCTAGCAAGCTAGATACATTTGGCAAAACCTAGCAAACCAAATGGGATACAAGAGTGCAGACTGCACGCATGCTAGTAAAAACAAAGGAAATGGGATAGGGCAAAGATACAGGGTCAACAAGATTATGTGGCCGTGGCACCAAGCTACCCTTGTATCTTCTGGTGCCTTCACTGTTTCTGTCCGCGAGATGATATGCTCTAGCTTCTAGGCTAACGTTAGAGTTCAAGTAGATGGTGTCAGCACTAATGGAGCCAGAGGGGAAATGTCTAGCATATATAATACTTATGATCAATGATAGTTCTATCAGAATCATGCGATTTTACGCCAGATTTATACTACTGCAAATTATACATCTGTCTTATCATTCTGAACTATTGGTTTAGATCTTGAGAAATCCTTAGGCAATTGCTCATCCAGTGACATTAATTTGTAATCGAGTTGACACCATACTGACATGATGTATTCATGTATAAGTGGCGGAACAACCCTTGTTCACAGTGTATCTCTAGCTACAATGCAAGAAAAAACGGAACAACTTAAGAAAGTCGATCTAAACTTCTACATAATTCAGAAACAAGTAAGCAATATTGGGTCCTTTTTTTTTGGCTTGCTATAAATACTATATGCAGTTTCCAATCATCTCATTGCTGATTACAAGCAAATTACATTTGAACTCAAACACCTCTAGACTATGTTTTTCCAACACTTGATAAATGTAAACACAGCACGGATAGCAGGGACTTACAATACTGTTTGCTTCCAGGTGTTTGGCTTTGTGTCGATACATGTCTTGTGACTTCATAACTCCCTGGTGCAACCTGTTTCTTTTAGAAACCCCATTTCATTCAGAACAAAGACATACACAGCTCAGCGAAGTTACAAGGCAATGGCGATTTTTTTTGTTATAATTATTGAGTTGAGTGAACTCAGAACATACTTGATCAGATTACATAACAGCATATTGGGCACAAGTACAAAAACCAGACTTTATGGCACAAACACCTTGTTGCATAAATAAGTAAGACTAGCAGTATGGATTGATATTTCTTCAATCAAACTTCAACATCAAGTACACAGATTTTTGTAGCACAAGATGCGACAATGTGTTCTCTTGACTTGTGTCGATTCAGCATCACCTCATAATACCAGCAAAAAGACACTGCATAACCATGCATGCTACATTATCAATACTCAAGAACAGTATTGGACAAAGATAGACAATCAACAAGAGTATGCGGCCGCGGCACCAAGCTACAGGGGAGTTTGAAGCTTCCATCTGTGAGATGATATCCTCCAACATGTACCATAACTCTCTTGGAGAAGTCAAAGCTCAAGTAGATGGTGTCAGCACTAATGGAACCGGAGGGAAAACACTCTAGAGACACCGAGAGAGCGCAAAACATGCCCATGAACACCGCACGCCCTGCACTGCTGCCCAAGCTCTTGACCGGCAGTAGTGTCCCGGTGTCCAAATCCACTCGATACAATGTGTACCGCCAACCCAATTTCCCCGATGTATATCCACACCGACGGTACACCAAAATGAGCTCCCCACAATTGTTCACGAGGTGCACGCTTTCCCCGATTGGCGAGACATTGATACTGAGCTTGGCAGCCAGCTTAAGCTGTGGTGGCTGATCTGCACCCATTTCCAACACCATGACACCGCATCTGAGGTCAACGCAGCAGAAGCGGCCTGCAAACATGAGGGATGCCGTTGTCATCCCTCTACTGTTGTAGTCCAGCAACGTCCAGCGGTCGTCTCCAGGCTTGGCCACGCCAAGAATGCAGCGCCGGTTGAAGCACAGCACCACTGTTGAATCATCAGAGGCAATGCCGGAGCCGCACGCTATGAAATCCGTGTTGAAACAGCTAGTACGATCCAAAATCAGGTGGTGGTCCTTGGAGGGCAGCAGGGTGGTGACTGGCGGGAGCTCCGTGAGGTGGCGGGTGAGCGGGTTGAGCAGGCAGACGGTGGTGAGCGGCGGCTTGTGGAGCAGAACGAGGAGGCCCTCAGGGGTTAGGGCGAGCAGCTCGTGGTCGTGGAGCTCCGGGATGTCGACCTGGACGCACTCGCCGGTGCACGTGTTCAGGAAGGAGCGGCGGTCCGGCGCGGCGAGCTCCTCCCGCAGCATGGTCCACCGCCATGGATGGAACCGGCGGTCGAGGCCGCCGTGCGCGCGCGGGTCCGCAGAGCACCGCCGCCACGAGCTGCAGACGGCGCGGAAGCGAAGGTAATCGGCGACGTCGTAGGCGAGGACGCGGTCGGCGATGAGCCCTGCCGGCCCGTCTCCGAGACCCGACCAGTCCGTCGTTACGGCAGGAGAGGAGGAGAGGGCCATTTGGGCGGCGGTAGATCCCGCCATCGTCCTTGATTTCGCACTGCGAGAGGAGAGGAGGAGGGATCTGGACGGCGGAGGGGCGTGTGGTGGTCGACGGTGATTTCTCGGCCGCCGGTGAGCAGGGGGAGATGCGATCCCTCCGTTTTGTATGGGCTTCACTGGGCCGGTTTGCTGGACTGGTGTGGTTTTTGGTACAATATTTTCTTGCCAAATTATGTCTTATCTCTATTTTCAAACTGCTCTAGTGTATGCTTAAGATGGAAATATGTGAATGCATGATTGCCTTGAAATCAGACTCTACAAAGCACAACCATAAAGAACCAGGACCAGCCAATACTAAATAATTATATTCATACATGAACAGAAGGGAGGGCATACAGTTCAAATATAAGCTTTTTGTATCCGACTGACAACACAAGGACAGACAGTCCACAAGAGTACACGGCTGCGCCACCAAACCAGTCTGTTCCGGGTTGCTGCTACTAATTGTCTTTCTCTCTCTGAGATGGTAGCCCTCAGTTTTTTTCCTCTCGTCAATGTCGATGCTCAGGTAGATGGTGTTGGCTCTAATGGAACCGGATGGGAAAGCATTGATAGGCACAGAGAGAGAGAGAGCAAGACATGCCGATGAACAAGGCGATGACCTGTTGCTCTTATTAGGAGAGCAATGCAGGGCGGTGCGTGCGCGCTTGGCGCCCCAAGAACTGGCCGGGAGCGGCGTCACCTCCCGATGATGATGTTTCCTCTTCCTTGGAATTGGCCTGGAGTCGCAGCAGCACGGCCGAGACGAGATATGCTTCGCCCGGCGGGGGCGGGATGATGATCGGCCGGCTTCCATCCTGACTGACTTGTGAGCAGCGTGGTGATGCCTGGTGCGGTCTCGTGCTGGCATATAACGATCGACCATGGGTGATGAATCCGAGTTCGACTTCAACTCCAGCTTGCTTACCCTACGCTTTCCTTTCTTCTCCAGTTTGCATCTCTCGAACCCAAACAAGCAACGGCATCCGAGTCCTAAAAAAAAGCCTTGAAGCGATGACGGAGGAGATCGACCCAAGCCACGGCGGCATGATCCTCTTACGCAGATCCGTGTATATATGTGGTCGTCCCATGAATATATCGGCAGCCTGCGACCAAGATCCGTCTAGGTAGCTGGCCGCCACATCTGTGATGAGATCATGAGAAGCCACCACAATACGTCTATGATTATCAGCTAACCACGGGTCGCGGTAGGCTTCAGAACTGACAGACATGTCTTGGTGAATGCAAATTCCAGAAAAAAATGAAATTTGCAATAGCTGAAAACGAATGTAAAGACAAAAGATGGACTATTTTTCCAAGGGCTGCAGTACAATAGTATCTAAGAATCTACTGCTGCATGAGTAAAAGAAAAATAGTCCATCTTTTGTCTTTACTATTGTACTGCAGCCCTTGGAAAAATAGTATCTAAGACAAAAGATTTCGCAGCAAGAAAACATAATTTTTTGGCACAAACACCTTGTTGCATGAGTAAAAGAACGACTAGCAGTATAGATTGATTTTTAAACTTCCTTTGGCTCCAGTACACATATTTTTTAGCATAACAAGCAACAATGTGTTGATTCAGCATAAGACTCACCAGACCAATAAAAAGATCATGTCCATACAATGCATTTGCCTGTCATAGCTAAGCTTCTTTTTGCACTAAACTAGCTAGATAGAATCCGTATGAATGGCTGGTGGATCAATAGACAAATTAAGGAGGACCAGTCATCCATACATAACTCTAGCTAGATACACACACTCCAGTTCCGGCTAACCAAACAGGATAAAGAGTGCAGCCGGCATTACCATACATGAATTATCTCATCGACAGCACATGACAAAGATAGATAGTCAGCGAGGGTATGGGGGCGTGGCACCAACCCATCCCAGTTCTGGCTGATAGGTTCGATGCTTCCATCTATCAGACGATATGCTCCAATTTTTTGCTTCTGTTTCTCTAAAATATCAAAGCTCAAGTAGATGGTGTCAGCACTAATGGAACCGGAGGGAAAACACTCTAGAGACACTGAGAGAGAGCAACACATGCCCATGAACACCGCGCGCCCTGCACTGCTGCCCAAGCTCTTGACCGGGAGTAGTGTCCCGGTGTCCAAATCAACTCGATACGTGTCGTACCACCAACGTAGGTTATCCGCCGATGTGAATTGTTCACCAACGTGGCGGTGCACCAGCATCAGCTCCCCACAATTGTTCACTAGGTGCATAGTATGAGCGATTGTCCAGGCAAGCATGCTCAGGTTGGCAGCCACCTTAAGGTGTGGTGGGTGATCTGCACCCATTTCCAGCACCATGACACCACCAGTGAGGTTAACGCAGTAGAAGCGGCCTGCAAACATCAGGGGCGTCATTATCGCCCCAGGACCGTTGTATTCCAGCAACGTCCAGCGGTCGTCTCCCTGCTTGGCCATGCCAAGCATGCGGAGACCGTTGAAGCAGAGCACCACTGTAGAATCATCACTGGCAATGCCGGAGCCCCATGCTGCGCAGTATGTAAGGATATTATCCTCAGATAGCTTGTCGTGATGCTTCGGAGGCAGTAGAGTGGTGAGTGGCGGGAGCTCAGTGAGGTGGCGGGTGAGCGGGTTGAGCAGGCAGATGATGGCGCGCTGTGTCTTGCGGACCAGAACGAGGAGTCCTTCAGTGGTAACAGCGAGCAACAAATGGTCATTGAGCTCCGGGATGTCGACCTGGATGCACTAGCCGGTGGATGTGTTGAGGAAGGAGCAGCCGTCCGACGCATTGAGTTTGTCCCGGAGCATGGTCCACCTCCAGGGATGGAACCGGCGGTCCAGGCCACTGTGCGCGCGCAGGTCAGCGGAGCACCGCCGCCAGGCGTGGCAGACGGCGCGGAAGCGCACGTAGTCCGCGATGTCATCGGCGAGGACCCGCTCTGCGATGAGCCCCGCTGGGCCATCACCAAGAGCAGCCCAATCCGTCCTGCAGGCAGGGGCATGTATAGTCAGATCGGAATCCTTCTCGTTATCATACCAGTAACAATTTGTACGTACTACTCATTAACAAATCAGTAGCACCATGTGTTTTAGTCTGTAGCACTCATTGGAAGTTTATTACTTTGATGATTATTTTTCTCAAGCAATTGATTTTATTGTTTTTGTAGTGATCCCAGATGGTACTTGAGAAAACCTGGTGACATGATGGTAATGAAATGATGTATGGCCAGCTCCAGCACGCAAACATAGTTGCAAGGTGAGCCTGATGTGCAAGCTGAATCTCATTGTGCAAGCACGTTTAAATCCTATCAAAACCTGATTCTGTAATGTTTGTGCTTAGCTCCTGTTTAACTGAACCTTGCATACTAGTCTCAGCCAGCAGCTGCAGTTTCAGAGAGTTTTGTGTATGCAATATGTTCCCAATATTTGTTGTTCAGGCCCGGTAATACTGATTGTTGTGTTGTTTCATGTTGTCGTCATGTTCGATTTGTGCATAGCACTGCTGAATCTAATATGGGGGCATCTTGAACTGAATGTTCCGCTCCATAGCAGCTGAAATCCTATCCAAACCTGATTCTGTAAAGTTAGTACGTTGTTCCACTGGACGCGCACCGCCGCTAATCAACGGATTTAGCGTTCACGGACGAGGCGAAAGCCGCGAAACGAGCGGATGGGCCGGCGGCCCGTCCGCCAGCATCCTGAGTAACAAAATGAATTCAGTGGCAGCAGAGCAGACTCACCTATCACTCGTCATTTGATGGGAGATCGGAGACCTCGCGGAGACGACGAGGCTCATGTCGAGTGGGTGGGGGTCCTCGGCCGCTTCACCCGCCGCCGCCATCCGTTGTCCTCGTGGTCCTTCCCGCTGCTGCTCTGCCTAGGGTTTGATGCGGTGCGGCCGGGCCAGCGAAACGAGTGGGTGAGGAAGAAAGGAGATGGGCGATGCGGAGCTAGGAATGCAACGGCGGTGGCTCCGCCGTTGGGCAGTGGCGGCGGCGCTAAATCGGGTGCTACTGGAATGAGGAGAGAAGGAGAGGGTGACGACTGACGAGTCAGACAAAACAGGGTCGAGACGAGCTGAATGAGGCGGTCGTTTTTAATGTTTTTCAGAGTTTTGTCTCCGGGTGAACTGTAAATTCGAACTAAATATGAAATGAAACAGTAATAAGCTTCCAAAAACTTTGTGGACTACTTTTCGTTACTATAGTCTGCGTTCGTGCACACTTGCACGCAAAAATCAACATATGTTTCGCTTATTTAGCTCCTCCGTAACATTTTTTGACTTATCCTTTCCAATATCTAAACTCTCTACATTTGGTGGCTTCACCTCATGTTTCGCTTTGTGTACAGACTGTTATGGTTATATAGACGAGTCTTGGATGCATGTGAGTATTATATGCACCTCTACACACGTAGGATACTTGACTCTTTAGGCCTCATTTGATTTATAGAATAGAAAAAATGTAGAAATAGGAAATCTAAAGGATTGAAGTGGCATTTCCAATTGAATCCTATGTGAATAGAGATTCTCTTTGTGATTGTGTGAAGGAATTTGTTCATGAGGTTGGACCTCATGCTTTTTTCCTATAGAATTTGCACTACAAGATTCGTATAGGAATAATTCCTATGGGATAGGATTCATAAGTGGCATTTCCAATTGAATCCTATGGGAATAGAGATTCTCTTTGTGATTGTGTGAAGGAATTTGTTCATGAGGTTGGACCTCATGTTTTTTTCCTATAGGATTTGCACTACAAGATTCGTATAGGAATAATTTCTATGGGATAGGATCCTATGAATCAAACAAGTTCAATAGGAAAATTTCCTATAAGAATCAATTCTTCAAAAATCCTACCATATTTCTTTGAATTAAAGGTGCCCTTATTAGTTGACATGTTACAGCACAATGGCGAATCAGGTCTTGGAAAATGACCGAATCAAACCCTTCATCTAATCCCATATAATATACACAACCGTATTTCGATTCGATAAAAAATAGACACGAAATATATACATGTCCCGTCTATGTAGGTGGCCCGCATCTCTATAATAATTCGTTTCCAACCCCATCTGTATAATAATGAAAATATTTTTTTGCAACATCTAAAAGGAGAGGAAAAATGTCTTGGTATTGGAAAAAGAAATGGAAAATATGATTATGATTTATAAAAGAATACCTAAAATGTATATGTTACTATATACATTCCGGCATCATAAAATGGCCTGCAAAAACAAAAACACTAACTCGAGATCACAAAGAAATTACGAATTAGGTTCGACCTCCGAGGCCATCACCAACATTAGAAAATGATGTTTCTTTCATACATAAATAGAAGGTGGAGGCGGGGCATACAAATCAAATATAATCTTTCCATATCCCATCGGTACTACACAAGGAGAGACAATCCACCAGAGTAGGCGGTTGCCTCGCCAAACCAGTGTGGCCATGGTTGCAATTACTAATTGTTCTTCTCTTTGCAAGATTGTAGCCCTCGATTTTGTACCTCTCGTCAACATCGAAGCTCAGGTAGATGGTGTTACCTCTAATAGAGCCAGAGGGAAAAGTCTTGATAGGCACGGAGAGAGAGAAAGACATGCCAATGAACAAGGCATGCCTACGGCCACCAAAGGATTTGACTTGACGCGGAGATCATGTCGACAAAGCATCAGTTGGTACATATCACAGCTCTTGAACACATTATTGCGGGCATGTTTTAGCGAGAACCTCAGTTGTCAATCACAGTCCACCAGGTGCGCACTATCTGACATGGTAGGAACGATCATAGGAATCTCGGCAGCCAGGTCGAGCCTTGGTGGCTGATCCTCCAGCACCATGACACCGTCACGCGTGACACAATAGAAGCGGCCTGCGAACATTGAGCATGACTTTAGATGCCGACTATAGTCAAACGATACCACCGTCCAAGAAACATCGCCCGGCTTGGCCACTCCTATAACATAAAGATATTTGAAGCAGAGCACCACTGTCGAATCATCATTGGCGATGCCAGAGCCCCATGCTGAGATGTATGGGTAGAGATCACGTCGAGAAAGCATGTTGTTGCCCTCGGAGGACAGCATAGTGGTGAGCAGCGGGAGTTGTGGTCGTGGAGCAGGACAAGGAGGCCCTCACAGGTGACGGCTAGCACTTTGTGGTCATGGAGCTCCGGGATGTCGACCTGCACGCACTCGCCGGTGGAGGTGTTGAGGAACCGACGGAAGTTGGGATTGGCGAGGGTTTCCTGGAGCATGATCCATCGCCTTGGATGGAACCTGCGGTCGAGGCAGTCGTGCGCTCGTGGATCAACGGAGCACCGCTTCCACGAGCGGCACACGGCGCGGAAGCGAATGTAGTCGGCGACGTCGTAGGTGAGGGCACGCTCGGCAATCAGCCCCGCCGGGCCGTCCCCGAGGTCCGCCCACTCCCTCCTGCATGTATCAGGAATCGCATCAGGTTCAGAATCAACGTTGGTGGACAAGTAGAAAAGAATTTCTACACTAGCAGTAAAATAGGAGCTCGGTCGATTACAGTAAGTAAGTTTACGCTACAACCGCATACTCTTGTGGACTGTCTCAAACTTGTGAAATGGGCAATGATAAGGTAGCACAAATGGCATGTCACGGACTAATTACAACTGCATCCGTGTCAACGAATAAAGCATATAAATTTTGTCAAAAGTTAATAAGTGTTGTCCAAATATGGGGAAGAAAAAATACGAGCATGTACAATATTAAATATATACACTATGAAAATATATTTATGATGAATTTATTGATATTGATATGGCAATATGTTTTACCAATGACTTATAGATCCATGGTCCTTATTCATTGGAACGGAGTATAAGTACTTTTTTTTTTTGATTTTTCAAACTTGTATTCATACTAAAAAGGGAGCCTTACACATCGAAATACAAGCAAAGAAAACGAGAAGAAAACAAGAACAGCAGCGATGGCACCGTCCATCTTCAACCTCCAGGTCGCCCGGCACGCCGCCCCTCCACCGTCGAAGACGCCGAAGAAGGCAACCACCAGGAACACCCGCCGCGGGAGCAGAAGAGCTCCTAGCCCGAAGGCGTTGACGAGCCGCAGTTACCACCAGCTCCGTGGAGCTGGATCTGATGCCGACGAAGCAATATCGGCCGGGGGGCCTCCCCAAGCTTATGAGAAAGAAACTAGTACCGCTTAAAAGCCAACACCCTGGAAGAAACCAAATTCTAACCGGTACGAGTTATTTGGACGTACCAGTAGCTGTTGTTGCCATCACGAGAACACGGGAGGGCGGTGCGTGCGCGCTTGGCGCCCCCAGGAACTTGCCGGGAGCGGCGGCTGGGTGGAGCGCGACAGCACCTCGTGATGGTGTTTCCTCCTCGGAATTGGCCTGGACTCGCAGCAGCACGCCCGAGACGGTATCCGCTTCGCCCGGCGGGACGATGATGCGGCGGTTTCCATCCTGTTCGAGGGTATGGGATTGCTCCCGCCTCCCGTGCTGGCTGGCATATAACACGACTGGGGACTCATGAATTCGTGTCCAACTTCAACTCTAGCTTACCCGTACATTCCTAGCGATGTGATGGGCAGCGGCGTCGATTTATCAGCTAGGCCATTCCATCCAGAATTTCCATGCCTGCCAATGCCAACCGTCTCCCCTTCTCCTTGACATGATAAATGTTGTCATTTAGTCCATACCCCTATGTCTCAATTAGTGCTAAAATGTTCAGATATGTGATATCAAAGCGGCCTAATGTCACTTCCAGATTATGTCTCTCAACAAAGTGGATTCTAACATCCCAACACTCATCATCCAATCTACAAAATTTGGAAACAAAAATTTAATTCTAATTGGAGATCTAGCACCAAATCGGGCAATGCGGCAGAGAATGGTAGATGTTGCTTACTCAACAACAACGAGAGAAGAAGTCCACCGCTCACTCTGTGTCGTAGAGGTCATATAAAAACCTTGGCTAGGGCTACCACCGCCGCCGGGAACAGCGAGCTCATGGCGGCCAGGTTCGAGCTGCCGCAAAATTCCACCTCGCCAGCGAGCAAACCATCGATCCCGCCGTCGCTGGTCTCGCTCTCCCTCACGCCTGTGGCTGCATTGTCGTCTCTGGCACCGCCACCGCCAGGATTCGCCGTATCCATGGAGTAAGAGGAGAGAGAAGGCGCGGGATAGAGTGAGCGCTTCCTATCTGCATGTCCGAATGAGGCTAGGTCACAACTGCCGACGGTCGTCTTTCCAAACCATCATATTAGTATGTTTGTCCTAGTGTATGAATCATATTTTTTTAATTGTATTTTTTCACCTGACAGGCTAACACCTATTTGATTAATGGACCTTACTACGTAGCGACCGTGCCCTACGAAACGATTGTCGTACGGCGGTCAATAAGGAGCAACCGTTTCCTCTCTGCGCCCGAACGAACCAGCTAATCATACAGCCCACTCGAGAATCACACAGTACCAAACTAGGTCGTGGCACTCTGTCCTCATTTTTGGCCCAGTACCAAACAGAACCATACCACTAACACAGAAAAGTCTCAATCCAACTGGTACGACTAGTTTCTTCAAACTGAGATTACGCCAATACGCAACACTTCATAAATTTTTGTACCCCCACTTCTTACAAGCGAGATTTAGGTAGCAAAATTTCAATGGATGAACAAACTACAAGACACGAATGGACAAAAAACAAGTAAAAAATAGATATAAAGACATATCCAAGACTACCATATGATTCGTAGATAGAGTAAAAAGTTGTAATTACAACATATAAACTCGATAGCAAGGTTCATAAGAGTTGTCTGCAAACGAAATTAGATAAATCCATGGCAACTAAGAACTTGAAAACCTGGTGACTAGGAACTTCAAATCTGGCAACTAGAAACTTGGAACTTGGCAAATCCAAACTTTAAACCTGACAACTAAAAAGAACTTCAAACCTGTCAACTAGAAACTTCAAACCTGACAACTACAAAAAAAACCTGGCAATTAAGAACTTCAAATGTGACAATTAGAAACTTAGAACCTGGCAACTAAATAGAACTTCAAATCTGGCAATTAAAACTTCAAACCTGGTAACTAAGAATTTCAAATGTGGCAACTAGAAACTTAGAACCTAGCGACTAAAAAGAACTTTGAACCTGGCAATTAAAAACTTCGAACCTGGCAACTAAGAACTACAAATGTGGCAACTAAAAACTTTGAACCTGGCAACTAAAAAGAACTTCGAACATGCAACTAAGGACTTCAAACCTGGAAACTAAGACTTCAAATGTGACAACTAGAAACTTTGAACCTGGCAACTAAAAAGAACTTCGATCCTTGGCAACTTAGAACTTCCAATGTGGCAACCATAAACTTTGAACCTGATAACTAAAAAGAACTTCGAACCCGGCAATTAAAAACTTCAAACCTGGCAACTAAGAAATTCAAATGTGGCAACTAGAAACTTTGAACCTGCCAACTAATAAGAACTCCGAACCTGCAACTAAAAACTTCAAGAATGGCAACTAAGAACTTCAAATGTGGCAACCAGAAACTTTAAATGTGGCAACTAAAAAGAACATCGAACCTAAAAACTAAAAACTTCAAACCCAACAAGAAAAAAATAAACCATCAGTATTTTCCATAGTCAAATCTAAAAAGTAGAACCTGACAACTAAATTGGTAGCAACTAGTTCAGCTTTCTGCGCATGGCCTCCAATCCTCCATCCATAGATTACACGTTTCTTTTGAGCTTCTTGTCCATGACAACACCTTCCTCGCTGGTGTCTCAACTTGCAGTAAGTCTGAAAAGAAAAAGATGGTGAATAAACATGTGGTGACTAGCCATGCAAAACTTGGTGACTCAACTGTGTTATCAAAAATAAAAGGAAAAGAAACATGCGGTATCATGAAAAAAATGCTCCTAGTAACTAGTAACAATAATCTAACTCTGCATAATTTTCTGACTTAAATACGTGTGGTGTAAAAATGAACAAATGTTGCTGGTAACCACTAACAAAAACCTAGGTGACTAGGAATATTTGTTTTGGTGAATTATAAAACTTTGGCAACATGAACAAATGCTCATAATAAGTAGTAACCAGAATCTTGGTGACAAGACATAAATAACATGGTGACCTGTAGAAACTTTAGTATCATGAACAAATGCTCCTGCTAAGTAGTAACCAAAGTCTAGGTGACAAAACATGAGTAATTTTGGTGACTTTAAAATAAGGTGGTGTAAAAAATGAACAAAGTTTCCTGATAACTACTAACAAAAAATTAGGTGACTAGACACAAATAATTTGGTGACTTAAATCTGATCTAGTGTAAAATGAACAAATGTTTTTGGTAACTATTAACAATGATCTGGGTGACCAAATAGATATAACTTGGTGACTTGGATCATGTACATTAAGAAAAAGAAATATAAACATCCGTTAATTAACCATGCGCAAAACAGCAGGGTGGCTACAATAAATCATAAAACCTGGTAACACTAAAATAAATTACATGAATCAGCATAGGTATCTCACATGAATCAACATAGGTACAAAACACTAGAAAAGGCGGGGAAAAAGTCCCCACATGAACAACACGGGAGCAAAACTGAGCTCAATTGTATCGATTTACTCGTTCCCACATACAAAATACACACCGATAGACGATACAAAACTCACACTCCCTCGTGACCACCACCAGTTTTATCTCTGAACAAACAACTAACACCTAATAAACCACCACCAATAATCCGCATTCTAATAATGCAAGGACTAACCACTGCAAAAACATGTCGACTAACACATAGTGGCAGAGCCTGCCTAGCCTAGTATGACAGCACGACCAGAGTCGTAAGGCTCCGCAAAGCTCAAACGACAGCTTCCCCATGAAAAATTCTCAGCTGATTTTTAGTAAGTCCTTCCTTTGCAATGGAGTATTCAAGGCATACAGCCTGGGCAGCTGCTTAGGCTAGCCAGCTGAAGATCCGCCATTCCTAACACACACATCTGCATGAATAATACGCAACCACCTCGCCCAATCACCCTGATTTCGTCCTCCTCTAACCCAACGACCACCACAAAAATTCACCACCAAATTCTCCACTCCAATAATGGAGGGCCTAACGCGGCAAGCACACAAGCTGACTACAGAAACAAAAATCAACTGACGATCAAAACAAATCACCTAGAAATGAGAGCCTCTAAGCCAGGAACGAGGGAAATTAACGGCGAGCCCGCTCCCATGCTCGCCGGTTTCGCACCCCACGCCAGCGATGCCCCTCCTCCGCTCGAATCGCCATAGGTAAGCGCAACGCCCGCCGAAATAGCCAAGCTGAATCGCCATAGGGAAACGCAACGCTATCGTCTTACC
Source organism: Poa pratensis (assembly GCA_947311845.1). Taxonomy (NCBI): domain Eukaryota; kingdom Viridiplantae; phylum Streptophyta; class Magnoliopsida; order Poales; family Poaceae; genus Poa; species Poa pratensis. Next base: position 57,625,777 of record CAMZMU010000057.1, on the reverse strand, counting down.
TTCTCCACCCATGTACATGGAAGCGGCGTCGCCGCAGCCGCCGCGCCGCCATCTCCGCGCCCTACACTGCCACACGCGTCGGCGCCGCCTCCTGCTCCTCCAGCATCTGCTCGCCACCGTTGCGCCTCCGCCATGCGCAGTCGTCGAACCTGCTCCGACGTACGCGTCGCCGCTGCGCCGAGTCTGTGATGCTTGCCCCCGCCGCCGCCGAGTATGCTCCGCCATGCGCCCGCTCTGCGTACTGCAGCTCCACCACCTCTTCCGCAATCTCTCCTCTCCCGCTCTCCTCTTCTCTATCCCAATCTCTCTCGAAGGCTCAGCTCTGAGAAGAACCACAAAAATGCAAAAAAGAACCGCCTTATCCGCTCAGCTCCAGGCCCCTCCACAACGCCAGCTAATAGGTCCACACACCAGCCTCTGTGAACAGCGACGCAAGGTCTCCCAGGCACAGGATACACCGCGCGCAAATCTTGACGCAGCACCGGACGGAAGCCTTTCGTGGGGCACGTCCCCTTATTAGATTGACCGTTGATTAATTGAAATAGAACAACGAGAGAGAACCATCCAAAGATATAAGGACGGACGTTTGTAGTGCGTCATCTCTACTCCTATAAAAACACAGTTGGTAATGATGGTGTGCCTGCCATCTTTCATTCAGAATCGTTCGATTTATATCTAACGGACATGAACATCCACATTACATATTTGCAGATAACCCCTTGTGTTCCTATCTCTCCCCCCCACCTCATCCAACCAACTGAAAATGGGCAAAAGCCCATAAAAAAACAAAAAACTCGATTAAATCTAAACTGTCCCTGGTGGAATTATTGAGAAATGTGACGACTAATGATACCTTTGCTTTATTTAATATCCTTGTAAGGGTGAAAATAAATAATGACCATGACAACACACGGACATTCAACTAGTATATTCATATTTAAGGGTTGGAAAATCCCACAGATACCAACATTGGAACAACATTTGTTCACTGTGTATCTCTAGCTATAATGCAAGAGAAAAGGTGAACAATCAAACTTAAGAAAAGTCGGTCTAAACTCTACATATTTCAGAATCAAGTTAAGAGATATTGGATCAAGTTTTTGGATTGCTATAAATATTATATGCAGTTTTAAATAATCGCATTGCTGATTACAGACATGGTACATTTCAACTCAAACAACTCTAGACTATGTTTTTCCAACACTTGATAAATGTAAACACAGCACGGATACATGTCTTGTGACTTCATAACTCCCTGGTACAACCTGTTTCTTTTAGAAACCCCATCTGATTCAGAACAAAGTCATACACAGCTTAGCGAAGTTTCAAGGCAATGGCCTTTTTTGGTCAAAATTGTTGAGTCACATGAACTCATAACATACTTGCTCAGATTACATATATTGGGCAGAAGTATAAAAAACCCAGACTTTATGGCACAGACACCTTGTTGCATAAATAAGTAAGAGTAGCAGTACAGATTGATATTTTCTCCAATCAAACTTTTCAACATCAAGTACACAGTATATTTTTAGCACAAGATGCGACAATATGCTTTCTTGACTTGTGTCGATTCAGCATCACCTTCTCATAATACCACCAAAAAGATCATTTGCATAATATGCATTTCTTTTCATGGCTAAACTGCTCATCGCACTAGACTAGCTAGATAGATGCTTTGAAATCTGTATGTATGTCTGGGGGATTCCATATGCAAATTAAGGAAGACCAGTCATCCATAAACAAACTCAAGCTAGATACATACACTCGGATAATTGGCAAACAAAATGAGCTGAAAGAGTGCACATTTCATATCCATGCATAATGAATATCTAGGAAATGTTATTTACAGTAATGGATAAAGATAGACAGTCAGCAAGTGTATGGGAGCGTGGCACCAAGCCAACCCTGTTCCGGCTGGTCCGTTCAATGCTTCCATCTATGATATGATATGCTCCAACTTTGTAACTGCTACTTCATACCTCTGTTGGGGGTAACTTTGAACACACTTGTTCAAATCACTGTCATGTGGAGGGAAGTAGTATAAAAGCCTCTGAAGGAGAAGAGTCGTAGCTCTGTTTCGAGTTTGTAGCACTGCGTTAGGCCCAGCATCAAAGGTGCAAGCAACCTGCCATTATGAAATAACAAATGCCAAATTAGAAGTCTTCACGCAAAAATAGATCATCCATTACCAGTTGTTTGCAGTTTAGGTGAAATGCATACCAGACAACAATGAAAATGTAATATCGCAGAGATTGCAATACTTTTTTCCCTCTTCAATGACATCATTATACTAAGGTGTTTCTTGTACAATCCTTTCGCAATTAACACTACAGATGCTATTCAGAAGATAAATATTATACGCAACAGAACTATACAAGTGTTCAAACAAACGGCTGCTCCCAAACGTATACTATAGCAGTAATAGTTCATGTTTTCATGATAAACACCAAACTGAACTGTATGTCCCCTAGATGAAGAGTTCAAAGCATAAGCATAAAGATCTACCTGATATGTGTCATACCCCAGAGTCAATCAACTACCAATTGTCCAACAAGTGTGCACAGTCTACCATTGTGTAAATTCGCGTACGCAGCTTGGCAACCATTTCGAACCATGGACTCGTCTCACCACTATGAAACCACCCAGATTGATCATGCAGTAGAAGCAAGCAGTCTGCGAACATTAGGGGTGCCATTGTGAGGGATCACTGAACTTCAGCAGTGTCCCACGCTCATTGCCAGGATCGCTGAACTCTTCTGTCAAACTACACTAGTGTATGCTTAAGATGGAAAGATGTGTCTACTGGCCTTAAAATCAGACTCAACAAAGCGCCAGAAAGAAACCAGCCAATGCTAATAATAAGATTCATAAATAATAAGAGGAGGCAGGGCATACATGCTCACCATCCTGAAAAATTTAGCACGACAATAATAACCATCTACTGATGTGTTGGTACAAGTTGGAACAAACAGAAATGCACTTCATCAGCTATTCTACATCCAACTGAATAGTACGACTCAACAATGATGGATCTTCAATAAAGGTCAGCCATATCCAAGAAAATTTAACTCACGGAGAGATAGCTAAATTATGCTTAGGTGTATTCAGTTGAGTGAACTCGATAATTACAATGCATTGATTCAGCATCACCACCTCCTCAGAACAACAGTAAAATGATAGATGCTTACAAAGTATGTATGTCTGGTGGATTCAAATTGCAAATTAAGCAGGACCAGCCATCATAGTACATAACTCTACTTAGATACATGCACTAAAATACTAGCTAACCAAAAGGGATAAGGAGTACACTGTACTGCATAACTAACCATACAGAAATTGTCACTCTTCGACAGTATTGGACAAAGATAGACAATCAACTAGAGTATGTGGTCGTGCCACCAAGCTACAGGGGGGTTCGATGGTTCCATCTGCGAGATGATATGCTCCAACATTGAACATCTTTCTCTCGTTAACATCCAAACTCAAGTAGATGGTGTCCGCACTCAAGGAGCCGGAGGGGAAAGCCTCTAGAGACACCGAGAGAGAGCAGTACATGCCCATGAACAGCGCACGACCAGCGCCGCCCAAGCTCTTGACGGGTACTAGTGTCCGGGTGTCCAGATCCACTTGATACATGGGGTACCGCCAAACCAATTTCCCAGATGTACTATATCCGCCCTGACGGTGAACCAACATTAGCTCCCCAAAATTGTTGACGAGGTGCATGCTATCCCCCATTCGGGAGACACGCATATTCCTATTGGCAGCCGCCACCTCCAGCCGTGGTGGCTGATCTGCACCGGTTTCCAGCACCATGACACCAATGGCGTTAAAGCGGTAGAAGCGGCCTGCAAACATTAAGGGTGCAGTTGTCATCCCATCACCATTGTACTTGAGCAACGTCCAGCGGTCGTCGCCGGGCTTGGCCACGCCAAGCATGCAGAGGCTGTCGAAGCAGAGCACCACTGTTGAATCATCGTTGGCAATGCCAGAGCCCCACGCTGCGCAGTATGTGTGGATATCGTACTGCGATAGCTTGTAGTGATGCTTCGGAGGCAGCAGCGTGGTGAGTGGCGGGAGGTCAGTGAGGTGGCGGGTGAGCGGGTTGAGCAGGCGGACGGCAGTGCGCTGTGGCTTGTGGACCAGAACGAGCAGGCCCTCGGGGGTGAGGGCGAGAAGGTCATGGTCGCGGAGCTCCGGGATGTCGACCTGGACGCACTCGCCGGTAGATGTGTTGATGAAGGAGCGGCGTTCCGGGGAGGCGAGTTCCTCCCGGAGCATGGTCCACCGCCAGGGATGGAACCGGCGGTCCAGGCTGCCGTGGGCGCCCGGGTCAGCGGAGCACATCCGCCACGAGCGGCAGACGGCGCGGAAGCGAAGGTAATAGGCGACGTCGAAGGCGAGGACGCGGTCAGCGATGAGCCCTGCCGGCCCATCCGGAAGAGACGCCCAGTCCCTCCCGTTGTTAGCAGGGGCAGGGGAGGAGGGAGCCATGCTAGAGGTGACTGGATCTGAGTGGAGGTGGAGTGTGCCTTCGGGGGAGAAGAAGACGGACCGCGCGCCGCCGCTGTCGTCGTCGTCGTCGTCGCCGCCGCCACCTCTGGAGGGTTTAGGTCGGAAAGGGGACGGACGGTTCTTTCCTTGGGCTTGTCTGTGTAGCTTATGGCTTCTGGCCTGCCTAGCTTGGGTGGCCTGGCCCGCACTTTTACTAATGAAAAATATATGTTCTCAAAACAAAAAGACTAATGAAAAATAGATTTCTCAACTTCTAAAAAAGGCATACCCCTAAAAAAAGAGGTAAAAAGTCTTGGTATTTAAGAAATAAATGTAAAAAAAAACTGAATTTCCTAAATAATTGTTGTACCTAAAATTCGTATGTTATTATACGTCACCGGTATCTTAAAAGCTGCCTTTAAAACAAAAGACTAGCTCGAGAGCACCAAGAAAAGATTTGGACTTAGATCCGAGGGCATCACCTCACCAAGGTTTTGGTTACCGGTCGGTAAATCTGGTTACCGACCGGTAACCGAGATTCCCGAGCACCCTCGGTAAACCTGCTTACCGGTCAAAAAATCCCGATAATTTTTGAATTTGAACGCATAAACTTTGATAATTAGGTTGTATTCTCCTCAATACATGTATTGTGGAGGTTATGCCGAACAGGTATACCTGCCACGGTGGATAAAACCTGGCCCACCAAGGAGGCCCATCAGATAAAGCCGGAGGGCTTAATGGAGAAGGCCTCATGGGCTTAGGCGCAAGGATAAGCTCTGGGCTGGCTTAGTGAAGTCCAAGACGAAGGCCTGGCTGCGTTCGCCTTAGGGAGCAAGTTAGGGTTTGTTACCGTGTTAGTCTAGGACTCATGATCTAGGTCGGTTAAGGCTTTCCTTGTAGGGGAAGGCTTGGCGCCTTTATAAGCCAGCCTTCCAGCAGCCTTAGGGCACGCATACAACCTCATTGTAACCTGTACACATATTTGCCTTGAGTGAATTATAGCAGCACGTAGGATCTCGCCACCGTCGTGAGATCCGAAGCTGGGTAAAATCGTGTGTGCAATCCCGTCACTGGAACCCTCCACGTTCTTCCCCACCTCCTCTACGGTACGTATGAATACTTCTAGTAGTTCCGCGTTACCAATACCTCGACAGTTGGCGCCCACCGTGGGGCCCAAGGCGTCGGGAGTTTTGTTTCAGGCGGGAGCATTGGGCGAGATCGGCAAGACTATGGCGGTTGGTCGCGCCCGCATCATCAACAACTTTGGGTGCATCGAAGACGACGGGTCCTACGTCTCAGCAAACGACGCACTGGTGTCAAGCTTCGTCGTCCCCTTCGGCACCATCAACATCTTCATGGGTTTTACGGCTGAGGCGTATGGATTCCCCAGGGGATCCGCCGCCTTTTGGCCCACCCACCACCCCATCGATTATGCAATCGAGCAACAACACAGATCGGATCAGGCCTTTGTCTATCGCGATCTGAGTGACTCTGATACCCAAAGCGATTCTGACTCCAGCTCTTATGAGCTTATGGAGCCCGCCTCTCGTTTGTTGGTGTCATTGACGCATCTGGCCCTAAGCCGGCCGAATCTGACCCTGAGTCAATATTACCTGCCTTACAGACAGGAGCAGACTCAGAAGCCGGATCTGATGGCACCGCTCCAATGGCGGAAGATTCAGATCTCGATGAGCATAAGGAGGAAGACTTCGCAGCACAGGTTGCCGCGCGAGGCTATGGCTCATCCGATCCAAACGAAGTCTTAATGACTTTCCCGGCACAGATAGCTATGGAGGATGGTGCGGCCGCGGCTAAGCCAGACGAGGCTGAAGTTTCCTCTAGCATCAAACACATTGGTGACAAGGCGGAAAAGCCAGAGGATGTGCTGGACCCTAAAAGGCCTCCCCCGGCTGCGCCTATTGAAGAAGACCTGGAGCGGTCAAAGGAGGAACACATGCGCGCATTGGAGCTTCTCAAAACACCTTTGGGACCAAATCCAACCGCGGTTGAACTTGAGGAAAGACGGAAAGCGCTCCTGGCTGAGACTGAAGTCAACATCAAGTATAAGTTGTCCCTCCTGAACAAGGAAAAAGAGTTAATCCTAGTTGGAAAGGCTCTAGAAGAGGAAGAGTACCAGCGTGAGCGCAATGTTGAGAAATTCCGCAAAATACGAAGTATACGTGACCCTCTTCTGCATCGGGATCTGCAGGGAAACTTCGAGAAGACTTCTGCCCAAAAGCCTTTAAAGCCTTGGCAGAAATACTCTTTCAGAGTTAACCCTGATGGAGTCATATTCTTCTCCACCCCGGCCAAAAACCTAGAGGCGGCCAGGGAAATCATGGGAGACGAAGCAGTCCAATTGAAGAGCGCCACCATTATTCTAAAATGCTCATCGAAAAGGCGGTAGAGCAGCAGGCTAAGGCGGACTCAAACTCAAAACTGGCGGACGACACGCGTCTTTGCAAGACAGCCGTTGCCGGCGGTGGGGATCCAGAGGAACCAGCTGGTTCCAGTAGCCATGGCAATAAGGGTAAGGAACCCAGGAAGGACAAAGTTCCTGACAAACACAGGGATGAGTCAAAGACTGGGTCCAACCGCCATAGTGACAAAGGCAAGGACGACCACCGGCAAAAGGATAACACACGCCATAAGAAGAATGATCCGCCTCGCCGTGAAAGAGATCAAGACAAGGACGCACGGCGTGGGAGTGACCGGCTTAACATGCCACCTCCGCCCGCAGCACGGGCAAGAGACGAAGGAAACAGGGGCAACAGAGATCCGCCTCAAAGGCGATCTCGCTCCCGCTCCCCTCATCGCCAAAGCCGTCAGGAGGAGCCAAGGCGTAGCCAATCCAACAAAGGGCCAGCCAGGGAAAACACTCATATCTCAGACGCCCGCATCCGTCTCGATGAGATTAAAGCGGCCAAAGAGGAGTCTTACCTGGGCCCTGTGTGCTTTGGACCGGCGATTCGCAAGGTGCAACTCCCATCCTCGCTAGGCAATGTCAAGAAAATTGTGGACAAGTACAATGGCATTGACAAACCGGACATATGGCTGCCTGATTACATCCACGCCGTTGGTATTAATGACGGTGATTACAATGCAGCTGTACGTTTTCTTCCACTCATGTTGGAGGGAACGGCCCGGTTGTGGATCGACACTTTGCCAGAAAAGAGTATCCACAATTGGCAAGACATGCAGAAAACATTCATGCAACACTTCTCATGCACATACAAACGTCCAAAGGCTTACTCAGATCTACTAAAGTGTGCTCAAGTGGAGGGGGAGTCAAGCAGAGCTTTCATAGCTCGATGGACAGAGACAAAGAATGCATGCGAAGACGTTTCTGAGATCCAGGCCATACATGCTTTTATGAACAGCCTGAAGAAAGGCAACATGATGAGATATATGTTAGCCAGCCAAAACATCAAACACCTCGGCGAGCTCTTAGACAGCGCGAACAATTACGCTGCAGCAGAAGACGACGCTCGAGCTGACGACGGCGATCTGCGCATGGACATAGCTGTTAACCCGGAAAAGCGAAACAACAATCAAAGCCGGAAAAAGAAGGAAGCCAACGATGCGCCAGGACCATCAAAGGAGGTAGCCTTTGCCAATAAGAAGGGTGGCCAGAGCGGGGCTAGCAGATGGCAGAAGAAGGCGATGACAGTCAAGGGTCAAGACCCATTAAAATCACCTATGACGACATCAAAGATGAACCTTGTGCCCATCATAGCAAGCTTGGCAAATGCACCCATACCAACAGGCAGTGCCGCCTTAACGATGATATCAAGAAGGATCCAGACGCTGGCTTCAAGGCAAACAGTTCAAGCGCAAGAACCGTAAAGACAAGAAAGACAGAAGGACAACGAGGAAAGTGCTTCGGAGCCAGAAGATCAGGAGCCAAAGCACAAGAGGAGCAACAAGTTTCCAAGGGTCGAAACAAGCCTTGTACTTTCCTTGCCACTCCTTCGGCCAAAAAGGAAAAGGCAGCCTGGAGGGAACTCAATGCCACTATGCCAGCGGTTCCCCAGTATCTCAACTGGTCCGAGCACCCCATTACATGGGACCGCAACGATCATCCTGATCATATTCCACAGAACCCAGGGAATTACGCGCTCGTTGTAAACCCAATTGTGCAGCAATGCAGGCTTTCTAAGGTGCTTATGGATGGAGGGAGTAGCATCAACATCCTCTATCTTGAAACCTTAAAGCGCATGCGCCTTTCTGAGACACAGCTAAACATAGCACAGTCAAGTTTCACGGCATAGTGCCAGGCAGGCAGGCCAGTTCTATGGGAACAATTGTCTTAGACGTTACCTTCGGTGACGAAACAAACTATAGGACTGAGGAAGTTGCCTTTGAGGTGGTGGAATTCAAAAGTGCGTATCACGCAATCTTTGGCCGCCCAGCCTTTGCCAAATTCATGGCACGCCCGTGTTACATCTACAGCAAGCTCAAAATACCTGGACCAAACGGCGTCATCACGGTCAATGGCGACTTCAAGAAGGCGAAGGAATGCGAAGCAGGAAACGCCGTCTTAGCAGAAGCAGTCATCAGCAAGAAGAGCTGGAGCAGTACAAGAAAGAAGTTAACACCAATGAAATGCCGGATGGTAAGAAGCCTCCTTGCGCCTCGGATGTCACTTTCAAGGCCAGCTCAAACTCGAAGAAGATCGTGCTGGACACCGATGCAAGCAAGACGACGAACATAGGCGGACCTCAGTGACGCATAGGAAGGCGCGCTCGTCAAGTTCCTCCGTGAGCAACGGGATATTTTTGCATGGTCACCATCAGACATGCCAGGAGTACCCCGGGAACTTGCCGAGCACAGCCTTAATGTCGCCAAAGGTGCCAAGCCAGTAAAACAAGGTCTTCGTCGCTTGGTCCAGAGAAGAAGAAAGCAATAGGAAAAGAGGTAGCTCGGCTTAGTGCCGCTAATTTCATTAGAGAGGTTATCCACACAGATTGGCTAGCAAATCCTGTATTAGTACCTAAGAAGGACGTGAAAGACTTGCGCATGTGCATAGATTTCACCGGCTTAAACAAAGCCTGTCCTAAAGACCCCTTCGCATTGCCGCGAATTGATCAGGTCGTAGATGCTGTATCAGGTTCTGAATTACTATGCTTTTTGGACGCTTACTCTGGCTACCACCAAATTAAGATGAAGGAGTCTGACCAAATTAAGACTTCCTTCATCACACCTTTCGGAACGTTTTGCTACATAACTATGCCTTTGGGCTTAAAAACGCTGGCTCAACGTACCAACGGTGCATACAACGTTGCCTACACGATCAAATAGGCCGCAATGTTCACGCTTATGTCGATGACATTGCCGTTATGTCGCGAAAACGCGGCGATCTCATCGTTGACCTTCAAGAAACCTTTGATAACTTGAGAAAATATAACATGAAGCTAAATCCGGGAAAATGCTTTTTTGGCGTCCCAGCAGGAAAACTTTTAGGCTTCATTGTTTCAGAAAGAGGTCTTGAGGTTAACCCAGAAAAGATTCGAGCTATCATGGACATCAAAAAGCCTACTTGTCTTAAAGATGTCCAAAGGCTCGCAGGATCTGCAGCAGCTGTAAGCCGATTTATTAGTAGGCTTGGGGATAAAGCTTTACCCCTATACAGGTTGTTGAAGAAAACTAAGACGTTCGTCTGGACTGAAGAGGCAGATGCAGCCTTAGCACAGTTAAAAGACGCCTTAGTTTCAGCACCAATATTAGCGTCTCCTCTACCACAAGAGCCGATGCTACTTTACATGGCGGCTACCAACCTAGTTATTAGTGCAGTGGTTGTTGTTGAACGAAAGGAGAGGGCAAGGAGCTACCGGAACAAAGGCCGGTATATTATATCAGCGAAGTCTTCTCCGAATCCAAACAACGATACCCTCACTATCAGAAGCTGGCTTATGGAGTTTTCTTCGCAGCCAGAAAATTACGCCATTATTTCCAAGAGCACCCAATCACGGTAGTCAGTAAGGCGCCATTGGGTGACATTATAAACAACACCGATGCCACTGGACGTGTGGCTAAGTGGGGAATTGAATTGGCAGCCTTCGATATCCAGTACAAGCCACGTACAGCCATCAAATCCCAGTCCTTAGCTGATTTCATCGCAGACTGGACGAAGCAATGGATGAACTTCCCCTCCCTGACGAAGAATATTGGGTTATGCACTTTGATGGCTCCAAAATGTTGCAGGGATCGGGAGCTGGCGTGGTACTGAAGAACCCTAAAGGAGACAAGATGTGCTATGTCTTGCAGATACACTTCAATGCCACTAATAATGTTGCAGAATACGAGGCTCTGTTGCATGGATTGCACGTCGCAAAGGATTTGGGCATTAGCCGTCTTTTGTGCTATGGCGATTCAGACCTCGTTGTTCAACAATTAGAAGGGGCATGGGACGCGAAGAGCCCTACAATGGCTGAATACCGACGCACGGTAGACGAGTTTGGTCGGTGTTTTATCGGCTTAGAAGTCAAGCATATCAAAAGGGAGGAAAATGAAGCAGCGGACGCCTTAGCCAGAATGGGCTCGAAAAGATCGAAGGTGCCCTCCGATATATTTTTGGAGCACCTGTACGTGCCGTCTATTAAAGGCGGAGATGAGGATGACCCCATGGCTTCGCAGTCTGTTTCCGTCATGCTGGTGAAGCCAGATTGGACACAGCCCTACATAAATTTCCTCCTTAACAAGGAAGAGCCAGAGGATGAAGTCTTAAGGCGGCAAGTTGTGCGCAGAGCTAAGGCATACACAATAATAAATGGAGAGCTATACAAGCGGAGTACCACAGGTGTATATCAACGATGCGTTTCGCCGGAAGAAGGACAGGAGATACTAGAAGAGATCCATGGTGGATGTTGCGGTCATCATGCCTCTGCCGAGCAATTGTCGCCAAAGCTTTTAGACATGGATTCTACTGGCTCACAGCAAAGCAAGACGCAGAAGAACTCGTCAAGAAATGCGTTGGATGCCAAAAGTATGCAAGACAGCCAAAGATGCCAGCCCAGGAATGCGCACCATCCAATCACGTGGCCATTTGCGGTCTGGGGACTGGACATGGTAGGTCCATTCAGGACTGCGCGAGGCGGCGTCAAACATCTCTTAGTTGCGGTGGATAAATACACCAAGTGGGTTGAAGCTAAGCCCATAAAAAAGCTTGATGGGGCAACAGCCAAGAAGTTCGTCATTGAGGTTATAACGAGATTTGGCGTCCCCCACAGTATCATTACGGACAATGGGACAAACTTCGCCGTAGGAGAACTGGCAAAGTACTGTGGTGAAGTTGGTATTCGTTTGGACTTAGCATCTGTGGCTCATCCACAATCGAATGGCCAAGTTGAGCGAACCAACAGTATAATTCTACAGGGAATAAAGCCAAGATTAGAGGTGCCTTTGCATAGAGCAGCTGGAGCATGGGTAGAAGAATTACCTGCTGTCTTATGGAGCATACGCACAACTCCAAGCAGTGCAACAGGCTACCCCTTTCTTTCTCATATATGGCGCTGAAGCGGTACTCCCAACCGATGTCCTGCACGACACGCCTCGTGTAACAGCCTACGTCGAAGCAGACGCAGAAGAAGCCGACAGGACGGCTTAGACCTTCTCGAAGAAGAGCGTGAGATAGCGCTTCAGCGCTCCGCCATTTATCAGCAGAACATGCGGCGTTACCACAGTCGCAAGGTAAGACGGAGATCGTTTCGAGAAGGCGATTTGGTGCTTCGCCTTGTTCAGCAAAAGGAGCACAAACTATCTCCCATATGGGAAGGACCCTTCGTTATCAGCAAAGCGCTTAAGAACGGGGCATATTATCTTGTGGACCTCCGTGATATCGAAGAAGAAGAAAAGAGGCCGCAAAAGGAAAAGGAACGAAGAAGCAGTGCTCAAGGAGACGAAACGTCCTTGGAACATTGAGCAGCTACGTCCTTTTTACACTTAGCAATTCTATTGTAATCACACCATATATGATTATGAAATAAAAGTCTTTGGTTCCCTCAATTATTTTTATGCATGAGTTCTCGCCGTCTTTTATTTCCATTTGATCATATATTTCGATAAAAATATCAATGTTAACCCGAATTGGCTCGTGCTTGTGGTTACTCACATGATGCTTTTGCCTTAAGGCCTTACAAAAATTAAAATTGCATCCGTCTAAGAGTATTTATCTGATCGTATATGCTGGCTTGTCTTAGTAGATGCTTTACGCACCAAAAGCCGGCGCCGTTTCTGTGTTTAAACAGTTTGGTTACTAACCCTGTTGCCAGCGAAGTGTTCCGTGCTTTAGGTTCTGCCAGCATACGAAAAGGCTAAAGCATATAAGCCAGAAAACTTAAGACGGATAAGGAGCATAGTTTGCAAGCCTTTTAAAAATAAGTGCATGCGTTGCAAAACAAACATGTTCAACAGATAAAAGGCTCCTGCCATTACAAAACATAACTTAACAAGTCTTTTGTGCCATCTTTCATGACACGCTTAATGCAAAGTTTTTCCTGCATCTTATGCAGGGGACTGAGGAGGCGAAGGCACAGGGGACTTGGATGGATCCAGCGTAGCTTCAGACTCGCCTTCTTCTTCTTCTTCATTTCCGTCTTCTGACTCATCGCCATTGCCAGTGGTGGGGCTTCGGCTTCGTCATCAGACACGTCGTCAGGACGGGGAGGCACAGGCTTCTTGGAGAAGAAGATAGACAAGTCTACCATCTCCGCAACGGCTGAGGCAAAGCCAGAGACAGAGGCATAGACCTTTTCTTTGACGAGCTCGTTGCCGTCTCTGTCCTTGGCTGGGAAACACTTGATAACGCGCCACATGTTGACTCGGGGTAGTGGCCGCGAACAAGTCCTAGAGCAAGTTTTGCTCCGCCTCTAGCTGCTGAGCGAAGACGCTCCACCACCTCTGGGACGCAGTTCTGAAGAAGTGGCAGCAAGTTGCTGGTGTTTGTCACTTGGGGCAGCTGTTTTGGGAAGATGTTGGCAACAACGTCTCTTCCCGCAGCATACAGCCCTGACACAATCTCGCCACACTCCAAGATAAGCTCCAGGCGCGTCTCAGAGGTAAGCCTTTCCCCAAATCCAGCTGGAACTGAGGAAGGGAGGAATGAAAAAATTAAGGCGCATTGAACTGTTTGAATAAAGGCGAAAAGTGACAGAAAGTGCGAGAAGTAAAGAAGAAAGACTTACTTAGCAGTTTCTCGTCAATGGCGGTGCTCTCATCAGCTTGGCGTTCAAGACGACCTTGTAAGCTCTGGATTAGGAGCCCATCCTTTTCAGCCTGTCGCTGCAGTTTCAAAGTTCTGCCTTCAGTGTTCTGTCCTTCAGCGGCGCTGTCTTGGACGGCTTTAAGATTGGCCTCGGCCGTCTTTCGGTTCTCCTCCAGTTGCTTAAACAAGGCGGCATTTTCCCGCCTTACCACTTCTATATCGCCAGTCTCGCTGACGATCTGTTTTGCCTTCGCCACAACAGCTGCGCAAAACACATTGCATGTGTTGAGCATCTTATGTCTTAAAATGAACTAAAGTCACATTGCATGTGAAAGAACAACATTTACCTTTGTTCGCCTTATTTTCGGCGACGGCTTGCTTGAGCACTTGCCTTTGGTTACTCAGTGAGTACCATAGATCGCATGTAAGTTGCTCGCTGCTCTGCTAGGCAAGGGCAGTAGTAAGTAACAAAAGGTAAAGACAGTAAGGTATAGCTACAAGGGCTTGGGGACTGAGTCTTTATCAACATTAAAGAAAGGCCATTACGTCGGCTTAGTCAAAGCACAACGTAATGCCCGGGGACTAGTATGTACATAAAGACGGAATGTTTACCTGCATCATGGCCTTCAAGGCTTTGTAGCTCTCTTCATTGTGACGTACAGCTCGTCACAATTGTCTTCCAGATTCAATATGGTCAATGTTTGACCAACTGGCCTTAGCTTCGGAGGCGGCTCGTTGCGCTCCTTCTCATCGGCAAGCATGGCGGCGATGTTGGGTAAGATGTACCCCTCGTCGTCAAAGAGCTCTTGCTTCACCATGTTGCGGATAGCTCACGAGTGATGGGCTCGTTCGGCTCCTCTGACTGAAGTACCGCCGCCTTCCCAGCAGCGGCAGCCCTGGCCAACTTTTCAGTTTCCGTCTTATCAGGTAAGACGGCTGAGTCCAGATCTATATGATGATCTTCAGATGGGCCTGGGGCTGTCTCTTGTTGAACGGAGGGAGTGGGGGGAGCGATGGCTGGAGGGCTCAGTCTTCTTTGCCTGGAAGAAATTACTTTCTTCCTCTTAAGAGGCGCAGTTGGTTTGATCCTGCAAATCACATACAAAATAAGATAACATTCATACACATTGTTCGCCTTACTAAAGAAATTGAGGTTCGGCTTACTTCTGTACTGGAGCATTAAAGGCCGCATCTTCATCGTCCTCAATGTCGAGCACTTCGGCGTTAGCAGGGATGGCTTTCTCACGCTTCCGCCTTTCTGCTGCTGAAGTTGCTGCAGTGGCTCCTGAAGCCTTTCGTTTCCGAGTCTTTGGGGCTCGGGTGCCGCTTCAGGCACGTAAAACAAAGGAGCCAGCAGATTATCCGGCAAAAGGGCGAGCTGAAATCAAAAGTGTGTTAGTAAGGCAAACATTGTGGAAGTATAAAAACAGTAGTGGTAAATGCCTTACCTTTGGAGCTGGGTTGGCGGCTGTGTACATAGGACGCTGCTCTGTCAGCTGGATCCTTTCCTTGGCAATCCTCTTAAAGCGATACACAAGGGCGTCTTGCGTAAGGTCACTCTCACTAACACGGAGGGGATCTTTCTTCTGGTCCGTGTAGTGGCACATGAGGCCTTTGCGATCTTTCAAAGGCTGGATTCGCCTTGACAACCAACATAGGATGGTGTCTGCGCCCGTGAGTTTGGGCACAGCAGTCTTTGTTAGTACTCAATCCGCCTTTGCATGCGACGGAGGTTGTCAGGAAGGACCTTCAGTGGTTTCTCGCCCCAAGAAGGCGGGGCTCCGCAGGCAAAGGAGAAAAGCGAGGAAGTCCTATGTCTTTGCCTACTGGCGCCATGTCTTTGCAGTAGAAGAAGGAGCTATTCCAGCCTTTAATGGAATCTATTTTTGGCGCCTTAGGATACCAGTCTCTGCCTCTACGAAGGTTGATGCTAACTGTTCCTAAGGAAAGCAGTTCTTCCTTCTCTGTTTGGCGCTTGCAGTAAAGCAGTACTTGAAGAATTCTAAGCTGGGCTCTATGCCTAGGTATCCTTCGAATAAAGCCATAAAGCCAGCTATGTACAAGATACTATTGGGGCCTACGCTATGAGGCTGAAGGCCATAGTAGTCTAAGACTGATTGGAAAAAAGGATGCGGAGGCAAAGACAAACCGCGAGGAGATGTGAGACGAGGAGCACTCGTTCATCGCCGGCGGGATCTGGAGCAGGGTGGCCGTACGCTGACCGCCAGTGGCAGTTCTCCTTTGGTGGGAGGATGCCCTCCTTTTCCAGCTGCGTGAGGTCCGCGTCGGTGATGGTGGAAGCTGCCCAGTTGCGGGATGATGCTTCCTCTCCCTCCTCCTCTGCCTCCGCCGCATCGCCCTCATCGGAGGGCTGGGCATTCTTCTCTGCTTCGATGGAGGTGGCCGCAGAACTTGTCGCCGCCGCCGCGCGAGATGCAGATGCATCCGCGGTGCTCGATCCCCTCATGGCCAGATCTTGTCCTCCCCGCCGCCGACGCCGTTGCCGTTGGCTCCCGTGGTTGCATCGGAGCTCTCCATGGGTGGGTGCGCAGGTGGTGGTGGTGGAGCTCGCCGGAGTTCGGAGGGATGGGTGCGAGGAGGACGATGAACAGGAAATGAGCCCGATGGAGAAAATCAGTTCCCCTTTTATGGGGGCTGCGCGCCGCGATTAGTGCGGTGAGATAACGCTCGCGCGATTTTCGCCACGCGTCCCGCAACGGTCAGTAGTGGGCATCTTCTCCCGCACGCCTCGGAGATCGTGTGCGGAAAAATAGCAGTAATGGCGGCACAACGTCTCTCTGCTGTCCAGACTGTCGTGGACTGGCTTTGACTGCGGTGACGTCATGACAAGACTCGACGCTGACAGAATCTTTCTGCCAGATTGTTCAAAGTGCAGGAGAGTTCGGCTTAATCCTTAAGGCAGACTGAATGTCTCATTTTGGAATGCTCCAAGCTCTTCTGTCCGCCTTGCGCAAAGGCGAAAGCCCGTGTTTCACAAAGACGGCAAACGAAGAACTTAAACCTTTCCGGGGACTACTGTGGAGGTTATGCCGAACGGGTATACCTGCCACGGTGGATAAAACCTGGCCCACCAAGGAGGCCCATCAGATAAAGCCGGAGGGCTTAATGGAGAAGGCCTCATGGGCTTAGGCGCAAGGATAAGCTCTGGGCTGGCTTAGTGAAGTCCAAGACGAAGGCCTGGCTGCGTTCGCCTTAGGGAGCAAGTTAGGGTTTGTTACCGTGTTAGTCTAGGACTCATGATCTAGGTCGGTTAAGGCTTTCCTTGTAGGGGAAGGCTTGGCGCCTTTATAAGCCAGCCTTCCAGCAGCCTTAGGGCAACGCATACAACCTCATTGTAACCTGTACACATATTTGCCTTGAGTGAATTATAGCAGCACGTAGGATCTCGCCACCGTCGTGAGATCCGAAGCTGGGTAAAATCGTGTGTGCAATCCCGTCACTGGAACCCTCCACGTTCTTCCCCACCTCCTCTACGGTACGTATGAATACTTCTAGTAGTTCCGCGTTACCAATACCTCGACATGTATACGAATACCTATCATGCTGGCAACGACTTGCTGCTCTCTACAGGACGTTACGGGTTCAAGTTCCGCACTAGTCTCCACTATTTTTTAGTTATTTTAGTATTATTCTCTGTTGCAACACAAATAATTATGAAAAAACTGAGAAACAAGGTTCGAACCCGTGGCCTGTGAATTGCCTGCACGACCGAAGCGAGGCATATATCGCTAGGCTACAATTAAGTTTGTGTGCACTTTGAGTTTAAAACATAAATAACCCTTCCGATCAAAATTTGAATTCAAAATTTAATTTTCAAATTTACCTGGTAACCATCTGGGATTTCCCGGTTCCCCCGGTAAGGCTTCGTTTGGTTCCTTGGGAATTTATCCAAGCAGGGAACGATACGACCCAGGGTTTGGGTGATCCCCACCCTATCACCCAAATCCCTTCCACTTATTTAGTCCCTTCCACCTCCCTAATCCCTTCCACATATCTTGTTCGGTTACGCCCCACAGTTTGGGTCGAATGGTAGAGGAATTCCATTAGCTACGACAGATGAGAGCAGTTTAATCTCTGATTCTGTCCCCCAATCTCTCCCTCTCAATCTCAAATCTCTCTCACCGCAGCACGACAAATCTGGAATCCAAGAACACATAGAACCCTAGAATCTATCATACCGGACACAGCAGAGCCCGAGGAGGAGAGGAGAAGGAAGAGGAGGAGGGGGAGAATATTACCAAGTAAAATCCATAGGAGGGGCATCGGAGAAGGTGATGTCGCCGGCGACCTCGCGCCGGAGAAGGCCGATGGTTATGTCGCCGACATCGCCGCCGGGTCGCTGGTGCGTGGAGAGCTGAGTATGCTACGGGATATAGAGGGAAGTAGCCGCCGACTCCGGGTGGTCCCGCATGCGCCGTCACCTCAAGGTCCTCGTGCCGACGCAATCACGAAAAGAATCAAGGGAGGAGAACGACAGGTTAACGATTCGGGATTAATTCCACGGGCCGGGAGGAGATGATTTCTTCCCCGGTCGAATGGCATGGATCGGGAGGGATTGGGCATGGATTGGGTTCCCGCCGGGTGTAACCAAATGCACTGTATGGAGCGGGCCGGGATATATTCCCAGCAAAACAGATCCCCGCCAATCCACGGGGTTTGAGCTCGAATCCCGGCGGGGGCGGGGTCGGGATTAACCGAACAAGGCCTAACCGGGAATCCCAAGCCCCCTCGGGATTTTATTTTTGTCGGGAACCAAAACCTTGCACCTCACCAACATTAGAAAATGATGTTTCTTCCATGCTCTTCTAGTGTAATTTTGTTCACCAGCCATCATTTTCAGTTTCCATTTTTCACCAGCCATCAACATGCATTGCATCTCCTATTCTCACCCCCACGACTTTTTGGTTTGTGTGGATATCATTCAGTATCACCTCCTCACGGCACCATTCATAAAAAACATTAGCACTATCATGTAGTAATTGACTAGTGTTTTTTTTTTCAGAGCCAAAATATCTTCAACCAACTGTTCCATTACAGGAATAAAAAAAAATACCGTCCCAGCAGAGAGCTGCTAGTGCAGTATCAAATACAGAAGCTTACAGTTCATAATAACTGATGCTAACCTTCTTCATATCTAACAGTATTACACAAGGAGACCAGTCCACAATAGTCCCCCCAAATCGCCGTCCTGTGGACTATGGAGGGAAGCACTGTAAGAGCATCTGAAAAGGATGAGTGGCAGTTTGCAGTTCGATGCTATTTGGAAAGAACTAGGCCCAGAAAGAAAAAGTCTAGGCAACCTGCCAGTACAAAAGACCAAATGCTAAATTATAAGTCATCACAAAAAAATTTGGTTCCCCTATAAGATCACCCGCATCATCCAGTACCAATTGTTTGCAGTTCAGGTGAAAAAATAACTGTCATTTTGCAATGTTTTTTCCTCTTTGAAGACGACAGTGTACTAAAATATTTATTAGATATCATATTCATACCCGAAGTTTTAGAACAAATACCAGCAGTAATAGTTCACATTGTCATGATGAACTGCGCAAAATGGAACTGCAAAAAAGATTGTGTCCTTATGTCTATTTGAGTGTATGAGCCATATGTTACCTGAAACAAAGGGTTAAAAGCATAAACATAATCTCAGTATTTTTGGTATTTCAGAGAGATGACAATGATTTACCCAGGTTCATGTACAATTAGTAAACTGTTAAAAAAAGTTCGAGTTCAAGAAAGAAACATAGAAAGAAGGAAATGTTGGGACAAAAATCGTTAAAGGGTGCCCTGACAATGATTTTACCCAGGTTCAGCTAAGGCTTGGCGTTAACGAAGCCCTGAATCAATGCCAATATACCATGCCCGTTACACTTCCATAGTTCAGTTAGTTAACTGCCATTATATCCCTTTGAGACGTGAGTATTCTTCCTAAATACCAAACTACCCTTAGTTTAAAAGAAAACAAAAAACCTTTGGCTGTTAGTTCACCGTCATGAAAAATTGGCTAGAAGTTATGTTTATGTGGTTGCATATAAACAAAGCGTATTTGTTGATGCCAAATGAGCAAACGGGGCGTTTGTAAGGCGCAAATAGACAAATTTCTCAACTTTTATATGGTGTTGTGCGATCACATTGGAGGGGGTACAGAGCAGAATTTACTCTTAATTTGATTGCTGTGCTCTAGGATGATGACAGTTCATGCAAATCTTCAGAAGAGGCTTTTATCTTTTGGCTTCTTGAAAAGCATCATTCTTTTTGTGTATCAATTTTCCAAGTTGGTCTCTCTTTACAGCAATTCATGACATAAAATTTGAGTACTATATGTATACTTATGATCAAAGATAGTTCCATCACAAATCATGCAATTAAGCCAGACTGATACTACTGGAAAGATTTGTCCTTTCGTTACAGACTATCAGTTTTAGTCACACGTTAAAATTCTTGGGCAATTGCTCACACAATGATATTAATCTGTAGCTGGGCTGCTACACCAATATGACAAATCTACAAAAGGGCGAACATCGCATATAACTTAAAATATGACAAATCTACAAAAGGGTGGCCGCTGCTATATTTTCTGTTATGTTTGATAGGCATAAGAACGATGGTTATTTTTGGTGCATCATAAGGACAGGGAAAACACACAGATGCGAAAACTGGAGCAACACTTAACTGTACATCTCTGTATACAATGTCAGCGAAAGCATGACAATCAAACTTAAGAAAGTTGGTCTGAACTTCTATAGATTTCGGAAACAAAGTAAGCAATATTAGGTCAAAAAGTATTTTGTTTCAAATAGTCAGTGCTTATTACAGGCATGATATATTTCAATTCAAGAATTTCGAGGCCATGTTTCTCAACACTTGAAACATTTAAGCACAGCAGGATAGCAGGGACTCACAAAATTGTCTTGCTACTTCATAACACCCTCGTGCAACCTGGTTTGTTTGATTAAGACTTTAAGAGCAAAGTCATATAGAGATTACTGAAGTTACAAGGCAACGGTCATATACATCTCAGATTATTTGACAGCCTGTTTTGCACATTTATAAATACATAATTTTTGGCACACGCACCTTGTTGTATAAATAAACAAAAAAGACTAGCAGTATAGATTGATGTTTTCTCCAATTAAACTTCCTTGACTTGAGTACACAGATTTTTTTAGCACAATATGCAACAATGTGTTGATTCAGCATCACGTGCTCACAAAGCCAATAAAAAGATCATGTCCATACGATGCCTTTGCCTTTCATGGCGAAGCTCCTTTTTTGTACTAGACTAGATAGATGGTTACAAATCTGTAAGTATGGCTGGTGGATTCAACATGCAAAACTGCAAAAGCAGGACCAGTCATCTATATATAACTTAGCTAGATATATATACTCAAGTACTAGCTAACAGAACAGGATAAAGAGTGCAGACCGCATTACCTTACAAAAACTACAACCCTTCGACAGCATATGATAGACAGTCAGCGAGAGTATGGGGGCGTGGCACCAAGCCACCCCTGTTCTGGCTGGTATGTTTGATGCTTTGGTTTATGAGATGATATGCTACAACATTAAACTGCTGTCTCTCGCCAATATCAAAGCTCAAGTAGATGGTATCAGCACTAATAGAACCGGAGGGAAAACACTCTAAACAGACCGAGAGAGACCAACGCAAACCCATGAACACGGCACGCCCTGCACTGCCGCCCAAGCTCTTGACCGGGAATAGTGTCCCGGAGTCCAAATCCACTCGATAAATGTTGTAGGTCCTCCCTGATTTATTCCGCTTTGTCTGTGGTCCGCACTGACGATGCACCAGCATCAGCTCCCCGCAATTGTTCACGAGATGCACACTATCCACCATTGGCCAGACTGTCATACTCAATTTGGCAGCCACCTTAAGCTGTGGTGGCTGATCATGACCCATTTCCAGCACCATGACACCATTGGCGTTAACACAGTAGAAGCAGCCTGCAAACATGAGGGGTGTCGTTGTCATCCCATGGCCGTTGTAGGTCAGCAATGTCCAGCGGTCGTCTCCGGGCTTGGCCATGCCAAGCATGCGGAGCCTATTGAAGCAGAGCACCACCGTTGAATCATCATTTGCAATGCCGGAGCCCCACGCTTGGCAGTATGTGTGGATATTATATTGAGATAGATTGTCGTGATCCTTCGGAGGCAGTAGAGTTGTGAGTGGCGGGAGGTCAGCGAGGTGGCGGGTGAGCGGGTTGAGCAGGCGGACGGTGGCGCGCTGTGTCTTGCGGACCAGAACGAGGAGGCCCTCGGGGGTGACAGCGAGCAACAAATTATCATTGAGATCCGGGATGTCGACTTGGATGCACTGGCCGGTGGATGTGTTCAGGAAGGAGCGGCGGTCCGGCGCGGCGAGCTCCTCCCGGAGCATGGTCCACCGCCAGGGATGGAACCGGCGGTCGAGGCCGCCGTGCGAGCGTGGGTCCGCGGAGCACCTCCGCCACGCGCGGCACACGGAGCGGAAGCGGAGGTAGTCCGCGACGTCGTAGGCGAGGACGCGGTCGGCGACCAGCCCCGCCGGCCCGTCCCCCAGATCCGCCCAGTTCCTCTCCAGGGCAGGAGTGGAGGAGGGAGCCATGGAGCGGTGCGCGCGCGCTCAACCAGCAGCGGAGGGTTCTTCGATCGTCTTAGGGGTCCTATTCACTCGCCGGGGAGAGCGTAGAGGGGATCCCCCGCCGCCGCCGACGGCAGCAGCAGCACGCCTCCTCCAGTCCTCCTCGGTGGAAGTGAAGTGGTCGACTTTTTTTTCTAGAGAGATGGAAGCCCACAGAGGCTTGCTAGATTTGGCCTTCTTCATATTGTTTTTTTACAGGCACGGTGGTAGCCTATTACAGTATTACTGTAGTTGAAAAGCATAAGTCTGAAGCCGCAAAAAAAAAAAATTTAACAACTTGTCACAACCACATAGTATTGCGATTTTAAATTCAAGTTTAATTTGTTTCCTAAGACTAAGTGGCAAGCAAATACTTGTGCAGAAAAGGGACAAAAAAATACCTTTGTTTTTTTTTTTTTTTTTTGAAAGGGAGCCGTGTACAAGATCAAGCGAACGAAGAACACACACGCACGAACACAAGAACAGAGTACCCCACACACGGCGAACTTGGCACCACCACGCACACCACGCACCCGAGGAAGAAGCTCAGCCAACCTTGTTGAAATGCCGCATCAACCATCCGACGCAGGCGCCGGAATCTTGCCGCTGAACGAGTATCGGCGCTGAGCCGCCGCCAGGCCACCATCATCGCCTCGCGCCGGAGACGAAGAAGACGGCAGCAACCATCTTCCGCAAGCCCACCAAGGTCGTCGACGACGGGGAACACCGTCCCTGCACACTCCCTGGCTTCGAGCTCCAACACACCGCCACCCGGGCTCTGCACCACCGCCGGAGCAAGCGGCGGCGCAGCGGCGAAAACGCCCAGGGACCAAAATCCCCACGCACCGGATCCGCGGCGCCGACCCGCCATCCGGACGCAGGGGCCTGGAACCTCGAGAGATCCGAAGATCCGCGAGCTCCAGCTAGACGACGCGCCGTCGCGGGCCTCCGGAGAGCACCTGCAACAGAGAGGAAAGCACGCCGCCGCCAAAACCACCACCGACCGCACCTCCACCTCCAGGGCGCCGCCGGCTAGGCCTCCTACCAAACCTACATATATACAAGACGGGATCCGGTGATTCCCCCGCCTCCCGCTGCCGGAGCAGCCGCCGGAGACGAGGAAATCACGCGGATCGCCGCCGCACACAGTGGTTTCGCGGGAGAGGACCAAGAAATCGCCTCTGCTACAGAGCGAGAGGATAAGGGGTCGGAGGGGTGTGTCAAAAAAAATACCTTTGTTGCTCTTGACATATTTTCTTTCAAGTGTCAAAGAATAAAGAACAGCTCCATCCATGCATTGGACTATATAGAAAATTAAATCAACAAAAATGATAATTTATTCAACCAGCTTTTATTGAAAAATAAGAATCGTGCAATTTTAAGCAACAAAATGATGGAAGGGGCAAACTATTGTGGGCTCGAGTGAGTGGTGACCCCGCTAGCCGTCCTCTTCTCCTCCTTGGAGAAAGAGGAGATGTACTGGAGCTACCATCGATCAAAATCATGATCCATCTTGGAGGTCGGTGTTAGAATCGGAAGCGTGCGATGGGCCAGCACCGTGTCCCTAATAGCCGTTGTGTAGGAGCACTCATGGTAAAGGTGTTGAACAGTCTCAGGGTGGATGTGCCATAATTTGTGGACGAGCCATCCTTGCAAAGGCAAATTATCGGCGGTGCTGATCTTCTTGTGAGCCATCGACCGAAGAACTTGGGTGCCAAATTGGGTGATCCGCTGCTCACAATTCCTAAACATATATGGGTCGTTATAGGTAAAGTGTGCTTTCCATGAAAGCTCGTCATCAGCATGCTCGAGAGAGGATGCAAAGGCCATGTGGCTTTGAACACACATGCCCAATTCAAAGACATTGGCGATAACAAATGTGTTCTTCATTTTGGCTCCCAAAAGGCGATTGAAGGGTAGGCTCAGTGTGTTCTATACTTCTGTTCACGATTTGGGGAGGGCGACGAGGAAGTCATTCCAGAGAGAAAGGCTGAGAGGACACTTGTCCGGGACAAGAGGAGGATTTTTTGTCCCAAATCTCCGAGGACGCTCAGCACTGCCCCTTCCTAAACAACCCATACGCGTACTCTGTTTCGAAAAGGAGGTTGCCTGCCGTGCGTATGCAAGAGAGCGTTGACGCGCGACAGCGCTTGTTCTGCTGGTCCTTTACGAAGCCACAAAGGTCAGCTCGGACGTGCGAGCATCTGTCCCATAGGAGTCCTTCTTTTTTTCCTTTCCGTTTTCTCCTACGATTTCAACTTAAAAAATAAGAATTTAAGTACTCCCTCCGATCCATATTAGTGGACATAGCTTTGTCTAAATTCATATGTATCTAGTTAGTACAAAATTTCCCAAGTACGGAGTACACTCTGCACACATCCGCGCTGCACCTCAGAGTACATCCGTGCTGCAGCTGAGAATACATCCATCCTGCACCTGGGGTACGCTGTACCTGAGGGTACATCCGCGCTTACACATGGGAGTGCGTTTGTGCTCACATGAAAGTACATCACCCAGCATATGAAAGTATATAATCGTTACATCTATGAGTACCACCTGAGAACATTTGTTAGTACATCTTCGTTGCACGTAAAAATACATCCGCTATGAACTGCAAGCACATGTCTTCAACATATTAATAATAAGAACTCAAATTCGCGTTTGTGAGGATTTATCTAGGTGGTTGGGTTGTACATCAATTCACCTAGCCAAGTGAGTCACTCTAGAAGTTTCAAAAAATATGTTTACTATTTGTTAGGGATCATGCGTTTTAGAGATATTTACCGCAAATACAAATACACCATAGAGTTTATGCATGTGTCAGAAATTAATTAAAAATAAAATTTTGTATACATTAATTCTAGAAAAAACTACTATATAGTTATGCAATCTTTAAAGAATAATTCAAGAAAAAAGTGCTTTACAAATACAATTTCAATTCAAAAAACACAAGTTTATTTACATTTACAATTCCATAACAAAAACCAACTAATATTTACCAATATTGCTATATGGTTAACTATTCTAAATATGTAATGCAAAATTAACACTCACTAAATTATACATGCAAAAAATGCTAAAGGTATAAAATTTTAGTGCAAAGTGCAACTATTTAAGTTTTCCATATATGATAATGTGGTTGCACTGGCGGTCTTGGCCGTGGTGCGCACGTGGATCCATAGAACAACGCCGCCACTAGCGGCGTATGGGTTGGAAGCGGCTATCCACACTGAGCATTATTTAATATGTATCGATAGCAGCAGCGGCGCAATTATAAAGGTTTGTCCCACTAATTGAAAACTGAAAAATTGTTGAAGTTCAAGTATAATATTGGCTCAGAGATGTATTGTCTCGATTGTACAAAGAATTTTGTCTACTTAATTACTTAGCAGCAGGAGCTGTTATAAAGGTTTGTCCCACTATTTTTTTTTAAATATGTAATTTGGTGTCTGCTGGGACCAAAACAAAGTCATTCACATCTAATTTGATTTGCCTATGTAAATTTATCAGTTATATTAGGACATTAAGTTTACAATATTCGTTGAATGTAGTCATGTTATGCAGAAAGTGGAATATTTAATAAATCATTCCCCTGGTCCGGCAACCATGCCACCATGGCTTGGTATCTCGAGGGGAGGCGGCTTGGTATCTTCTTTCGTAAAATATGTTCCGTCCCCAAACTTTTTCAGGCCAGAAGGGATTTTATGGCAAAGACCCCTCGGGAGGCGGTGCTCACGTGGGTGGGGCCCGTGGCCCTTGGCCGCGTGGCAGCTGTGGGTCCCCCGGGTCTGCCCTTTGGTCGTCGGTCTTTTTGTGACAACAAAAAATCCTCATAAAATCTCTGCCTTTTCTGCAATGCAAAAACAATAAAAAACAGAAAGTGACACTTGGCATTGCGTTAATATGTTAGTCCGGTAAAATACAATAAAATTATATTCAATCATCATAAAGCATGTAGCAATAATATAAAATTAGCATGAATCAAAAATTATAAAACATTTTGGACATACTAGCGGTGTGTTCTAGATAGTTGACTGAAAATGCGCAAGTTAATGTGATCAGATTATTTTTCAAGGTTCTTTAATATGTGTGTGCAAATGTTTGATGCTGTCGTTGCAGAGTATATCCTGATGACCAAGCCCATCTTAAGATTAGAGTCGAATCAGCTGACTCTGTTGTCCACAACTAGGTGGCTCAAACCATCAAACATTCGACGAACCGTGGGGAAACAAATCTATCACTCATACGATTCTTTCTTTCAGTATAAGCGTTGAATAAGGATTCTTAGTACACTCGTCGAGCAAGAGGTGAACTTTTTCAATTAAAATGATAAAACTATTTTTATTCAGTAGCAACGCATGAGCACTAACTATCTTTTTTTGAAACCTAAGTTTTGGCACAACTTATTGCTATCCCAAAGTTCTTTTTGGTACGTGAGTATTAAGTACATGCAAATGGACATCTTTTATCGAAGCAACCGACATATGCAAGCTAAACGGGCCCTTGGACTACCCACTGGGCTCAACGCATATTACGGAAATGGGCGTACATTTTCAGGCTAGGGGTCCATTCCATCCAGAAGCTCCTGAGCAATGGCCAGTGAACTGCTGGCGGCGGCGGCGGCGGCGGCGGCGTCCCGGTCCACGACCACCACCGCCGCCACCTCTCCTGCCTCCGGCGGCACCACCGTATTCTCACTCACCGAAGACGATCTCCGCGAGATCTTCCTCCGTCTGCCCGACCTCCGGGCCCTCATCCGTGTCGCGCTCACCTGCCGCACATGGCTCCGCGCCGTCCGCTCCTCCCGCCCATTCCGCCGCCTCTTCCGCGACCTCCACCCGGCGCCGCTCCTCGGCCTCTTCCTGGACATAGGCCAAGCCAGCGCCCCCTCCTTCCTCCCCTGCGCCGCTCCGACCCCGTCACCGCCGCCGCCCTCCACCGCGGTGACTTCTTCCTCACCTCCCTCCCGCCCTCGTCCACCGGCTGGAGCCTCGCCGACTGCCGCGACGGCTACGTCCTTCTGTGGAACGGCAACCCCGACATGCCGTCCGTCGCCGCCCTCAATCCCATGACCTGGGCCCTCCACGTCCTCCCGCCGGTACCCCGCAAGATCGAGGCCGGGAGCCGCCGCGACTTCGCCGTCCTCGGTTTCCACCTGGTGTGCTCCGACGAGAGCCCCCGGTCGTTCCGCGTCGCCTGTGTCTGCGCGGATCAGCGCAAGCTCCGCGTGGCCGTCTTCTTCTCGGAGACGTGCGAGTGGATCATCCGGCCGTGGATGCTCATCGGTGGAGACTGCAGCCTCAAGTTCATGGCCGGCACGCTGGTCGATCGTTTTGTTTTCTGGCCTTATCACGGCGAGGCGCGCGTGGTAGTGATCGACACCGCCACCATGGATATCTGCGACGTGGATCTGCCCCCGCAAGTGGAGGTGGCCGGCCACAATTTCGGCATCGGGGAGGCTAGGAATGGTGAACTCTGCGTTGTCTATGAATCTGATTTATGCCTTCATGTTTGGATTCGTCGTCCTGGTGTGGATGGGATAGAGACTTGGGGGCTGCCGACTATACTCTTTTTGGGTGAAGAGATCGATCGGCTCACTCATGCCTCCGTTCTGGAAGTGCAGCTCGATCTCAAAATCGTGCAAGTGAAGTCTGGACTAGTGCACTTGTCGTCGACATGCATCACCCATTATGGCACACTCAAGTGCTGGTTCTTCTCCCTTCCGTTGGAGACCATGAAGCTTGAGCTACTGCTCGAGGGGAGCTTTGATGGTGTTGCCCATCTGTATACTATGGCCTGGCCTCCTTCTTTGGTTGGTGATGATGATGAGAGCATTGGGACATGAATGATATTGAAGGTTCTCTCTCGTTGATTGGAGTCTGCACTTGTTTGAATGGATGGAAAATCGTTGGTATGAGTTAACTGTTGTCTTTGTTGATGCAAAAGAATATCGCTCATTCATTGACGCCTTGCATCTTAAGTATCGCTTGCTTATTCCCATAGAAACATTTTGATGCTTTCAAACTGTCAATGCTGGAGCTAATGAGTTTTATGGCGAGATTTCATTTTCTTGTGCTGCATTATTTTTACGGAGTCCTGCTATGTTGCATTTGCTTCTGTCCAGGCCCCCATTAGCCAATTTGTGCCTACTAAGTAGTAATGAACTTATCTGTCTGCGGTTCCAGTATGAACCTTTGTTATAAATATTTTACCATTTTACTATCGATGTCCATAGCAATTTTATTCATGACATTGCAACTCTATATACTTTATAATCAAACGAATCAAGGAAGGTCCCATAAGCCCAGTGCATCGATGGGTTGATCGACCAGTGGGACGAGTGGCTCCAACTATACGTATAGTATTACTACTACTGATCTGACTTCTGTCACTTGGGTTGCTTTATAGGTAAACACCATGACCTATTCACAACTCCTAGGTCAATTTAGTTGGGTTTGATGAATTATTGGTTCGTTTAGATTAGAACCTTTTAGCCCCTGTTTCATTACTGGGATGGAATAGCATACAGTATCTACAAATGGGCTGCACCAAATACAGAAAACATACAGTTCAAGCTAACTGATGCTGATCTTCTTCATATCTAACAGCCCACAAGAGTCCATAGCTTCTATTAGGACAGTTCAGAAAATGGCAGTTTTGCAGTTCGATGCTATTAGGTCAGAATTAGGTCCAGAATCAAAAGTGTTGACAACCTGCCATTATGAAAGACCAAATGACATTAGAAGTCATCGCAAATAAAATTGGTTCCCCTTGAAAAGCATCATTCTCTAGGATGATGACAGTCATGTAAATCTTCAAAAGAGGCTTTTATCGTTTGTCCTCTTGCAAATCATCATTCTTTTTTTGTGTGTCAATTTTCCAAGTTGGTCTCTCTTTACAGAAATTTATGTCATAAAATTTGAGTAATATATGTAATACTAATGATCAAAATAGTTCCATCATAAATCATGCGATTTAAGCCTGATCGATACTGCTGGAAAATTCCTTCGGTTACAGACTATCAGTTTTAGACACACGATGGAATTCTTAGGCAATTGCTCACACAATGATATTAATTTGTAACTGGGCTACTACACCATACCCACATCGTATATAACTTAAACAAATCTACTATAGGGAGGACGCTGCTATATTTTCTGTTTTGTTTGATAGGCATAAGACGATGGTCATTTGTGGTGCATCATAAGGACAGGAACCACACAGATACGAAAGCTGGAGGAACACTTCACTGTGTATCTCTGGATACAATGCAGAAGAAAGCATGAACAATCAAACTTCAGAAAGTTGCTCTGAACTTCTATCGATTCCAGAAATAAAGTAAGCAATATTGGGTCAAAAACTATTTGGCATGTTATAGATATAACCTGCAGTTTCAAATAGTCAGTGCTGATTACACGCATGATATATTTGCATTCAAGAACTTCCAAGTCATGTTTCTCAAAAATTTACAAATTTTAAGCATGGCACAGATAGCAGGGACTTACAATGTTGTTTTCTTCCATTGGTTTAGATGATTGGCTCTTTGAAAATGCATGTCTTGCTACTTCTTAACACCCTCGTTCAACCTGGTATTAGATTAAGCCTTTATTAAGAGAAAAGCAAAGTCATATACAGGCTACTGAAGTTAGAAGGTAACAGTCATATACAGTTCAGTCTGCATGACTGCCTGTTTGGCACAGTTATAGAAAACATAATTTTTGGCATAGGCACCTTGTTTCTAAATAAAAAAACTATTAGCAGTATACACTGATGTTTTCTCCAATTAAACTTCTGACTCGAGTAGACAAAAATATTCAGCACAACATGCAACAATGTGTTGATTCAGTGTTACCTACTCACAACACCAATAAAAAGATCATGTCCATACGATGCCTTTTCCTTTCATGGCTAAGCTCCTTTTGCACTAGACTAGCTAGATAGATGGTTCTGAATCTGTATAACTGGCAGGTGGATGCAATATGCAAATTAAGAAGGACCAGTCATATATACATAACTAAAGTACTAGCTAACCAAACAGGATAAAGAGAGCAGATTGCATTACCATACACATATCACTCTTGGACGGCATAGGATAGACAGTCAGCGAGAGTATGGGGGCGTGGCACCAAGCCACCCCAGTTCCAGCTGATATGTTCGATGCTTCCGCCTATGAGATGATATGCACGCTGCTTACTCTGGACAAAATCGAAGCTCAAGTAGATGGTGTTACACTCTAGATACACCGAGAGAGAGAGAGCAACGCATGCCCATGAACACCGCACGCCCTGCGCCGCTGCCGAGGCTCTTGACAGGGAATACTGTCCGGGTGTCCAAGTCCACTTGATACATGTTGTGCCACCAAAATAATTTCCCCGATGTAATTCTGTCCTGACGGTGCAGCAACATCAGCTCCCCAAAATTGTTTTTGGGGAGCTCCCCAAAATTGTTGACTAGGTGTACGCTATCCCCAATTCGAGAGACAAGCCAACTCCAGTCGTGCTGGCTGATCAAGACTGGTTTCCAGCATCATGACACCATCATTGAGGACTTGAGGTTAACGTAGTAGAAGACGAGCGTAGTATTTCAGCAACGTCCAGTGGTCATCGCCGGGCTTGGCCAAGCCAAGCATACACAACCTGTCGAAGCAGAGCACCACTGTCATCATTGGCAATGCCCGACCCCAGGCTGGGAAACATTTGCTGAAATGTGGGTCACGATCCAAAATCATGTGGTGGTCCTTGGAGGGAGTCATGGTGGCGAGTGGAGAGAGGTGGTGCGCGCGGTGAGCGGCTGCTTGTTCACAAGCAGAACGAGGAAGCCGTCGGGGCTCAGGGCGAGCAGCTCGTAGTCCCGGAGCTCCGGGATGTTTACCTGGACGTTCTCGCTGTTGGATGGCGAGCTCCTCCCGGTGCATGGTCCAGCACCAGGGGTGAAACCGGCGGTCCAGGACATCATGGACGCGCAGGTCGGCAGAGCACCACCGCCACGAGGGGCAGACGGCGTGGAATCTCATGTAGTGGCGACGTCCTAGGCGAGGACATGCTGGGCGATGAAGCCGATGAGGCCAGACGGCCCGTTGTTAAGACCCGCAATGCATTGCCTCATATGCTGCTCTGCACAGGGTTTTATGCCAAATGCTATATATCGCCCAGCAGCGGTGCTAGACGGCCGCCCCGCCTGAAATGCCGCGCTGCTGGGCTGGCCCATTTTTACATTATTATTTCTTTTCGTTTTCTCTTTTGCCTTTTCTTTTTTTAGTTTTCTTTTCTGTTATTTTATATTTATATTTTCTATTACTTTTATTTTTTTGTTTTTTACACTATTTAAGAACTGTTGAACTTAAAATTTGTTTCATATTAAAAAAGAATTCAAATTTAAAATTTGTTTGTATTCGCAAATTTAATTTTCAATTTTGTTTTTTTCGAAATTGTTCTAATTCAAAATCTGTTCATCTCAAAAATTGTTTAAATTTGAAAAAATATATTAAAAATTTGTTTAAATTTTTAAAAAGATCATATTAAAAAATTGTTCATATTTCAAATTTGTTGATACTCGAACATTGTTCTAATTAAAATTTTGTAAAATTTTTCTCATTAAAAATTCGTGCATGTTCGAAAAAAATAAATTTTAAATTTTTTCATATCAGAAAATTCTTCAAACTATAAAAAATCATAACCAAAAATAATTCAAATTTATTTTGTTCTTCATGATCGAACATTGTTCAAATTTAACAAATTAAATTTTCAGATGCGAAAAGGTTCTCAAAATTAAAAAAAAAACTAAGTGGGAATCTAGTGGGCCGCTCCAAAGCGCCCCATGAGGCATCTCATTTAGGCGGCGGAGGCGTATCGCGCTGCCAGCGGGCGCGATATAGCCCCTCCTGGTGCGCCTAACAGGGAAAGAAGCGATGCGGCCTGCAGGCCTGGAATGCAGATGCGGAATTGGGCAACGTGGATGCTGGGAGGCGGCACCGCTCAATCGGGTGCGGCTGGAACGAAACAGAGGGGATCAAGTGAGAAAGACACAGCTGAGCATGTTAGCGACGGAACTAATATGAATGGAAATTTCTGTGGTTCGTACACTCGTGTTAATTTTATTGTTTGGTTAGTCGGTTGGAGTACACATGTTCGTGTCCATCCTGCCGTATTCATAACTGCCCCAAGCACGCATCTACTACCTATGTTCCTAAATGAAAGACGTTTTTGGAATTCTAAAACATCTTATATTAAGATACAGAGGGAGGACTAGAATACTGATCAGCATTACTCTCTCGGTATCATATAAACTAGCAAGAAGTGAAGTCATTTTTTATAGAGTATAAGAAGTAACACAGCCATATTAACAAAGGAAAAGACTAATAGTCAGCATTGCTCTATCAGTATCGTATAAATTTGCAGTCGTGCAGACAATATGAGAGTATAAGAAGGGACACGGTCATATTAACAAAGAAACCGACTTTTAAGGACACAAACAATAAAGCTAGATACAATTGGTCAGCATTGATCTCTTGGTGTTGTGTGAACATAAGTGGAAGCAACGTTTTTACTGCTCAAGTAGAGCATAGCAAAGCTAGACCAGCATTCAGAATGAATCAACGGCTCGATGACCATGTCTCCCAGTGGGTCTTGCTCAGAACTTCTTGCACCTCATTCACTGTTTCACGTGTGATAGGACGGGGTCCATGTTTTTACAGAACGTCTTCAAAATATTGTTGGTAGAGAACAACAACATGACAATTTGTACTGAACTGTTATACATCTTTTACATGCTATAGTATTATAATTTTATACTACACACTCAGAATAGTTGACCACATAGTAATGTTGCTGAGTTTTAGTTGTTTTGTTTTCTATGCAATTGCAATTTAATTCTTCAAATAAACTTGTGTTTTTGTAATTTTTTATTTTTTTTGTAACAAAATTTATGCTTGAGATTTTTTTAGCAATTGCATCAACTATATAGTTGTTGTTTCTTGAATTAATATATTTTTATTCTTAGTTATTGTTTGGCAATTGCATAAAATAAACATTGTATACATATTTGTGGTAAAATATCTCTAAAATGTAGGACCTGATAATAGTGGTTTCTAGTATATGATTGGGTAACATATTTGTTGAAACTTTTAGAGTAACTCACTTGGTAGGAGAGCATGATATACAACCCAACCACCTATATTAAGGTAGTTGAAGGCATAAAATTGGGTTCCTAATATTGAAAAAAAACTCTTTATGGGGAGTTTTTCCATCGCTTTCTTTTCAAAAATTAATAGTGAACTGTTGGCATTATTTTTCATCATAAAATATGACTTATAAGTTAACATGTGATAAATACTAGAGGAATTTGAACGTCGATAGTGCCCTATGATCATTACGTATTTTGACGCACCACATTGTTCTGAGATGAAACATGCAGAATGCCAAAATGTCATAGAATAGTGTTAGGCTTTTTTATATGTTGTGAACTTCTGATTTTGTTCCACTAATGGGGTTATAAGTGACACAAATGCCCATATGTGGGGTAAAAAGGAAATTTACTCTTAATATTAAGTTGTGCATCCCATATTCTTCAACAATGCCATTGTTTCCTTTTTCATGGAACTCGTCCCCGTGTATGATTAATTATCCCTTAGGTGTTTAATTTGGTTTGTGGATACAACATAATTTGGCACATCATGTAAGGGAATAGGCACATACGTATAACAAGGAGATCAATTAGCGGGGCGTTAATTAAGGGTCTTTTCCCATATTAGATGGAGCATGTAGGTTATGAAGTTGTGTTGAGTTGACCTCAAGATCGAAGTGATATGGACTACTAGATAATGATAAATATTGTTTCTCAACTTCTAAAAGAAGAGGAAAAAGGTCTTGGTATTTCAAATAGAAAGGTAAGTCATACTTATGAATTTCTATAAAAAAACTAAAAATGTTTATGTCACTATACATGACCAGCATCTTAAAAGTGTCATGCAAAAGGAAACAAAACACTAACTCAAGATCACAAAGAATTTATGACTTAGGTCGGAGGCCATCAACAACATTAGAAATGACGTTTCTTTCGTGCTCTTCTAGTGTACTTTTCATGATTTTGACATTCAAATATTGGTTCATGATTTTATTCATGTCTAGTAATATATACTGGGATGGATTTGATGATATTCTCTTATATTTGCAAACATGTGCCCACTTTTTCAAGAAATCTACTATATCAAAGAATTTCCCGTAAACTTATTCCTCTTAATGCAGCAATTGCTTGGTGTAAGTGGGACTCCACTGATATTCCCTAACTAATAAGTAAAATCTTTCTTAGGGCGTTATAGTTTCCTAGGGATGTCAGACATATCCAAGTGATTAATTTATAAAGGTCCAAGCAACAACATACCTTGTTTATTGTTTGTTAGTTTAGTGAAATTGTAAATATACAATTCGCCAGGAATTTACAAGATTCTCCTAATATGCAAACTAAACAGGCCCTTGGACTACTCAGTTGGGCTCAACGCAAGTACATACTATGGACATGGGCCCTGCCGCCAGAAGCTCACTTGCTCCACCCACTCTACTCGAGCAATGGCCAGTCAACTGCTTGCGGCGGCGGCCCCGTCCACGACCACTACCGCCGCCACCACCTCTCCCGCCTCCAGCGCCACCACCGTATTCTCACTCGCCGAAGACAACCTCCGCGAAATCTTCATCCGTCTGCCTGACCTCCGGGACCTCATCCGCGCCGCGCTCACCTGCCGCACATGGCTCCGGCGCCGTCCGCTCCTCCCGCCCATTCCACCGCCTCTTCCGCGACCTCCACCCGACGCCGCTCATCGGCCTCTCCTCCCTTCCATTGGAGACCGTGGAGCTTGAGATACTGCTCGAGGAGAGATTTGAATTTGATGGTCTTTCCAATCTGTATACTATGGCCTGGCCTCCTTCTTTGGTCGGTGATGATGATTAGAGCATTGGGACATGAATGATATTGAAGATTCTATCTCGTTGATTGGAGTCCTGCTATGTTGTTTTCATGTTCAAAAGAGGAATGGATGGAAATTTGTTGCTATGAGTTAACTGCTGTCAAATATTTGGTTGATGCAAAAGAATATATGGTTGACATTGGCAGCCTGGAGTTTGTTCATTGACGCCTGCATCTTATGTATCACCTGCTTATTCATCGAAACCTTTTGATGCTTTGAAACTGTTAATGCTGGAGCTAATGAACTTTCTGGGGAGATTGCATTTTCTTGTGCTGTATACTTTCTACGGAGTCCTGCTATGTTGCATTCGCTTCTTTCCAGGCCCCCGTTAGACAATTTGTGCCTACTGAATAATAATGAACTGATCGGTCTGTGGTTCCAATACGAATCTTGTTTTAAATATTTTACCATTTTGCTAGCAGACCTGTGATTCTGTGAATCGTTGATGTCCGGACCAGTTTTATTCATGACATTGCAACTCTATATTCTTTACAATAAAACGAATTAAGGAAGGTCCCATAAGCCGGACGAGTGGCTCCAACTATACTACTGATCTAACTTCTGTCACTTGGGTTGCTTTACTGGTAAACACCATGACCCATTCACAATTCCTAGGTCATTTTAGTGAGGTTTGATGAACTATTGGTTCGTTTAGATCAGATACAAATCGTTCCTAATGTGCATTGTCAAGCATTGCATCACATGGTTGCTTGCTAGCCCCAGGAATTAGTCCACAAGTCGTCTCGAGCCATTTCTCACTGAGTATTGGCCATTCACGGCTGTTGAATTAATTACTGTCTACCTGAATTTGTTTCATAGAAGTATAGTCTACTTGTCAAATTTGTCATTGGCATACACCGCTAAACTATTAGAGTTAAACGAGTTCACATATTATAACATAATTGGAAAATTTATGTTACAATTGATGATACTCTTTTTTCTACCCGGATGGCATAAGTCAGTTCATGTGCTGGCTTATGTGTACAATTTGGTAATCAATGAATGAAACCTGCAGGAGGTATTTTGCTTCTCTAAACAAGGCTCCAAGGGGAGCAGCATCATAGATGTTAGAGCTGATCACATTCTTCAGAACTAGGAAGTCCGTTGCAAAGATTAGCCGCCCAATGCTGTTCTGCTCGAGAGATAGCCTGTATTAGAGCATGGGTTTCAGTACGTAGTGCTTCACCTGCATTCTGAATACTTCCATCTGCAGGAAAAACAGGGTCACCCGAATAATCTCTAGCAAGACAGCCCCAGCCCCCACCTCCAGTTTCAGCTCGGAAAGCACCATCAATATTAATAGTGAGATTGCCAACTAGTAGCTGCAGCAGGTGGTGTAGTTGATTGCTTCTTCCTGAAAACCCAGGTGTCTACGGACAGTGAACTGTAGTTCTTCAATAGACAAGCGGCGTGAGAACCACAAGGTTAGTACATAAATTAGGGCATATTTGCCTCTGAAATAGGACATGAATTTTTTTTTATCACGAACTACCGGCATTTGCTTCCCACTATATATGAAGAGCCAATATTCTATTTTGGTCATATGTATACACTGCAGCTGCAAGGTTCTGTAATTTATAGGGATGCTAGGTATCCAACAGGTGCCAAAAGAACCTGATATGCTCCCCTTTTCTACATGGATTCAAATGCAAGCAACTTACCCCACATGTCTATCTAGCCAACAACTATCTCCTGATTACATATTCAAACAAGAACATGTCCTACTGTGCTAGAGTTAGCAGGATCATAATACTTCGAACCCCTAAAAAACCATTGTTTTCCCAAAGTGATTAGATATGTCAAGGGAAATATATGAATTGTATTAGCCATTATGGCACAAGCAACTTGTTACATAAGTAAATAATATAGAATAGCAGTATAGAATGATATTTTTTCCAATCAAAATTCAGTCTAGTACACAGATTTCCTAGCACAACATGCGAGATGCAACAATGAAGTACACAGATTTTCTAGCACAACATGCATGATGCAACAATTTGTTTATTCAGCATCACATCCTCATACACTCAAATACGAGCTAACAAAATAGGATAAAGAATGCACACTGCATAAACCATGCTGGCTAAATTATCGCTCGACAGTATTGGACAAAGACAGACAGTCGATGAGAGTGTGCGGCCGTGGCACCGAGCTACATGGGATTTCGACTCTTCCAGATGAGAGATGATATGCTCCAACTGTTAATAAAATTCTCTCATGAATGTCAAAGCTCGGGTAGATGGTGTTAACTCTCATTGAGCCGATGGGAAGACGCCTAGAGGCACCGAAAGAGAGCAATACCGGCCAATGAACAGCGCACGCCCTGCGCCGCGGCGACCCAGGCTCTTGACGCGGGATAGTGTCCCCCTGTCCAAATCCACTCGGTAAGCGTCGTAGCGCCTCCCTGATTTGTTCCGCGCTGTCAATTGTGTGCCCCGACAATGTACCAGCATCAGCTCCCCGCAATTGTTCACGAGATGCACACTATCTGCCATTGCCGAGACATGCCTTCTCAGTTTGGCAGCCACCTTAAGCTGTGGTGGGTGATCTGCGCCCGTTTCCAGCACCATAACACCACCACTGCGTTTAACACAGTAGAAACGGCCTGCAAACATTAGAGGTGCCGTACCACCGTATTTTAGCAACTTCCAGGAGTCATCCCCAGGCTTAGCCAAGCCAATCATGGCGAGCTTGTCGAAGCAGAGCACCACTGTTGAATCATCATGGGCAATGCCCGAGCCCCACGCTGCGAATTCCCCATCAAAATAGGGATTGCGCTCCAAAAGCTTGCCGTGGTGCTCCGGGGGCAGCAGCGTGGTGAGCGGCGGGAGTTCAGTGAGGTGGCGGGTGATCGGGTTGAGCAGGCGGACGGTGGAGCGCTGTGTCTTGAGGACCAGAACGAGGAGTCCTACAGGCGTGACAGCGAGCAACAAATGGTCACTGAGCTCCGGGATGTCGACCTGGATGAACTGGCCGGTGGATGTGTTGAGGAAGCAGCGGCGGTCCGGCGCGGCGAGTTCCTCCCGGAGCATGGTCCACCTCCAGGGATGGAACCGGCGGTCGAGGCCGCTGTGCGAGCGTGGTTCGGTACAACACTGCCGCCATGGAGAGCACACAGCGCGGAAGCGCACATAGTCAGCGACGTCATATGCGAGGACTTGCTCGGCGATGAGCCCCGCTGGCCCATCAGCAAGATTAGCCCAGTCCCTCCTACGAGGGTGGCAAATCGGATAAGAATCACAATCATGGTTGTTGGGGTAAACAAGGGGAAATGCTTCTGACGGCACGTACCAGCAATGGCGGCAAATCGGATCGGAATCACAATCATGGCTTTGGTAAACAACGAGAGGAAATACTTCTTCTGACGGCACATCGGTGCCGCGTGGCCACTTCGCGCCGGGCAGCTCCTGCTGCAGCAGCTTCCGCCTCCTCTCCGCCCGACAACTACGGGAAGCTGAAGGCGCGGCGGCTTCAGCCATTCCGACGACAGCCGGAGCTTCGGCCTGACGAGTTGCATTTGCACTCCTCCCTGGCCGCTTCGTGGAGGGGGCAGAGGGGAACTGACCACCTGCTGCTTCTACTGCACGACGGCTTGGCCGCTTCGTCCGAACGGGTCGCGCTGCGGCTCCCATCCCGCCGCCGCCGAACTGAGAATAGGATGACAAGGTCGATCGGACAAGTGCAGCTCCACCGGCTCTCGATGTGGGACTAATAATAGCATCCGCCCGTGTACGGGACGAGAAGGGAATTCGAATTCTCCACGAACTCCGATACGCACCGCCCTCTGTAATCTGTTTTGTTTGGGTCTCGATCCCGTTGGGCCGTTGGCCTTTTCACGACTACTTCTCGGACTCCCTGTTTGTTTCGTACTCCTATTTCATTTTATATACCCAAAAAGAGAAGAAAAAACCAGAGCTTGTTGATACTGTTTGATGTTCCATACCTTGTTTTTCGGTTATGAAAGGTGAACACTAGAAGGGTTCTTCTCTCCATGGAGGGGCGTTACAACTTAAAAGTTACCTCGAGATTGGTCTCATATATTGTGCGGTCGTTCCATGGTGACTATCTTCAAAAAAGAATACCCTCTTCATCTACTATTTCGATAGTGAGCATGATGAAAGAATCTGCTGTGGACATACCGGGAGTACCTTTAACGACACCAATACATCGGACTGGTGTCTAACCGTTTGATTGGAAACAGGTGTACGTCGGATTTGCAAGGACTGCACAACATTTCGGGAAACCGAGATATCAAACTATGTTTCCATGGACAGTAGAATATTAATTCTATGGTCAATGGTTTTTACTAGATGTAATTTACATTTGGGAGGTGCCAACACCAAATTTGAAAGGTTCAAACATAGTGCACTAGTGTAAGGAGCACAAAGTTGATTAGTGTGCTATAAGCTTGATCCATATGCTTAGGAAGCATAGTGCACTAGTGTTAGAAGCATGATTAGTGCGTTAACAAAAAACTTTGTTCTGTCAAATCTGCAACATATTCTTTTGTGACTAACGGCTTTGGGCCACGAACACTCCATGTCGATGAAGCGACGACGCTTTGAGACAACGGCTAGCAGGCGCCGTCAGAGATGCGAGGTCGGGGGAACTGGGCTCTGGGCGTCGGCGGCATATGAAGATGATAACCTCAGGTTAACTCATCACACATTTATAAGAGAAGAGCAGTTCATAGTTCATAAGCATACAATTATCAAACAACAAGACACACATATGAAATGACAGAGACATAAACATGACATCATATGAGCAATCATCAACATTCACTAGCATGCAAAACATAACAAAATAAAATAGGCAGGTGCATATGGCAAGTGATTGGCTTGCCTTCGTGTATCGTAGGTGTTCACTGGTTCGTTGACGAAGCAAATGTGTCACGGATTCAGGCATCGAGCCCTACACCGGAATTACGGAATGATATTCACATACAGTATGAGCTACCAGGAATAGGGACTGAATGGGTGTGTACCTAAACCATCGGATAGGTTTCAAAAATATATGAATTTAAGAATTTAAATAATCCCCAACGGATCCGATGGTTTAGCACTTACAACATCTCGAACTGGCAGCAATTTTGGCAGCAATTGTGTGCAAGCTCAGTGGTTGTACATCATTATAAGTCGCACCTGGTGTCCTGGTGATGCTTAAGGTGTTCTCTTAGACTCGATCATGCGCACATTCTAGTAACAATATATCACGCAAATGGATAAAAAGGAAAAAGGTGAATGCAGTTAGAATTGTTAACGTCCACAAACATATGGGTGCGTTAGAATCTCATTATCGAAATCTCATGGTTAGAAAGAAAGAAGGTATTTATCAACTCTTAACCAGAAAAATCAAGATTGGAAAAACATATTTTCCTGATTCCCATACATCTAAATCTCCCTAATTATAGATACATTCTCCATTACTTCTCTCATAAATGTACTTAGATAAAATCCACTAACATAGAAACATACTGAAGCATGACTATCAAATTGCATCATCATAAGGAGAGGCAAAATCAAAAGCTTAAGAAGGGGATAGTCCGCTAATAAATAATTATAGATAAATCAACCGGTAAAGAAAGATAATGAAGCATAACTATCAGAGGACATCATTGTATGAGGATAAAAAAATCACAAGCTTAATGGGGAGGGGGGCGATAAATCTGAGGCTAATCGTCATCAACAATGGGATGAATACTATACTACCTTGTATACCTCCACCAATGTGGGCATGTTCCTAGTCAGCTTTCCCCGAAGTTTTGTCTTACTCTTTCCGTGCAATGGAGCTCCAAGAATCTCATTTTTTGAACCAAAAAAATAATTTAAATTACGCACCCATATGACTGCAAATGGATATGAGCAGTTATTGAAATATTTAAATATGATATGTGAGAAACAAAATTGATACCAGAGTCAACACTTTGACATGGCAAAATATAAATCCATCGTTCTCCCTTATCCAAATTACCCATGATTCTTATCACATGTGTAAACTCTGGTGCTAAGGTTTATCTTGACTCCTACAGCAGTAACACCACATGGTCTTTTTCCTGACCAGAACTCAAAACGATATTGCATGAAGAACTGGCAAGAAAATACATTAAAATAAGAAGAATCACTATTGTGTTTTAAAGCCCAAGAATGTGTGTTGTGGGTCAATCATCCAGTTTGTTCGAGCCAGAGTAGAGGGACGATGCCAGTGGATGCCACATATATCAGCCCAAACGACAATTGGATTACAGCTAGTCTGTAATCATGCTTGAGACATGTTTTTTTGTGAAGCCAGACGGAATACAACAAATGTACCAGTTACGAATTATAAACTGTAAGTGCGAAATGGTGACAAATAAACTGAAGTATTGCACTTTGCTCAGAGAAGAATAAACCTGACAACTCAAATAATCTAGAGAACACATCCTGAATGATATCTCTGATCTATACCAATTTGCACATTGTTCTCCTTGAAATCGAATAAAGATAGATAAGCTCTGATCATTGGTTGCATTCACATTTATGGTTTTTGTACATAAGTTACAAATGTGAACATGACCTTTGGGTAAAAGTACTAATACAGAAACAAAACTATTGAACCGACCTTTATAATGAACTACCACAACCCCAGGCCACCTTTATCAAGACTAATTGCTACCAATCTTCTCATTTTATTATTGATGTTGTTTTTTAAGTCACTTAGTCAATTAAAACAGTCTACAGTATCTATGGAAAGGATAATTAGAAGTAGAATTCTATGATAAGCTGCATACCCAAGTTGTCTAATTAAGTATGCTGTCAAATATGAATGTTGCCAGAAATAAAATTAAAACTATAGGGCCACAAATCAGTTTTCCTATTTCATTTTTATGTATAATCCAATACATTTTTTTAGGGGAATGTATAATCCAATACATTTTTTTTTGAGGGTTGTATAATCCAATACATTTTTTTTTAGCATAGTATAATCCAATACATTTTTTTTTTGAGAATGTATAATCCAATACATGGGCATAACTGTAACGACTTGCAAGGAATTATTGCTGCAGGTTCACTGAAGCCCATACAGTACAGCGGACCAGCCCACTGAAGCCCATACAAAACGGAGGGATCCTGGCGACTCCCTGCTCCTGGCGGCCGAGAAATCACCGTCGACCACCACACGCCCCTCCCTCCGCCGTCCAGATCCCTACTCCTCTCCTCTCGCGGTGCAAATACCCCTTCTCGCCGGACCGACGGCGCACGCGCAGCTCTCGGGCGGGATCTGCCGCCGCCCAAATGGCTCTCTCCTCCTCTCCTGCCCTAACGAGGGATTGGTCGGATCTCGGAGACGGGCCGGCAGGACTCATCGCCGACCGTGTCCTCGCCTTTGACGTCGCGGACTACGTGCGCTTCCGCGCCGTCTGCCACGCCTGGCGGAGGTGCTACGCTGACCCCCTCGCGCACGGCGGCCTTGACCGCTGGTTCCATCCCTGGAGGTGGACCATGCTCCGGGAGGATCTCTCCGCGCCGGACCGCCGCTGCTTCCTCAACACATCCACCGGCCAGTGCATCCAGGTCGACATCCCTGAGCTCAATGACCATTTGTTGCTCGCTGTCACCCCTGAAGGACTCCTCGTTCTGGTCCGCAAGACACAGCGCGCCACCGTCCGCCTGCTCAACCCGCTCACCCGCCACCTCACCGAGCTCCCGCCGCTCACCACGCTGCTGCCTCCGCAGCACCACGACAAGCTTTTGCAGGATAATCTCGATTTCAGTGTGCACTTCAAAGCGTGGGGCTCTGGCATTGCCAATGATGATTCAACAGTGGTGCTCTGCTTCGACAGGCTCGGCATGATTGGCTTGGCTAAGCCTGGCGATGACTCCTGGAAGTTAGTAAAATACCGCAGTGAGATGCAAGTGGCACCTCTAATGTTTGCAGGCCGTTTCTACCGTGTTAACCTCAGTGATGGTGGTGTCATGGTGCTGGAATTGGGTGCAGATCAGCCACCACACCTTAAGCTGGCTGCCAAGCTCAGTATGCATGTCTCGGCATTCGCGGATAGTGTGCACCTCGTGAACAATTGCGGGGAGCTGATGCTGGTGCATCGTCATTCCACACGGAGGAATAATTCAAGGAGGTGCTACGACGCCTATCGAGTGGATTTGGACACCGGGACACTATTCCCGGTCAAGAGCTTGGGTGGCAGCGGCGCAGGGCGTGCCGTGTTCATGGGCTTGCATTGGTCTCGCTCGGTGCCTCTAGGCGTTTTCCCATCCGGCTCCCTGAGTGCTGACACCATCTATCCGAGCTTTGACATTCGTGAGAGAATTATATTGACAATTGGAGCATATCATCTCTCTGATGGAAGAATCGAACTCCCATCTAGCTCGGTGCCGCGGCCGCATACTCTCATTGACTGTCTGGCTTTGTCAAATGCTGTCGCATAGTGCTTATTTAGCAAGCATGGTTTATGCAGTGTGTGCTCTCTTTATCCCATTTGGTTAGCTATTGGAGAAAATAATATCACTATGTACTGCGATGCTTATTTATTTATTTATGAAGCATGTTTTTTTATTTACATCTGGAACAAGCTGCTTGTGTAATTTGACAACTAGAAATATTTTATATTTATTTTTCTCTGCCTTCTCGAGTTCGACTCGAAGTTTGAAATAATTATCGGACACCTGAATGTCCAGCAGTAAAGGTGTTGTGTGTGATGTCCTTCGCCTGACACCTTGGATTGGTCGGAGGGTGCCTCCTCTCTTTCGCTCCTTGGACGAGCAAGGGAAGTCGGGCTTCTCATTCTCGACTACATGCTTTAAGGGTCGATGTGGTCATGCCGGGCCGGCTCCAAGGTTCCTCCCACGACTCCAGCAAGGTTCAGACCATCTCCGGTAGAGTTTCGGCCAACTCCGGCGAGGAGGGGTCATCGTCGTATGGGCCCGGAAAGAGCGTAGATGGGACCCG
Organism: Poa pratensis; assembly: GCA_947311845.1. NCBI lineage: Eukaryota > Viridiplantae > Streptophyta > Magnoliopsida > Poales > Poaceae > Poa > Poa pratensis. The sequence goes on along the minus strand of CAMZMU010000057.1, from coordinate 57,581,536 downwards.
CCGCCTGGCGGCAGCACGTCTACTCTTTGGTGGAACTGATTGATCAGGCGAGGTGGATGGGGACAACCGTTGTTGGACTTTTATTGTTGATGCATTGGAGGAGGCTTGGTAATTCATTCATTTTTTTTTAAACATTGTCGCATCGCTACGCTCTCCAATGTTAACGAATTTGTTACATTTGGCCTTTTTTTATTTGCTTCAACTCCGAAATTAACGAATTTCATACATACGAAACAAGCAACACAGATTTGAAATTCAAGTTTTAACTTGTTTCCTGAGAACATGTCGCAAACATATACACTTGTCAAGGGAAAAATTTGCTCTTAATGTATTTTTTTTCAAATGCCAAAGAATCAAGAACTGCTCCATTAAATGTATACAAAAAATTAAATCAGCAAAATGGCAATTTATTCAACCAACTTTTATTGAAAATGAAGAATCGTGCTCTTTTAAGAGGCCAGAACATTACAACGACAAAAACGATGGAAGTTCAACTCGTGGCTCTCTTTTAATATGCTCTTAGTTGACCTCATCCTTTCCTCTCTTCTCCCACGGTTTGCATCATCATGCCCCTTTTCTTGCCGCTTCACAAAATTTGGTAGACTATGAGCAATAAAGTCATTTTCCTTTTCCGTAAAAGTATTTTTCACAACATGTTTCCAGAAAGCAAATTAAAACTACAGGGCCATAAATCAGTTTTCCTATTTCATTTTAAGTATAAGCCAATACATGGGCAGAACTACAGTTGCAAGGAATTATTGCTGCAACTTCACAATTTTTTTTTAAACTCGTTTTTACTACATTGTAGAAAAAGACCCCAGAGGTAGGGAGAGAGAGACGAGTGCAGACTTGGTGCACCCGAGCACCAGTGTGCCCTGGTGGATTTTTTTGAAAATTTTGAATTTGAGTTTGAAAAGAATCCAAGAAAATTCCTATGATACACATATGCATGTTTTCTACGTATCTGCTAATTTTCGGTGCAAAATAGTCTTATTCCAAGCTATATGAAAATAAAAAAATATGTACACAAAAAGAAAATTACTACGTTAAATTTGTGAGAAATTTCTCTTTTTGGTGTAACCCAAAATATAAGGATTTTTTGGAAAAAAAACTTCAGGTGTACGTTGTCGTATCTTGTGCTAAAAGAATTTGTGTACTTGATGTTGAAGTTTGATTGGAGAAAATATCAACATGTACTGTGCAACAAGGTGTTTGTGCCATAAAGTCTGGTTTTTATACTTGTGCCCAGTATGTTGTTATATAATCTGAGAAAGTATGTTCTGAGTTCACTCGACTTAGTAACTTTAACAAAAAAATGGCCATTGCCTTGTATTTCGCTTAAACTGTGTATGACTTTGTTCTCAATGAAATGAGGTTTCTGAAGGAAACAGGTTGCACCAGGGAGTTATGAAGTGCCAAACACCTGAAGTTCAGGTCTTAAACTAATGGAAGCAAACACTATTGTAGGTCCATGCTATCCGTTATGTGTTTACATTTATCAAGTGTTGGGAAAACATAGTTTGGAGGTGTTTGAGTTTAAATCTACCATGCTTGTAATCAGCAATGAGATGATTTGAAATTTCATATAATATTTATTGGCGTCCAATTTTTTTGACCCAATATCGTTGACTTTTTTCTGAACTATTTAGAAGTTTAGACCGACTTTCTTAAGTTTTATTGTTGTTTTCTCTTGCATTGTAGCTAGAGATACACAGTGAAAAACAAGGTATGAAACATCAAACAATATCAACAAGCTCTGGTTTTTTACTACTTTTTTTTCTCTTTTTGGGTATATAAAAAAACGGAGTAGGAAACAAATAGGAGTCTGAGAAGTAGTATTGAAATGGAAAAAAAAGGCCCACGGCCCAACGGGATCGAGAACCAAACCAAACAGATTTACTCCTCCCGAGAGAGCACTGTGCTAGGTTACTCCTCTAAGACTCCCCATCCCCGCATGAGGAAGATGGCGACAACGCGGCGAACCTGACTGGTGGACACAGACCGTTCCCAGGTCCACCGGTCATATTAAGTGGATGCGTCTCAGTGCACACGCTTTCTTCACACGGAAACGTAGTCAACGGATACGCGAGCAGTCTAGCCCCGCTCGGAGCGAAGTGAGTCGGTGCGGCCGCATCTTTTGAACACACCGTTCACTCTCCCGGGTCAAACTTTGATTGACCATATCTTTTGAACTGTAGCTCTGTTTGGGGTGATTCAAATTCATATATTTTTGAAACCTATCCAATGGTCCTTGTTACAAACCCATCGAGTACATATTCCTGGTAGCTCATATTGTATGTGAATACCATTCCGTAGTCACGGTGTAGCGATATCAATGCACGAATCCGTGACACATTTGCTTCGTCAACGAACGAATGAACATCTACAATACCCGGAGGCAAGCTAACCACTTTTTATAAGCCCCTTCCTATTTTATTTTGTTTATGTTTTGCATGCAAGTCAATGTTGATGATTGCTCATATGATGTCATGTTTACGTCTGTCATTCCATATGTGTGTCGTGCTCTTTGATACTTGTATATGATTATGAACTACGAAACTGCTCTTCTCTTATAACCGTGACATGAGTTAACCTGAGGTTATCATCCTCAATTCGTGAACTTGTCTTTGGCTAACCCTTTACATTGTTGATTGCGCAACTTCTTCTTGGAATTCATACCCCTAAATGCTAAACCACGTCGAGAATGTGCTCTGAGTGGATTGAAGAATTTTACAGTTATTCTTCTGATTGTATGGATCTTCTTCGGGTTAAACATGGTTGGTTGACGCCATTCGGTTTTTGACTCGGTCCACATTTGGTTTGTTTGGTTCTTATTCCTCTGGTCTAGTATCGCGGCACATGCCCCCTCTGCCGTACTATGAACTACTAGCTGAATACCCGTGCGTTGCCCCGGGAAAATAAACCTCTTTATTTTGCAAACACAAATGTCATGATATAAAAATACTTTCCTACTGCATAATGTTAGGTTGTTAACATGTTCACTTTACCCTTTTTCGTTAACACCATGCAACCATATAGAGCTATATATATGTCCCATTGTCTGGCTGGGAATGTTTTCTACTACAAAACTCACTCCATTTACATGTCTTCTCCAACTCTTCCTAATAAACCAAGGTAAATTTATAATATCTAATGGAATTTAGAACATTCATAGACACTTAAGAAATGTACTGGAAAATATTAATTTTATAAGTAATGATGAAGTCTGATTGTTTTCGTCTTTTCTTTATTACCCTGTCCACCTCTGCATATTTTCTTCTTGAAAATGAAGTGAGACAAAAAAAACCGCCCATAGTCCTTGAAAATAAAGTGAGACAAAAAACAGTCGCTAATCCTCTACTTGAAGGATCCTTGAGTGACAATGAGGTGCTCTCTTGACGACGAATAGGTGACCTTGATGAGCACCTAGTCGTGCTGACCGCCAACTTCATGAAAACCTACTGATGTGGAGCTTGTCATAGAAGTTTTTGCCTACGACTTTCTTTGCATAATGTGCCGCTAGTATCGGTCAACACCTTCAGTGTACCCCCAATATTATTCCCTCGTAAGTAACTTCAACATGTAATAGATGCCATATTTGCAAGTTTGTGTTTTAATTTTGAAACAAGGTTGATGTTGGCGTGGCATAGTGGTCAACTTTTGTTCAAAACTTATTTTTTTTATACCGTTTAATTTCTGCCATGCGCAATGTTACAACACGATCCTAAAATTAAGGATAAAAAGAATAATATGCAATAAAAGAAGGAGATTATTACACTTCTATTTTTCCTACGAGACATATACATAGTGCTGGAGTGGCTTTTTACAGTTTATACTAACATAATTTTAACCATGGAACTGAACACTAACGCGGTTTTTCTAGCGGCACCACGCCCTACCGGGGTCAAATCGGTTGTTCGTTTGCATGCGGTTATTCGGAATCTGTACCGTCATGTTCTCTATTCTTATTTCAATACAAAATAAATAAATATGTAGAGGTATCTTGCATGCTAAATACCATCTACTTTTCCACCTACTTTTCCATTCTATGACCTGTCGCTACGACACATTTGTGTCCCAACGTAAATGAGTGGTCGGTACAATTCAGTGTGAAGTACAATTTTTTTATCCACCCACCCATCATTTTTAGTTTCATTCTAATTATTGTAATGGTAATATCTTTTGAACCGAATGTCCGATTTTTGATCTTGAGTACATGGTGATGAGATCTTTATAACAAGATCAATATTGGACACGTTTTGAAAAGTTTTAAAATTTGGTTGTGAAATTGTATTGAAATTAAAATGAAATTTTAATAAATAATTTATTAAATTTGACATGTTTGAGTATACTAGGAATTTCATGCATATTTCATTGTGGTTTCTTGTGAGACCACAAATATTTCATACAAGTTTCGCACAAGTAAAGATTTTCATCATGTTTTTAACACACATTTTACAAATTTATTCCAAAATAGACGAAACCATAACGAAATTTGTTGCTCTTCTTCCTCCCAACTTCGGGCCGCACAACCGGCATCGCCAGCACAGGACCCAGAACATGCATCGGCGGTGTCAGCATTGCCGCTGGCGGTGGCACGGCCTTGGTATTGACAGAGGCGATCTGGAGCGAACTCGCGCTGGCTAGTCTACCGCGTCCAGCGCCGGCGCCCCTGGGCGGCCAGCGACAGTTGTGGCAGCTTCCACGATGCAGCGCATCGATCGGCAGTGGCACCTCCCAAGGCTCACATGTCCTTCATGTCAAGCAACGGCCTCGGCACGTCGTCATGTCCGGCGGCGATGGGATCGAGCTGCATGGCCTGCTTTGAGCACGGTCAAGCTGCATCGATATCTCGGACGGCATCGCGGACGCCGACCCCTGCAAAATACACAGTTACACACACACACCATCTCTGGGCATCAGGCCAATCACAGATACGTACGTGAGTTCATCTAGCTAGGATTGATAACGTGTCTGCTTGCTTAGCCTATGTACGTGCGTTAGTGCGTATACTTGCGCCACTCGCCGGAACAGCTCGGAAGCAATCGAGCTAGCTGCGGACTGTGTCGCAGGATCCGGACTACGCCAAAACTCGGCGGCGCCACCATCCTTGGGATGGATGCTGACGGGCAGAGGTCACCCAGTGTCGTTGCACGGCTCATGGGTCTCGACGCACTGCCGCATGGCGCCGCCGCGGACGACGAACAACACGCATCTCGGTGTGGTGAGCTCAGCAGCGGGCGACATCTGCTCAGCGGGAGCACGTCGCGGAGCGTCTGACGCTTGTCGACTGGCGCGATCCGGTGCGAAGCCAATGCGCCTTCCCCGCCGCAAGACCAAGCCACGCGGTCCTAGACCCCTGCTGCTTTTCTCCTCCATCGATGATGTGTTGCCCGAGGTGGAGAGAGAGGGGAGAGAGAGAGAGGGGGAGAGGCATTGCGGTGGCATTTCATCTGTAAATATATTGATGTGTGACACCATATCACGGACTGTGTGTTAATAGACTAATAGTAAATATTTGCCAAGACCGCTACACATGTAGGTTTTATTCCTGAGTAGATGGACGCTTTCGTTCCCCGTGCTTTTCCTTGAGGCCCTGTTTGTTTCAACAGTTTTGGTGGGGATTGGTGGGGATAATCCTCTAGTGGATTGGATGAAACCCCAAACTTCAAAACATCGTTTGTTTCTAGTGTATTGGACAGGTTTTATCCCCACATTTCCCCACAAATCCCCAAACTCTAGTTCATTTTTTCTCAATCCACTAAGGGATTCAATACACTACCCCTACCTAGTGGATTGATCCCCAATCCCCTAGGGGATTGGGTGAAGTTTGGGGTTTCACCCAATACACTAGAGGATTATCCCCACCAATCCCCACAAAAACTCTAGAAACAAACATGGCCTGAGAGTACTTTATCCCGGTGAGGCTTGCTCTCTATACGGTGGTACTCACCATGTTTGTTTCATACCTCCCAAATGTATGCTACATCTAGTAAAATATCATTAACCGTCGAATTAATGTTCTACTATATGGAAACATTGTTTGATATGTTTAAAATGAATATTTTTAGAATGAAGCACAATCCAGTTGTAACAGAAGCAAATTTCAGCTGCGAAGAAAGCAAAACTAAATATCATTGGAAACAAAAAAAATGTTTCCCACGAAAGCAAATATGCGCATGGCTCCTTCGTTTTCGTCTCCGACGTGAGACGGCGACGGCGATCTGGCGGCGGCTCGGAGCCGATGCCCGTTCAGCGTTCAGATTTTGGCGCCTGTGTCAGATGGCTTCTGCGGCATCTCAACAAGGTTGTTCGAGCCGGTTGCTTCGGTGCGAGGTGAGCTCGCTTCCTTCCTCCCCGGCGGCGTGCTGCTGGTGCTCGAAGGAGGTGTGCTGCTTGGTGGTTCCGTGTTCGCCGTGCGTGGTGTGGTTCTTGCCTCTGTTCGTGTGTGTTTATTCGTTTTCTTGCTGATCTTGTACACGAACTCCCTTCAAAAAAAAATGCGCATGGCTGAATTGTGGCTAAAAGTTGTTCATTTCCTTCAAAACGTGATTTTGTTTCCTATGAATTCGAAAGTTAGATTGAAGAGCTATTTATTTCTGACCCTTCCCCCCTCCCCCCAAAAAAAGTACTTGCCACGAAAGCAAATCAACATGCCTAAAATTTTGCTACGGTGTTTGTTTCCATCAAAACATTTTTTTCATTCCTAAACTAAATTTAGGTTGGCATCACAGGAGTAGTTATTAGGAAGCATGAAATCAGGCCCAAGTTTGGTGAAGTGTTCATGCGGTCGGTTGCAAATCCTACGTCCACCAGTTTCCAGTGAAACTGTTAGGGCATCTCCAGCCGCCCCACCCCCCAAGGGCCAAAATAGCCGAATTCTCCCAGTCGTCACCCCCAGAAGCCCAAATAGCGCCGTTTGGGCTAAAATTAGCGCCGGCGCTCCCAGACCTAACCCAGACAGCCGGGGGGCAACTGGGGGCGCCGGCGCGAAGCGAAAGCGCGCCAAAACTTGGGGGGCCAGGCTTGTCAGCGACTTGGGCCAAAATGGCGAGAAATGGAGGCGAAACCGCGCATGCTCTACGAAGTGGGCTACCCGACGCCGCCAGACATGCGACTCCCCAGCGAGTGGCGGCTGAGCGCGGGCGGCGTCCCCGTGCCTCCGCCGCCGGAAGGAGCGGATCGCGTCTAGTGCTCGCCTGGCTCACCGCCGAGCAGGCGGAGGACCCGCAGTGGGACCCGGCGAACCACGCCTTCTAGACGGCGTACTTCGTCGAGCGCCACCGGTGGGAGCTCGAGGACACCAACGACAACGTCCCGCCGCCAGCCGGAAGAACGCCGGCCAGAGGAAGCAATGGTGGGGTGCTCTTGGGCGTACGCTCTCGTACGTCCTCGAGCACATCGCCGCTGGCAACCAGTCGCGGCTCACCATGCCGCCGCGCGCCCCGCCCGTCCCCCGCCGCCGCTTCACGTCGTGGATGCCCAGGAGGATTGGCGCGGCCTCCTCTTCCTCGTCCTCGGGCCCGCGCTCGTCGTCGACTCCCGGCTCCTCCTCAACGCCGCTCACACCGGCGTTCGCTCGGGTCAAATCCGAGCTGGAGGACACGCCGCGCGGCATCGTCCTCAACTCTGGGCGCCGCGTTCCCTCGCCGCCAAGAAGGCCCAAGACGGAGCCTGGCACCGGCGGCGCGAGCTCGAAGAAGAAGAAGGCGCCGGCGAGGGAGTGGACGGCGCCGCCGGAGTACGTCAGGGCGGCCATCAAGGTGGAGTCGCCGGACGACTCCGAGGAGTTCCCGGGCGAGAAGCTCGCCCTGGAACTCTCCATGAACGACGTCCTACCGGCCGAGGACGAGTTCGCCTTCGCCTGGTCGCGGGAGCAGCACGCCTAGGAGGAGGTGGCTCGCCAGCAGCGTATTCTCGACGAGCTGGCGGCGAACCGCCGTGCTGCTACTGCTGCCCGCCGTCCTCCTTCTCCCCCACCTCCGGCCATGGCGTGATAGTCCTCGACGACAGCGACGACGACTACTACGCGCCAGGGCCGAGCAGGTGGCACGGCGGCGACGCCAACGAGGCCGGCCCGAGCCATGCCCCGGACGCGCCGCCGAGCGACGACGACGGCGGCGACTACCTGGCATTCTACAGCCAGCTGGACATGTAGAGCGCCGTGTTTTAGTATAATTTTTTTTAAGTTTTAAGTATGTAATCGCCTGAACAATGCGAAATTCGCCTATATATTACAAATTTCGCCTAAGTATTATGAATTTCACCTAAATTCGTTTTTTTAAAATTTGTGGGTTTGTTCCTAGGTTTGGGAACGGCTGAAAAAACGCCACCCCAGGACGTGAAATAACGCCGTTGCCCTCCCCCAGGCGGCTCAAAATAGCATCGTTTTTCGGCCTTGGGGCACCGAACGGCTGGAGATGCCCTTAGACACTAGACCCATGGGAACCTACATATTGGCGTCGTTAAAGGTACTCCCGGTATGTCCATAGCATATGAACACATCTCGAGGTAACTTTTAATTTGTAACGCCCCTCCATGGAGAGAAGAACCCTTGTACTCCCTCCGTTTATAATTAGTTTGCCTTCTGGGGTATAGTCAAGTCAACTTTGTAAAGCTTGACCAAATATATAGGAAAAAATATAAATATTTACAATAAAATATAGTATTATTAGAATCTTTATAAGATATATCTTCATATTATATATATTACACATTATAGATATTGATATTTTTCGTATATATTTGGTCAAACTTTGAAAAGTTTGACTTTGAAAAAACCTAGAAAGCGAACTAAATAAAACCGGAGAGAGTAGTGGGTTCACCTTTCATAACCGAAAAACAAGGTATGAAACATCAAACAATATCAACAAGCTCTGTTTTGTATTCTATTTTTGGGTATATAGAAAAAGCGGAGTAGGAACGTGAAAAGGAAAAAAAAAAGGCCAACGGCCCAACAGGATTGGGACAAAAAAAAACAGATTTACCGAGGGCGGCGCATATCGGAGTTTGTGGAGAAGTCGAATTCCGATTTCGTGTGCTATTATTACCTCTGGTATATATAACAGCTCCATCGGCTCTCGATGTGGCACCTCTCCTCCAGCCCAAAAGGTCAGCAGCCCTCTCATCAAGTGGGCCCATCGACCGTTCCCCATTTCTTCTTCTCCTTTCGAACCCCGACCCTATCCTCTTCCTACCATTCTCTTTTTTTTTTTTTGAAAGGGAGTTGCGTACAAGATCAAGCAAGAACAGAGCACAACGCACGCACAAACGCAACCGCAGGCCTCGCCACAGACGGCAAACCTGGCACCACCACGCACACCACACACCTAAGGAAGAAGATCAACCAACCTTGTTGAGAGAGCCGCATGATCCATCCGACGCAGGCGCCGGAATCTCGCCGCTGAACGAGCATCGGCGCTGATCCTCCACCAAACCACCGTCGCCGCCTCGCACCGGAGACGAAGACGAAGGCTTCAACCTTCTTCCGCAAGCCCTCCAGGAACACCGACGAAGAGAAGCGCTGCACCTGCAACCTCCCAGCAAGATTAAGCAAAAGCACTCGCCGAAACCCTAGATCTAGAGCAGGCGCCACCACCATGGCCACCAACTCGGAGGAGAGTACGCCACGGCTCCGGAGAGCAGCGGACGCACCCACGACGGCAGATCTGCCCGAGCCCTCCACCGGAGAAGCAAGAAACAGAGGAGGGAACCACCGCCGCCACACGCCTCTCCGGCCACGCCTCCAACTCCAGAGCGCCGCCGGCAAGCACCCACGCACACCTAGGCTATGTACACGGCGGGATCCGTCGATCCCCCGTCCTCCCGCCGCCTGAGCGGCCGCGGAGGGCGAGGAATCGGCCGGACCGCCGCCGGCGAGCTGGCGCGCACGAGGTCGCCCAAAAATCGCCTCCCGAGCACTGTTCAGGTGGGGAACGGGAGAGGGTCGGGGTCGTTTGAGCCGCCGCGCGACCCGTTCGGACGAAGCGGCCAAGCCGTCGTGCAGTAGAAGCAGCAGGTGGTCAGATCCCTGCTGCCCCCTCCACGAAGCGGCCTGGGAGGAGCGCAAATGCAGCTCGTCAGGCCCAAGCTCCGGCTGTCGTCGGAATGGCTGAAGCCGCCGCGCGTTCAGCTTCCCGTAGTTGTCCGGCGAAGAGGAGGCGGAACCCCTCCTCTCATACTCTGACGCTAGATCCCTGCTCCAACCGGGGCGGGAAGCGGGTAGGTTCGAAGCTGCTGCAGCAGGAGCTGCCCGGGGCGAAGCGGCCACGCAGCACCGACGTGCCGTCAGAAGCATCTCCCCTTGTTTACCGCAACCACCACGATTGTGATTCTCATCCGATTTGCCACCCTCGCAGGAGGGACTGGGCTAATCTCGCTGATGGGCCAGCGGGGTTCATCGCCGAGCGCATCCTCGCATATGACGTCGCTGACTATGTGCGCTATCGTGCTGTGTGCCGCCCGTGGCGGCAGTCTTCAACCGAACCGCGCGCACACAGCGGCTTGGACCGCCGGTTCCATCCCTGGAGGTGGACCATGCTTCGGGAGGAGCGTGCCGTGCCCGGCCAACGCTGCTGCTTCCTCAACACATCCACCGGTGAGTGTGTCAAGGTTGATATCCCGGAGCTCCATGACCACAAGCTGCTCGCCCTCACCCCAGAGGGCCTCCTTGTCCTAGCCCATGACCGTAAATACATCCGCCTGCTCAACCCTCTCACCCGCCACCTCACTGAGCTCCCGCCACTCACCACGCTAGTGCCCCCAAGGGACCACCACTCCCTTCTGCTTAGCCCCTATTTCAGCACCTACTTCGCAGCGTGGGACTCCGGCATTTCCAATGACGATTCTACATTCGTGCTCTGCTTCAATAAACTACGCATGCTTGGATTGGCCAAGCCTGGTGAAGACCGCTGGATGGTTCGACGATACCGGCGTGATGGCATTAGGACTGCACCCGTTATGATTGCAGGCCGCTTCTACTGCGTTACACGCGATGCTGTCATGTTTCTGGGAACTGGTCCAGATCGGCCACTGGTGGAGGCTGCCAAGCTGAAGAATATACATGTCTCGCTAATGGCAGATAGTCTGCACCTCGTCAACAATTGTGGAGAGCTGATGCTGGTGCACCGTCACCTTGGACCATTGACAGCGTGGAATAAATCGGGTTGGAGGTATGACATATATCGATTCGATGCAGACACCAGGACACTACTCCCTGTGAAGAGCTTGGGCGGTGCAGGGCGTGCGCTGTTCATGGGCATGCGTTGCTCTCTCTCGGTATCTCTAGATGTTTTCCCCTCTGGCTCCATTAGTGCTGACACCATCTACTTGAGCTTTGACTTCACCGAGAGAGACATGTTAAAAGTTGGAGGATATCATCTTACAGATGGAAGCGTTGAACAACCATGTAGCTTGGTGCCACGGCCGTATACTCTCGTTGACTGTCTATCTTTGTCCAATACTGTCAAAGATTGATAATTTAGCATACATGGTTATGCAGTGTGCACTCTGTATCCCATTTGGTTAGCTAGTATTTAAGTGTATGCATCTAGCTAGAGTTATGTATGGCTTGACATGTCCTGCTTAATTTGCATAGTAAATCCAACAGCCATACATACAGGGGATTTAGCTAGTCTGGTGCAAAGAGGAGTTTGGCCATGAAAGGCTAGCTAGAGTTCTGGATGCATATTCTCTTTGTACTGGTGTTGCATATTGTGCTAAATAAATATGTGTACTTGAGACTGAAGTTCGATTGGAGAAAATATCAAACCATGCTGCCACCCGTATCTTTGCAGCAAGTTGCCTGTACAATTTAGCTATGCCAAACAGGCAGCTACGTAATCTGATATGTAAAGCATAATTTAGTCTCTCTCTGCGATTATTTTTACTTGGAACTAATCATTTGGTATTAAGGAACTAAAGATGATGCAGGACTGATGGAGCTACAATTTCTTTTGGACGCTTCTAGCCAACGGCCGGCCGTTGGTTCGCGCATCCGAACGGCAGACTCAAAAAGGAAACTTCCTGTCGAGAAGGGGACCTCACGAACCTCACCCCACCGGCTGTCTTCCCCAACTGTCTGACCTGCTCATCCTCCCCAAATCAAGAAGCAAACCACCCGGCCACACCCCCACCGCACCGCCTACTATGCTTGATTCTGTAGTGTATTAGCTAATTAGGTTTATTGTTATGGATCACTATTTTCATATTTACTGACCACCGTTTTAGTTGGACAAGGCAGGAAATGGGAAGATAGTCCTCACTCTTGAAGGCGGATATGATCTGCCAATTTTAGCCGAGTGCTCTTCTCGCTGCGCAAGAGCATTAGTTGGTGACTCTACTGCACTCCTCGACGAGAATAGTGAGCTCGATCCTCTTTGCGAAGGAACCGTGGAGACTGTGACAAGCCTGAAGCAATATCTTTCTATGTTCTGGTGGGATGTCTTTAAGAAGCTGAGGTTATGTGCCAACAAGTGATGTTGTATAGCTGACAGTATGAGCGCTTCTCTTGCACTCTTCTGATTTTCAGGAGGTTGAATGAACTATAACTCTGAGCACTGTTTTGGTGATAATCTTGAATAGGCTATGAGTATGTTGCGCTCTGAATAACTCTGAGCACTGTTTTGGTGATAATCTTGAATAACTCTGAGCACTGTTTTGGTGATTTTCAGTTTGTTGCGCTTTATCGAAGTATGATTTGAAAGAACTATAATTCTGAGCACGGTTTTTGCTGACTAATAATTTTGAATGGGCTATGTTCTGTTAACATTTCTGTTGTATACTATTCTTACCTGTGGAAAGAATTTAGGATCTGTTATTTTGTGCATCTTGTGTGCGTGAAATTGGTTCTTTGTATGGCTCCCGATAGGGAGTTTACTTTCCTTCCTTGATGCAGTGTATATGGAAAATTCTTAATTTTATCACTATTTTCCCGTCATTTGCTAGAAGAGCAATTGTTAGTAGGATTTTTTTGCCTAATATAAATGAGCCAGTCATATATAACTAGGTACTGAGGTCGTAGATCACTCCTGAGATCTTAGATTTGTTTCGATGGTGAAAACTGAAGGGTAGTTCTCACAAGTCTGGTACTACTATCTGTCATTGCCTTTGGTTTTGTTGGTGGTTCAGTTAGCTGCACTTCCAGCCAGTTCTTTAGTTTTGATCAAGCGTGGGTTTGAGCAGGGATATTCACTATTAAGATAACCTGTGAATCTATGATTTGTCATTATTCTATTATCATCTGATACTACCTCAGCATTTGGACAAACCTAGGCGCCCTTAAGCGACAGCCTTGCGCCTCACTTCCAGCATTAGCGGCCCACTGACATCTTGCATAGTTGCTCCTAGGCCCTAGGTGCAGTTTCCATGGGGAGTAACCGAACATTGCAGGGATTTTAGGGGAAGGGTGGTGTGTGTGACACGAGGGGATCACCCAAAGCCCTCGTGGTTTGTTCCACGTTGGGATTAGCTCCCCGCGAACCGATCAAGCCCTAAATTGGGTGGGAAGGGTGATTGCCTGTAGTAAGCATCTGCAGCCGAAAAAAACACTCGAGGGAGAGAACTGAAAGAGGTGGAAGGAGGATGGCACCTGTTTCACAGCCAGCGTCAGAGTGCAAAGGAGCAGGTTTTGTATTCTGTGAACTTTTAACGCTGAACACAGCCATTTTTTTCCAGCTTCGAACTTCAAGCACCTGATATCTTTTGATCCATGTGGGAAGCATACGTCCATGGCTGATCTGGTGATATGCTTCAGCCAGGTAACTGGGATGGTTGATTCGCTACCGGACAAGGTACACCAAATCTCAAATTTTGCACAGAAAAAGCATTTGCATGTACGTTCTGTTCAGAGCATCCCCACTCGCGGGACGGGCTGCCGCCTTTGGGCATAGTTGCTCCCCACTCGCGACGCCCAAATTGGCCCACCAAAAGTTTTTTTTTTTGCAATTTGAAATGAGAACGCCGGAAATTGAAACCTTTTATTTTAATACATGCATCCAATTACATAGATTATTATGAATAAAAAACTGTGCATACTACTCGTCGTCATCGCAGTCGGCCTTGGGTGGCGGGGTTCCATGCCCGTGGTCCTCCGGCGCTGCGTCTGGAGTTGGTGGTTCAGTCGCCGGTGCAACCGTCGATGCGGCTGCTGGTACAGGCGCGAGCCATGCCAGGATGGCCACGGGGACTAAAGTTCCCATGGTGAGAACGCCGGACATGCGGGTGATGGAGTAGCGGGCTCGTCGTCCTCCGACGCGCCCTCCTCCTCGTTCTTCTGCGGCTCGGCCGCCACGGTCTCCTCTTCCTGCACCGGATCGCCCACAGCCTCCTGATCGGCCTCTTGATCGGCCATCACGACCTCCTTCTCTTGCTCCGGATCGGCCACCACGGCCTCCCTTCTCCGGCAACGACATCGCAGAGGTGGTGCGCGGAGAGAATGTGAGCGGTGTGCGACAGGCATCAACACGGAGTTATATTCATGCGAAGCGGCGCCACCCCGAAGCGACGTGCGAAGTTCTAACGGCAGCGGTTTCAATTTAGTGTACTAATTGTTAGAAAATCGTTGATTGCAGCTTAGCCTGATTGCAGGAGATTCTGAGAGCGTGGTGGAAGAAGTATATATTCGGCGAGCATGATCCCGATAACTTGGGAGTCAGAGATGGAGACAAGCAGCTTTGCTTTCGACGAAGGCAAAGAACGGTGTTTGGGATGTTGCCTCCTAGCTTATTGCTGGGAGGATGAGGTTGACTGCATCGAGGCGACAACCCGGGCATCGAAGAAGATCCGGGTAGAGTAGATTAGCATTTGGCAAAGTAGAAAATGAAAATGGGCGCTGCCAGGTCGTAGTTTAGCCGGGTAAATGGGTAATGCAGTGTGTTCAGTGTTCTTCTTGCGCGAGTGGCCGTGGGGATGTGTGTCCAGTTGACTGTCAGTGTGGCCACGTCTTCCTTAAACATTGTTCGTCCACTGCGCGTGTGGAGTGTGTACGCATCCGTGTTGTGTGTATAATTTGTCATTAGAGCTGCATACAGCAATGCGGATCAGTAGTGCATTGGACTGAAAATCCTGGATGCGTATATGAACAATTGATGTGCAGTGAACAATTGATGTCATCGTGATCATTTAATGGCTGCACAACAGTGGGTTATGGGTCTGCTTTTACCACGATAAAAACTGTCTGAGGACTGCTATGCGTACAGATCTTGATGGAAATATAGGGACAGGAGAAAGGGAGCATCTGTGCTCGGGTGTTAAAATGGATTTCCGGATGTCTTACCACTACACGTGCAGCCATCCCCTCTCATTACGGAACATCTATATATATGAGAAGGGCGTTTTGGCTCCCGGTGCATATTGGTGTGCTTAATTCTTGATACTTAGGGTCCGAGTGCCATGATCTTAGATCTAAACATGTTATTGTTTCATGAGTATAATTATGGTTCTAGATTTTATCTACAAGTTGTATACCCCTGTTATTGTCCGGAACCCGAGGCTCCAAAGTGACAACAACTAGAGGGGATGGTTTTGACTTGAGGATTACATGTGTTCATGGAATGTTAATGCTTTGCTCTGTTACTTTATTAAAAAGAGTATCTTAATTACCAGAAGGTTACATGATTGGCCCCGCTGCAAACGGGTTGGTAGAATAAAATATGTTGTGCAAGTTTTTCATTGTGAGCACGTACAACTATATACGGAACACATGCATATGCTTGATTGGTACTCGGATGCTTTATTATTATTTACCTGCAATTGTCCTGCGGTACGATCATTACATGAGCTATCTTATCAATGCAACGCCCGTTCATCCGTCCTTATGCCTACAGTATTTTAATCCTGCTGTTTACCGCAATCGCTACTGATGTCTTTATTTCACTGCTGCTGTTATTTCTCCACTGCTACTATAATATTACTGTCGCTACTGATAAATTGTGCCAAGCAAGTTTACTTTCAGGTGCATCTGAACTAACAATTCATCTGCTAAGGATTATAATACCTTCTCTCTTTTAGTTTTTTTTATGTTTGTTCTCGTGTAGATCATCGTCTTACTGGTGATCGTTTGAGCAGCGGGTGGTTAATGTTTATTTATTCGTTTCAGGTTCATGTCTCGCTGGCTCGATGGTCGTCGGCTTGCCTCGTTGGGTATATAGTATACTTCTGTTTTTGTAATGGGCGCATTGAAGTGCACTCGCTCACGGTCGCTGGAAAGTGGAGGCCACCCGTACCGGCTGCCAGAGCGCTCGTCCGCCGTCGCCGGAAAGTGAAGGCCGCTTCCATCTTCCAATCGTCTGGGTTTCACGCGCGGCAACCACGACGAAACTTTATGCGAGTCATCATTAACATCTACAACTGCGGCCATCTATTACATTACGACAGTACTCTGCCCTGCCCAGCCAGCCTCCCATGGTACAACTATCATCGAAGATTCATTGCGTGCGTCGGTAAATCTGGCCACCTATATATCTGACATTGTTCACGTTTGGTTTTATCTCATCACATTGACATATATGTTATGCCATGCCAAAAAAATTAATTCTTTATTTAGTCTTACTAGCTAGCGCCTCTACAATTCAAGTCGTGTGACACATGTGCAAACAAGAAAAGCATATGTGGCTTCTAGATAATCAAACCTAAAGATATTAAGCTTTTATTTCATATATTGAGGTTAACATAAGTGGGATGATAAAATAAACGATTGTCTTACTTGTACACCGCAAAACAAAACAAAAAAATTCTGACACAACACTGTAACATTAATATACCACTAATATTCTGCTCTAGCGAGCGCTTCATGGGCGGCATTGTTTCTAGACACGTAATTTTTTACGAGACTATTTTTTCCTACAGTCCACCCCAGCCAGCCACATCGCCCTCTGCAGACGCACCCGCCACAGAAAATCCTAGCCAAATCAGCTCTGGGATCCGTTTCTACGCCGCACCTGGTCTAGCATCTTCTTCGGGATCCGTGCCAATGGGATCCGCCTCGCCCGCTGCGCCACACACAACGGGGGACAACGGAAGCGCGTCTCCATCATTTCGCACGAGCGCATCATCCTCGCCTGCCGCGACAGTCGGCCAGACCAGCCCACCTCCCACTACTCTGGCGCCGACATGTCACCTGTCCTTCCTCCCCATGATGTTCCGGTAGATCCACCCGCAAATGCACACAGAATGAACACCAGAGCCAAAAATGGCTATTTGATGCCACCACCACCCATCCTACCATTTCGCCCATTCCTTGCTCTTGCCGACATGCACTTAAAGACTCAAATTGGCAAGCTGCAATGCTCGATGAATTTAATGCTTTGTTACGGAATGACACTTGGTCTTTGATTCCTTGTCCTGCAGGTGCAAATGTGGTCACCGGAAAGTGGATATTCCGGCACAAACTAACCCCAATGGCACTTTCTCGCGATATAAAACTCGCTGGGTCGTTCGTGGCTTCACCCAACAGGCCGGCGTGGACTACGGCGAGACTTTCAGCCCCGTCGTCAAGCCGGCAACCATACGAGTTGTTATGGCAATTGTTACATCTCAAGCATGGCCTATACATCAGTTGGACGTCAAAAACGCTTTCTTGCATGGTAACCTTGAAGAAAATGTCTATTGCAAACAACCATCTGGTTTTGTTGATGCCCAATTTCCTCATCATGTCTGTCGCCTAAACAAATCTCTATATGGCTTGAAACAAGCTCCCCCGGACTTGGTTCACACATTTCACCGTGTTCATCTTGTCCATTGGCTTTGTCTCTTCCAAGTGTGACTCTTCTCTCTTCATTTTTCACCGAGATTCCCATGTTGCATATCTCCTGTTGTATGTCGATGACATAATCTTGACCGCCAACAACACCGCCCTCCTCCAATCCATTATTTCTTCCCTGTCCTCTGAGTTTACCATGACCAATCTCGGAGACCTACACCACTTTCTGGGCATCAACGTTCATCAAAACGCTATTTTTTTAAATAATACATTTTAATTAAATTTAAATAATAATACGTTTTTTCAAAGTTTTACAAAAATAATACAGCCTAATTTACGGCACAGACGATACGTACCTGTCGTTTGCGCCATGGATGACTAGACCCTATCGTCTACGGCATGAACGATTAGCCAGTGGCACAGCAGTTAACGAGACCGGCAGGCCTGTCTGCCACGGCGCAAACGATAAGTGCATGCATGCATGGGTTGCTTTCTCATGCGTACATGGATGGCACTAGCTAGCTCGCACGGTGGCAGCTACTGATCAATGTCTCACGCGATGCATGGATGGTACTAGGTAGCTCGGCGATGACAGCTACGGATCGATCCATCGATGAGTGGTAGCTATGCATGGGCTGGGCACGCACAACGAGGCCTGGGCTGGGCGTGCCGCGCGACGCCGGAGCTGGGTGTGGCATGCCACACTGCCGCGCGACGCCGTAGGTGAGAATGGTGGCGCGGACGCGGGGCTGGGCGTGGCGTTCCGCGCGAGGCCGGAGCTGGGCGTGGCGGCGCGTGAGGCCTGGCGCGCGTGCGCGGGCGAGGGCTTGCCATCGCGGCGTCATCCGACTGGTTCACCACGTACCGCAGACCGGCGAACGTGGCGTGCGCGCGGCTAGCTAGAACGGCCGGCCGGCCGCCCGGCACCCACGCATGCGCGGCTAGCTAGCTAGCTGTGCTAGCTAGCACGGCCGGCGAGCGCGAGCGCGCGGCTAGCTAGCAAGCCCCGGCAGTACACTACTTGCACGCACGGTCGGAAACCGAACAAGCTAGCACGCACGGCCGAACAAGCTGGCACGCACGGCCGGAAGCGCACTGCTTGCACTCCTTATCGGCAGTGCCGCGGCCGACAAGACTTATCGGCTGCGCCGTCAACGATAGCTTCCCGTCGGCTGCACACGGGATAGGGCACAATATTTTTGAAAATGTTCCAAAACGCATAATATTTTTTGAATTTCTTTAAATAAATGTATTATTAAAAAAAATTAGCCAGCAAAACACTGCTGGCTTGTTTCTTCCCCGGGAGCAATATGCTCTCGAAATTGTTGACCGTGCCAACATGCTCAATTGTCACCCAATTTCTACACCTATAGACACACGATCCAAATTATCCGCTAGTGATGGCTCTCCTCTTCTCCGATCCTTCGCTATACCAGAGTCGCGTAGGTGCGCTCCAGTATCTCACCCTGACAGCCTGACTCGCCCCGACCTGTCCTATGCAGTTCACAGGTTTGTCTGTTCATGCATGCACCCATAACAGCGCACTTTCAGTTAATTAAATGCATCCTGCGTTATCTCCACGGCACTGCACATTAGGACCTCCAATTATATCGATCCACCTCTCTTGATTTGATAGCATATAGCGACGCTGACTGGGCCGGGTGCCCTGACACTCGGAAATCCACATATGGTTTATGTGCTTCCTTTGGTGATAATCTTGTGTCTTGGTCTTGCTTATTTATTTATTTCTGAAACAAGTTTTTTTATTTACATATGCAACATGCTGCTTCGACTTTTTGTGTTGTTGCGTTGGAGGAGGCTTGGTAATTCATTCATTTAAATTCGCTCTCCGATGTTAACGAATTTGGTAAATTTTGTCCTGTTTTTTTTTTGCTTCAACTGCGATATTAACACATTTCATACGTACGAAATAAGCAACACAGATTTGAAATTCAAGTTTAACTTATTTCCTAAGAACATGTTGCAAACATATACACTTCTAAAGGAAAAAAGGCAAATATAATTTTTTAGGGGGAAGCTATTTGGCGCAGTTTATTAAAACTCACAAAATAGTTACATCATCTATAATGTCATCGATAATGCAACTAGGGGGGTCACCATCCCAAACATAGCTGTGTTCGACAGATAAGTAAATCTAGCTAAATTGTGCGCCACTTTATTAGCTTCCCTAGGACAATGAACAAGGATACCGAACCAATTCTGAATGCTTTTTGGAATATGTCCGCTAAAATAGCTGTATAGGGACTCCAAGTACAGAGGCTTTCCACCAAGTCTAGTCCTTTCTGAATAGCTATTGCTTCAGCCATCGCTGCACTTAACAAGTGCTCTAGAGTACAGGAAAATCCAGCTAGAGCTTCACCTCGACAATTTCGCAAGACTGCTGCTGCCGCACCCGACCCATTAGGATAGAACGAAGCATCGACATTAAGCTTGTAATGGTCAGAAGGAGGTTTTACCCATTTCGGTTCAGGCTGTACAAGTTTTGCTGATACTTTCCCGTAATTTGCTGTCAATGCACGTATAGAAAAAGCCATAGAGGAAACAGGGGCAATGGATTCACCTTTGACAAACACGTTGCTCTTAATGTATTTTTCTCTCAAATGCCAAAGAATCAAAAACTGCTCCATCAAATCTATACTATACTATTACAAGAGCAAACATGTTCGAGATACATTAAATTTAATCCATTCAATATTTGATCAACGCTCCAGATCGCTCCAATGTTTGATAACTCAACACACCTTTTCACTTTCGTAATAATTACAGGCATTGCCACGGTTGAAAAAGAGACGGTTCGTGTTTTGGTTCTTTCACGAGAGGCGGCGACGCCATCACCGCGGTGTCGGCAAAGGGTCCCAGGCGCGAATGACCGATGGATGCACGGAGGTCGGAGGCAACGAGGAGGGCGAGCGCGCGGGCAGCCGTGTCCTCGACCATGCACGCCAGCGATGGGAACAACATGCCGCTGCCCTTGGCCTGCACGAGTCCGCTACTTGAAGTTGTATCTGTTTCGACCGTCTTCGGCTTGCCGCCCTGGATGCGCTGGCGGCCGGAAGCTGCCGGAGATGCGGCGTAGAGGATTCACCATGCCCCTGATACCCGTGTAGGTCGTCGTCCTCCATCAGCAGCAGCCTCCGTGCGATGGCGTCTGGAAGGTAAGGTGTCGAGGTAGTTCCGTAGAGGGACGTTGGTGCCGACGACCGCGCAGTTTACGTTGGTCAATTCCACGCCTCAACCGACCGCGAATAGCAGCGACAGTGCCCCCGCCGCCGCCCCGGCAACACGCGCGACTAGAACACAAGACGGCACGCCGCACAACCGGACTGGACCATGAGATTCGGGGAGAACAAGGGAGAGGCTGCAGGGACAGAGGATGGGGGAGGGAGGCGTAAGGAGAAAAATGAAGAGGCCATGGTGCCTGGTGGTTGGGGTGGCGGTGCTCGGCCACGACGTGCAAGCAAGCTCGAAGATTGGAAAGCGGAGGAGATTGGCCGTGCTTTGCCTCACGGGATGGTGGCCGCCGCGTACTGAATTGATAGTGCTATCGATGGATCCATGTTCTGCTAGCAAGTAGCTTGATGAATCTAGAGCGCGGAGGCATGGCTGCGGTGGTGGAGTAATTCGGGATTGGTAGGAGCAGAGTCCGGCTATGGGAGACGGGTATACGGCGATCCGGAGACAGTCCATCACCCCGACGATGAGTCAAAGTGGGCCGGCTATCTATCTCTCTATTCTCTGTACTTGCCGGTCGGCAAAACCTATTCAGCGCCCATAGCACTGGATATCACCAAATCGCCCGTGCGTCTTTGCACTACTCGCTTTCTCCCGTCGCTACTCTTGAGCCAGCCCATAGTTCCCTTCTTCCTTCCACGTTTTCTGCTTTACTGGTTTCTGGCACACAGAGAGGCTGACGCCGCCTCCTCCTCGCTAAAGCGCCACCGAGCTCCGCCCCCGTCTCCTTCCTCGACCAACCGACACCTCCTCCTCGCGCCGCCACGGCCACGCACCACCGTCGCCTCTTAGCACCGCACGGAGAGCCAAGGCGCCGGCGAGGAGCTTCCCGTGCGCCAGGCCACGGAGGACAACCAACGCCGCCTCCTCCTCGCGCCGGCACGGAGGACAACCAACGCCGCCTCCTTGCGCCGCCACGGAAAACCAACGCCACCTCCTCGCGCCGCCACGGAGAGCACAAGCGTCGGCAACGAGCTTCCCGTGCACCGGCCACAATTGGGAATTTCTTAGGACCTGATTGCTTTTTTTAATTTTTGTTCAAGGTCCTTTGTGTAAGAGTTTGGACCAATTTGTAATTTCAGTTACTCTCAGCATGCCTCTCTACATACAGGCAACCAAACACCATCTCATCGGCAAAACCTATTCTACGCCCGTCGGTTATCGCCAAATCTCTTACCCCCATCGCACTAATCGCTTCCCCCGTCGCTACTCTTGGGCTGGCCCATAGTTCCCTTCTTCCTTCGACGTTTTATACTTTACTGGTTTCTGGCACACAGAGAGGCACACAGAGGGTTCTCTCCTCTTCTGGTTCTCCCCTCTTCTTCTCTGGCGATTCTTCCTCAAATCCCGTTCGTCTTTGTCTTCTCCGCCGTCCATGGCGGCTCCAGTTCGTTTACGCGTCTGCTGCCCTGTTACTTCAGTTTCCATTACCGCGAGCTCAAACCCTAGGGTTTCCATTTAGCCCACATTTTATATGTGGTAATTTGGGCGGAGATCGCGTTCTCAAACCGTAGGTTTTCGCGTCTCACCCGCATCTTATGTCTGTCGATTTTATACGGAGATCAGGTTCTCAAATCCTAGGGTTTCGATGTCTCGCCCGCATCTTACGTGTGTCGATTTGGACGGAGATCATGTTCTCAAACCATGGGGTTTCGAAGTCGTGCCCGCATCGTATATGTGTATATGTGTAGATTTTCGCCCACATCTTACGGTTTATCACCATCTTTTTACGATTCATCACCATTTTATAGTTCATACCCATTTTATGGTTCATCATCCTTTTTTATGGTTCATCACCATTTTACGGTTCATAACACTTTTTTTACGGTTCATCACCTTTTTTACGGTTCATGACCTTTTTTTACGTTTCATAACCTTCCTTTTTTATGGTTCATCATACTTTTTAATGGTTAATCACCTTTTTTTATGGTTCATAACCCTTTTACGGTTCATCACCATTTTACGGTTCATACCCTTTTTTACGGATCATAAAGCCTTTAGTTCATCAACTTTTTTTAGGGTTCATAAACCTTTTTAGGTTCATCACCCTCTTTTACGGTTCATCACCATTTTACGGTTCATACCCTTTTTTACGGTTCATAACCCTTTTTATGGTTCATCTGCTTTTTTTACGGTTCATAAACCCTTTTTTCGATTCACCACCGTCTTACGGTTCAACACCTTTTTTATGGTTCATTAGAATCCTTTTATGGTTCATCACCATTTTACGATTCATAACACCTTTTTTACGGTTCATCACCCTCTTTTTACGGTTCATAACCTTTTTATGGTTCATCACCATTTTTACGGTTCATACCTTTTTTTACGGTTCATAACCCTCATTTACGGTTCATCATACTTTTTTATGGTTCATCACCATTTTTACGGTTCATACCTTTTTTTACGGTTCATAACCCTCATTTACGGTTCATCATACTTTTTTATGGTTCATCACCTTTTTTACGGGTCATAACCCTTTACGGTTCATCACCATTTTACAGTTCATACCCTTTTTTTACTGTTCATAAACCCTTTTATGGTTCATCAGTTTTTTTATTGTTCATAAACCCTTTTTTCGGTTCACCAGCGTCTTTTACGGTTCATCACCTTTTTCATGGTTCATCGGATTTTTTACGATTTGTATACCCTTTTACGGTTCATCACCCTATTTTACGGTTCATCACCTTTTTTACGGTTCATCATCATTTTTTATGGTTCATCACCATTTTTACGGTTCACAAGCCTTTTTTTACAGTTCAACGTCCCTTTTATGGTTCAACAACATTTTACGGGTCATAACACCTTTTTTACGGGTTGTCACCCTCTTTTTACGGTTCATCACCATTTTACGGTTCATACCTTTTTTCCGGTTCATAAACCATTTTACGGTTCATACCCTTTTTTTACGATTCATCACCACTTTACGGTTCATACCCTTTTTGACGGTTCATCACCCTATTTTACGGTTCATCAGCTCTTTTTACGGTTCAACAACCTTTGTTTTAAAAGGGTTATATGCTTTTTTTGTTAAAGAAATTGTGTACAATTTTCGGTGCACCATCATACTTGCATTTTTGGTTCATTATTATTCCGGTTTATCAGCATTTTCGCATTTTCGGTTCACTATTATTTCGGTTCACCCACATTTTTGGTTCAATATTATTTTTGGTTCATCTGCATTTTTGATTCACCTGCATTTTTGGTTAACTATTATTTTTGGGTCAAAAGATTTTTTGGTTCACCTACATTTTTGGTTCTTCACTCGCATTTTGGTTCACTCTTATTTTCAGTTTGCCAGTCTTATGCTTCTGATTTTGAAAAATGGTTTCGATTTTGAAAATGGTTCCGATTTTAAAAATAGTTCTCATTTTGAAAATAATTCCAAATTTGAAAAATGGTTCCAATTTCGAAAATGGTTCCAAATTTGAAAATGGTTCAGATTTTGAAAAATGGTTCTCATTTTGAAAGTGGTTCGATGTAAAAAATGGTTCTCATTTTGAAAGTGGTTTGATTTAAAAAAATGGTTCCAAATTTGAAAATGGTTCCAGTTTTGTAAATGGTTCTGATTTTTTAAAATGGTTCCAAATATGAAAATGGTTCAGATTTTGAAAAATGGTTCCAAATTTGAAAATGGTTCCAATTTTGAAAATGATTTCAAATTTGAAAATTGTTCCAATTTCGAAAATGGTTCCAAATTTGAAAATGGTTCAGATTTTGAAAAATGGTTCTCATTTTGAAAGTGGTTCCGATTTAAAAAATGGTTCCAAATTTGAAAATGGTTCCAATTTTGAAAAATGATTCCAGTTTTTAAAATGGTTCTGATTTTGAAAATGGTTCCAAATTTGAAAAATGTTCAGATTTTGAAAAATGGTTCCGATTTTAAAAATGGTTCCAAATTTGAAAATGGTTCCGATTTTGAAAAATGGTTCCAATTTTGAAAATGGTTTTGATTTTAAAAATGGTTCCAAATTTGAAAATGGTTCCAAATTTGAAAAATTGTTCGATTTTAAAATGGTTCGATTTTGAAAAAATGGTTCCAAATTTGAAAATGGTTCTGATTTTGAAAAATGGTTCATTAAAAAATGGTTCGAATTTTGCATTTGAAAATGTTCGAATTTTAAAAAATGGTTTCAAGTTTGAAAATGTCCTCGCACTTGGACGTTTCGAGTTCGAAATACACCGGTACCATCATTTTCTCTCTTTTCGCTGTTTAAAACCAGTAATGGGCCAAACCCAAGAAGGCTCGCTCGTGGGCGACGACGCGCTAACCAGTGCCAAAGGTACTGAATAGGAGCTCCCTTGCCGGTCTCTCTCCTTCTGTGTTGTAGGCTTGTAGCAAAATACATTTACACAGCTTGCTATATAGCTGAATTAGCCGCATGCCACCCTGTCGCTGCTGCATATGAGTCGATCTCTGCAGGGGCGAGTAGAAGATGGATGATGATGCCCTCTGCGGCAGGATGATCAGCTAGGTGCTACACGTCTACTCGATTACTCTGCCTTTTTCTTTTTCTAGGATTTGTAATATACAGACACGGATGTTCCATGACAAAAGAAACAAGAATCTTCAGTGGACATTGCCCATATACTTGTGCCAATATTCAGATTCCGTCGAAATTCAGTTGGTCACAGTAACAACTCCCCGAGATGCCTGAATTTTACTGGCGAAACTAGATTACTGACCAGCACAACGTCAACAGTGGATAGTACTTTCTCATATATGAAAAAAAATAGTGTAGTTTCATATATGAAACTAGAGTTTTTTTATGTTTTAATATACATAATCCAATAAATATTCTTTGAATATGGATTTTATGTCCATTATTCAGCTTGGTTTCTAAGATTCCGTAATTCAGTTGGTCACAGTAACAACTCCCCGAGATGCCTGAATTTTACTGACGAAACTAGATTACTGACCAGCACAACGTCAACAGTGGATAGAACTTTCTCATATATATGAAAAAAATAGTGTAGTTTCTTATATGAAACTAGAGTTTTTTATGTTTTAATATACATAATCCAATAAATATTCTTTGAATATGGATTTTATGTCCATTATTCAGCTTGGTTTCTATGGTTGTTTTTGGGTAAGCTTAAATTTCGTGCACATTTTTTGCATGGATTAGAGAAAAAACTGCTCACATTAGTTTTTCCAACATGGGAAGAGAGATGTTGATATACTGTGGTGCAGCAAAATTGGTGAAGATTGCCCGGTCATTGAATAGGTAACATCTACTTATTCAATTGTACTGATGTGCCATGTTAAAAAGTTATGCGGAATTGCAGTATTCTAAGAGAGCTCTTGGATATATTATGTGATTTTTTTCGATAAATTGATTAGTTGAGACGAGCGTGTGCGTGCATGTCTACTAGTGTATATTAAATCGGCAAAATGGCAATTTATTCAACTAACTTTTATTGAAGAAGAAGAATCGTGCTCTTTTAAGAGGCCAGAACATTACAACGACAAAAACGATGGAAGTTCAAAACTGCAATGCTACAGAGTGTACAACACACGTGAAACCTGCCAATGATCATCTAAATTTACACTCCTTTGGCCAGCCCCGTGGCAGAATCGATCAACGCGTGGCTCTCGTCCGTCAGAACTTTTGGGCCTGCCCCAGGCCTGCTGCAGATGAAGTAGCTAACATCGCCCTTGAACCTGTGGCCTGGCGTCTTCATCTCCAGAGGCGCTGCAAGGGCCTCGACGTCTGCTACCGACTGCACTCCGGCGTCCCTTAGGATCGATTTGTCGCCGAGCATATAGCTGCAGCAAACGATCATGTTTGTCAGACGCATACATAGTAGTTTGTAATACTACCCAGGAGCAAATGAACACTAGGTTATATTAATCTTTATAACACACCTGTCCAAATCATTGTCTTGCGGAGGGAAGCAGTACAGGAGCCTCTGGAGGAGAAGGGCCGCCGTTTTGCGGTTCCGTGCTATTAGGACAGCGTTAGGCCCAGCATCAAACGTATAGGCGACCTGCCATTATTACAAAATATCAAATGCCAAAATAAAGATCCTTCACAGAAAAGTTGGTTTCAGTATCACATAAATCACATGATCCGGTACCAATATATTTGATGCTATTAAACAGATATAATACAGAACTATATTAACAATCAGAAAATCTGTTGCTTCAGGACAAAGACAAGCAGTAATGCTGAACTCTTCAAAATGAACTGTATTCTCCCTAAAAATGAAGAGTTCAAATCATGAGCATAAACTCCTATTTTCGCAATGACAATGAATTTACAAGGTTGGTGCTTTTATAATTAAGTCAAATTACTCCATGACTCCATTCGATGATGCTAGTTATGCATGTTTCGTCCAGTGAAGTGAGAACTGCTTCTACGTACTGCCATGTCATAATGAAGTATAACCAACCTAGTCGCATATCAGAAGTGTATTTTAGTTCCCTAGGCAGCACAGACGGAGTTCAGAAGAATTGAGAAGCTGTTGAACAGGAACAGAATATACCTGTGGGGTTCCTTCCGCGTGGTTCCACTTTTCCACAAGGCTGATTATCCTGCAGTTTGTTGAGAAAGAAATTCTTAACTCTGGCACTTCAGCCGTAACAGAACCTTGAAAGTAAGAGTTTACGACTCCAAAGAAACTACCTGTGCGATGTATCATTCATATAGAATATGGGCGGGCTAGTGTCCAAACATACAGCATGGAACTGGTTGCTATCTGCGCAAGTCAACCTGGCAAATGATTCAAAATCACGATTCTTGATAGCCTCATCCATTTTCAATATCCGACTTGGCACTACAGTCTGGAATACAAGAACAAGCAGTGCAGTGCAGTGCAGTGCACAGTTAGATCAAGCTACAGCTAAAGTGACAAATCAGTATAATTACCAAAACAATTATTATTTCTCAAAAACTAGAAAACTTAATTGTTCGGATTTCAAAATTTCAGCGCCATGATTGTGCTTCCTCAATGATTTAGTGTAAAAATAATATGCTATTGGTTAAAAACATTTCAAGTAAAAAGATGAAAATGTAATTACCTGGGCCCTGTACTGCAAGAGGGGGCTTGTTTCGACGGTGTCTCGCATCCCACTGGTGCTACTGGTTTCCTTTTGCTTTGAACTGACCTAATAATTCCACAAAGTAACATAATAAGAAAAGAAAAAGGATGGGATACATATGGGTAAAGTTTTATGAGTGCCTAGGCAAGGATTGACATTAATTAAAGCATGACTCAATGAGAAAAACAGTGATAAATTATACAGTGAAGTAGATCGTTTTATACAACAGAGAACATATTGACATACCACTGCTATGATTATAACAAGATCATCCCAATGTGACTCGTCAACAAGCTGTACTGCCATACTGTCACTTCCATTGTCATTCTACAGCCAGATAGTAAAATTCAATCGTTATCCAGTAGAAAAGGGTGCATTTTAACCACTGCAATTTCTGCTGCCATAACCAAGAGATAACTTACTTTTCCCATGCACCACTTCACAAATCCACCATATATACTGCGGCATGCACTTCCAGACCCCTGCCTGCATTGAAATTTGTCAGCTGGGAGAAGTATTAAGTAAAGAGAGGAGATGAGTCCACTAGCTTATTATTTAGTAAAATGAAGTGCAATTGCTACGTTGTATGGTCACACAAAGATCACAACCAGGGTTATGCTAGATAATGTATCAGTTACAGACCTTGCTATTGAAGAAAGTTCTCCATAATCCTCATTCACGTTCATTAGTTTTCCAAGGGTGAAAACTGCAAACAGTATTTGAATTAGAAAATATGGGTTGTAAAATTGTGTTTATTCAAGACCATGCTTAGAATGTCTATGAGAAAATAATAAAAGTAACAGAGAAGAATCATTTGTCTTGGGTGGTACTATCAAACTTGTAAGATATAAACGAAGCAGTCAATATTTCATACAGAAGAAGCATGCCGAGCAGTGCTAGTCAATCAGGGCAAATAAAGATTCAGGGTCAGATATTAGCAGTGTTATCAAGGAACTTGTTAAGATGAGACATTTCTTCAAGCCTAGCAGAGTTACTGCAAAGATCAACCATCATTGCAGCACAAAGGAAAATATTTTCTACCTATCATGTTTACACTTGTATCTAGAAAAATATCTACACCCCTGGCAGGATAACAATATTACAAGAACTAAGAAATATTCTGTCTATCCCTAAGCACAAACGCAAGTCTCTTGGGTGTGTGCACTGCAGGATATAAAAGGTTTGACACAAAATATTCACAATTGTAGCTATACATGTGTTGCCATAACCATGATCTCGTGACTGGGAGACTTACCAAGACAAGCAAAGCCAGCAGCCGAAGAGGCCAAACCAGCAGCAGTCGGGAAGTTGTTGTACGACGCGATGTGGACATGCAACTTCTCCCAGTCCTCTTTCTTGATCGTGATCCCCTTTTTCTTGTCCTCGACATCCCGAGCCCGCTTCCGGATCTCCCTCAGACAGCTCTGAAACCTCCCACCTGACAACTCGATCTCCTGCTCAGTTGCAAACCAAAAGGACGATTAAACCATTACAACCATCATCCTAACAGAGACCAATCAGGTTCGATTGAAGCCTTAATGTATACTTATCATGTTGTATCGGGCACTTAACTACATACAGTCAACGTCCATGACTGCAATACGCTACTACTACTCCCTCCGTTCCAAATTAAATGACTTCCATTTGTTAGATACATAAATATTTGGACAAATGGAAGTCATTTAATTTGGAACGGAGGGAGTAGATGCTAGTGCAGACAAAATTAGAAGAGAAATTAATGTTCTGTATTTGGCTTTTTAATCTGTTGAAAAGAAATAATTTCAGAGCTCCGCCATCTGTCTCTGTAAATGCAGCTACTACTAGTTTCCAAACATGTCCCGATTCAGATCCAAGCAGGGCTAGTGAGCCTGATGCAACGTAAACACCTGCTCTGCCCAGAACAGAGGACAGAAACCCGTCCAATGGTGGAATCAACCGGATGATTCATTACCTTGCCGTTGAGCCACATGCGGTCGGATGGGAATGATGGGCTGGCGGCGACGGTGGTGGTGGCGGAGAGGTGGTCGGGGTCGAGGGTGACGCTGATGCTGTCGTTGACGGGGAGGATGAGCGCCTCGTCCCGCTTCCCCCAGTACTTGATGACCGCGATGTTGGTCGGCGACCGCCCCGTGGCCATCAGCACCCACTGCCCCTCCGCCATCGAGGATCGCGGAGGAGGCTGCTGGCTTCTGCTGCAAATAAAGACGGGCGCTTTGTAAGTCCAGATCGGCCGGCGCCGGAGCAGCTCCTCCGGGATCCAATGGATTCGCTCGGACGGACGGACGCACGCACCTGGGGGGTCAGCGAGCGACGGCGGCGTTCCTCTGGTGGCGGAGCGGAGCTGACTGCCGATGGCGGGGCGGAGACTACGAGGTTGGTTGGTTCGTTGGTGGGGAAATAAAGAAGAGGATTTTGCCGCGAACAGTAAAGGAAAAGAAATAATTCCATGTATGTCGTGCTCGTAAAAGGCAGCGGCAGCCGGGGTTCATTCAATCAAACACGTGCGAGACCATCTTCTAACACGAGCACGACCCTGCCTCTACGACGGTTTTTTAAGTCAACAGCTCGCACGCACGAGCACGACCGACGGTGACAGCTTGTTTGTTTGGATCAAACGAAATACGAAAAGTGGAGAAATCATGTAGGAATAGAAAAATTGAAAAGAAAAAGATTTTATATATGTAAAAACAAGTTTCACAAAAATATGAAGAAGAAAATGCCAACAAACGTCCAAAGTTTTGTGGTCCAAGTGAGATTTTAAAATATATTTTCTAGAGCACTGGTTTAGTTTAAAGGAAAAAACGAAAGAAACGAATTAGTGGCCAAAGTGAGATTTTAAAAAAAATAGAGTACTGATTTTTATTTTAAGGAAAAACAAATCAGTGGTCAAAAGGCCTTACTTGAAATTTTTTCTTTGAGTTCATCTTTAAAGCAAAAAAACATTGGAATTTTTTTTTAGACTAAAATAACAGGGGAGCCCCCCGGCTCCATTTTATTATAATGAAACCACCGAGTGCCATACAGAAATGTGCTGAAAGTAAAACGAGCATAAACGGCACGCAGGCCTGTACGCAAAGAAAGTGAACGAGGCTGAACAAGAGCAGTTCTCGCACAGCTAAGTACTGCACAGCGTCGTTTCCACAACGACAGAACTTGCAGAGAGAGACGGGACAGCTAGTGAGAACCAGCTCCCCAAGACGCCACGACACCCCTTCAGTCAATGATGACATGAATGTTGTCTGCCTCCTCCGGGTGAGCCGCAAGATACGCCAGAGTCGCCCTCCCTCCGTGCTTGGCGCTGGAGCTCGCCGTCGCCCAAGTAGAAGTCCATCCGAAGCTGGTGCAAGCTAGCCCGACATGATCTCCAAAGGCGACTGAAGCCTGCTTGTGAGTAGCTTCACGAACATGTCGACCAGCGGCCACTCCAGGTGCTTGAAAGGAATCTTCCAATTCCTCGGATGGAGGCCAAACCTGTTTAAGATTCAACCAAGTTTTTCTGTTAAAGACAATGTTGTTCCTGTTGATCCACAAGCTCCACATAACAGCTGAAGAAAAAACATTTAATTGTAAATGCTTTTTACTGCATAGCCATTTAGAGGCGAGAGAGTAGTAATCAAAAATTTCTACTTCAAAAACCTCTCTGACTACCGCCCAGATTTGGCAAACAACCAAACGGTGAAAGAACAAATGCTTAACAGACTCAAACTCTTTGCAAAGGCAGCATTCTCGCGGTTTGGGCATACCCCTTTTTCTTAGATTGTCTGTTGTCATAATTTTATTTTGTGACAACAACCAAAGAAAAATCTGAACCCTCGGGAGAATTTTAATTTTCCAAACAGAAGGTAAATAAAAAGGTTGGACTCCTCGAAAGTTCACTATAGCATATAGCGATTTCGATGAGTAGATACCCTTGGATTCATATTTCCAAAGGAGTTGATCCTCGCCGTCAGTTAGCACGACACTAGAAACAATGCCTAGAAGCTCTAACCACAGGGATTCAGTGAAGTTCTTCTAAAAGTGCATTTAAGCTCACCTCCGTCCCATAGATCAGCTATGGTAAGAGTTTGCTGGTTACAAATGAAGTATAAATCCCAGAATTTGGTTGCTAGGTTTGTATTCCTGAACCAAACGTCTTCCCAAAAACGAATAGATCGGCCATTTCCAACCTGCCAACGGTATCCTAACTGGAATGCTTTAGTAGCCCACATCACACCCTTCCAGAAAATGGATGGGTTCAGGTCTTTACAACATAGGATGTTTGGATTCTTTGTATTATATTTTGCATCTATAATTTTCTTCCAAAAACTCCCCTCCCCTCTAATGTATCTCTTAACCCAGGATCCCAATAAGCATAAGTTAAGGTCTTGTAAGTTTGGGATTCCCAAACACCCAAAATCTTTCCTCATGCAAATGGACTGCCAATTGGCCAAGTGGATCTTCTTATTCCCCTCTTCATCACTCCACATGCAGTTAGCAAGTTGAGTGTTGATTAGAGCCAACGCCCATTTAGGAAATTTAAAGAATGACAGAAGGTAGATAGGGATACTAGACAGATATGTCTGTATTAGAATCCTTTTTGCCTCAGTAGATAGGAGTTTACCTCTCCGGCCGGTCATTCTCTTAAGAAGACTGTCTACTAGTGGTTGCAGGTCCTCTCTACGCAGATCATTAAAATGTAAAGGCACTCCTAGGTATTTTATAGGAAAGTTTTCTTGGCTGCACTGAAAAATGTCCAGAAAAGGTTGCATTTACTCTGTGGACATATTAATGGAAAGCAGCTCACTTTTATGATAGTTAATTTTCATCCCAGATAACTGCTCAAAACAGTACCCATTTCAAATTAATGGCTACTCTTTCGTTATTTTCTAAAAACATAGGAAATTTTACAGTCCATTTGTTCTTTTTCTTAAACCCTACGCACGAAAAATGGGACCAGGATCTCTAGTGACATAATAACATACTAATTTTTTTAGAAATTTAATAATAACATACTAATTATAAATCCAACTGGTTTGACATAATAACGTACGTAGGAACCATCATGTGATTCTATTTCTTCAGAAAATAACACTCTGGGCATCTCCAACCTGACTGGTTGCGCAAGACTGCTCTAGCACTTCGCACCAATGACCAAACGAGATCATCTCTGCGAATCAGGACGCCTGACGACTCGCGGAAGTTGATGCACAGTAAACGATTGGCAGGCTCCACATAATACTCAACTCGACTTTGCACATTAGATGGATGTCGACACATCAACTGGGGTCAGTTACACGATGCCCACCTTAATTGGAGGCAGGCATCAGCTACTCCGGTCAGCGCCGTCAACCAACCAGCAAGACACTGCTATTCATATAGTGCTGCTAATATAGGATCAAAACTCCAATCATATGCACATATATAATAATATTTACTAATTATTATAGCCCCTCTCCTACATGAACCCTAGCTGGGTGAGGTCGTCGTCGGGGATCTCCAGGCCCCCCGAGAAGTCAAAGTCCTGCAGCGCACCGTCATCGAGGCCCTCCGTGAACCACGCGCCGATGTCGTTGCCCTCCGGCACGTCCAGGATGTCGTCCACCATCGGGTCCATCCCCGCGTCCACGGGTGCCTCTTGCGCGACGGCGACGACGGTGTTCCTGACCACCTGGACCGGATGGACGGGCTTTGGAGGAGGCGGTGCCGTCCACTCCTGGGAGGGGGACGGCGATGGGAGGAGGCTCGGCGGCTCCGTGACCCTGCCGAGGACATTCCCCGACGTCGACAGCTGCGCGAGCTTCTGCTTCGGTTTCATCTTGGTCTTGCGCTCGTTGCTGCTCCTCCCGCCGCCAGACGAGTTACGGCCTGATTTGGAGCCGGAGTTCTTGGCGGCGGACCCGTCCCTGTCCCTCTCCCTTTCGCTCTTTTTCAGCTTTGTGCTACCTGCAGATTAAAGGATCAGCACAAAGTTGGAATACCTCTCGAGGAAAGAGTTCTGACGAAACAATCATGTAATTCTCCTCAACTAATGTGGATGCCAAAGTAGTCTGCTGGAAATACCTTGGCTCAATGGGCTTCTGTCAAGCTTTACATTCTTCAGCCTATCTGCTGATCCTGGAGTACCACCTGCAGCACAAGAAGGCGGATTATATTGGAACGCCTTACCACGTAACGAGTCAAATAAATAGGTGGGTTTCTGTGGCTTCTTTCGACTTACCGTCAGCTGCCTCGCTTTTTGGCAAAGGTGCAGATAGCACGCTCCAAAGGAATGGCTCTCTGAAGCAGCTTTTCTCCGTTTCCTCAAATTTCTGGCACCGGGCAAGCGTTCGCTTTGCAAAAGCCAATGCAAGCTGCTTTGCAGCCTTACTGGCCGCTTTACTGAGGCCACCCTTATGACTAGAACTACCACGGCCGCCCTGCAAAAAAGATCCAAGGTTAAGAAGGTTACTACTTGTATTGGTTATTGAAGAGGTAAAATAAAATTTTAAAACACGTAGAAGCAAGTAACACTGAAAAGTAACCAAAAATGATTCTCCTGGTTATACAGAACAGACTAACAAGTGCTAGAATAATGTATCTCAAAAGTGAGATATTTAGGACCAAACATTGCTGCTATCAAGTAAAACTACAACAATAAGGACATCACGACCCCTGTTGTCCCGCAATCAAAAAAGACACAAACCTATGGGAAACAGGACAACCGAACCGACCAGCACTAACAAAAAGTAAGTGGTAAATGCAACTAAGAGAATATTCAGCTACCAGCAGTTTTTTGTATGCCCTCTCTACTAATTTGTTCATTGCGTGTTGCTCCAGGCTCCTACAAAACAAGCTTTTGGAATTAGATGCTGCAATAGATTACACTCAGTTAAAAAAAACTAGAACATAGGTAGAACCACCAATACCTCTCCTCCATGTTTTTAGTATTTCGAATTGCCTTTTCTAGCTTATTTAATTGGCACTTCTTTTGGTTTACCTAAAACAAGTAGAGAAACATGCATGTCGATCAGAGAAGTATATTCATTTCCTAGAGATAACGTGCAAGCTACACAAGTACTCTTATAGGAAATAAGCCAAATTGAATGTTGAACAAAAAGATACGTGTTTTCCATTAAACAATTGAACTTTTTCTAGTTTCTAAAGCATTAAACCATGGCACATCTAACATGAATTTCAAACAAAACTGCTGTAAATCCGGAGCCAAAAGGAACATATGAAAAATGAGGATATAGACACCACAGAATTAGTTGAAGTGCACTTCCTAATCTTAGTTGGTATAATGCTTCCAAATGACAGACTATGTGGGACTGTTTCGGACTGACTCAAACTATTCTTACAGAATTGCTTATTTGACGAATGGGCACTAACCAAGCTATGCAATATTTTCTCTATTCAAATAGGCCAGGAAATAGTGAATTCTCAAATGACAGACTGTGTGGGACTGTTTCGGACTGACTCAAACTATTCTTACAGAATTGCTTATTTGACGAATGGGCACTAATCAAGCTATGCAATATTTTCTCTATCCAAATAGGCCAGGAAATAGTGAATTCCCACTGGACCCAGCTTATCCCTCTGCTGTTGGTGAGACTATTTCGGTAGTTTTAGTATATCACATGAGAAACACCAACTTTCACAACTGATATTGCAATATCAAGCAATTCCACCATAATAATCTCACTACTTAAGCTTGAAGCCTATCACAGGTTCTAGAACTACTAATACATATGCCAGTTTAGTATGATCTAGTTGCTACACTAACTTCATGTGTACTTTAGAGAAAACGAAATGATGATCAGTTAAATATTGTGATCCAATCATTCATTGAGTTTAACAAAAACTGGATAACCACCTGGTCAAAGAGTCTTTTCTGCAGCTCCAAAATAACTTTATTGATATCCTCATCCTCTCCCTCATCCAGCTCGGGCTGCAATCAGAACAAATATTGCCATGATACTTGAGTTAACAAGGAGACATACAAAATGAAAGGCAAAGATTCAAAACAATGAGGTGGACTATGATGCATCTCTTTCTAGAGAATCATGAAACTGTTTGCAGTGGGTTCACCCTAGAGGAATATATAATACAAAACGAGGTCCATACTCTCACTACTGATCAGTGATCAACACCCAACAAACCACACATCTCAAGGTGTCAAATTCATGTTCGGTTTTCAGCAGAGATCATGGGCATTACTGTTTACTAGTTGAAGTAATTGGTATACACTTATGTAAATAATGTATTTATAATCTCATTTCAGTTCCTAAGAAAACAAAAAGGAAAATGGAAAGTAATGACACAGTTTACTGCAACCACATAAGAAATGTAAGATCTTGAATACCAGAAACAGAACACTAAGAATCATCTATGATCTGGAAAATCATGTTTCACACTATTTCAGGTGAGAAATCCAGACATTAATTATAACTAACTACAAGACAAAGAAGTGATCTTCAAATTGACAAACTTATCATGAATAGAGGGGTTTTCACATTTTAGGAACCATACCATCTCTGGAAAAATGTCAATACTGTGCAACTCAACCAAAGTCCTGTCATGCAAAGACATCTGTGCATACTGATATCCATATAATGGTAAAGATAAATCTTTTCCAGGAGTTTGATACTTCTGTGAAACATGTGGCATGGATCCATGCGAAGAGCCATTTTCGGGGTACACCATAACATTTCTCCCATCTGATATATTCTCACTGCAAACTGAATTTTGACTATATGAGCCCATCAAATTGCTGGAAGCTGCGAAACCATTGGACATGCTGTTATATATTGAGTTGCTGCTTGAATGCTTGAAATCAGTGCACATCCCAAAACTGGATTCTATCGCCGTAGCTCCAAATTCAACTGTGGCAGCAGGAGGAAGGAAGTCATTTGGGAACTCGAGAAGTATATCTCCTTGCACACCATTGGACTCGGCAAAATCATCGACATCTTCAACAATTAAAGCAGAGAGCAGTCTGCTTGTCAGGGGAGCCATTTCTCCAAATATTCCTTGCCCGTGTGCCTTTTGAGATGTGGTGCTGTGATTCTCGCCATTATAAGACAATATGTCTACAGGCTCTCTTGGTCCAATACCATTTGCTTCACTTTGATCCAGCAACACAGAAGAATTAGACGCAGGCGGAACCTGGAAATGCTCTCCCTGCGGATGAAAATAATATGTGCAACAAGGGTATCAAACTCAGATCTTTGCAGATCACGATAGACATATAAAGAATACAGAAGTTGAGGATTTATTGAAAACATCTTGCATGATAAGGGAAGGGGAGTAGCGGAAGGGAAAGTACCGATGATGGTAGGCCATTATAGTTATTTGATACAGTTAACTTATCTTCATCATGCATATTAGACATGCCCATCTCAATCTCTTCCAAAAATGTAATCTGACCAGAGACTCTTGTAAGTCATAGTTCATCCCAACAAGACAACAGGTCCATTCTATGAACTTGTAAGGAAAATAAAATCCAACCTGGTTTTTTAAGAAGGATAAATCTTCAGAGCGGATGAAAGTAAGCATTGGTTCTATCTTCTTCCAAAAAGGGCCAGCATATGCACCAACTGCAGAAATGAATAAGGAATCCATCAATTATGAAACATAAAATCACTCTTTGCAGTCCAATAAGATAACTATAACATGCGTAATTGCGCACCAATAGCACCGCGGGCAGCATTTGCAGCAGCTAGAAGTTCTTCTCGGTCATCTTCTGGTTCACCTACAACAGATGGTTTAGCGTCAAAATCAACTTTCCGAAAAAGAAGCCAAGGATATTTAATGGTAGATTTGAAGTGCATCAGCAGACCTGTAATATCCATTGACCCACAATTCAGAATTTCTGGTTGTTGAGATGATGCTTTGCGGTCCGAACCTTTCTTTGTTGGAGGACGGCCTAACTTACTGCACCAAATTAAAGATCATAAGTTTCAGATGCAAAAAATAAAACCGTTCAACTGGAATTCAGTCAGTAAGCACCTTTCACTCTTTTCAGATACAGGTCTTACGCTCTTTACCAACTTCCTCGTTTCAGTGTTGTCCAACTTCTCTTTCGGTATAGATGACCCTTTAACATGCATAGTGCCTCTTCCGCTCCTCCCTTGACGACGAATGCTAGTATCTTCAAGTTCTTCTTTCAACGGAATCCTGCTTTTCTTGGACGAGAAAATTAAATCTGTTCCAACATGAGCTGAATTTATCCCCTCATTCTCAAAGTCACCACTATTTGTGACTTTTTCCTTACTCCTGTGTTCGGTAGCAACAGACCCTTCGCTTTCTGACAGACAAGCTGGAGATGTAACATTATCCATTCTTGATACAGCTTGTGAATTATTGCTAGCTGCACCCCTTGAAAGTAAAAGGCCAGATGTTTCTAAAGCTGGCCTAACTGCAACTTCAACTGGTGATCCTTCTGAGAGGGGATCATCAAAATTCGACACTGGGGATACAACGTTTGCTCTTCTTGACCGTGACATTTTCTGTGGACGTTGACCCACCCAAGCAACAGGAGGTGGAGAG
This sequence comes from Poa pratensis, assembly GCA_947311845.1. Lineage (NCBI taxonomy): Eukaryota > Viridiplantae > Streptophyta > Magnoliopsida > Poales > Poaceae > Poa > Poa pratensis. The sequence goes on along the minus strand of CAMZMU010000057.1, from coordinate 57,543,038 downwards.
GCACTTGCAGCCATAGGACGCTTGCGATTAGTGGTGCCTGCCAAGGGTGAGGCTTTATTTGTGGATGGTGCTTCTTCCCATTCATCCATTCCACCAGCTGAGCGTAGCAAAGTAGATGATGAGTGGATGCCTACAAGTGAACTGGTTCTTGGTGCTCTGCATGCTTTACCCTTGGTCACAGGACTTAAGGTTCCAGGTTGCATATCCTCAGAAGTATGTGCCCTGAATCATGATAGAGGCAAAACATCAGCAAAACAGCACATAATTACTCACATGTTGCAGAAACAACCAAAAATACGTATATAAAGAACTATAGAGGATTTGAAACTACAGGTGCATGTGCATATTATCAGAGTACCAGCACTCCCACAGCACAAAGAGGTTTGAACCATTCAAATCAGTGTGCTCATATTACAGAGTGTGTTACAACAATACTGACACCAAACTAACAATGCTTACTTGTTTCCTTTCACCAAAAGTCGTCTTTGTCTAGTCCAGCATGGCGCTCTCTTCTTTCATTTGGAAGAGAGGGGGACTCCATCTCCGTCTTCTGAAGATACCGTGAGCCAGAACTACTCGGCTGAGAACTTCCATCCATCTTGCTACCTCCTGCTGCTCCAACAGATGCTCCTCCATGTCTGCCATACACATTTAAAGGAGGGATGAGATAAGTACCCCTGAATGCTGGCATGGCCTGATCTGAGGCACACTAAACCTCATACCGCATCTCCATGGTGATTAATTTGAAGCTTATGCGGAAAAACTATAAACAGATAACAAAGGTGATGGCAATGCACGAAGATTACCTAAATGGAAGAGCGTCACTAGAACGTCCACGTACTTCACTGTTTGATCTATGTTGAACTGATGGTTTAACATCCCGGTCTATCTCACTGCCTCTATTAAGCATAGTTCCAACAGAACGCTTACGTTTCATTTTTTTCTCCCATCCTTCACCACCAGGAGCTAGGCCTCGTAATTTGTCTTCAGAAAACCCTGATGTAGCACTGATATTTCTGACAGAACTTTTTTCCTTCTCCAACGGTGGATTTTTCTCAGTATCTAGCAAAGGACCTTGCCTTGTAGAAACACTAACTCGCCCTTCCAACTGAAATGTACAGTCAAAGAGTCAAAATAGAAGACAAACGGTAGCACTGGGAACACATGATAAGGATGAACTATACTACTCCTAGTAAACAAAAAAGAAAAAACTACTCTTGTCCAACAAATAAAAAAAAGTTTCTTTAATTTATTAACCACTTAGCAGCAAAAGGGAAGTCCAGAAAGAAACATGGTATAGAAAATTTGCTCATTCTTGACACATCTCTAGCTAGGGAACAGGTTCATTCAAGATTAATGTACCAGACAGTTCTATCTGCACAATGTTTTAATTCATGAAACTCGATAGACAACACCGCTAGTTGGGTCCTAAGTGCATACTTATCAGCATTACAGAAGTTCACAAAGATTTCTCATTTAAGATAAGATCAGTTCCACAACCTGCCGTTCCATGTGATTTGCACTGAGCAAACTGATATGGCGTGCCAGCAACCAGTTCACACAAATTCATTTGTTTAGAGTAGCAAAAACGAAACCTCTAATATGTCCAAAAACACGACCCAACTAACAACAACAACAATGGAAGCAAAGACTCGTGAAGTAGCAGAGGTACTACAAACCCGAGCATCTGCGGTGAGCGAGGAGCGGACGCGCTTGCTCATGGTGGCGCTCTTTTCGAGGCGCTGGACGGGAGCATCCCCGTTGTTCTGAGCCCCCATCCTGAGAGAGCCCGACGCGCTCCCCCCAGACGACCGCTCCGCGCTGCTCCTCTGGCGCCGGCGCGTGACCACGCTCTGGTACTTGTCCAGCTTCTGGATGGACTCGTGCAACGACTTGGCCCTCTCCCTGCACCTCATTTCCGAGCCCGTGAGCAATGCAGACACAGACAGACGAGATTACAACGGATTTTAATTAGGGAGCAGCGTGTACTTGGCCCTGGCGGAGGACTCGGCGACGCCGGCCCGGATCCGGCGGAGCTCCTCGGCGGCCGCGGGAGCGCGCTGCGCGAGCGCGAAGGGCGGGTCGGCGGAGGAGGAGTCCGCGAGCGCGCGCCGCAGCTCCGCGAAGCGGGAGTGCTTGTGGTGGTCGGCGCCGACGGGGAGCGGGTCGAGCGAGAGGTACTGCGCCAGGGACGGCGGCTCCGTGGACGGCGGCAAGCCCCTCGGCGTGCCCAAGGGGAAGGCGGCGGCGTCCGGCCTCGAGCTCCCTCCCGACATGCCCTGCTGCGGATGATGGAAGCTACACTACATCAGGGCATGGGGGCGGCCGATTCGGCGGGGGAGGGGGCGCAATTGGCCGGATTGGGGGCGAGGAGTGGGGGAATTTTGGGCGGGCGGGGAGGAAACCCTAGAAGTGGAGGTCGCCGGCGGCGAGGGGAGCGCGTGTGGGCTTGGGTTGCGGGTAGAGAAAGAGAGGTCTTTTTTTAGGCACGAGGAGAAATTCGGACCATTTGATTTGACCCATGTGTCAATTGGGTCCTGTCATCTTCTTTCTTTCTAACTGCCAAATCATCATTTCTTTGTATGTTGACATGATCTACTAATCTGCTTGGCATGATCAACAAAAAAGAGATCAGTACTATGGAATTCTTGAAACTAGAAGAATACCCCGCGCGTTGCTGCGGGAATTGCTATGAAGCAAAATATTATCAATTACTAAAGCCCTGAGTTATATGTGAATTTATCCATAGTTAAGAAACTATCGCAAGGGTGAAGCAACCTAACATAATTCAGGGTAAGGGAAAGGCATACATGTTTTCTTCTTAATGAAATAGTAGCGCTTCTACTTATAAGAACAAAGAGATTAGAGGTATTTGAGCCAAGCTTTTGATATTTATGTACATGTATTGGAGCAAAGCTTCTATGACTAATGTACATGTGTCTTGTCTTTCCATACCTGGCAAGTAAGAAAAAAGTACCCTTGTTTTGATGGCAGTTTATATTGGCAAACTTATATTCCTTGCTGACTATCAAGTTGTTTACTGCAATAACAATAACATCACAAATGATGATAACAATATTCATAATTGGCTAGAGCGGAATAGTAGGGTGTTCGACAATATTGCCTCGCTTCCGAGGGTTGTCTGTGATAACATCGGTAAAGAGTTTAGGCTCTGGAGGATGGCAGGTTTAGGTGGGAGAGTGCGAGAGATTGAGTAAGCCTCACGAGTGGGCGGGCCATGCCGCTTGTGGCAGCGGCTCGGGTAAAGAAACTTGTTGTAATTGTCATTCTTCTCTATCTTGATAAAAAAGACACGCGATTCTCGCGCGTGTTCTTGAAAAAATAATTAGCCAAAAACTCAGACCACACATGAAACGGAGTTAGTACATCACCAAACGGTTGAACTCGGAAGACAACACTTTGAAGATATAATCGGAAACTTGTATGCATTGCTAAATAAAATTTGACAAATTATACTACACTCTCATGTCTGGATGAGGTCTCCATAGTAGTCTCAAACAACATTGGAACACAAATATTTTATACACCTTTATGTATTATTTTTAATATATTCAGGTATGGCAACCTATGAATTACCCAATGGGTAGCACATCCATCTACACCATATTCACCTTATTGTTGTGACTATTCATTAAGGTTGAGCGGGTTGAAACTGCAGGCTTCAAAAGTTAGTTTTACTTGGTGGGATAAGCACAACTAACTGCAAGTGTCAAATCTTGACATAAAAATATGAGATAACTGGTAGGCAGCAGAAAAATTAATTGGAGGAAAGAGGGTTGAGTTAGGGACAAAAGCAGCATACCAAGTAAATCATCCGGACTGAACACTCTGAACAGTACGTGTAAATAAATCAAACTGCACTCCCCGCATAAATATACTGCTTGTTAGGAATAAGATATTGAGCATAGTCAAGCAAAAAAAAAAGGTAAAAAAAAGGAAGTTGCAGGGTATTATCTTAGTGTCTCACAGATGACCGATGCAACTAATCCATATTGTGCTTGGGGTAACAGCTGATGAATCAAGCAGACACGGGTGAAGGTCACAGACATAACCGGCGCTGGTAGCTGTTTGCCTAGCTTCCCATAGGGTGCACCGGTGGAAACACGGCCAGCCGAAAGTGCACCATGGAGTTCCAATCTCGCTGGTCTCTGAAATACAAATAAAGAATATGAGATTTTGTAGGGCGAGCAGAAGGGAGGAACCTGTAGTGGATGTGCTAGTGAAATTCTCCGTTTGGAAAATGATAGTTTCATCGGTTTCCGTCAAACATCCTTCCACCGCTGGAGGATCCGGTGAACAAATATTATACGGGGTTGAGCCGAACAACGATAGGAGATGATGATGCCAAGGAGGAGGATTAATATAGCACATGATCGGTTAGTCCATTTATAATGTTTGGTGAGCACTTGCATGCAGGAAGAGAGGATCCGTCCACAAGGGAGGCGAAGGGTGTGGCGTCCTTGCCTATGAAGCCGATCAGACAAAACCGTTTCTTATTTCACACTAGGTAAATGTGGTGCGGCGACACGCCGCACCCGTGTGACAAAAAAGATTATCTGAGTGTATGATCATTGTTACTGAAAAGGGATAGAAGTATAGAACATAAAAACATGATTTTTTGCGAAATAAACAAAAACAAATGATCATACGAATGTATATAGCAATAGTGCAATGTGCTCTGACGCCACAATATAAAGTGACATGAAATCTAAGCATTTGTAGTTGTTGTAAAAAAAATTTGAAAAGAAAATTGCATTTCCACAAGCTCCATAATTAATAGTAAAAAGGTTATATTAGTTCTTTTATTTGAAATTATTTAAAGTTGTTTTATCATGAATAGAAATGTGTTAGTTGTAAAGATTTCATTTTTGTGCAAATTTTGGTATATTATTTGTATTTTTTTCGAAAGTTTGGTAAAAAAACTGATATTTTTTAACTTCATAGTTGAAAAATTGTCATTTCTCTCTTCGTTGAAGTATGTTCGCACAAATTCTTAATAACTGCAGATACAATATCTATACCTCTTATAAAGCAAAACCTCACTAAGTTCATTTATGAATTTTCTATCTCTACATGCAGCATAGCCACATCATCAAATAATCACAGCCGTCGGATTCACTTCATCATCCGTCCATTTTTGTGGGCGCTTCAGTTGGGCACGTCTACGTACATTCAATATTTCACGTGTCAATCTGTACTGCTCCTTTCCGAACGCAACAAGCCAGCGGTCCCTGTTCATCTTCTCCAGTACCCCACCTCTGCTCCCTGTTCGCCTCCTCATCCAACTCTGCCGGCACTAATGCCTGGGAAGCTGAAAGAACCATCACAGAGTAGGGATTAGGGAATCAAATAAATGGGGAAGAAACTGATGGTGGTAAATGAGCAACCGGCTTCGCCTTTATATACCTGGATCAACTCGATTCATTGCTATCCATCACGCTGGTCTAAACTATCCGCTCCCCCTTCTCAACCATCTCCCCCTTTCTATCAATAAAGCTTAATTTTGGATTTTGCAGATTTCGACGCTGATGGCAAGGGTAATGGACTATCTGCCGAGGACGTCCAAAATTTTCCATACAATTCTGTATTTCGATAGCGTGCAGGCGCCTTCACCTTATGCATCTCCTGCGCCTGCAACTTCCATCCACGAGTGGCTCACCATATATATCTTTTGGTTTAGTTGGTATATATTATACTGATGTGCTCTTTATTTACGGTTATCTGCAGTTCTTGCAGGTCGCTGGATTAGAGAGAAACCTTAAAATCTGAGAAAACTGCTTCTATGTTCATTTGTTTATAGTTGTCCAATTCTGGTGTGTTACGAGATAATACGTGAGGTTAGTACTAGATTGTTTGCTGATAGATTTGCAAAAAAATGAGTGCTCTGTTGGCTGATAGTTTGCAGCGCTCTTGGCAATCAGAAAGTGACTAGCTTTCCTAAATGTTCAGGGAGTTAGGATCCCTCCATTATCATCCAATATATCATCTCTGTTCATTCTGAACGCAGGTCGCGGAATTTACAAACATGCTTTGTATTATCAGTTCTCCACACTGTTATTCCGATGTACGTCATGTTTAATTACTAAGGTAGTTAGAGTATAAATGAATATATTTGTATTTCCTAGATAACATCAAGTTTGAAGCGTCTAATATTTTTTTATTTACAAAATCAAGTTTATAGAGAGATTCCCGCTGCAACGCGCGGAGTATTTTTCTAGTTCTTACTATTTTAATGCAATATATTAATAGCTCACATCATTTTTTTTTTGGGAAATAAAATCCCTTAGCTAAAAACATGAGCATAAGTAATTAGCATTTTCCCGAGCATTTTGATGTTTTTTTCGTATTTTTCCGGTGGATAGATTTATAGATATTGATTTTGCATTATTAGTCATTTTGTGGAAATTGTTTGAATAAGTGGGACCCATCTGTCAGCAGTTTATCAATTTCTGGAAATATCTGTGAAAAGAATGAAAATATGACATGTGGGGCACACTGTGACATCGGGGTGTTGTTATCAGTGGATGGGCCTCCCACGGTGACGACGGCGATGACCACGGCGGCGCCGCGCCAGGGCAATGTGGGACGCGCGGTTGACGTGGGGGACGCGCGTGGAGGCGGGGTTTGGATGTTTTGTCATTTATATGGAAAAGAAAATTGTTGAAAATTATGATTTGTAAGTAAAGAGGAAAAAAATAGAAAGTTCTAAAATGTTGGAAAGGTAAGGAGCGTTTTGTAGGAAACTCGAGGTCTTTTCCGCAAAAAGCGGTGTGCGGGGACTTTTGATGCGAAAAGTTTTATTCTGGAGGGCCGATTTATGTTTTTTGGAAAACGTGAGGGCTTTATTGCGGAAAAACAGTGAGCACTGTAGAAGTGTATATCTATATGTTCGTCAAAATAAAAAGGTTAAAACATGAAAGTTGTTAGGAAGGGTGATATGTATCTACTCGTGTAAGGAAAATTCAAATGGGTGACTGATCGCGACGAATTTGACAAAATTCGTCGAACGTTTTTGCGAATTTGGATCACAAATTAGGGAGTTAGAGTGAACAAAACTCGAAACCGATTACGGGAATGGAACTTATTCGTCGACACACATATATTTCATGTATAGATTTTTTGATTTTTTTTGGAAAAAGCGGTGTTTAACAAAACTAGAAACCGATTACGGGAATGGAACTTATTCGTCGACACGCATATATTTCATGTATAGATTTTTTGATTTTTTGGAAAAAGCAGTGTTATTTTGTTTTCAAAGAAAGCACTGCTACAGTACCTGTGACACTGTAGCGGGAACAGTACCGCGGGTACTGTTCCAGCTACAGTCTTCGAGCGCTCTCAGGCTGCCGTTTTCAGCAATCTTAATATATGGAAAAGAAAATTGTTGAAAATTATGATTTGTGAGTAAAGAGGGAAAAAATAGAAAGTTCTAAAATGTTGGAAAGGTGAGGAGCGTTTTGTAGGAAACTCGAGGTCTTTTCCGCAAAAAGCGGTGTGCAGGGACTTTTGATGCGAAAAGTTTTATTCTGGAGGGCCGATTTATGTTTTTTGGAAAACGTGAGGGCTTTATTGCGGAAAAACGGCGAGCACTGTAGAAGTGTATATCTATATGTTCGTCAAAATAAAAAGGCTAAAGCATGAAAGTTGTTTGGAAGGGTGATATGTATCTACTCGTGAAAGGAAAATTCAAATAGGTGCTGATCGCGACGAATTTGACAAAATTCGTCGAACGTTTTTGCGAATTTGGATCACAAATTAGGGAGTTAGAGTGAACAAAATTCGAAACCAATTACGGGAATGGAACTTATTCGTCGACACGCATATATTTCATGTATAGATTTTTTGGAAAAAGCGGTGTTATTTTGTTTGCAAAAAAAAAAAACACCCCTAAAGTACCTGTGACACTGTAGCGGGGAACAGTACCGCGGTACTGTTCCAGCTACAGTCGCCGAGCGCTCTCAGGCCGTCGTTTTCAGCAATCTTAATATATAGAGGTAATGAGCCTAAACAGGGCACTTTGTGTGTATGGATCTCCTGGGCATGGTCACGATTAGGATAACACAATGGACGGATGTGGATGAAATCGTGCGGCTGTGATTTACTGATGACGTGGATGTGTTGCATGTGAAGATCGAAAAATCATAAATGAACTTAGTGGAGTTTTGTTTTATAAGAGGTATAGATTGGACGGCTGAAACAGTGTATTGGTTGGAAACCGGCAATTCTGCAAGAACGAGGTTGTTATGGTAGAAATAAAAAATAATGTGTTTCGTATTTACTATGTCGGATATGAAGGACAAAATTTCTAGCCAGACATAATGATCGTGGGGTTGTAGGGTTCTACAAACCGAGCCGGGAGTTTTATGCTGATGTTCTTATAGAAATACCAAGTAAAAACATAGGGCTACTAAATATAAGACTCTCTATGCTTTTTGGCTTTGTTCTGATTCGTTCCAAAATGAGTGAATCAACCCACTAAAATATGTCTATATATGTACAAATCAGAACAAATACAGAAAGGCTAGAAAGTCTTATATTTTAAAACGGAGGGAGTACATCACTACCACACACACACATGCACACAACACATGCTTAAAACCGGAGTTGTGAACTTTTAAGAATGACGACAAAGTCATCTTATTTGTCTCGCTGTGAGACTAGATCAGGACCATCGCTAATGTTGGACTGTTCGCCCAAAGAAGATCGTAGCATTAGAATCATTCCAAAGAAAAAGCTAACATGTGCGCGGCACTGCTCAGACGATCTTCACTATGCCAAACAACTACAGTTAATCAACATTATTCTCTTTCAAGTAGCAAAAATAACAAGAACAAATGTTGTGCAGCACATAACTAACTTGGTTTAGAAAGCCAAATCATAATCATGATACTTGTAAATCTGGATAGAATCACAATATGGAACCACAAGGATCCTATATGGGTTAAGGATCACAAAAAGTCTCTTTGGCTCCTGGGTACCAGTGATCCTGCGAGTTAAAAAAATTGAAAATAATATTTCCGAGATACAAAAAAATCTAAAAAAATGGACGCACGTAATAGTGTATCCCAAAAACGTGTAAAATGTGTATTTTTTTTTTTGTATTATGAGCTACATAAAAATGAAAAAATCTGATAAAATTTAGACATTCGAAACTATGCATACTTAATACAAACTATTCGAAATTAAACTTTTTACATATTTGTGGAATACACTGTTAGCTATACCCGGATTTTTTTGAAAATCGTAAATATGATTTTTGATTTTTTTTTAATAGCGGGAGCACTGAATCCCGACAGCCAAAAATCTCCACTCTTAAGGACAAGCCCTTCAATCCACACACAAACAAGTTGGATCTAAACACAACTCACAAAGTAAATACATTGATATCTTGCACAGGGAACTTGTATAAGTGACATTGATATCCATGCTCAAAGGTAGACCTTGTGCAACTCCCCGATTGATAAGGAACATCGTCAAATGCACATATTCAGTTTGAGTATTATATGAATCTTATGATCTATCAGGCGGTGATGCCAATCAGCATAGACACAAATCCAGTATCACAAATATGACAAAACAAAGTCCAACATGGAAAAATAATGGCCTTAGGCATCCTGATAACATTGGTGTACCATAATAAGATCCCCATACAAGTCATGACAACATCGAACCAATTCAAAATAATGGGCTCAACAATGTATTTGGACATCGGTATGAAAAAAATCTTGGAGGGGCAGAGATTTCCGGTAACCGTGGTTACCGGGAAATTTCGGCTAGTTCAACCAAAATCTAAAATTTAAACTTGAAAACATAAAAAGGAATTCAAAAAATTGTTTTGGGAGGAACTAGGAAAAATCCGGTCCAAATTCAAATGGTCCAGAATTTTTCACCTGGTAAACACATTTTAACCAAATCCTTGGGCTCAACACCTGACATTTTTTTTGCACAACAACAATAACCATCTACTTCTCTGTTAGAAATAAACTGTAACAAATTTGGAAGAGACGAGTACCTGATGGGCAGGCCCAACAGAGTCCCCTAGGTGCGCGCCTTTGCTACGGTCGGCATATAGGAAGCTTGGGCCCTGTACGCTAAAAAAAGCAGCTTTAGACCGCATCTTGTTCTACAAAATCAGTTTAATTAGCAATTAGGCCTTGTCCCTAAAACATACTGTACAAAAGCGGCCGTGTACTTGCCTAGGCTAGGACTCGATGGTTTGAAGGAAGGATAGAATTCCGTTTCCGTAGGAGACGTGGTGCTAGAGTTGCAGTCAGACCCGGATTCATGAGTCCACACCTCGCCGACCTCACCTCCGAAGCCGTTATTATATATGCTCGTACCAACACAGCAACTACGCACCCCAATCCTGCGAACAGGTCTGTCAGAATGGAAGTCGCCCTATCATCATCCCGCCGACCGAAGCGGATACCGCCTCGGCCTTGCTGCTGCGATTCCAGACCAAGCAAGAGGAAACATCGTCGCGATCAGGTGCCTCGCTGCTCTACCCAGCCGCCGCTCCCGGCGCCGGCAATTTGCTGGGGCGCCAAGCGCGCACGCACCGCTCTCCCCTGGTCTCCTGGTAGCAACAACCGCTGCTGGTACGTCAGATGGTCTTCTTTACAACAGTCAGCGTCTCAGCGATGATCGTGTTTCCGATCTGATTTGCCGCGCTCGCATGCAGGAGGGACTGGGCTAACCTCTCCGATGGGCCTGTGGGGCTCGTCGCCGAGCGCGTCCTCGCCTACGACGTTGCCGACTACGTCCGCTTCCGCGCCGTGTGCCGCCCGTGGCGGCAGTGTTCATCCGACCCGCTCGCGCACGACGGCCTGGACCGCCGGTTCCATCCCTGGCGATGGATCATGCTCCGGGAGGAGCTCGCTGCGCCTGATCGCCGCTGCTTCCTCAACACGTCCACCGGTGAATGCGTCCAAGTCGACATCCCAGAGCTCCATGACTACGAGCTGCTCGCACTTACCCCCGAGGGCCTCCTTGTTCTTGCCCGCAAGCAGCCGTGCACCACCACGACCATCCGCCTGCTCAACCCGCTCACCCGCCACCTTGTGCAGCTCCCGCCGCTCAGCACGCTGGTGCCCTCTGACATGCTTCCTGAGTGTGATGGCATTTTTATAGAATCCGACTTCAGAGCGTGGGGCTCCGGCATTAGCAGTGATGATTCAACAGTGGTGCTATGCTTCAACCAACTCAATATCCTTGGGATGGCCAGGCCCGACGACGACCACTGGACATTGGTAGACTACAATAATGGTACTGCACCCATAATGTTTGAAGGCCGCTTCTACTGCGTTGATTACAGTGGTGGTGTCATGGTGCTGGAAACGGGGCCGCCACGGCTTGAGGTGGCTGCCAAGCTGCATATGCGTGTGAGCCGCATGGCGGATACATTCCACCTTCACTACGGGAGAGCGGCACGTTGCCGTGTGCTCGGCTCTTTGCCGTGTGCCGGATATCGGGCGCACGGGCAACCTTCTCTTTGCCGTGCGCACCACACGGCAACGGCCAACACACGGCCTCGCAGCCAATATAGCACACGGCAACGAGTGACACACGGTAAAGACTACGAAAAACACACGGCAAAGTCCAGCGCACGGCAAAGAACGAGGCCACGTGTCCTACCAGCCGGCGGCACTAAACGGAACCGTCACGGCAGTTCTTTGCCGTGTGTCCGGATTCGACGCACGGCAAAGATTAAGTCCGTTGCCGTGTGTATGCACACGGCAATGATTTACCAATATATTTTTTGTAAAATGGCCCACTGTCAGTTCTTCGCCGTGTGCCTGGATAAAACGCACGGCAAAGATTAAGTCCTTTGCCGTGTGCATACACACGGCGAAGAGTTAAATTTTTTTTTAAGTACCTTATCCACTTCTAATATATATAAATAGCACATGCACTGTTCACCAGGATTAAATTATACTGCACTAAAAATTTGATTTCGCGTAACACAACCAAGCAAAATAATCCACCGGCCTACCCCTTCAGCATGAACACCCCAACTGGCACACGGCAACGAACCGCCACCTGGGGCCCACCTGGGGCACACGGCAAAGAACAGCCGGTCGCCGTCCATCGTCGTCAAGTCAATGTGGGTCCCACCTTTCGTCGTTGCCGTGTGCCCGACATACGACACACGGCAATGAATTCTTTCCCGTGCAAATCTTTCCCGTGTGTACGTTGCCGTGTGTAGCACACGGCAACGTCTTCGCCGTGCGCATTTGGGTCTTCGCCGTGTGGTCTTGGCACACGGCAATGTGACGCTCTGCCGTAGTGCTTGTCAACAATTACGGGGAGTTTATGCTGGTGCACTCTCGCTATGGAGGTAAATCGGGTCGGTTCTACGGCGCATATCGTGTGGATGTGGAAACAGGAACACTAATCCCGATGAAGACCTTGGGCGGCGCAGGGCGTGCGCTCTTCTTGGGCATGCTTTGCTCCCTCTCGGTGTCTCTAGAGGCTTTTCCCTCCGGCTCCATTAGTGCGGACACCATCTACATGAGCTTTGACATGTACGAGAGAGTGATGTTGAATGTTGGAACAATTCATCTCGCAGATGGAAGCGTCGAACTCCCTAACACTACCGTGCCACGGCCACATACTCTTGCTGAATGTCTATCTCTAGCTAATACTATCTATCAATATCGGGATGAATGGACCTAGCTAGCTAGAGTAATGGTGCTTAATTTGCACGTTGAATCCACCAACCATACATACCGAGTTGTAAGCATCCATGTGGCTAGTCTAGCACAAAGAGGAGTTTGGACATTAAAGGCATACATGTTTTCTTTCTACTGCTGTTGTGGGGAGGTAATGATGCTGATTGGAGAAAATATCAACCAACATCGCTACCCCTAACCTAAAAAAAAAATTGCTGCCCCTTTTTCTTTATGCAGCAAGGTGTCTGTGCAATTTAATCTGTGATGTGATCCTAGGTTTGCTGAAGAGGCTCGGCTGAATACATTTCAGCACAATTTACTCTCTAGTTTGTTTCCAGCACTGCAGTAGATGGTCATCGTTGTTGTGCAAAAAAATGCCCGGAATGTTGAGCCCATTATTTCGAATTGTTTCAATGTTATCATGATCAGTATCAGGATGGTTATTAAGGTATGGCAATGTGATTAGGATATCTGAGGACATTCTGTTTGAATGTTCAATTTCTTTTTGTCATATTTGTGATACTGGATTTGTGTCTACACTGATGGATCATAGGCTTCACGTAATACTCTTTTTTTTTTTGACCCGAACACTTTTGCATTAAAGAAGGGGAAAGGAACAAAAGTTCCTGAGTTACAAAATTTTAGAGTTACAAGAGGTTTCAGCATGAACACCCCAAGAACAGAAAAGTAAAACAAAAACCGCTGTAAAAAAACATCTCCACATGATTAGCATAAGATGCCAGCAGCCTTGAGAAGCTCGATGCCAAACTTGATCATCATGGCAACCTCCGCGGCCTAAGCTGAGAGTCCTGAAAAAATCGTCTGTTCCTCTCGAGCGACAGGTGCCAAGAGACTTACGCTGCAGGCTGAAGGGTAGCCTTCTTTGCCTGACTCTGTCAGTTATTGACGTTTATCATTTATCTATTATCATTCGGGCTTAGTTGCACATGGTCTACCTTTTGACGTACTACTCCTACCTGCAAAAGGACCAGCACAAGTTGGAATAACTCTTGAAAAAAGAGTTGTAACCAAACCTTGTGGATGCCAAAGTTGTCAACAAGTAGCACTTCAAACTAACACGTACTAATATTTTTCAAGGTTATACAGAATACACTTCCTTGTTCCACAGGAAAAGAAGGAAAATTAATGTATTTTATTTCTGATACAATTTGCCTACATGCATGTCGTCGATCGGCGCCGTCATATGGAATCGGCCCCCGGACTACGTACTTGTAGTTGTGCAAAAAAAAAAATATATATATTGTGCCCATATATATAGGCCCATACATATAACGCCGATCGGTTCGATGCATCCGATCAATATCGTGCCGCGCCTGCCAGCCACGCAGCTCCAGAGCTAACCTAACCGATGATGGCCGTCCACGGCGGCGCCCGCGAAGAACGGCCCTGGTGCGACCTCCCCGGCGACCTCCTTGTTGCCGTCTACCTCAGATCTGCCTCGGCATATGATCGTGCCCGCTTTGCTGCCGTCTGCTCGCCATGGCGCGCTGTCGCGGCGTGGCACCCCCGGCTGCCGGCTCTGCCGCTGCTGCTACCGTCTACCGGCTACGACAAGCGTGACAGGGCGGTGCTGTCGTACAGCCCCGAGGACAGCAGAGCGGTGCGCGTCCAGCTCCCTTGGTTCCCGTGGGGCAACCCTCTCGTCGGATCCTACGAGGGTGGTTGGACCGCTGCCCTGTCCGGCTCCGACGAGCTGCAAGTCGTGAACCTCTTCTCTGGCGCTTGGCTGGTGGTCATCAGCGACTGCTCCTTCATCCGGAGAATCGTCTTCTCGAAGGACCCTTCGTTGGGTGACTGCATTATCGCCGCCATGGCCTCAGGCTGCAGGGTTGCACTCCGCAGGGTTGACAACACGGAGATCGGGTGGACGATGACAGGGTATTTGACAAGCAGGTATGGGGATCTCCTAGACATCGCCTTCTGTAACGGCGAGCTCTATTAGGAGATAAATATCTTTCCATGTAAACCGACATGCTATGATAAAGCATATTCGGTATAGACTTGTTCTCTACGTTTGATATCCCTAGTTTTCCTCCTGTAAATCTCTTGTAACAAACTATGCCGGTTTGGCTCTATATTAACACGCAAACGTACCGAGGCCAAGGTATCGTTCCCTGATTCATTATATGGTATCAGAGCGGTCTCTTCCGTGACATCGAGAGAAAAAACACCCACCTCAATCCCTGCCATGGCTTCCTCTTCATCCACCGCATCGCAGGGGCTCGGCAACCCTCCATCGGAGAAGCTGACGAGATCCAATCATCTGCTGTGGAAGACCCAGATCATGCCGGCGCTGAGGGGCGCACGGTTGCTTGGGCTGCTGGATGGCAAAGAAGCCGCCCCGTCGGAGTTTCTGACGGAGGAAAAGGAGGGCAAGGAGGTAAAGACCAACAACCCGGCTTATGATAGCTGGATCGAGAGAGATCAGCACGCGTTGACCTACCTCGTCGGCTCTCTGTCGAAGGACATCCTGATCCAGACCGTCGGGATGGAGCATGCCGCAGAGGTTTGGGCACTCATCAACTCGATGTTTGCATCCAAATCCAAGGCGAGTAGAACCAGTCTGCGAGGCGGACTCTCCAACAACAAGAAGCTAGACAAGACGGCGGATCAGTACATCGCCGAGATGCGCGGGTTCGCCACCGAGCTCATCGCCGCCGGCCGATCCATCGATGATGAAGAGCTGGTGGAGTTCATGCTGAACGGGCTCGATGAAGAATACAACGGCCTCGTGTCTGCCGTGAACGCCATGGACACATGCTCGGTAAGTGATCTACATGGGTTACTTGCTGCTCATGACATGCGACAGGAGATGCTGTCGGGAGGAGGTGGCCCAAAGGAGTTCGATTCCTCGGCCAACGTGGCAAGCCGCGGCGGTGATCGCGGTGACCACGGCTACACCAAGAACAAGAAAAACAATCGTGATGATGGATACGGCGACGGCTACGGCGGTGATCGTCGTCCACCATACGATGCTGGTGGTATGGCGATGGCGGTGACCGTCGCCCACCACCGGAGGACACTGGCGCGACGACCGCGACGGAGATCGCGGCGACTGGCGTGGACGTGATGACCGCGGCGTGGACCGCGGCGGCGACTGGCGCGATTGGCGTGGTCGCGATGACCGCGGCGTGGACCGCGGCGACTGGCGCGACTGGCGTGGTCGCGATGACCGTGGCATGGACCGTGGCGACTGGCGCGGCCGTGGTGACCGCTGATGGCGTGAATCACACGCTCGTTGGGAGACCCCAAGAGGAAGGTATGATGCAGTTCAGCAGCAAGTTTCCCTCAGAAAGAAACCAAGGTTATCGAACCAGTAGGAGCAGCAACTCTTCAGAAGGTTGTTGGTGGATCGCACGGCGCAACACGATCAGCAACGTGGAATCTGCACACAACACAATCAAACTAGTTTGCCCCAACGAAACAGTGAAGTTGTCAATCTCACCGGCTTGCTGAAAACAAAGGATTAAACGTATGGTGTGGAAAATGATGTTTAATTGCAGAGAATGAAAAAGGAACAGTTTGCAGTTTGTGGTGGTTTAATCAGTGTAAAAGAATGAACCGGCGTCCACAGTTCACTAGTGGTGTCTCTCCATAAAAGATAACTAACATGTTGGGTGAGCAAATTACAGCTGGGCAATTGACAAATAGTGAGCGCATGACAATGCATATACATGACATGATGACTACTATGATATTTAATTGGGCATTACGACAAGATACATAGACCGTTATCCAACAGCATCTATGACTAATAATCCACCGCCGGTTGTCATCCGAGTCCCCCGTTGGTATTAAGTTGCAAGCAACGGATAATCGCATTAAGTAAAGCGTGTAATGTAAACAAACACATATGCCCGTGGACATAGCATCGTTAGGTTATCCCTAGTGGCAACAGCACATACACAATCTTAGAACTTTATGTCACTGTCCCAGATTAAACGGAGGCATGAACCCACTATCTAGCATAAATACTCTCTCTTGGAGTTACAAGCATCTACGAGTAACGGAAAGCATGCAAGATCTTAAATAACATATAAGATAGATTGATAATCAACTTGACATAGTATTTAATATTCATCGGATCCCAGCAAACACAACATGTAGCATTACAATAATATGATCTTGATCATGTAGGGCAGCTCACAAGATCTAAACATGATGGCACAAAGTGGAGAGACAACCATCTAGCTACTGCTATGGACCCGTAGTCCAAGGATGAACTACTCACGCATCACTCCGGAGGCAGACATGGCGATGTAGAAGCCTCCGGTGACGATTCCCCTCTCCGGCAGGGTGCCGGGAAGAGGTTCTGAACCCTCCCGAGCTAGGGTTGACGGCGGCGGCGTCTCTGGAACTTTTCGTGGATATTTGCTCAGGCACTTAGGGTTTTCGCGTCGAGGGAATAAGTAGGCGAAAGGGCGGCGGCTGGGGACCCCCGAGGGGCCCACACCACCCTAGGGCGCGGCAGAGGGGGGCCCGTGCCCTATGTGCGTGTGGCCACCTGGTGGCCCTCCTCTGTTGCTCCTTCGCTCCGTCAGGTGAGTTTTGGAAAAATAGGGACCCCTGTGTAGTTTCGTCCAATTCCAAGAATATTTCCAGACTAGCTTTTCTGGAATACAAAAACAGCAGAAAACAAGAACTGGCACTTCGGCATCTTGTTAATAGGTTAGTCCCAAAAAATGTATAAAAGTGATATAAAGTAGATGCAAAACATGTAGCAATTGGTATAAAACATGCATGGAACATCAAAAATTATAGATACGTTTGAGACGTATCAACCGCGGTGATCGTCCATCCAAGTTTCAAGACGTCACGTGCCAGATCTGCAAGAAGCACGGGCATCCAGCCAGCGGTGCTGGTGGAGGTATGCCAATGACAACAACAAGCGTGATCGTGAGCGTGAGCGTGAGCGCGAACGTGAGCGTGAGCGTGAGCGTGAACGTGAGCGTGAACGAGAGAAGAGCGCCAATGCTGCCTATGCCTACGGCATCGACACCAATTGGTATCCTGATACTGGAGCAACAGATCACATCACCGGCAACTTAGAGAAGCTGATGATCCAGAACAAGTACAATGGCAAGGACAAGGTCCACACGGCAAATGGAAAAGGTATGAAAATTAGTCATGTTGGTCATTCATGTATTTTAACCCATAATCGTGATCTTCATCTATCAAATGTTTTACATGTTCCAAGTGCAACTAAAAATCTGCTTTCGGTTCACAAACTTGCTCTTGACAATGATGCCTTTCTTGAATTTCATCCTTGGTATTTTTTATAAAGGACCGCGCAACAAGGAAACTCTTCTTAGAGGCAAATGCAAGGGAGGTCTCTACCCCATCGTGTCATCATCATCACTCACACCCAAGCAAGTTTGTGTCGCCACTGTTCCTTCAACCGAAAGGTGGCATCGTCGATTTGGTCATCCATCAAATTTAGTTGTTCAACAAATTATCAAGAACTTTTGTCTTCCTTACAAAAAGTCCCCTAGTATTGAGTCTATTTGTGATTCTTGTCAAAAGGCTAAGAGCCATCAACTTCCATATCCGATTTCTACAAGTGTTTCGACTATTCCTTTATAGCAAGTGTTTTCAGATGTGTGGGGACCTGCACCTACTTCAGTAGGTCGTCATAATTATTATGTGAGCTTTATTGATGACTTTAGCAAATTTACATGGATCTATCTCCTTAAGAAAAAATCTGATGTGTTTGAAGTTTTTCGCAATTTCATGCACCTTGTTGAAAGAAAGTTTAATACAAAGATTGTCACTATGCAAACAGATTGGGGTGGCGAATATGAAAAACTCCATCCTTTCTTTCAAAAACTTGGCATCACACATCATGTTTCATGTCCTCACGCTCATCAACAGAATGGTTCAGCCGAACGTAAACATAGACACATTGTTCAAGTTGGTCTTGCTCTTCTTGCTCATGCATCCATGCCTTTAAAATTTTGGGATGAAGCCTTCCTCACGGCCACATATCTTATAAATCTCATGCCTAGCAAAGTCATTGACAACACCACACCATCCGAACGTCTCCTAGGAGTTCCACCTGAATACAAACATCTTCGTGTTTTTGGATGTGCATGTTGGCCCAACTTGCGTCCATATAACTCTAAAAAATTGTCTTTTCGGTCAAAACAGTGTGTATTTCTTGGATATAGTCATCGCCACAAAGGAGTCGAGTGTCTAGATGTATCTACTGGTCGTATCTACATCTCCAGAGATGTTGTCTTTGATGAGGAGGTTTTTCCCTTCGCTTCTCTCCATCCCAATGCCGGTGCCCTTCTCAGAAAAGAAATACTACTCCTTCCAAAACATCTTCAACCATCTCACGAGGGTGAAAATACTAATGACCATATGACTAATGATGTAACGTGTTTGGATGCTCCTAGTTATGTGCAGGCTGCTGTGGAAAATTTGGATGAAAACAACGAAAATTTGAGTGAAAACGGAGCTGAAACAGATGCTGAATTCATGTCTGAAGAAGACAATGCAACAGACACAGATCCCGAAGCTGATCTCGAATCTGTTGATGGATCCGAGGTTGCTTCGCCTGGCACATCTGACGGCACTGATCCAGGTGCAGATTCCCCTGGCGCCAAATCTCCGGGCGTTGCGTCTTCGCCTGTGGCTCCGTCTCCGTTGTCATCCGCTGCCGATGAATCGGAGGCCGCCACGCCATCCTCAGCGCACTCCGCGGCCGACAGCGCCAGCGACAGCACGGACAGTGGCGGGTCCCTGTCCCCGGGCGCACATGCAGATCCTTCGCCACATGCAGAACCGCAGCCAGAGCAGGGATCGTCTGCGCCTGAAGAATCTGTAGCTTCCCCTGCACCCAGAACCAGATTGCAAAAGGGTATTAGACAACCGAAAGTTTGGACTCATGGATGTATTCGATACAATTTTTCTGTGTGTACTGCAGGGGAACCAGCAAACCTCAAGGATGCTTTAGCATCTCCAGAATGGCGTCAAGCAATGGATGAGGAGTATGAAGCTCTCATGAAGAACAAACCATGGCGTCTAGTACCACCAAAATTCGGTAATCAAAATATCATAGATTGCAAGTGGGTTTATCGCATTAAGAAGAACCCAGATGGCACAATTGAAAGATACAAAGCTCGTCTTGTAGCTAAAGGTTTTAAACAAAGGTTTGGTATAGACTATGAAGACACCTTTAGTCCTGTTGTTAAAGCTGCTACTATACGTCTCGTTTTGTCTCTCTCTGTCTCTCAAGGTTGGAGTCTATGACAACTCGATGTCAAGAACGCGTTTTTGCATGGTGTTCTGGAAGAGGACGTTTACATGAAGCAACCTCCTGGGTATGAAAATGTTGATGTACCTCGGTATGTGTGCAAACTTGATAAAGCTTTGTATGGTCTCAAGCAAGCACCACGAGCATGGTATTCAAGGTTGAGTGCTAAACTCCAAGAGTTAGGTTTTCTTCCATCTCAAGGAGATACATCTTTGTTCATCTACAACAAGTCAGGTATCATAGTATATGTTCTGATTTATGTGGATGATATTATAGTCACGGGCTCATCAGATTTAGCTGTTTCCACATTAGTACATGATCTCAATAAACATTTTGCTATCAAGGATCTAGGTGACTTGCATTTCTTCTTGGGAATTGAAGTGAGAAAAATTACTAATGGACTTGTTCTTACTAAAGAAAAATATGCATCTGAATTATTAGCCAAAGTGGGTATGCTCAAGTGTAAGGCTTTTAATACACCATTATCTCCATCCGAACCACTGTCTCTTCATGAAGGGGATCCATTGGGACCCGATGATAGCACCAAATATAGGAGCATTGTAGGTGGCTTGCAATACTTGACATTAACAAGGCCTGATATATCCTTCTCAGTTAATAAGGTTTGTCAGTTCTTACATGCACCTACTACAGTACATTGGACAGCAGTAAAAAGGATTCTTCGATATGTCAAGGATACTATTACCACGGGTCTTACATTCAGAAAATCTATGTCAACTTTGATTAGTGCTTTTTCTGATGCTGACTGGGCAGGGTGCATAGATGATAGACGGTCCACAGGTGGATTTGCAGTATTTTTTGGACCAAATCTCATTTCTTGGAGCTCTAGAAAGCAAACAACTGTTTCTCGTTCAAGCACAGAGGTAGAATACAAATCTTTGGCTAATGCAACCGCAGAGGTAATTTGGGTTGAAACACTTCTCAAGGAACTTGGAGTTAAAATCAAGGAGACCCCGTGTTTGTGGTGTGATAATATGGGGGCCACTTATCTTTCTGCCAATCCTGTTTTTCATGCTAGAACAAAGCACATAGAAATTGATTTTCATTTTGTAAGAGAAAGAGTTGCTCAGAAAATGCTTGACATCAAGTTTATATCTTCCAAAGATCAAGTTGCAGATGGATTCACAAAGGCACTTCCAATAAGAGAGTTAAAATTATTCAAGCATAATCTAAACTTGTACAAGTTTTGATTAAGGGAGGCTATTAGGAGATAAATATCTTTCCATGTAAACCGACATGCTATGATAAAGCATATTCGGTATAGACTTGTTCTCTACGTTTGATATCCCTAGTTTTCCTCCTGTAAATCTCTTGTAACAAACTATGCCGGTTTGGCTCTATATTAACACGCAAACGTACCGAGGCCAAGGTATCGTTCCCTGATTCATTATAAGCTCTACGGAGTGTCGTTTGGCACGCTAATGGTGTTCGACATCGGCGTGAACAAAAATTAGGTGCTCTGGTGGCCACCTCGGTCTTCCGAGTGGATGTTGCGATGAGAACCGTGTACGATGGGGTTCCATGCGTCATTAAACACATCTTTCAACTGCACGACAAGCTGGCTGTAGCGGTGGAGGTCGGACCGAGATCCGACTGCAAAGATGGTCATTTTTTTCAGGGTGTTTGAGCTCACCGACGCCGATAACGACCCAACAATATCATGCAGTTACACATGGGCGGAGGTGAAGACCTTAGGCGACCACGCCTTGTTCCTGGGACCAGGGTATTGCAAGGCGGTGCACATACCGACGGCGGGCCAGCGTGGCGGGGTGGAGGGGAACCGCATTTACTACTCCAAGCAACATACCTATCTCTGCAATAAGGTGGAGTGCTTTGAGAGAACGCAACAATCACTTGGAAAATATCGAGTCATGGGTATATCATTGCCAGAAGGATCAGCTCAGCGCTAATGGTTGTAATGGTTGCGTGTGGCTCTGGCCTCCCTACTTATAGTTACTCATCCATCATGAATTTAAGATCAAGTACGACACAAATTTATCTTATGTAGAAATGTGTTGTTGCCATTTTAGGAGAATGACTAGTTACTCATCCGTCAAGAATTCAAGATCAAGTACCGCAAAAAAATATCTTATGTAGAAGTGTGTTGCTTCCATTCCGACGACTGTGCGTGTTTGGCCGATGCAGCTCTGGTACTTATATATATAGCAACCTCGGTGTTACGTGGGTAGCTAATCCAAGTTCGACCGTGGTTTCCTTTCATACTACTAGTAGAAACCGGGCTTTGTGGCACTGCTGGACGTCGGCTATTTGTTCGTGTTGGAATTATGTTGGCCTATTCGACGCCGCTCCCGGTGAATTGATGATATGGGCATGACGGAGGAGGTGCAGCCCAATTTTAGGACTCCACCAAGCTAGGCATGTCTACTTCCGATTTATGGGGTACGCACGGAGGTACTGTAGTCAATCGGATTATCCGATTTACCCGTAACTCGGAATATCCGATTGGCGTATTATTTTAAATAATTGTTCGTTTTGAGCCTGTCCAAACGAACCAGCTAGGCCCATTAGTGGGGCGTCCCAGTCTCCATATAAGGAGCTGATCGAGTTACGGTTTTGGGAGTTCAATTCATTAGTCAAAAACATTACTAATCTTGTGCTCCATTGGTGAAGCATCCCTCCGGGGACGGCGATGCCGTTTATCAGTTTGTAATAAAGATTGTTGCGAGGGTGCTTGTGTTCATCAAGTGTTATCGTGCTCAGGTTAGAGGCGTGGTGATCCTCACCACGTTGCTTGCTGGATTCGTTCCTCGTCTTCAGGTGACGTTCATCGATCGTTATTGGGAGATTTCTATCCGGGTACTTCGCTGTGAAAGATCGGGACAACAATCATAGGATCATCCCCTGTGATCCTTATCAGTTATCGTGCTCAGGTTAGAGGCGTGGTGATCCTCACCACGTTGCTTGTTGGATTCGTTCCTCGTCTTCAGGTGACGTTCATCGATCGTTATTGGGAGATTTCTATCCGGGTACTTCGCTGTGAAAGATCGGGACAACAATCATAGGATCATCATCCCCTTTGATCCTTATCATGTGGTATCCAAGCGGGAGGATGTGGTGAGGAAGGCAAGCAAGACTTGAAGATGGAGAAGACGCGTGCTGATTTTGTTGACAGCACGCCACCCTTTCGAGCAGACCCTCACGCGTTGAGGACAACGCTTCTTGAAGGGGGGAGGATGATATGGGCATGACGAAGGAGGTGCAGCCCAATTTTAGGACTCCACCAAGCTAGGCATGTCTACTGTCATAAATCGGAATATCCGATTTACCCATGAATCGGAATATCCGATTTATGGGGTACGCACGGAGGTATTGTAGTCAATCGGATTATCCGATTTACCCGTAACTCGGAATATCCGATTGGCGTATTATTTTAAACTAGTCAGCTTCACGTGCTGTGCACGGTAAAAACAGTCATTATAATGAATAAACCTCTCTAATTTTGACGCAAAATAGTATAAAGTCTACAAAACGTCGCATGTAGAAATGTAAATTGATTCCATTTATGTGCTCTTGGATGTACTTGTTTAATTTTGCACGTTTTTGTTTTTTACTTTTTCCTAACTGCATGCGAAAGCTGGCTGCTAGCTAGCTGCTCACCCTCTGCCAACTGATCAGAGCGTTGTTTCCAGAAGGATGTAGATAAAGGTGTGTGGTACTGTAGCTGCGAATCCCAGCGTTTTAGGCCGTTGGATTGTGTCCAATCAACGGTGCAAGTTGCATTATAATGATTTGACTGAAGCTTTCAAAATTCGTACACTATAGTATAGCTAATTGTTCGTTTTGGGCCTGTCCAAACGAACCAGCTAGGCCATTAGTGGGGCGTCCCAGTCTCCATATAAGGAGCTGATCGAGTTAGGGTTTTGGGAGTTCAATTCATTAGTCAAAAATATTACTAGTCTTGTGCTCCATTGGTGAAGCATCCCTCCGGGGACGGCGATGCCGTTTATCAGTTTGTAATAAAGATTGCTGCGAGGGTGCTTGTGTTCATCAAGTGTTATCGTGCTCAGGTTAGAGGCGTGGTGATCCTCACCACGTTGCTTGCTGGATTCGTTCCTCGTCTTCAGGTGACGTTCATCGATCGTTATTGGGAGATTTCTATCCGGGTACTTCGCTGTGAAAGATCGGGACAACAATCATAGGATCATCCCCTGTGATCCTTATGAGTTCAAGTTGTTACTGTAGCAGTACGTGAGATGGAAAATTTTCCAGGAGATACTTTGGGCTTGAGGTGTCATCTTGGTAAGAAATCAAGTGATGTTTTCAATGACTATCTTGATCTCATGAATAGAGTGGAACGTAATGCATCCAAGCTTAGCTGGCGCTAGGCTTGCGACAGTTGAGGAGTACCAAGATTGGGAAACGCACATGGAACGGGGTTTCCGTCGATGTCGTAAATACAATGGCAAGTTTAGTGGATATTATGCGTATGTTCTGGCTCATCGGCGTGTGGACAAGGAGTTAGACAGTTGGTGGTCCAAGGCGGTTGCAAGAGATGGTTTTTCTCATACTTGGGAGGACTACAAGATTTTTCTCCGTAATGGTTTTGTATTACCATATAGGGAGGAAATCCAGCAGCCACCGAAGGTTGTGCATGAGATGGCAGCTGTTGGCAAGACTATAGCTTCTATACCGAAGGTAGCGACAGCTGTGACTACTCATGAGAAGTTGCCAGTTGTTCCATTGCCGACAGTTCGCAAGGCGGCAGTCACGATTTCTGAAGTGTCAGCGGTTGATGTTGTCAAGGCTGATGTTGACAAGGATGTCGTGGAGGAGGTTGTACCATTGAGTGGGCTGAATATGCAACTTAAGAGAGTACATGATGATACTTGCATGACAGCGGATAGAGGCCAGCGTTGGAATTTATTTCAGTCGCAGTGCATGATCAAAGGTAAAGCATGCAAGTTGATGATTGACAGTGGTAGCTACTGTAATGGCATTAGCAAGGCGGTTGTGGAAGCTTTGGGTTTATGCACATGGCGTATTCCAGAACCGAGGCATGTTGAGTGGGTGAATAGTTGCGGTATGATGAAGATTACTCACAAGGTGCGTGTGCCATTTACAGTTGGTGACTATGTTGATGAGGTGGAATGCGATGTGTTGCGATTGGAGGTATGTGGACTGTTACTTGGACGTCCATGGCAGCATGATCGCAATGTCACACATGCTGGGAGAGCAAATACATATTCTTTTGTGCATGATGGTAAACAGCGGACTTTGAAGCCTATGAGAGATGATCAAATTCAGTCCGATGTTGAGTTAGTGGTTCGTAAGGAGAAGTTGCGCAAGGTTAAGCCACAACCAGGGCTACCTAAGATGCAACATGAGGAGCATGATGCGAGGAGCGTCGGTGATGATATTGTTTCAGCCAAGCCTGTAGATGACGAGCTAGTTCTTGTTAGTGACAAGCCGGTTGAAGTCAAGCCTCTTATTAATGCAGGGAAGGATGTGTCAACGTGTGTCCTACTTCCTGTTCGTGTTGACATGGGTGTTCAGACCGATGACGGTGGTGCTGATTGTGTTCCGGTGCATATGGTGCCGCGGGTAGTCAGCCACAGTTTTGTGAGAACACCTCGGAAGTGTTTTGTCGGGACAGTATTGCGGATCGCAAGGGCAAGGATGGACATGTTCGTCAGCTGTGTGGCCCAGGCATTACTCATCTTGTGCAGGGTCGTGCAAAGCAGGTTCATGTTCAGCAACACGAGGTTCCAGCAAGAGTTGAGAAGAAGAAGATGGTGGCGCCTAGGTCCAAGCTCATGTGGAGAAGAAAAGAGGTGCAGCCGCCCAAGACTGTATCAGGTCGAGCAGGCCAAGCGGGAGGATGTGGTGAGGAAGGCAAGCAAGACTTGAAGATGGAGAAGACGCGTGCAGATTTTGTTGACATCACGCCACCCTTTCGAGCAGACCCTCACGCGTTGGGGACAACGCTTTTTGAAGGGGGGGAGGATGATATGGGCACGACGGAGGAGGTGCAGCCCAATTTCAGGACTCCACCAAGCTAGGCATGTCAAGGGTAATTTATCGGAATATCCGATTCACCCTTGAATCGGAATATCCGGTTAAGTACTGGATTACGCACGGAAGTACTGGGGTCAGTCGGATTATCCGATTCCCTTGTGACTCGGATTATCCGATTTAAGTCATTGTTTGCGCCCAGAGGTACTGTAGTCAATCGGAATATCCGATGTACCCGTGATTCGGATTATCCGATTTGCGTATTATTTTAATAAGTGTTCGTTTTGGGCCTGTCCAAACGAACTAGCTAGGCCCATTAGTGGGGCGTCCCAGCCTCCATATGAGGAGCTGATCGAGTTAGGGTTTAGGGAGTTCAATTCATTAGTCAAAAACAATACTAGTTTTGTGCTCCATTGGTGAAGCATCCCTCCGGGGACGGCGATGCCGTTTATCAGTTTGTAATAAAGATTGCTGCGAGGGTGCTTGTGTTCATCAAGTGTTATCGTGCTCAGGTTAGAGGCGTGGTGATCTTCATCACGTTGCTCGCTGGATTCGTTCCTCGTCTTCAGGTGACGTTCATCGATCGTTATTGGGAGATTTCTATCCGGGTTACTCGCTGTGAAAGATCGGGACAACAATTATAGGATCATCATCCCCTTTGATCCTTATCAATTGCGATCATATCTTTACTATTAAAACTCGCTTGGTGGTGTCACACCACCCCGTGGTGTTACACTTCTAACTAATTACAATCAATGTGCCACCCCACCGTTTTCACGCCAACTACCCGAATAGAACGCTAAAAGGAACCAGCTGATAAGATAACTCAAAAGAGACTATCTCTATCCGATCCCACTAGATTGTGCAATAAAATCGGGAGGTTGAACGGCCGTCGCGCCGCACGTCTCTAGCCATAGCCGTACTCGCGTCCTCCGTCAGGATCGGCCCACACCCAGCCCAAGCTCCCTCTTCCAGTCCCTGCTTCTCGATGGATCTGGCGATAATGTTCTCTCGCGGTTCTTTTGATCGGGATCTGTTGGGATGTGAGAACGGAAAAGAATGAGGAGAAGAACGAGAAATACACCGGAGAAAACGGGGAGCAGGTGGAGACCTACTCCTGAAACAACGGCATTCTGCGTCGCCGCCGGGACGCCAGAAGCAACGCGGCCAGCGCTGCCGAACTGCTGCGAGTTCCTCACCACCGACTGCCGCTGCCACCTGTCCTTCCTCTACTTCAGCTTCGAATCGACAACAGCAAATCACTCTAGAACTACTCTTACATTTGGTTTTAAAATACTCTAGCTTTCTAACTCTTCGATCGATCGGGACCAGGCTCTCGTGAAAAGAAAGAAAGAGAGGCGGCGGCCTAGGGTTTCAACCCTAGCCGTCGCCGCCGGCGCCATCTGCATCTTCATCGTCGCCCTTGTCTAAGAATTGTCAGGTCCTCGCCTCCTCTAGTTGCCGCTCTGGCACTAGGAGGGGTGGAGACCTCGGACCTACGCAGGGCGCTATACAAAGGTCCTTAATGTTAGAGATTGGTTTTGGTTGTTATCTTCTTCGTCAATGGAGATGGCATCATCTGCAATAAGTGATCTTCCGCGCTTCGTTCGACAACGAGATCTCCTTCCCGACGTCAATGGTGGCTTTAGAAGATTAAGTTTGTCTAGGTATGATTCTTTAGATCTTGCTTCGCCAGATCAATCTTGGAGTGTTTCTCATGGTTGCCGCGAGGAGGATTGTTCTCGCAATATCTATCCCGACTACTATGTCTTCGGCAATGGTGATTCGTTCTCTCGGCTCCCAACGACGTCGACAAAATGGTTCGGTTATTTGTCCCTGAAATATCAGTGGTGGTGCTCTTGCCGATGTTGATTGATTAATTTAATGGCTGCGTGCGTGCATAAAGCATTGGCATTGTGGCTCAAAATTAAAAGGGGAGAACCTTCGTTGGTATTCACAGGTCTGTGGTTTGGTGTATTCGGCGTTGTTCTACGGCTGCCTTCAGAAAAGTACAAGATTGTGTCATGGAAGAAGAAAGGGCTTGAACATCTCATAGATTTGCTCGTCTCTTTTAGTTTTATTTTTGTAATCGATGTAATCGTGTACTCCACTACCGGAAAATCTATCTTTCCTGTGAGGGCAGGTGTTTACCGTGCGTCAAAAGTTGTGGAACACGGCAAAGAAAGACTTTGCCGAGTGGCGGCAAAGAGCAAACACACGGCAAAGGCAAAACACTCGGCAAAAAAAACACACGGCAAATGTCGTGGTGGGATCACGGCAGATGCCATGGGTATGGCTTAGTTGGGGCCGAACGGTCGTTGGGGGAATCCGGGGAGGGTTTATGCACTCAAGACGTGCACAAGCAAGAACATGCAAGAAACCACAAGAACATGAACAAGAAACCAAGAAAGCCAAGAACACAAAAGACACCACGATGTACCCAGGTTCGGGGCCTTCGTGAGGAAGTAAAACCCCTACTCCTGCCTTGCCTCTCTCAATATATCAGTGTGGTTCTCAATACAAGGTGCTCCTCGAGCTGTATGTTGCTACCAAAGTGAGAGCTCGAGGTAGAAGGTGAAACTACGAAGGGGGAAATGAGCTAGGGTTTGTGCCTCTCCTCTCTGGAGGTAGAGAAGCCGCATATATACACAGGCCGAAGTACATTTTTACCCCTGCCTACAACTGACAATGGCATGGCCAAAAGGTAGAAGACAAGCCTCTGCCTCCTGCCAGCCCAACGGCCGGACTGTCAGGCCAGCCAGGCCTAGCTTTCCTCTTCGGGTCATACTTCAGTAGCCTGCCGAGGTCTAGCCTGTAGACCTTTCCCGAAATGGCCAGTCAGCTCCTAGGCCCCCGAGCTTCCGGGAATCCCGTGGACGGACCTCGCCGTCCTCTGAAGCCTCGGGCTACGAGCTCTGCGGCACCCGTGACCTCTCTGACATGCCTCGATCCTTGCTGCCAACCTCGGATAACACTCCTGATCATATACCTCGGTGAGAATATCTTATTCCTGTGGTAGCTAGCTGACTGCCCCGAGGTTGATACCTCGGAGGATATACCTCGGAAAGTATACCTCGGACGTACACCTTACGTCGGATGACGCCTCCTGCGTCCTTGCTCAATCGTTCCCTCGGACAGCTTACTGCCTTAACCTTACATGTCTTTACCTCATCATTACCCTACCCGGGGGTAACCCCCCGACAGTAGTCCCCGAAGCTGATGTGGTCTCGCAGCCTCGGATGAAAGGCCGCATCAGGTTCAACCCGAAACCACATGCGCTACAATGTTTTGCAGGTTACCGAACCAATACCCGAGAAATCCATCGGTCTGTTCCTCGGGCCATGCTGCTTTTCCGAGTATCCGCCGAGATCTCGGACGTCAACCCCTCGATTTCTGCATCCTTACTGACTTCGGTCAGAGAACACTGTTCACGTGTCCCATCCGTCACTTCCTGGTCCACGATAGTCAAAGCACTCGAGTGCTTTCCACCACGCGGCCCACGTCAGCGGAGGTTTCCCGCTTGCGCCGCTTCGCGCTCCAGTAACCGCGCCGCACGACGGTTTGCCTCCTGCAACCGATCCTGTGGCCTGCTCGCCCACCGCTATCTTCGTGCCACGTGGGCCATTGTGCACAAACGATCCCACTCGCCGCTCCGATAACCGCGCGGTAGTGCGCAGTTACCGCCCGCGGTTATAAATACGGGCCCAGGGCAGTGCTTCCCTCTTCTTCCTCATTCACTCGCCGTCTCGCCTCCATCGCCACCAGCGCCGCCGCTTCCGGTTGAGAAGAAACGCGTTCCAGCCGCCGCCGACGAGCAGCTCCTTCGTCGCCGCTGCGACCGCGTCACCGGCGCCGCCCTTCAGCACCTCGTTTTCACGGTATGTACTCCCTTTCTTGATACCCTAGGCATTGCCCTAGGTTTCTTCCTCTTCGCGCTTTGGTTCTTCATATGTTCTTGAATAAAATTCTATTTACCTCCTCCGGTAGATCTTACTCGCATACTTTTTTGGGTAGAAATGAGTTTCATACCTCGGACAGACGTTCGCCTAGCATATATGTGCCTCTATGTACATTAGATAGCCGTCCAACTCCTCCTGAGTTAGCCAGATATAGCCTTAGATTCCAGATTTACTTTTTCCTTTGCTAAACTTCTGTGCATTCTCTGCAGATTGATTCTGCCGAGATGTCTCCTCCTGAGACTTCGGAACAAACCGAGGTTCCAGACCTCGAACTGGAGGTCGGAGAACGAGCCGGCTGGGAAGGTTCGGATGTAACTCCGGACGAAATCCAGTGGCTCAGGGCGACTCGGCGGATTCCCGCCGGGGTAGAATGTCGCCTGCCAGAGGGCGAACTCGAGCCTCAAGTCAAGGAAGGGGAACGGGTGGTCTTCGTCGCGCACTTCCAGCGCGGCTTCGGACTGCCCGTTAGTGATTTCTTCCGGAGCTTCCTCGACAAGTTCGGACTCCAGGTTCATCACCTCCCCGCCAACGCCATCACCACTCTCTCCTGCATCGTTTCCTTCTCTGAGGGATACCTCGGCCTCAAAGCCACGGTAGACCTCTTTTCTCGCTACTTCCAACTCAAGCGGCAAGTGATCCCGGATCCAAAGAACAAGGATCTGCCCAAGCAATTAACCGCCTGCGGAGCTGCCACCGTAGCTCCTCGCCGAAACTCCATCTTCCCACGTATCACTACTCCGGACACCGTTCGCAAGTGGCTCCGGACGTGGTTTTACGTGAAGAACTCCGGCGAAGAGGACCTCCTCAACCTGCCGGCGTTTAACCTCAGCCCTCCTACAGAACAGCTCAACTGGGACTACACTCCCCCTCACAGCGGCGAACTCAAGTCCATCCATGGTACATTGCGAAATGGCAGGACCCGGAGGACCCCGGAAACGACGGGAAAGTCCTGACGGCTGATGACCTGGCCTGCACATTCGTGAAGCGCAGGGTCTCCCCTCTCCAGGCGAGGTCTCACAAGATCTGCCACATGAGCGGTCTTTATGACCCCACCCGCCATACGCACGTTGCACTGGACAACGCCGCGGTAGCTCGGCGAGTCCGAGCTATCACCAAGTCCAAGATCCCTGACGCTTGGACATGGGGAAGGGAACCCCACTACCGGACCAAGCCAGCGAAACAGGTACGCTATTCCGACGTTTTCTTCGTACTCCTTTACCACCGAGGTCTTGCTACCGACGTTCATCTTGACAATTTTCTTCCTAACTCCTTTTCATATGTCTGCCATACAGCTGTTCTCCCGCCAGACCGCCGAGGATGGAGTCCATCCTGCGGACCACTTCGGCAAGGATCTCCCTGTCGAGGACCCACCATCCAACGTGGACCCTGACAACGAGGATTATATGCCCATTGCCTCGGCCCGCATCACCACCGCGGGTAAGCCTCAAGCACAAGCTTCAGTTCAAGAGATTTCGGATGACGAGGAGGGGTTTCTCGTCATGGAACCAATAAACGCGGTACCTATCTCCTGCCTTCCTCACCTTCCGAACTTTACTCCAGCAACCAGCCGGAAACGCGCTGGTGCCGCAACTTCGGCCGCCGAACCATCCGCCACTGGAGCCTCCGGACCCACTGAGGCTCCGGTCAAGAGACGTCGGCTGAAGAAGTCCGGAAATCCTCCTCATGCCCGAGGGGGCAAGAGGTTTCCTACCTCGGATGGGTAATGCTTTGCTTCTATAGCCAACAATGTTTGTTGCTTAAACATATTACCTCGGTATTAACACTTAACCATCTTCCTTCGTTGCAGTGACCCCATAGACGTGGATCAGGAGGTATCCTCCATGACTGCACCCGTTGGTGCCTCTGAAGCCACGACCACCCCGACGAACTCTCGCCCCGGATCTCCTCCACCGAGGTCTGGCCCGGCCTTGGGGAAATCTGCCCCCACCCGAGGTCAGACTTCTCCGCGTCCTCAAACGGATGCGGGGACCAATCGCGCCAGAACTCCGGCTACCGCCTTGCCGGAGCCTCGACTCTCCCCCCGCAGCCAGACTGCCCGCAACCAACAGCAGCAACAGCAGAAGCATCAGCAGAAGCAACAGCAGAAGCAACAGCCCAAGCAACAGCCCCAAAAACCAGTTCGCCAGACTACCTTGCCGTTGGAGAAGGGCAAGGAGAAAGAGAAAGAGACGGTGAAGTCTAAGGTCACCCCCAAACCAACATCTGGGTCTGGCACCCTGACTATCTCTTCTCCTTCAAGGATGCAACCGAGGTCTCCTCCCCCGGTGACACGCCGAATTCCTCCATTCGCCGCACCCGTTGATGAGACTGCCCCTCCGGCCGAAGAATATGCTCGGAGGGCATCTCTTATATTGGATAACCGGCCTGCTTCAAGCTCCGAGGCTGCTTTGGCCTTGGAGGCCTCGGTTAGGGGCATCGAGCAGGGCGGACCGTGGGGATTTCCTCCTCTGCGCACTGACAGTGACCAGAGCCTCGGCTCCTTGGAACACTACAATGCAGACTGGAATTCTGCAGACGAGGTCTCCTCGGCCTCCCTAGCTGCTCCGGTGGCTGAGCATCCTGCGGGAAACA
Source organism: Poa pratensis (assembly GCA_947311845.1). Classification (NCBI taxonomy): domain Eukaryota; kingdom Viridiplantae; phylum Streptophyta; class Magnoliopsida; order Poales; family Poaceae; genus Poa; species Poa pratensis. The sequence continues at coordinate 57,510,525 of CAMZMU010000057.1, read as the reverse complement.
GCGCCTGCGGCCGAAGCGTATATGATCTACAAACTGCTGCCCTGCGTGCTGCTCAAAACATCGACGTAAGTCCTATTCTCTTTACTTTCATGCAGTATCTCATCTAATATCCACCATTCCCAGTCCCCGAGATTCGAGGTAAACTATTGACGCTCCGCCGGAGTTAAAATTGTTTGGCTTGAATCTCAACTTTCCATTTTCATCCGACGTATCCAAACCATTTTACTTACTTTAGCATGCACCTCGGGTACGAGTCCCCGAGACTCCTGTCGAGGCATACCCCGGCAACATTTTCCCAATGATTTGACTCCGAGTCCCCGAGACTCTTGTCGAGGTATAGCCTTTCTAACCGAGCTATGTTTTTCTTCCTTGCAGAATACTATGAACGTCCGCACGGATATCTTTCATACCCTCTTGTTTGACCACAAGAAACTCCACGACGAGCACAAGGCCGTCCTTGCAGAAAAGAACTCTTTGGACGAGAAGCTACAACAAGAGAAAGCCGAAGTAGCTCGTCTGGTAAAGGAGCTCAAGCGCATCACTGAGCTGCGGACGTCTGAAAAAGAGCAGCTGCAGGCGGAAAAGGCCAGTGTTGTCGAAACAGAGAAGAAACTTCGGGAGGATGCCGCCAAGGATCACCAGGAAGCGCTCCAGTTAGCCGAGACCCGCGCCACCTCGGCCACAGAGGCTTTGGAAGCTCTGCAAGCGCAGGTCAACCAGTTTCTCCCGACGCTGCAAACTATCAACCGCGAGATGGACGGTAAGTTTCTTGCCCCCTTAGCTTTGCTTTGTCCTCAACAATACCGGCTCTTTGCCGAACTATCTCTTTCATTATTAACATGCTATCCTTCTGCAGAGCATTTCACCTACACCCAAGTCTCGGCCCGCAGTATCACTGCTCGGCACAGGGAGAGGCGTAAGAGACGAACCCCGTCTGGACCGTTGAGGACCACATCGTGGCCATCAAGGCTCGGATCAATCCCTTGAAAACCATTGGGTCGGAACTTCTTGATGCAGGTGCGTCTGCTTTCCGAGCCTTATGGCCTCTTGCCGACGCTCCCAAATCTACGCCCGAGCTCGCCGCCCAGCTTCGCGACACCGAAAGAAGATTGCGAGAGTGGCGCTCATCTTCAGCTCGCGCTGGAGCTGATGCCGCTCTCAGGTTTATCATGACTTGGTGCGAGAAGATCGACCTCGAGAAGATGAACACTCTCCGGCGAGGCTCCCTTGGTCGTCCGACCCGATCCTTGTCGCGCGCCGCCAAAAGATGGCCAACTACTTTGCTGGATATGCCACCACGAAGAACTTGAGCGAAGGAGACACCTACTCCGACGCCGAGGATTACGAGCCAGAAGACGAGGAATACGAAACAGAATCCGACGTCGAGGCCGAGCAAGGTGACGGCGGTGAAACCCGCGAAGCAGAAACCGAGGCTTCTCCACAACCTGGTGCCGAGGTTACTGCCGACGTTGCCAGCACTTCCCAGGCTACCTCGGCTCCGGACGAAATCCCTGCTACATCGGCTGCTGCCGACGTAATTCCTGATGCCTCGACCTGAACTTATGCTTGGCCAAAAAACTTCATTAAATCCCCGGTATGCCGGGACGCAGATGTAATCAAACTTAAGTAGTTCCTTTGCTACCTCTATTACTATCATGCTCATTCGAACCATGCTTTTCTAAGCTTTATGTCGAATCCTTTTGAATGATTGCTCGAGTTTACTTTCGTGTTTACTATATTTGGCATTCTTTGCTCTTGTCTGCCATTCTGGCGTTCGACAGTCGAGTCACAAGATTGTTGTTCATAGCATACAGTACTTGGTAAATTCCGAGGTATGTTTCAAAGTCATCCGACATAAAAAAGAAGTAAAAACAGGGGTTAGTAAACGACATATGCCGAACTGTCTTTTTGGACCGAGTCCCCGAGTTCATTTTCATGTTTCCCATGTTCTTTCGTCTTTGCTCTTGACTGCCATGCTGGCGTTCGTCAGTCGAGTCACAAGATTAGTTACATAGCATACAGTACTTGAAGTTTGAGACGAGGTTCAAAATAGTTCGGCATACGAACGAAGAAAGAGTACAAACAAAAAGAAACATGCAATCATAAGAGCGAGGCAGTCCCCGAGCTCACTCTCGAGGTGCCGAAGTTTTTATTTAAAGATCAGCCGAGGTACATACATTACTTCCTTCAACAGTAGAAGGGTCGGAGTAGAGCTACATTCCATGGACGCTGAAGCTCCAAATCGGGTCTGTCCAGCCCATCTCCCCTTGGCTCCTGTGCATCTATAAGATAGTACGAATCATTGTGCAAAGCTCGGCTCACAATGTATGGTCCCTCCCATGGAGGTGACAACTTGTGCCGACCTTTGCTGCGCTGAACAAGCCTCAGCACTAGATCTCCTTCATTAAACTTTCGGGGTTTTACATGCCGACTTTGATAACGTCGGAGACCCTGCTGATATATTGCTGACCGAGATAAGGCCAATTCTCTTGCTTCCTCGAGCAAATCTACAGCATCTTCCCGAGCTTCTTTAGCCTCGGCTTCTGTGTACATTGCCACTCTGGGCGCATCATATTCAATGTCGGTTGGCAGCATTGCCTCGGCCCCATAGACCATGAAAAATGGCGTATAGCCAGTTGATCTGTTCGGTGTGGTCCTTAGACCCCACAGAACTGCTGGTATCTCATCGATCCAACACCCCGGTGTTTTCAACAGTGGTTCTACCAACCGAGCTTTGATTCCGGCCAATACCAATGCATTTGACCTCTCTACTTGCCCATTAGCCTGTGGGTGAGCCACCGAGGCTACGTCAAGTCGAATTCCCTTACTCATGCAGAACCGAGCAAACTCTCCGACAGCAAAGTTCGTGCCGTTGTCTGTAATGATACTATGAGGATATCCATATCTCAGGATTATTTCCTTCAAAAAGGTCACCGCCGTATGACCATCCACTTTTCGGATTGGCTTCACCTCGATCCACTTAGTGAATTTGTCCACCATCACCAGTATGTGAGTCATATTGCCTCGGGCTGGCTTGAATTCTCCCACCATGTCCAGACACCAAACTGCAAAGGGCCACGTGATAGGAATGGTCTTGAGCGCCGAAGCTGGCATGTGCTGCTGCTTGGCGAACCTTTGGCACCCTTCACATTTCCGAACTATATCTTCTGCATCGGCATTGGCGGTGGGCCAATAGAACCCGTGCCGGAACACCTTGGCCACCAGAGCTCTTGTGCTGCAATGATGTCCACATTCTCCTTGGTGGATTTCTAAAAGCATCTCCTTGCCTTCAGCTGGTTCGACACACCTCTGCAACACCTCGGTCACACTTCTCTTGTATAGCTCCTTGTTGATGATGGTGTATCCCTTAGCTCTCCTCTGGATTCTCCTTGCCTCGGTTGTATCACTTGGCAAACTTCCATCGGCTATGAAGTTCATGATCTGCTCCGCCCATTCCGGCACTGGATGCAGAGGAAAAAGCCTCTCATCTATCTCCATTGGTTCGGTCGCCATGATCTCCTTCATGATTTCCTCCACCATTGCTCGGCCAGTCCCCGAGTGTTGGTGCGAAGTCCCCGGGTCAGACCCGAAGTTCCCATCATCTATCTCCATAGGAAAAGCTCCATCAGTCCTCGGATACTGCGAAGCAGTCCCCGAGTCCGGCCAAACGCATCCGACGTCTACCTCCATAGGAATAGGCTCAGACTCCGAACTTGGCGGTAAGAAAATTGACTCGGAGTCAGGCGAGGGCTTGATTGAAGGAGTTCTCAAATGGTTCAGCGCTATCCCCGGTGGCACCGGTTCTTTGGATGAACCGAGCTTGGACAATACGTCGGCGGCTTCATTCTCCCCCCGAGGTATGTGCTTGTACTCACATACGGTGGGCGCCAACTGTCGTGGTGGGATCACGGCAGATGCCATGGGTATGGCTTAGTTGGGGCCGAACGGTCGTTGGGGGAATCCGGGGAGGGTTTATGCACTCAAGATGTGCACAAGCAAGAACATGCAAGAAACCACAAGAACATGAACAAGAAACCAAGAAAGCCAAGAACACAAAAGACACCACGATGTACCCAGGTTCGGGGCCTTCGTGAGGAAGTAAAACCCCTACTCCTGCCTTGCCTCTCTCAATATATCAGTGTGGTTCTCAAATACCAGGTGCTCCTCGAGCTGTATCTTGCTACCAAAGTGAGAACTCGAGGTAGAAGGTGAAACTACGAAGGGGGAAAATGAGCTAGGGTTTGTGCCTCTCCCTCTCTGGAGGTAGAGAAGCTGCATATATACACAGGCCGAAGTACATTTTTACCCCTGCCTACAACTGACAATGGCATGGCCAAAAGGTAGAAGACAAGCCTCTGCCTCCTGCCAGCCCAACGGCCGGACTGTCAGGCCAGCCAGGCCTAGCTTTCCTCTTCGGGTCATACTTCAGTAGCCTGCCGAGGTCTAGCCTGTAGACCTTTCCCGAAATGGCCAAGTCAGCTCCTAGGCCCCCGAGCTTCCGGGAATCCCGTGGACGGACCTCGCCGTCCTCTGAAGCCTCGGGCTACGAGCTCTGCGGCACCCGTGACCTCTCTGACATGCCTCGATCCTTGCTGCCAACCTCGGATAACACTCCTGATCATATACCTCGGTGGAGAATATCTTATTCCTGTGTTAGCTAGCTGACTGCCCCGAGGTTGATACCTCGGAGGATATACCTCGGAAAGTATACCTCGGACGTACACCTTACGTCGGATGACGCCTCCTGCGTCCTTGCTCAATCGTTCCCTCGGACAGCTTACTGCCTTAACCTTACATGTCTTTACCTCATCATTACCCAACCCGGGGGTAACCCCCCGACAGCAAAGGCACGGGAAAACACACGGCAAAGAAAACCACACGGCAAAGTCACCAGAAAACACACGACAAAGACAACCACACAGCAAAGTCACAGCAAAACACACGGCAAAAATAGGCACACGACAAAGAAAATGGAGCTAAACGGAAGCGCGAACGGTGCGGTCACGGCAACTCTTTGCCGTGTGTTTGCTCACGGCAAAGATAGCATCTTTGCCGTGTGCCAACACACGGCAAAGACCAATTTTCATTTTTTTTTCAACTTTAGTTTATCTACTTGTAACAACGGTATGACCATTGTCGTCGCATAGTTTGTGATAAATTGTCCATATTTTACACATGAGTGTGTCTTGGTATGGCAAACAATGTTGTAGAACTGAGTTTTTTCAAATTATTTTTATAAATATCATTTTTTATTTTTTAAGTGTAAAAAATGACATTTTTTGTGAAGCAAGTACAAAAAAATGGTGCAAAATGGCACCCATCTAGATTTCACACAAATTATACCATATTTGTTGGATAATCTAGAAATATTAGGAATTTTCTCACTTTCTACCTAATTTCGTCTATTTAAATGACTTTATGCCAATTTTTCAAAAATAATTCAAATTTGAACTACAAGTGTGTGATAGTTTGCTCTAAATTTTTTACAAAATCATTCTAAGGTACACAAGTAGTGGTGGTTTTGAAAAATTCGACCCCTTTCGACGAATAGCCATGGTGGCCATTTTGACCATTTTTTCGAAAACAATCAAATAAAGTGAAAAAAATAACCAAAACAAGAAATCCTTTGGCATGGAGTGCTTTTATGTGTAGTAGTTGATTGCAAAAATAATAAACTGGAGTTTTGACAAAATTTCCAATAAACTTATTCACAAAAGATCAATCATCTACAAACATGTTTAACTTTCGAGTCAAATGACCTAGATATGATCATTCTTGTGACATAGTTTGTTATAATGTGCCCATATTTGACACATCGGTGTATCTTGGTATGGCAAGCAATGTTGCATAACTGAGTTTTTTCAAATTATGTTTATAAATATCATTTTTTATTTTTTAAGTGTAAAAAATGATATTTTTTGTGAAACAAGTACAAACAATATGGTGCAAAATGGCACCCATCTAGATTTCACACAAAGTATACCATATTTGTTGGATAATCCAGAAATATTAGTAATTTTCTCGCTTTCTACCTAATTTCGCCTATTTAAATGACTTTATGCCGATTTTTCGAAAGTAATTCAAATTTGATCTACAAGTGTGTGATAGTTTGCTCTGAAAATTTTACAAAAATCAGTTTAAGGTACACAATTAGTGGTTATATCACAGAACCGATGATAGTTTTGAGAAATTCGACCCCTATAAATGAATAGACACGGCAGCCATTTTGACCGTTTTTTCAAAAAAATCAAAGAAAGTGAAAAAATACCCAAAAAAAAATCCTTTGTCATGGAGTGCTTTTATGTGTAGTAGTTGATTGAAAAAATAATAAACTTGAGTTTTGACAAAGTTTCCAATAAATTTATTCACAAAAAGATCCATCATCTACAAACATGTTTAAGTTTCGAGTCAAAGGACCTAGATAGATATGATCATTCTCGTGGCATAGTTAGTAATAATGTGCCCATATTTGACACATAGGTGACTCTTTGTATGGCAAACAATGTTGCAGAACTGATTTTTTTCAAATTATGTTTATAAATATCATTACTCATTTTTTAAGTGTCAAAAATGACATTTTTTGTGAAGCAAGTACATAAAATATGGTAAAAAAAGGCACCCATCCAATTCCCATACAAAGTAGACCATATGAGCTCTTTTCTGGTGATTGGCACGGAACTCGTGGTTCCGTCGGAACCGTGGGCTCTGAATTTTGTTAGCCAATGATTAGGAGGTGATTTTTATTAGCCGTTGATTAAAATTCACGTAGTCTTAGGAACCGAAGCTAGGCGCCGGCGACGGATTCGACTCTCCGTGCGGCGTGGAGGACGACCGTACAACGCGGAAGTGCTCGTCGGACGCGCGGTGCAGTTGTGGATCAGGTGTGGATATCGCCGGAGGAACGGAGTCGTCACCGGAGGTGCTACTGTGCTAGTAAACCTGAGAATGGTTTTTGTTTAACCGGGCATTTTGCCTTAGTTTCTCCACGAGGAGCTGTTGGGGAGGAAGCAAGGGAGCACCGCGGCCAAGCTGGCCGTGCCCGCCGGCGAGGACGTGTATGCGGCTCGACTCTCAACTCTAGTGCTTCGCCTCGCCTCCGGCCGCTCCTACTCGAGATGTGCGACCGGGGCGTCGCCGCGGACGCCTAATCCTCACCGCGCTCAGCCGCTCACGCGCACGGGGCACCTCGACCACACGCTCACCTTCCTGTCACTCATGGAGTCCGACACCGTGGCGCCAGACCTCACGCTCTTCTCCCGCCTCCGGGCCGCCGGGATAAGGCCCGACCTCAAGGCCTACAACGCTGCCATCGCCGCATATTGCAAGTACGACCTACTCCGCGACGCCAAGCGTCTGCTGCTCCATGACATCCCCGCCGACGGCGTCGCTCCCGACACGGAGCCCTACTCCCCAATCCTCGACGTGCTGGCGCGCCGCGACCGGCACCTCGCTGCCGTGTCGCTCTTCTTGCACATGCGCAAAGTGGCGTGCGTCAAGCCCGACCTGTCGATGTTCAACATCGTGCTCAATGTGTACGGTCAGAACGACCTCGCGCGCGACACCGACCGGCTGTTCTAGTCCATGCGCCGGGCCGGAGTGCCGAGGCCGGATCTCAGGCGCGGTCACCAGGGCCGGCATCCAGTGCAGATGCTGCGACACCGCCATGACGCCATGCCGCTCCCGGCCTTCTCTTCGCACGCCGGCGGAGGACGTCGCCTCCGGCGTGAGTGCGGTCTTGCTCATGTCCGGCAAGCTGCTGCTTCGTTGAAAAAAAGGCGGCAACAACCAGCTAGCTAGTGATCGATGATTCCTCTTCACGTGCGCGCGCACCAACCAATTAGCTACCGATCGATGAACCCACGGGCGAGCGGCGCACGACGGCTGGTTTCAGTAATCAGCGGGGTAGAGCGCGACAACGGGGAGGGGAAGCTCCAGATCGGCGGTCCACATAGGGGCACGATGGAGTCAACGAGAGAAAGGAGGATGAAGATGATGCAGATTGATCGGACGGTGCGGAACACGTTCTGCGCGTAAGACAAAATACCGACCGTTCTCCCTAATTAAAATTAAATCACGGTCCCACATAATTTGGTACCGGCCCCACCGTTTTGTACCTGGTCCCACATATTTTTGGTATCGGTCCCACACAATTTTTGTTCCGCGGAACCGTTCGGTTCCGTCAGTCTGGTTCCGACTATTTTAACACTGTTAGATCTCGCTGGATGAACGGTTATTAAAAATTCCAACCACCCTAAAACTTGTAAGACCATATTTGATGGATAATCCTGAAATATTTGAAATTTTCTCGGTTTCTACCTAATTTCGCCTATTTAAACGACTTTATGCCGATTTTTCGGAAGTAATTCAAATTTGAATTACAAGTGTGTAATAGTTTGCTCAAAATTTTACAAAAATCATTTTAAGAAACACAAGTAGTGGTTGTATCACAAAACCGTCGATGGTTTTGAAAAATTCGACCCGTTTCGACGAATAGCCATGGTGGCCATTTTGACCATTTTTTCAAAAAAATCAAATAAAGTGAAAGAATACTCAAAAAAGAGAAAATTAGTAATCTAATTTTCGAAGGAGAGCAAAAATCAGTGATCACGCATCCCTACTAGAAAACAGAACAACATGCATCTTTTCTTCTTTGAGCTATTTTTCTTTTTGTTGTTGTTGAGGGAATGCATCTTTTTCTTCTTTTTGGTGAACGAGTCACGATTTGGTCCAAGGATGATCGGACGGCTCCCAACATCCCCGAACAAGCACAAAATCTGTGTGCTCCCTGTGCTCGCTCCTGATTGGTTGAGGCAGGTCCACACACGCAGGGAAATCGCTCAAGTGAGGGACACCGCGTCGTCCTCCTCGTCATTCTCTCTCTCGCTCTCGTCGCCGTCAGCTCTGATCCCTCTCTATCCTCACCTCGCCGACGGCCCGATGGACGCGGGCTTCGACGCACCGTGCCTCCTCCCCTCCCATCCCACCCCCTCGCCGACGGCCCGATGGACGTGACGTGCCGCAGCTCACCCCGGGTGCGGTGAAGGAGATCTGGGACCTCCCGGGCCGCGCCGCCTGATGTTGCGCAATCGCTGGGTACAGTTGGAGACGTTCCTGTGCGTGGGCCTCGACCCTGTCGCCTACGTCGCCGAGCTCCGCTCCTACGTGCCCCTCAAGAGCCTCGACGCCGAGCTCGTCGACCTCTTCAACCGCGACTAAGTCGAGAGCACGGGCTTCAACCCGGATGCCTTTGTCGCCGAGAACCTCGAGAGCCTCGCCGCCATAAGCGGCCGCCTCAACGGAGTCGACGCCGCCGCGACGCGTATGCGCGCTTCGCTCGCAGACCTCAGGGACAAGGTTGCTGTAGAGACCCAGCACACCACTGCATGTTGTAGTGTACAAGTAGTTGACATAATACCCACGGAAAGACCATTCCGGAAATATTACATCCTTCAGAGTAGTACAACAGAAACATAGTCGGTCCAAGGTAACACTATAGGATTACAACACTATTCAGTAAAAAATCTCGAGAACCTCCTTTACATACAGAAGTAGGTCTCGCAAATGAAACTCCCGAAAAGACTCAAGTCGTAGTACTAAGCTGAATATCAGCTCTATTTCTAACCCCTAATCCACTACTGCTGTTGGCACAGCCCTATCTATCCATCTGGAATATCTTTGTTTGGAGTAGTGCTCCTCCTTCCTAGAATCCTTGTTTTCTCCGTAGGCATTATTGGCGTCGTGTCCACCATTGCACTGTTGTCGCCACTCCTACTTTGGCAAAGTAGAGGTTGACTCCTTCAGGCTCCACTAGGTTGATTTGACTCCTTGCTGAAGATCTCACCAACATCGTTATGGATTCATGTTCTTCCTCTGCTGTCTCCAATAATCTAAGCAAGGGTCAACGGAGGAAAGAGTGAGCAACACGAGCGTTACTCAGCAAGTTCATAACAGGAATAAGGTGTTTTATGCACTAGCTACCATCCATACCAAAAGGTCATGGATGAACATGCATATCTTGTAAATCATTTTTAGGAAAAGATTCATTTTATCTTCAGAAAACTATGCCCGTCATCCATTCACAGGTGCTAGGGCTTCATGGAGCCACCTTTCCTACAGCGTTCGCAGCTCCTTCCCGGAACAGGGAGTAACATGTCACACTTTTTTACACTCTGCAGAGGTGCGTTACTTTACCCATAAGAGATCAATGCCTTGTTGCACAACCGAGCGATCTTTCCCGTCCACACTCTCTTTGGTATGGGGCCCAGTCGATGATCCAAGCCATTCGCCGTGCTTCTCCAACAACCCCGCATGCCCACCCTTTTGTAGGTCTGTCCTCCCCTTTATCTTATGGTAGACCGATCCGGACCGAAGTCCTCCCTATACCAAAAAGATAGACCGTTCCAGACAACCCCTACAATCCATCATAGACCCCAGAAACCGTGGGAATTAAGGGATCCCACCCATGTGCATGTAGTCTCGCAAGATCTACAGCCTACGGAACTGGCAGTCCGTTGACATGCGAAAGGGAAAAGATCACAGATGACTTTCTCGTCCCATTCAAGTCTCATGGTTAACGCTTCATTTACGGCGCAAGAACACTGACGGCATTGGTTCTTAAGTCCTAGGTAATACTTTCCCGTGCAAATGGAACCTCCACCAACCACATCATACCATGGTTCCATCTGCCAGCCAACAATATATTTATATAGCAATTCACATCATTCGAAAATAGGTTTTACTTTTACATGCAATGATAAACCACAGTATTTTGCATTTACTTTGATAAACATAATCAAGTAGGACATGAGCAAGAGTGAATTTGCCTTTTTGACTGCAAGATTATGCAGCCAAGGTCTTCGATACAATAAAGACTCCAAAATCTGGAAAAAACGTCATTGGTCCGGTAAGGACTAATGTTTGAAGAAGCAATATGCTATTATGCATAAGTATGAGATGCATCGCGAAATACCCCCAATCATACCCAAGCTTAATTGAGTAAGCTTCGTCATAAGCGATACTTTGATAACATCGTATTATTAGCTTAGGTTCTTTTATCATCTTTAGGTGATGTTACTAGTGCTTACGTTGATAATGAGTTGGGATTAGTGAATGTTTGAGATTCTAGAATTTGATGTGATTCACTTGTTGATTTCAGAATCCTAGTTCTTCAAGTCTTAAGTGTGTTTCACCTTTATTCAAATGAAGAAGTATTAACAAATATTAAGAACAACCACTTTTAAGTTTCTTTATTATATAAGTATCACACTTAAAAGAAATAATTAAAGTAACATCATTTTGTGATAAAATTCTTAGTTTTAGGATATGGCCTTGAATGAATAAAACTATAACACAAAGTTAATCTAATGTTAATGATAATAATAATAGTGCTCATATCTTATTAAGTAGAGAGTTCATTTTTACATTATGTAAACATCTTTTAATAATTATTTTTCTTATAGAAAATATCATTTTAATTAACCATTTAATGGAATATCAATTATTCATATCCACACATGGTATTTTCAAATGCTTCCAATGTAGGACATATCATGTTTAAAACATATTTCAGAATTTGAAGTTTATATATGTGAAGCATTTTAAATGAAGTTGAAATGCATCCAAAATAGCATTTCAAATTAACTCCATATTTAAATTAATAGGTAAATTGTTGTTTCAGTTTTAGAATGGTTTAAATTTAGTCAAACAAGTATTTTATTTATACAAACAGATAGATTTTATTTTTCTAATCATTTTGATATATGATTTGTATTATTCTGATTTAATATGAAATAGTTATGAATTTCCAAAGTTTAAGCCATTAAAATATTTCTGGAATTATTTTATTATTAAATTTCGATTTATGAAATGACCACAATGCCCTTGGTCCAAACTGGTTGAACCAGACCAAGACCTGGCTCGGGCCAGACTCTCTTACCCGTTCCTCTCCTTCTCTATCTCTCTCTCGAGCTCCTCTGTCGCCGTCGCCGTCGCCGCTTGATTACGGCGTGCTCCGGTCGTCTCCGCTGCCGTGCTGCGGCGCAATCGACGCGCCACTCGATCCTCTCCCTTCCTACCCCGGCGATTCACTCCTCCTCGCCTGATGCGGCCGTGCACGACCCGTACCCGAGCCTAGGGTGCCGGTGGCTGTGCGGCGTTGCCGTGCTCTCGGTCCTAGCTGCTCCGCCGTGGCTTGGTGCAGTGCTGCACCCTCTGTGCCGCCGTGGTGGTGTAGGTGAAGCTCGCCTCCCTGTGGTCCTTCTCCATTGGCCACACGGGCACTGCCCCGTCGCCGTGGAGCTTCGACCATGGGCGGTGGTAAGCCTTCTTTCCTCTCCTCTCTTCTTCTCCTTCCTTCTCCTGGCCTATGGCCATGCTCTGTGATGTGTAGCATGTAGTGATTTTAGGTTTTCCATTGCCAGGTGTTGTGCTGCCTTGTGGCTCCTGTGGTGTTCTCTGGATGATCCTCTAGTGTCCATGTGCAAAATGTTGGAGATGATTTGGTTAATGGATATTGCTGTGGTGACAAGTTCTTGTGCTGTCTTTTGCTATACTCACCTGTCTGCCCAAAACAGTGTAGCAAGTGTGTGCTACTCTGAACCATGTGTTCAGAGATGTGCCTCTGTTAGAATCAAGTGTAAATTAGATTCCTGTAGCTAAATAATTTTTAGTTAAACATGCTGTGATGCCTCTGTTGAGTTACACAGAAGCTAACTACTAATTTTAGCTTAGGAAATCTGTTTATGCTTTCCAGTACTCTTGTTGATGCACAGATGTGCTTGAGGTGCTTTTCCCCTTGTGGAATTAGTGCCCAGCATCTGTTTACTGGATTTGTACTTCAATCAGTTGTGGTTCAAAGCAATATTTGCTTGCAAGCCTTTGCTTTATTGTGTGGATTTTCTTCCCATGCCAATGATGCACAGCCTGAGGCCCAAATTTATTAAGAACAGATGCTTGCTTGTATTATTAATTTCCTGTGATGATTTTAGCATAGCAGCTCTATGCTTATCTGCGGGAAATATACACCACCCTACTCCATGTGTAACTAGAAGTTCATTTTGCTAGAGAAATAGAGCATCAACCTCTTATCAGGTGTGGTGGTGGTGTTGCTGTGTTGCTTGTGGCTCCTCTGGTTGCTTGATCTACTGATCTTGTGGATCATCTCCTCATTCACCTTGCTGCCTGCTCCTCCAGCTCCAGCTTGCTCTTTTCCTAGCTTCTGGCCTCCCCTCCTTGCTCCTATGCTCCTTGCTTCCTCTATCCCATCTTGCTCTTGCTTTTGGCAAGGATTCAGTGATGATTAATAGTTGAGGTGAGTGATTTGTGGTGATTTGAGTTCAGTACAGTGATGAACTCGAGCTGTGCTGGTGTGTGAATGAAACAGATCTGTGTGGGCTTGTGTCCTACGACTCCCTGTTGCCCTTATCCCTCTCAGGTCTGTTTCACTGTGCTGTTGACAGCACAGGGTTGTGGAGATGATTGTGCTGTTTGTTTACCTGCTTGCTCAGTTCAGTGAACTGGGCCTCGGTTGGTTGAGCTTATCTCTATGTGGTGCATTATTTCACTTGCCAAATGGATTTGTGGCCTATGATGTTGTACTGAGGCATAAACATACTGATTTAGAACAGATACTACACTAAGTTGCCTAATCAGCTCAATGATGTAATTAGCAGTGCACCCCACTGCTAAACTGAGAGTAATACTAATCCTAACCCCCTCTTTGTATTTGTTTTCCTTTGCTTTTGCTTTTCTTTTGTTTTGCAGGAACAACTATGGAATGAAGATCAAGAAGAAGAATTACAAGACATTTAGTTTATGAAACAATTTGTAATTTTCTTTTTCTTTGTATTTCCATTTGTTGTAAATAATTTGTAAAGACAATGTAATGTGTGTTAATTCAATAAAATGTTTTATTTGTCTTTAAAAGAATTCATAAGTTGTAATATTTATTGTAAAGATTTGGATTATTCAAATCTCTATTAATTCATTTACTTAATTATTGTTTCTATAACTTTATTGTTTTAATTTGAATTACTTTACAAATTCAATATTATTGGAATATTCAAATTGGATTCAAAATTCCCACAACAAGTAATTACCTAGAGGTCATGTCGGAATTTATTGCATTCACCTAAGAGGAACTAAACCCAAATTTATGAAGATGAATGAACTCCGATCACTCTAGGGTTTTTTGTTTGCGAAAAATTTATTCGGATTTTTCAAATGCATGCATGCAGATGCACAAATTCCTATTTCTACCCTCCGATAGCTCCTAAATGCTGGGATGTTACAGTCTTTCCCCCTTAACAAAACTTCGTCCCGAAGTTGCGGTTTCCCTCACGTAATGATGAATGTGAAGCAGTTCTTCCGACATTAACTCGTCCAAACGTTCTCTATTGTGGTCTTGAATATAATTGATCCTTTGTCCATAAACCTGATCAATATCCTTTGTTGATTGGGCTACTCTACTGTGAAGATTAATCCATCCTTCGACCAGTTTCTGTAGTCTCACTACTTGAAGGTTTCAGGAAGTTCTTTTTAATTCTGAAGAACTTCTAGAGCATTTGTGATCAAGTCAGCTATGTCTCAGTCAAGGTATTCTTGCTTACTTCAACCTTGTCTTTTCCAAAGTACTATATGGTTACAGGATTCACTTTCCCCCTTTGAAAGTTCTAGGGCTTCCTTCGTCGTGACCATTGATTAGTCGATCTTCATCCTGTTGGATCTGTTCAGTCTCAAGTAAATGCCAAATCTATTATGCTGAATAGATTTATCTACCTTTCTACTCAATCGTCTACCAAGTATACCTAAGGGTTTCTCTAAAAATACAGGGTACTTCCACAAGGTTCTGATTCCCCAGTCATTCTCCGGTTAAGAGCTATCTTTTCTTACATCCAATATCTTCCCGGAGAACAATTGATCAGTCCACCATGACGTGAACAAGCAATAAGATCTCCCGGTAAATCAGATAGTCATTCAAATTAGCATTCCAGTTGGCTCACCTATGGCCTAGAGAAAGAAATCATCGCAAAACTGGTTGCAATTGGTCATATCTTAACTCTAGTCTAGAACAGGTTGTTGGTCAACTAGTCCAAACTCGGTTGATATAACAACTCTTTCATCTGTCTGTTGTTGGAACTGATACCTTTCTTTTGGTTAATCAGATGATGTGACTCTTCAATCTTATGTTTTCAACCTCCACCTGAGTCATTGGACCTAGGATGTCAATCGTATGGCCATCGATCCCACTCTATAATGACATTGTATAGGCGGTGACTTCACTATTTCCCGACATCACATGTCTCTATTGGCGACATTCCTAATCACTAACTCCTTGGACAATCGACAATCCATGAACTCATCACCCATGATTCTGATGTGTGTCCATTGTAGCATTGAACTTTGAAATCTCGTCGCCTTGATCTCGATGATACTACTATCTTGCCTTGCTTGAAATATCATCCTTTGTTATTGACCGCTAAGTATTGGATTGTTACTTCATACTCCTTTACCATCAACTTCATGTCTCTTTTAGACATACAAGTTCTATATAACTTCTTCTTGAACTTTTTCCAAATCTCAGTTGTGCCTTCTGGTTCACCCAACACCAACTTCTTCCACCAAGTTACAACAACTCACAACTATATATGACTACATATTGTGGCTTCATCCAGCGTCTTTTTCAGTTCCCGCTCGATGTCCTTTACTCTATAATCGTCATCCTTGGACAAGACTAAAAAATTTACTGTCCAACTCAGATATTGGTCGCGACAAGACCTGATGTTTAGATCTTCCAACTACATAATACTCCTACTTCAGTAGAGTTTCTCATGTAGCTTTCCTATCATCTTTGTTAGTTAACCTTCCTTCTTCATCTTGTGATGATACTCTTACTTGAACTTTTGTAGTTCCTCTATCCTTCCATTTTCTGATAATGTAGATCTCTAAATCCAATTATGATGTGGGTTGTGGTCCATCCCCACATGTAGCTTCATTTACTTCGATCATCTTGACTTCCTTCTCTTCATGAGCTTTCATTGTTGTCTTGCTTCTGAGAACACGTCTCTCCCTTACACGAATCCTATCTACCTCTAGATTAGTAACATCAAGTAAAGAACTCAATGTGACAATCATGCCATTGTACATCAAATTCTAACTTCATGTACCAACCTAGCCAATCAAAAATCCAATGAGATCCAATAAATCGCAAATGCACTTATATCAACCATGCAACATAAGCCCGTAAAATAGGTAGTACATAGAGTAAAAACATCTCAAGTACCCAGGCTTAGATGCTATACACTACAAGATCAGTTTATATCACCTTATAGTCCTATGCTAAATCAACTTTTTGCCTCAGTATTTACACCAATTGCCCATTTGCAACGGAATAATCCTAGGACAAAGTACTCAAAGAATAGTTGTGGTATGGCTTGGTTTCTTATGGAACTAAACTCCATGTAGCTTGGATGTTCCGTCTGGCTAGAACATCTATTTGCGAACATATTCAATTCCTTTATGTAGTTGTTGATTGCACATCATAAGTTGTACTATAGCTTCCTTCAATGTTTATGCCATCTCCTACTTTCCTTAACACTTTAGACTATACTCAGGTGAATCCCCTTTGATATGTATCATTAGGGTATTAACATACTTTTCATAGTTAAATGTCGATGATTCTCCACTATCATTAAACATCTCCTGACTTCCTCCATCACAACTAATGATAGGGTTCTACTTCATAGGATAGGATTATCAATGATACCATGTAGGTAACACTGACTTAGATGTAAACTATTGGGTGTAGACAGTCTTACACTGGTCATACCAAGTTGAAGAAAATAAAATAAGGTAGATGAATATTATACCTATAGAATAGTAAATAAGAATATCTACTCCAGTTGGGTAAGGAAATGTGTATACAAGTATGACAGTATTATTCTCAGGTGAATAACCATCATAGTTGTAGAAATATAGAGTTTAGTTAAGTATGATAACTCCCTATAGTCTTACCAACCTACAAGTCTCCTAAAAGGGTTTTAATCCTAAGGTCGTTCGCTCTGATACCACCTGTAGAGACCCAGCACACCACTGCATGTTGTAGTGTACAAGTCGTTGACATAATACCCACGGAAAGACCATTCCGCAAATATTACATCGTTCAGAGTAGTACAACAGAAACATAGTCGGTCCAAGGTAACACTATAGGATTACAACACTATTCAGTACAAAATCTCGAGAACCTCCTTTACATATAGAAGTAGGTCTCGCAAATGAAACTCCCGAAAAGACTCAAGTCGTAGTACTAAGCTGAATATCAGCTCTATTTCTAACCCCTAATCCACTACTGCTGTTGTCACAGCCCTATCTATCCATCTGGAATATCTTTGTCTGGAGTAGTGCTCCTCCTTCCTAGAATCCTTGTCTTCTCCGTAGGCATTATTGGCGTCGTGTCCACCATTGCACTGTTGTCGCCACTCCTACTTTGAAAAGTAGAGGTTGACTCCTTCAGGCTCCACCAGGTTGATTTGACTCCTTGTTGAAGATCTCACCAACATCGTTATGGATTCATGTTCTTCCTCTGCTGTCTCCAATAATCTAAGCAGGGGTCAACGGAGGAAAGAGTGAGCAACACGAGCGTTACTCAGCAAGTTCATATAACAGGAATAAGGTGTTTTATGCACTAGCTACCATCCATACCAAAAGGTCATGGATGAATATGCATATCTTGTAAATCATTTTTAGGAAAAGATTCATTTTATCTTAAGAAAACTATGCCCGTCATCCATTCACAGGTGCTAGGGCTTCATGGAGCCACCTTTCCTGCAGCGTTCGCAGCTCCTTCCCGGAACAGGGAGTAACAGGCGATCTTTCCCGTCCACACTCTCTTTGGTATGGGGCCCAGTCGATGATCCAAGCCATTCGCCGTGCTTCTCCAACAACCCCGCATGCCCACCCTTTTGTAGGTCTGTCCTCCCCTTTATCTTATGGTAGACCGATCCGGACCGAAGTCCTCTCCTATACCAAAAAGATAGACCGTTCCAGACAACCCCTACAATCCATCATAGACCCCAGAAACCGTGGGAATTAAGGGATCCCACCCATGTGCATGTAGTCTCGCAAGATCTATAGCCTACGGAACTGGCAGTCCGTTGACATGCGAAAGGGAAAAGATCACAGATGACTTTCCCGTCCCATTCCAAGTCTCATGGTTAACGCTTCATTTACGGCGCAAGAACACTGACGGCATTGGTTCTTAAGTCCTAGGTAATACTTTCCCGTGCAAATGGAACCTCCACCAACCACATCATACAATGGTTCCATCTGCCAGCCAACAATATATTTATATAGCAATTCACATCATTCGAAAATAGGTTTTACTTTTTCATGCAATGATAAACCATAGTATTTTGCATTTACTTTGATAAACATAATCAAGTAGGACATGAGCAAGAGTGAACTTGCCTTTTTGACTGCAAGATTATGCAGCCAAGGTCTTCGATACAATAAAGACTCCAAAATCTGGAAAAAACGTCATTGGTCCGGTAAGGACTAATGTTTGAAGAAGCAATATGCTATTATGCATAAGTATGAGATGCATCGCGAAATACCCCCAATCATACCCAAGCTTAATTGAGTAAACTTCGTCATAAGCGATACTTTGATAACATCGTATTATTAGCTTAGGTTCTTTTATCATCTTTAGGTGATGTTACTAGTGCTTACGTTGATAATGAGTTGGGATTAGTGAATGTTTGAGATTCTAGAATTTGATGTGATTCACTTGTTGATTTCAGAATCCTAGTTCTTCAAGTCTTAAGTGTGTTTCACCTTTATTCAAATGAAGAAATATTAACAAATATTAAGAACAACCACTTTTAAGTTTCTTTATTATATAAGTATCACACTTAAAGAAATAATTAAAGTAACATCATTTTGTGATAAAATTCTTAGTTTTAGGATATGGCCTTGAATGAATAAAACAATAGCACAAAGCTAATCTAATGTTAATGATAATAATAGTGCTCATATTTTATTAAGTAGAGAGTTCATTTTTACATTGTGTAAACATCTTTTAATAATTATTTTTCTTATAAAAAATATCATTTTAATTAACCATTTAATGGAATATCAATTATTCGTATCCACACATGGTATTTTCAAATGCTTCCAATGTAGGACATATCATGTTTAAAACATATTTTAAAATTTGAAGTTTATATATGTGAAGCATTTTAACTGAAGTTGAAATGCATCCAAAATAGCATTTCAAATTAACTCCATATTTAAATTAATAGGTAAATTGTTGTTTCAGTTTTAGAATGGTTTAAATTTAGTTAAACAAGTATTTTATTTATACAAACAGATAGATTTTATTTTTCTTATCATTTTGATATATGATTTGTATTATTCTGATTTAATATGAAATAGTTATGAATTTCCAAAGTTTAAGCCATTAAAATATTTCTGGAATTATTTTCTTATTAAATTTTGATTTATGAAATGACCACAATGCCCTGGTCCAAACTGGTTGAACCAGACCAAGACCTGGCTCAGGTCGGTGGTCAACCCGACCGAGCCAGACTCTCTTACCCGCTCCTCTCCTTCTCCTTCTCTCTCTCTCGAGCTCCTCTGTCGCCGTCGCCGTCGCCGCTTGATTACGGCGTGCTCCGGTCGTCTCCGCTGCCGTGCTGCGGCGCAATCGACGCGCCACTCGATCCTCTCCCTTCCTACCCCGGCGATTCACTCCTCCTCGCCTGATGCGTCCGTGCACGACCCGTACCCGAGCCTAGGGTGCCGGTGGCAGTGCGGCGTTGCCGTGCTCTCGGTCCTAGCTGCTCCACCGTGGCTTGGTGCAGTGCTGCACCCTCTGTGCCGCCGTGGTGGTGTTGGTGAAGCTCGCCTCCCTGTGGTCCTTCTCCATTGGCCACACGGGCACTGCCCCGTCGCCGTGGAGCTTCGACCATGGGCGGTGGTAAGCCTTCTTTCCTCTCCTCTCTTCTTCTCCTTCCTTCTCCTGGCCTATGGCCATGCTCTGTGATGTGTAGCATGTAGTGATTTTAGGTTTTCCATTGCCAGGTGTTGTGCTGCCTTGTGGCTCCTGTGGTGTTCTCTGGATGATCCTCTAGTGTCCATGTGCAAAATGTTGGAGATGATTTGGTTAATGGATATTGCTGTGGTGACAAGTTCTTGTGCTGTCTTTTGCTATACTCACCTGTCTGCCCAAAACAGTGTAGCAAGTGTGTGCTACTCTGAACCATGTGTTCAGAGATGTGCCTCTGTTAGAATCAAGTGTAAATTAGATTCCTGTAGCTAAATAATTTTTAGTTAAGCATGCTGTGATGCCTCTGTTGAGTTACACAGAAGCTAACTACTAATTTTAGCTTAGGAAATCTGTTTATGCTTTCCAGTACTCTTGTTGATGCACAGATGTGCTTGAGGTGCTTTTCCCCTTGTGGAATTAGTGCCCAGCACCTGTTTACTGGATTTGTGCTTCAATCAGTTGTGGTTCAAAACAATATTTGCTTGCAAGCCTTTGCTTTATTGTGTGGATTTTCTTCCCATGCCAATGATGCACAGCCTGAGGCCCAAATTTATTAAGAACAGATGCTTGCTTGTATTATTAATTTCCTGTGATGATTTTAGCATAGCAGCTCTATGCTTATCTGAGGGAAATATACACCACCCTACTCCATGTGTAACTAGCAGTTCATTTTGCTAGAGAAATAGAGCATCAACCTCTTATCAGGTGTGGTGGTGGTGGTGCTGTGTTGCTTGTGGCTCCTCTGGTTGCTTGATCTACTGATCTTGTGGATCATCTCCTCATTCACCTTGCTGCCTGCTCCTCCAGCTCCAGCTTGCTCTTTTCCTAGCTTCTGGCCTCCCCTCCTTGCTCCTATGCTCCTTGCTTCCTCTATCCCATCTTGCTCTTGCTTTTGGCAAGGATTCAGTGATGATTAATAGTTGAGGTGAGTGATTTGTGGTGATTTGAGTTCAGTACAGTGATGAACTCGAGCTGTGCTGGTGTGTGAGTGAAACAGAGCTGTGTGGGCTTGTGTCCTACGACTCCCTGTTGCCCTTATCCCTCTCAGGTCTGTTTCACTGTGCTGTTGACAGCACAGGGTTGTGGAGATGATTGTGTTGTGTGTTTACCTGCTTGCTCAGTTCAGTGAACTGGGCCTCGGTTGGTTGAGCTTATCTCTATGTGGTGCATTATTTTCACTTGCCAAATGGATTTGTGGCCTATGATGTTGTACTGAGGCATAAACATACTGATTTAGAACAGATACTACACTAAGTTGCCTAATCAACTCAATGATGTAATTAGCAGTGCACCCCACTGCTAAACTGAGAGTAATACTAATCCAAACCCCTTCTTTGTATTTGTTTTCCTTTGTTTTTGCTTTTCTTTTGTTTTGCAGGAACAACTATGGAATGAAGATCAAGAAGAAGAAATACAAGACATTTAGTTTATGAAACAATTTGTAATTTTCTTTTTCTTTGTATTTCCATTTGTGGTAAATAATTTGTAAAGACAATGTAATGTGTGTTAATCCAATAAAATGTTTTATTTGCCTTTAAAAGAATTCATAAGTTGTAATATTTATTGTAAAGATTTCGATTATTCAAATCTCTATTAATTCATTTACTTAATTATTGTTTCTATAACTTTATTGTTTTAATTTGAATTACTTTACAAATTCAATATTATTGGAATATTCAAATTGGATTCAAAATTCCCAGAACAAGTAATTACCTAGAGGTCATGTCGAAATTTATTGCATTCACCTAAGAGGAACTAAACCCAAATTTATGTAGATGAATGAACTCCGATCACTCTAGAGTTTTTTGTTTGCGAAAAATGTATTCGGATTTTTCAAATGCATGCATGCAGATGCACAAATTCCTATTTCTACCCTCCGATAGCTCCTAAATGCTGGGATGTTACAGTTGCCACCTTCCGAGCCGCTGTACGTCGTCAAGGTGTGGCCGGCCGGGGGGCGCCTGCACTGGCGTGTGGGTCGGGGACCGATGGCCACGTCGCGCCCTCCTCCTCATCTGGCTCGGCGCCACCACATGCTGCTCCCTGCTCGTCGACGGCGTCGTCAGCGTCGGGGATGGGATTTTTTTTGTTGACATCCTTCTTCTTTGCCGTGTGCAGCCACACGGTAAAGGAATCCTTCTTTGCCGTGTGCTGGGCGTGGGCTCCACATGTCAGGAGCTCGCCGTTACCGCCATCGGCGACGTCAAGTGACGGTGGGGACCACCTTCTGTCTTTGCCGTGTGCCCGACATCCAACACACGGCAAAGAGATCTTTGGTGCCGTGTAGTGCGCACAGGGCTCACGGCAAACCCTTTGCCGTGGTGTTTGTGCAAAGCGCATGGCAAAGATCTTTTGCCGACGTAAGTTGTGCCGTGAAATCTTTGTCGTGTTGTTCCGCACGTCCGCAGAGCCTTTGCCGTGATTCAAAAAAAAAAAAAAAACTCTAGCTTTCTTCCCTTAGGAAGCATTGAATTTCCGTAGGAACGGATACTTCTGCTGCTATCTCTGTTGCATGATGCTAGAAGTATTTGTGTAACGTGAGCACTGGTGTTCTAGCTTCGGTTAGTGAACTTCCTGTTCCGTTTAGTTCTGTTGGTACAACTTGGTAGTCGACTCACAGTAGCTGCTGTTGTTTGCCATAGTGATTTTTTCGTCTTCCAAAATCTTTACAGAATAAGTGTGGATTAAATGGTGCTCATATATCTACGATTCTAGGCTAATGGTACAAATACTTCTTTTATGAACAATATTTATCTTCATGTTACTTTTTTACATCAAAAGGCCCCTGGTATTTATTTGGATTGTTCTCTGATTGTTTTTTAGTGGTCAATAATTCTCTGACAAATATACATTGATCACGATTCAATGTTTTGCTTCTTCTTGGCAAGGAAGTGTATTATTGGTCTAAATCTAATTATTTAACGTGTTCAACATTATTACTTTATCTACCTACGTTTAATCATGTTAAAAGAAAATGGTGGAAATATTAAATGCATCGTCGATTAGTCGATTCGATCGGGGCAGAATGAGAAAAAGAGGAAGCATTGGCTGTGTTTTGCAAAAGAAAGAGATACTGATTGATTAGAAACAATGTACCTGACCTGAGGGTGTCTTTGCAACGTTTACAACTAATAGCACGGATCTCAAAATTAAACAGGGTGTTCATGATAAACTCGGGGCATTCATACAGTCGTATAATGTGGTTTTCATGATCTCGGATGTATTTTCCTGTCCTAATGCGGCACAGGATGTTGGTTCTATGTATGAAGGCCACGCTGGCGCACGGGACGCTCGCCGCGGTGCTCCCCGCCCAAGACGACCTCACGCTCGCTGCGGACGAGGCCGGCCTCCGTGACGTGCTCCTGTTCCTCTGCATCAGTCCTACAAGCGCCTCATGCTGCGCGTGCACATGGACTCGCCCTCGGTCGCCAACGTGTGCCCTTCCACCTCTCGGCGCTCTCCATGATCGACAAATGGAAGCTCTCTGCATGTGCCGTTCCTCCCAAGTACTCTTGGAGTGGCTTGTGGACACATTATCTATTTGACTTTTAATCCCTTAATCAGTACTCACTCCGTTCCAAATTAATTGACTTCCATTTGTCCAAATGTGGATGTATCTATACTTGTAACATGTCTAGATACATCCACATGTGGGTAAAGAAAGTCAATTAATTTGAAACGGAGGAAGTACATACTACCAATTGGTTGATTTTTTACGGAGTTATGTCTAGGTGTATGTGGTGGATGGAGAGATGCTCAATCTGAATATACCTGATCTTTCAATTCTTTTTTTTTTCCTAAGCCTGGCCATTTTATTCTATGGCCGAGAAGTTCCTTATCGGATTTTGAGGGTTTGAGAAGTTTCATTAATTGGCTTTCCAGGGTTTCTCCTCGGAGAAATTGTGAATTGGATGAAAACCTTTGAACAATTTTCAGTTTTCTCATCCATTTTGGTGTCCACAAGTGCATGAAACATTCATTCCCTTCTTTTGATTATAATGGTCCTAGGTAGCTCCATCTTACTGCTATCTCTTATTGGTCGTTAGTTCATGATTGTAAAGGGAACACAAATCCTGTTCAAAAAAAATGGTGAAGGCACCATGTTTGAGCCAGCTTTTCTGATTATACTGCCTTTTTTTTGGGGAAATTGTAGTGCCTTTGTGACTTGCGATTGCTATTTAAGTGCGAGCACTTATCTAAAGAGTATAATCATGGGGTGCTAGGGCCTTCCTCAGAGTTTAGACAATGTGGACCGTAGATAAGGATCTCCGTGCGATCCTGGCCGTCCGTTCCCTAGAGATCCCCAGTCGGCCGGTCAATATCTACACGCACGGAGGTACTCTGTGTCGCTGCTGGTGGACCCCTGATTTTTACGAGCCCGCATGTCAGCATGTGGGCCGGATCTTTCCCCTGTGCACTGCGGAACGGTGCATCGCGGCGCGGTGGCAGGGGCCGTGATTCACACGAACTCAAAGGGCAAAATCGTCATTTCGCGTCCCAGTACATGGCGACGGGATGGCGCCGTACGCGCGTGGCGGAGCGGGAGGCGACGCCGCGGTGCCCTGCTCCGCCCCTGCCCTCCCTGCCCTCGCTGCCCGCCGCCCCAAGGCCATGTGCTCCTCACCTCCTCGCTGCTGAACCCTAGCCGTCCCTGCCCTCGCTGCTCGCTGGAGTGGGGAAACCCTAGATCGAGATAGCCGCCTCCGCCTGGTCCACGCCCCTTCCTCTCTCCCACGACCCCTGCAGCGCCATCGCTGTCTTCCTTGATTCAGGTGTAAAATCCGGCGACGAGGGCAAAGACCAGGAGCCTATGGCGAGAGGCACGGCGGCAGCGCGCTCATCGCCGGGTCCCCTTGCTGCATCGCCATTCTTCCGCATCACGAGCACCTCCAGCAGCAGTCCATGCCCTCAGGTGTGTATCTTCCTCCACGACCTCTCTCTCTCTCTCTCTCTCTCTCTCTCTCTCTCTCTCTCTCTCTCTCTCTCTCTCCGGTCTCACTTCTCCTCTCGCGTTTCTCTCTCAGCCGCAGCCAGTGACGACTCTGAGGCGGCGCACGCGAGGAGCTCGACCTCCATTAGCGTATCCCCGACTCCATGTCGACCGGCAGTGGCTAAATTAGGTCGCTGGTGCGTCCCTGGCTGAGTGTTGAAGGTTTTTTGGCCGCCATCCTCCGCAGCTAGCCTCCAACCACCCTTTCCCTTCCTGCGCATCTAAGGAAAGGTGATGTGTATGCTCTCTCCTAGCTCTTTTCTGTTTTGTGTGTGGATCTAAAAATAACAGCCTATTTGTTGTAATATGGTGTGCTATGTATGAAGAATAAGTGTAAAATGACCCACGGTCATACCAAGTTTGCTCTGAAATCTGGTATGTTCTCATGCCTATTAATGATTGATCTATTTGTGCAGGATTCATCTCTATTTTATTGGTTCGGGTGTGCTAGCTATGGAAGAAGAAACTGATCTTCTAGAGAAGATTGGGCCCTAATCTTGATGTTCTAGAGGCAATGGTTAGAACTAATTCAGATCTGAACCGCAGTGCAAGCTAGGGATCTTTCTCTTTGTTCAGAAAAAAATACATTTATTTCTCCCATGTTTCCGAGATTTTCTTCCAACTTTTATTTGTTGGATAATGTCTGTAGATCCTAATCTGTAGTTTTGCAGTACCGTGACGGTGTGGAGTCCTTGCTCAAGACCAGGGCGCTGCAGAGTTTTGTGCTAGGACTGACAAAGTGGGAGACCTGCATCTGCACATGCCTGCCACATCCGCCATCGGAAATTAGGTATTCCTTTCTTTACATAATTGGTCGACTAAGTTGTCGGTGGTTGTGTTGGTTGGTGTGGTTGTGTTATATGGCTGCAAGTGGTGTACTGGATTCGCCGGTGTAAAAAATGCGAGTACTGCCAGCTTTGGTTAATTATTTTTCAAGTGCTTACGTTACCATCTGCTCCTTCTTGCCTATGATCATGTATATTACAATCATATTTGGGAAATTGAGTACCAAAGTAAACTTGAACTTGCTTTTTGACATAAAAGAACGATCATGAGAAAATGCCAGTTACCTTTTCTGTAAAGGATTGTTCTTTTGGGAAGAAACAAACTTTTCTATGATTCTTTGTTATGTGTTAGGCATTTTCACTAGACTGGTGCCACTTCTTATATAGATTATTTTTTCGTTTTTAGAGTACATCAGTCCAGAACAGTGATCTAACAAAATTTTTGCTTTAGGTGTGCATTTAGTTTCAGCCCGAGTGCTTTGTCTCATGCCCACGGACCAAGCGGTAAGAAGAAGCTGCCTCTACGGTGGCGCGGAGCTCGGCTGCTTTCTCATCAGCTCAGAGCCTTCGGTTCTTAAGGCTTTGTGGTTGTTTGTATTCTAACTCTCAGATCTGCCTCTTTGACCCTTTCTTGATTGCCTGGCACTGTTTAGAAAATATTTCAGTGAGTTTCGTTTCAGTGATGCTTTCCTCAGTGGGAGCATTGGACTATGGATTGGCATGCTAGAATTATTAGGACCCAATTAGGTCTGTTATAGAAGTACTAATTTACCCCATTCTTAATTTTTGTTGGACAGTGGATGTATGCAAGGGCAGCTGCAAGCTGTGGTTTTTTTCTTGCGCTCTTCGATCTACGCATTTTCCCTAGGTATGCAGGTTTGCTTCTATTTTCCTGCTCATTCTGACCTCCCCAATACGACCACAGAGATTCAAGGTCGTGTGTTTCAATGACAATCTAATGAGCTTATGTGTTTAATTGTTTCTGATAACTAACAACCAAACTATACACAAAATTGAGCATGTCCATTTGATCCTGAATTTATTTCAGTTTGTTTCAAATCACTAAACTGAATTGTACAAATAGTGCATGTACATTTTATCTTTTAATTGACTACACTGACCTTAATTATTTCTTATCTGCAACACTTGGAGTTATTGCGCAATGTACTTTTTCTAGCCGTCAATATGTGTTTCTTCTTTTTCTGCTTTTTAGTAATGAGCTTGATTCGCCGCCCTGTATTTTAGAAAATTTGGCAGTTGTTGTTATGATCTATATAAATTGCCAGCATTGTTAAGTGACACTATCGATTTATTCTTTGCTTGCTCTATTAATATCTTCAATATGAGCAAGCTAAAAGTCACTACTTACATGCTTCATCAGGTTCAACAGAGTTGGTGACCTGTAAGAGCCTATTGAGAACCTAGGAAACATTAAATGGAAAGCTACGCAAGAGGTGCAGTTTATGCCCTGCAAAATAGTAGTGGATATGATCTCAGAAAGGTATCCATTTCATCCATGAAACAGTCCAGATTACCAAGCCTTCAGAAAACTCTTGACACGTGGCTTTGTTATAGTGTAGGATTGAAGATTTAGTTGTCTGCAGCTGTAAGCTAATTGATATGCTACATATGCATTATCATGTGCTGTAAATATTTAAATTGTGATGTAACTTTGCTAACATATAGAAGTATAGAACATGTGCAACAACATTTGTTCTTAACTTAGTGTTGTACATTATTTTACTTGGAGTTAATAGCAGCTTTGTGCAAGATCACATATAAATACTCTTATGTGTACAATCCTCATTAGGTTGGTATTATTTGCTGGCTATAGAAAATGTAAATGATCTGGTCATATTACCAGTTGATGACATTTAGTCTCTGTTAGTACCTTCCTTTCTTTCTCTCTCATAACACTACAAAATTTGTTTCACCTTCCCATCAGCTACTTTGAATGAAAGTCTCTGTTAGACTGCATGTGTTTTGTCTCTGCTTGGTGGCTAGGCAGTTTTCAGTAGTAGCTTCAAAGCGCTTGCAGATTCTCTGAATTATTTGGTACACATACTAGATCTATTCTAAAGTAGATTGTTTCTCTTCACAATCTTGCTTTTTTGAAAGTACCTCTCGGGGTTGTGGTACATAGTTGTATGCTAAGTTCTGAGTAAACTAGCTATATGGATGGTGTTGTTTGCCAATATTGTGGCTTCTTGATATGTTATTTATGCATTAGGTGATTCTCCTATAAAAGTTAAGAAAAATGATGGATTATATCTGGCTTCTACAGAATAGCTTACTTTAATTTGGGTTTTATTATTTGCATATGTTATGTCTTTGCTTTGTGACTAGACAGTTTTTACTAGACGTATATGCTCACTTTTTCTGGACATTTATATCCTGTTAATTTCTTTCTTTGAATATTTATTGTCAAAGAGCTCATTTTTGAAATGAAATAATTTAAAGGTTTGTCAAAGTTCACTCTGGTGATCAGCAAATGAATACACGGTCGTTTCACTTGGTATCACAACCAACTGTTGTTTGGCTATCCATAGCTAGCAGCAGGTTTTCTGGTCCTTTGGCAATGGCCCACAATCTTTATCAGTTGCCATTGGTGATGGCTTGGACTTGGCTACTAGGACCAGTGAGACGCCTAGATTCAGCCACAATGGTGCAACCAGGCATGAGCCCTAACAAATCGTACTACACATAACTCTCTCTCTCTCTCTCTCTCTCTCTCTCTCTCTCTCGATTTAGTCCCTGGAAATGTTGTTGCAGATTCTACTTATCTATGCCCAACAAGGTGTTTGCCCAAAATCCAAGATTTTTTATATAATCTGTTGATCTTTGGTTGAGCAGATTTGAGAAAATTGAGTTGTTTGCTCAACTAACTTTAGCTAGGCATGTATTGCACATTTGTTTAGTCACAGTAGCATTATATGATTGCCTAACATTGCTCTCCATTAAGATTTGGGGTATATGTTTACCCTCTGCACATTTAACCTTTATATAATCTTCAAATTGTTTTCTTTTTTAGTGTTGAGCTTTCTAATAATCCTCCAACTAGGAAAAAAAACTAACAAAAAGAATAGCTAAGTGACCATGATTACCATTTGCTCCCTCTTTGGATAAATTTTCTACACAAATATTGTTTATCCTACCGAATTGAAACACCTGCATTATTGAATCCAATGTTAGTACAATGGCTTTTTTGCTATCCAATTTAGGTGTACTGCTATCACTTTCTTTCTCGAGCAGTTAACATCAAACTAGAATAGTTATCTGCCTCTGTGATCTGATGTTTCTGCTGAACTTTGGTTGGATCCATTATAGGAGCCTGTTTTTTTGCAGGTGCTGCTGTGATCTATTGGATTTGGAGGCCTTGTGGATGTCATGCTGGTTACAGGTTAGTTACTTCTAATCTTGGATCCAAACGATGCATGGCTCTGGTTCTTTGTGTTGGTTACCTTTTTTTAGGATACAATTACTTGCTCTGTGTTTTACATGTTGAGAACCGTTAACATGTGTAGGCTCAAGGATGGAATTCGTCTTCTGATTGTTTTTTATTGTGCACAATTCCAAATAAATTCAGTGCTATCCTTTGAAGTACTTATTGATGCTATCAATCATTCATTCTTTGCAAAATTTATTGAGATAAAGCCGGTTGCTTCTTAAGAGTTTCTTGGAAGACCTATTAAAGTAGGTACGCGCTGACAAATAACTTAAGCGGTTGCATGTATATCCTGATTCTAATACATTGCTGGATTGCCCCTTTGATATACTCGAATAAGTAAACAAGTAAAGACCTTTGATATAGGCTGATGTACATGGGGTTCACTTTCTCTCTTTTTTCTTTGGGATTTGTTTGGCAACTGGCATAGCAGCTTGGTCTGCTCTGATCCTCCAAATTAATCCCCAGACCTTCACGTTTTTGTTTATGCAGAAGCACATGCATATTCGACTTTGGCGCACATTATCTTGATCTGGTATGTCCCTTTGTTAAACAGCTAAATTTATTCAGTCCTATCTTGCATTCTTAATAAGAAATAAATGGAAGAAGTAATTGCTATGGTGGATTTGTAGTGAAATTTGGCACGTGAGGTATTGATCTAGAAACGGCTACTTTTAATACATTTGATTCTTCATTATGTATTCAGGTTTGTTTCGCCAAATGATATATTTTGTGTGACAAGTTTCATCCTATATTTTTCTGTGATATTAATAGCACTTGCATTTATTTTGTAGGTGGTTTAGTATCGCTACTTTCTGGGATTGATATGTCACATATGAATATTTCTTATATAATCCAGGAGGTGGCGCCCGGTGTGGCGACTGT
Source organism: Poa pratensis (assembly GCA_947311845.1). Classification (NCBI taxonomy): domain Eukaryota; kingdom Viridiplantae; phylum Streptophyta; class Magnoliopsida; order Poales; family Poaceae; genus Poa; species Poa pratensis. The sequence continues at coordinate 57,480,379 of CAMZMU010000057.1, read as the reverse complement.
AGTTACAGAGGTACTCTTAATCGCTGCTGCACCTGTAGGTGGGTTTCCACGGAAAGAGCAGATCACCCTGTATCCACTCAGTTCTCAGGTATACCTTGCTCTCCACATCACAAGGTCTAAACTACACCTCTCCTCAACTCCAATCTCATATCTTGATGTATTGTGATTTCTTTTGTTGTTGTCACATTTAGGTGTTCCTCATATCCTCATCTGAAAATGGATTCAGAATAAGGACACTTTCGCATCCAGGTAAACCTCCTGTTTAGCTTTTTGTCTCTGTAACACTTTCTAGAGGTACTAAAATCCCGTGTGATCATTGGACGGTGCCCTACTATGTCCCTGGAATGTACCACTGGATAAGCAAAAAGTTGTGTTAGATTATATATTCTTTTACTGATAACCATCAATCTATATGTGAGTGATTGCTTTTGGCCAGTATAGGTTTGTGATCGCACGGTGTCTGCAGCACCGTCGCTGTCTTCGTCGGCAAGCAGGAGATGCCCAGCCCCAAACTCCATGACTCCAGAGTCAATTTAGAGAAGGTATTTATTTATTCTTCTATGCTACAGGTTTGAGTGCTCTTTACCTCATCAGGCAGTACTAATATTTATTAAAATAGCTGATTTTATTTGATATTCTGTTTCCTTTGTTGGCAGGTTTAACAGCGCTAGGTAGATGACCATGCTCTAGGTTCAGTTTCTTGATGCAGGTAAGAAACTTTTCAGTGGATGCTATGTTTCATTTACATTTATTTGAAAGTGGTGCTTCCGCAAGGTCGGCTGTCCGCAACTATGGGGAAGTTTAAGAGGCTATTATCTTTCATTGATCTTTCTTTCGAATTAAGTTCATGCTAGCTTGCCATTGTTTAAGAGAAAAAGTGGCTGATTTTTTTTGCTAATAGTTGGTACTCACTTGCATTTGGATCTTCAAAGCCACCTTTTTCTTGCCATCTATAACTGGACATTATTCGGTTGTCTGATTTTTACCATTTTTGTTGTTCGTGTTTACTTATAGAAAATACTTAACTTACAGAATTTCAGTATATTGCAAAGCCTGCAGCATTTATTTGATTTTGTTGTTATCATTTATTTGGTTTTGTAAATTTGGAGCTTTTCAGCATTTGGACGATCTGTTGGGATCATTTTTTATGTAGTACCCATTCAAATGTGTGTTTTTGTTTGTACATTTTCATGGTTATTTCAAACTTTGGGGAAAAAATCCTTTTGCTATTCTTATATGATGTTCTATATTAGAAGGTTATCTTTGCACAAGTTTTGGTTTTGTAAAATACGTAAATGTTCAGCTTAAATAGATATGTGGAGTTTAATATGTTATGAAGTAACATAGATGGTCCAAAGGAAAAATGACAATTACTGTCTAACATGCATGGGGTGTCCCATACATATTTTTAGAAGACGTGAAGAGACACCAATTCAGTCATGTTTTAGTTCTTCTGTTGTTAGGTCAAAATAACTGTTTTATTTCCTATATATCAATTCAAACATTTCTGCAGAAAGCAGTGATAAAAAAGTCTCTTGGTTGTATTTCATAGGTACATCCTAGACAACAAATCTAGGTCTTTATTTTTGTATGCCTTCCAAAACCAGTATGGCCTGGCTTTGCTATATGTTTGGTAGTAGGTCAATGTTTCATTTATATTTTAGTATCGAATGGTCACTGAAAAAGGAATATTTTTTATGACCATCTAATGTGTTTCCCTCATTTAGTTCAACTTTGTTAAACTTATACCAGATAGTTCAAAAGCTTGCTCTATGTAATTATAGGTAATTTAGTAGTTCAAAATATGTTAGTTCAACTTTGTTAAACTTATACCAGATAGTTGAAAATCTCTCATTTGAAGTTTCTATAGACATAGTAATACTAATTTCTCTACATGATTGATTCACTTATGCAGATGCTCAAAACAAACAGTGCCGGAAAACCATGTCCGTAGATGCCTATTCCTGCAATAAGAAGGAAGAACGGCGAGCTAATGCGGTACTATCATACTTGCTATTGATCCCAATAGCTAAATCCTGTTGTCGTGAGATGTACATTGTACAGTGATATACTATAACTTTGTAAATTCTTTTGCAGCCAATGCACTGCCCTTTTCATCAACCAATAGTTCGGATCAAGCTGACTACGATATATGCCCTCTGTGTTGTCGTTTCACTGGTTATTTGGCTCCTCCTCTCCTTTGATATATATATATTGCCCTCTTATGTGTTTCCTATGCTCTGGTTCATATAGAACCAACTTCAGTGCTTTTGTTCATCTTTGTGTAATAATGGTGTGATCTCTGTATTAAAACCAGATATGTTACCACTACTAATAACAGTGTGTGCTCTTTCTTTTAATTCACATCATGTTACCATTATGTTTAGCTTATATTTTAATAACAGCGTGTGCTCTTTCATCCTACATGTGGCGCTTGAGCGATTTAATCATTCGTTTTGTAATCATATTTAGGGGGCAAGTTTTATTTAGAAATTGTGTATGCTATACATTAAACATTTTTATTTGTGGAGCTAATTTTATTTATACATATTTCTTACCGTGTAACTAACACGAGAATATAGAGAGCGCCGTTTTGGCTCTCGGGAGCATATGCTCCCGGTATTTTCAAAAAAAATTCAAAATTTGAAAACTCATCAAAAAAATCTGAAAAAATCATGCACGTACCTGACCATGGTACGCACCACCGTATTTGTTTTCGCGCCGAAATGACATCGTACGCGCCCTGTACAAAAATGACAAATTTCCTGTCAGAAAATGAGATTCAAATTTTGAATTTCTGACAGGAAATTTGTCATTTTTGTACAGGGCGCGTACGATGTCATTTCGGCGCGAAAAAAAATACGGTGGTGCGTACCATGGTCAGGTACGTGCATGATTTTTTTCAGATTTGTTTGATGAGTTTTCAAATTTTGAATTTTTTTTGCAGATAACGGGAGCATATGAGCCCGAGCTCCAAAGCGAAATTCCGGAGAATATAGCCGTACAACCAATTAAAGATTGGTTATTTGTTCATTTCTCAAATAGCTCAATGACATCTCGAATAAATTGATACCAACGATGCTTAAATTTTTGATTACACAAGAATTCGTAAAACATGACTCGAGCGATTGAATCATTCATTTTATACTCATATTTAGGGGGTGAATTTTATTTTGAATTTGTGTATGCTATACATTAAACATTGTTATTTATGGAACTAATTTTATTTATAAATATTTCTTACCATGTAACTGACCTATACAACCAATTAAAGATTGATTATTTGTTAATTTCTCAAATAGCTCGATGACATCTCAAGTAAATTGATACATGCGATGTTTAACGTTTTCATTACGCAATAATTCCTAAAACATGACTCCGCGTGCTTCACCGTTGCTTTCCATCTAAGTTCAGATACATGTGGATATAAAAGTCCTTTAAATGGTCTGTATAAATGGTGATTACCACGGGCAAGAAATTCAAAGAAGCTCAAAGCGCCGCGCGGCGAGCCGCGCCGTTCGAATCTAGTATATATATAATGACTTGAGATAGGCACCATGTTTTTTTTTTTTTTTTGAGTGGCATAATTCATGTACGAGATGCTAGGGTGTGGGAGACGGTCGCATAATTCCGTAGCAGAATCATGAGTCATTCTGCCGTACACTGTTGTGTTTCTCATACTAAGTGAAATGGCAAAGTAGTAGTAGGAGCCTGCATTTTTGTTTCTCAGCGTCTACGGATATGAGGTTAGGAAAAGATGTATGTAGTGCTGGTCGGGATCTCGTCTGATGCGACAGCCGCTGCTGCCATAAAGGTCGCCAACAGACCAGAAAACGTCGGGAAGCTGATAGTGCTAATTAAGCTTATAACAATATCATCGAGTACTTCCCAGGTTGAATTCCTGTTTCAAAATATTGAATGACGGTCGACACAAACAACATTGCAGGTGATATTCCTGAGCTTGGAGAGAGGTACCTGTCTGAGAAGATGCAGCCTGAGGCATGAACTTACGGATTTTATTAGGTTAAATAAGGAGGAAGCATGGAAACGATTACTTGCTGGACTTGCACAGGATTTTTTTATATTGATATTGATTGTAAGGAAAACAATTTGTCAGAAACCAAGCAGCTTAACAAAATGGCTATGTGGATGTTTTGAAATGTTTAGTTTGGAGTTATGACAAGGTTATGTTGTTTTCATGGTAGTATAAATGAAGAAAGAAAGAAAAAAAGAAAGAAAGAAATAAAGAAATAATTTTGAGTTGTGAGGCTTTGATCGTGTGTACACTGATAATAAAGTAGCGGCTGGTGGTCTAATTATAGAATACTCTTGTATAGCAGGCACGGTCAAAATATACAAATATTATTTCACATCCTTCCCATCCAGATCATTGCAATATGATAATCTTTCTGGTAGAACCTCTTATAAGCGCATTTCCTTGCATATCATTGGCCGTGTTAATATCTTGTTTTCCACGATTTACTTAGTTGTTAACACGATTTAAAAATTAGAAAAATAAGCTTTGGAATATACTTCTATGTACAGAGTGATCTATGTGAATAAAAAAATATTGGTTTGCTGTTTCTGAATTTGAAGTGAAAATCATGTCCGGAATGATTACACCAAAGATCTTTTTTATTTTTGCATCCTAGAAGGATGGTAGGTAACTCTGTTTTTCGTAGATTCTGTTTTTCGGTAGTTATCAATTATGTCTGAAATATTGTACCTATACTTATGTTCATCACTTTTTTCCTTTCATGGAAACTTGCTTTGTTATTACTTATGAGGTAGGCTTCAAAATCACATATGCCCTGCTCTGAATATTTGCATCATGGCAGGTAATAGTGAGGGGTGCTACAACAAACTTGGGATGGCCAGATGGAGTGTGGTTGTAAATGTGGTGACTGAACCTCTTTGTCATCAGCGAAGAAGAAAATTTATATGTGACGAGAGACAAACATGGTTGTCTTGGTTTCCGAGATATTTCATAATACTTGCTTGTTTGGTGTACTAAATATCACTCTAAATGAAAAACTAAATCTGCTTTACCGCGTATATGTTTGCTTCAGATTCTACTCTTGTGTGGGCTCACAACTTTAGCTTATACTACCTCCATATTTGGTTTCTCAGTAGCCGGTATCTCTTCCAGTTATATGGCAACGAACACACAATATGCATATGTTGTCGAATTAGGTGACGTGAACATTCTAATATTTTAGAATATTGTGTTGATATATTTTGTTGTAGTGAATAATTATGTTATATAGGAACCCTATTCAGCTCCCAGGGTGCAGAATAAGTTATTTTGCACCCACGATTTTTTATTTTGTTACATCCAAAACATTAAGCTACATATGTTGTCCCCAACGCGTGAGGGTCTGCTCGAAAGGGTGGCGTGATGTCAACAAAATCAGCACGCGTCTTCTCCATCTTCAAGTCTTGCTTGCCTTCCTCACCACATCCTCCCGCTTGGCCTGCTCGACCTGATACAATCTTGGGCGGCTGCACCTCTTTTCTTCTCCACATGAGCTTGGATCTAGGCGCCACCAGCTTCTTCTTCTCAACTCTTGCTGGAACCTCGTGTTGCTGAACATGAACCTGCTTTGCACGACCCTGCACAAGATGAGTAATGCCTGGGCAACACAGCTGACGAACATGTCCATCCTTGCCTTTATGCACACGTTGCTCCAACAAAACGTTTCCGATGTGTTCTCACAAAACTGTGGCTGACTACCCACGGTACCATATGCACCGGAACACGATCAGCACCACCGTCATCGGTCTGAACACCCATGTCAACACGAACAGGAAGTGGAACACACGTTGACACATCCTTCCCTGCATTAATAAGAGGCTTGACTTCAACCGGCTTGTCACTAACAAGAACTAGCTCGTCATCTACAGGCTTGGCTGAAACAATATCATCACTGACGCTCCTCGCATCATGCTCCTCATGTTGCATCTTAGGTAGCCCTGGTTGTGGCTTAACCTTGCGCAACTTCTCCTTACGAACCACTAACTCAACATCGGACTGAATTTGATCATCTCTCATAGGCTTCAAAGTCCGCTGTTTACCATCATGCACAAAAGAATATGTATTTGCTCTCCCAGCATGTGTGACATTGCGATCATACTGCCATGGACGTCCAAGTAACAGTCCACATACCTCCAATGGCAACACATCGCATTCCACCTCATCAACATAGTCACCAACTGTAAATGGCACACGCACCTTGTGAGTAATCTTCATCATAACGCAACTATTCACCCACTCAACATGCCTCGGTTCTGGAATACGCCATGTGGATAAACCCAAAGCTTCCACAACCGCCTTGCTAATGCCATTACAGTAGCTACCACTGTCAATCATCAACTTGCATGCTTTACCTTTGATCATGCACTGCGCCTGAAATAAATTCCAGCGATGGCCTCTATCCGCTGTCATGCAAGTATCATCATGTACTCTCTTAAGTTGCATATTCAGCCCACTCAATGGTACAACCTCCTCCACGACATCCTTGTCAACGTCATTCTTGACAACATCAACCGCTGACACTTCAGAAATCGTGACTGCCGCCTTGCGAACTGTCGGCAATGGAACAACTGGCAACTTCTCATGAGTAGTCACAGCTGTCGCTACCTTCGGTATAGAAGCTATATTCTTGCCAACAGCTGCTCTCTCACGCACAACCTTGGGTGGCTGCTGGATTTTCTCCCTATATGGTAATACAAAACCATTACGGAGAAAAATCTTGTAGTCCTCCCAAGTATGAGAAAAACCATCTCTTGCAACCGCCTTGGACCACCAACTGTCTAACTCCTTGTCCACACGCCGATGAGCCAGAACATACGCATAATATCCACTAAACTTGCCATTGTATTTACGACATCGACGGAAACCCTGTTCCATGTGCGTTTCCCAATCTTGGTACTCCTCCACTGTCGCAAGCCTATGTAGGCGCCAGCTAAGCTCGGATGCATGACGTTCCACTCTATTCATGAGATCAAGATAGTCATTGAAAACAGCACTTGATTTCTTACCAAGATGACACCTCAAACCTAAAGTATCACCTGGAAAAGAATCCATCTCACGTACTGCTGCAGTAACTTTTCAACACAGCCGGAAAAACTGCCACCAAAACTTGCCTTCGGATAATCCGGGTTACGGCCGAATCGGATATTCCGAGTGACGACAATACCGTTTTCACTCAAACCGGATAATCCGGGTCACGGGAGAATCGGATATTCCGATCGGAATACTTCTGCTATTTCTGATCCGAAATTCCCTCTTCCCTTTCCCTGCTTGTTTCCCTGGCGGCTGCTCCCTCCTGCTGACCTCGATCGGAAAAATACGTCCACGCCTACGTGCTGCTCCGTGATCAACTCCAACACGCACTCGTGTAGCTCCTGATTGCACGGCACAAAACCAATCTGACTGAATCAACACGCCAAAAACCTGGTGTCCTGGCCTGGCCTCCACGCGCTGCTCCTGACCACGTGAAACCTGCTCCTGCCCTAGCACACGATCGACCCGGCGGCGGCCGAACTACACCCGGAAACAGAAACCCAAAAACAACACCACGATCTGATTTGGCAGCAGAAATCAATCTCCACCAACAATAGCCTCCTATTCCCAATCTGCAAACTGCCCGGATGAACAATCAGCAGATCAATCTCGCCGTGAGCAACCAGCGCTCTGATACCACATGATAAGGATCAAGGGGGGATGATCCTATGATTGTTGTCCCGATAAGGATCAAGGGGGGATGATCCTATGATAAGGATCAAGGGGGGGATGATCCTATGATCCTATGAACGTATATATTTACATGAACGTATATATTTACATATGATATGGGCACGACGGAGGAGGTGCAGCCCAATTTCAGGACTCCACCAAGCTAGGCATGTCTACTGTAATAAATCGGAATATCCGATTTATCCGTGAATCGGAATATCCGGTTTAAGTCGTGGAGTACGCACGGAGGTACTGGAGTCAATCGGATTATCCGATTGACCCGTGACTCGGAATATCCGAGTTGCGTATTATTTTTAATAAGTGTCGTTTTGGGCCTGTCCAAAACGAACCAGTTAGGCCCATTAGTGGGGCGCCCCAGCCTCCATATAAGGAGCTGGCCGAGTTAGGGTTTAGGGAGTTCAATTCATTAGTCAAAAACAATATTAGTTTTGTGCTCCATTGGTGAAGCATCCCTCCGGGGACGGTGATGCCGTTTATCAGTTTGTAATAAAGATTGCTGCGAGGGTGCTTGTGTTCATCAAGTGTTATCGTGCTCAGGTTAGAGGCGTGGTGATCTTCACCACGTTGCTTGCTGGATTCGTTCCTCGTCTTCAGGTGACGTTCATCGATCGTTATTGGGAGATTTCTATCCGGATACTCGCTGTGAAAGATCGGGACAACAATCATAGGATCATCCCCCCCCTTGATCTTTATCATATGTAAATATATACGTTCATGTTGACCTATAACAGAAAACATTGCCACAAAAAAGACTCATAGCAATGTAAAAGTCACAAACAACATAAATATGTGTATTTTTTAAGATTACGTAAAAAAAATTATGTCTTGTATATATTTTATTACGTTTTTCTTCCCTCCCAGTGTAAGATTAAAAAAAATTACTGTGACGTAAAAATCATATACGGTTGTGAAGATACAGGGTGGGTGTAATACTTATTCTACTCGCAGGGACTGGGAGTGAAATAGCACGACCATGTGCCTGTATCTATTTTCATGTGTGGCGATGAAAAAATTATAAGGGACCGTTGCAACGCACGGGCATTCAACTAGTATTAGTAATGTATTGCCGGTCGACGACACTGACCAACTTGTTGATGTCTGCCGCAAAGGCAGGCCTTGTGTAACTTACTTATGCCGACTACATCAAATGTGCGATGTCAAGTTAAGCAATATTGTGATCTCAAAAAAATTGAGTAATATTATACTTGAAAATGTACAAATCAAATATCACAAAAAAATTAGTGGCGAAACTCCACGAATAATAACCATCTCACATCCAAAAGACAACAACAGCAAGCTCACAAATATTGCATAGTATCATCATCGATAGCAGCAAATAAATTCCCGAAGCGACTCATCCCCTTCTTAGGACCGTGCATGTTCATCATCCGGCTGGAACAAAGTTTTATTTGCACATCTACATAGGCTCGATCAGTTCCGCACAAAATCCTTACCGCGCCAACTTTGAAACACCAATCAATCATCAACGAATGGAATGTACAGAGCTGACCAGAACACCCTGATCAGCATCATGTAACGAGCGCAGGGAACGACGATGCGTCTTTCGCCGCAGAGAAGAGGCGCAAACGTGAAGGACGACTTGGTGGCCGCTCCCCGGAAATCGTCACCACCACCCCAGGTCTCGACGGTAACCACGAGAGACTCCCACACAGGCACGGCCACGACGCGGCGCGGGAGCTCGACCATGCCGTCGTCGGCGACCGTGATCGCAGCGCCACCAGACGCGTCGCTGTCGAAGAGCACGATCTCCTCAGAGAGGCCGGTGTTGCGCACCGAGATCCTCCCGAACAATCTGCCGTCGACGACGAAAGGATCCGCCGTCTTGTCATCATCCTCATTTCTTGGAGTACTAGTAGCGGGGTTCTTGATGAACTGGACCTCGACGGTGGACTCGAGCGCGCTCCCGACCGGCGCGTAGTTGAGCTCGATGGTGCCGTGCGGGGACTCGATCTTGGTGGAGATGAAGGGGGAGTTGAAGTAGACGACGTTGTGTACTATGGTCTCTTGGCTGAAGTCCACGTCCTCCTCGACGCGCCTAGTCTTGAGCTTGAGGTCGACGTCGAACTCGATGCAGTCAAACGCGAAGAGGCCTCGCGTTGGACCTGTCAGCAACAACGATTCACCCTGCAAATATGAACATCGATCAGCACAGAAAAAACCATGTCAGAACTAATTAATTCAGGTTGAATCCAAGATCAAGATGAGATTATTAGCTAATGCTAATGGATTATATACCTGGGAGGTGATGATCTGTGGGTGGTCGCGATCGCGCCGGAAGAGGCAGTTCCCTTGGTCATCCAGGTCGTCCCGGGCGACGACGGAGCCGTAGAGGCTAAGAGGGAACGCTGCCGCGCCGGAGCTGGCCACCTTGATGGAGACAACGTTGGCCGAGCACTTGAGCCGCGGCACCAGGGCGTCCGTGTGGCGACCAGGCTGGAGAGCCGACTCCTCCTCCAGGTCGAAGTTGATCCGCGGCGAGAAGAACTGGCAGTCCACGCGGCCACGCGTATCCGCCTCGTGTCCATTGAGCCGCGCGGAGAGGACATGGGCGCGGATGTTGGGCGACACCGGTGGTTCGTCGTCGTCGGCGTCTCCAGAGGCCTCCCATAGATGGAACACCTCGGCGTCCGTCTCCGCCTGCATCTTCAGCTTCGCCATCGGCACGTCGGACATGGCCGACACCGCGTCCTTGAGATCGAACGTCTCGACTTTAAATGGGGTCACTCGAGTACAAGCCGCCGGCAGCCGGAAAGGGGCCGTCGTCTCCATCGCCGCGGGCGTGCACGACGTCTCGCCGCCGGCAGTCGCCGCCATTTCTTCTCTCCGCGGCGCACACGCTATCGACGGGGGTTTGGTTCTGGGGACTGCACTCGAACACCGCTTTTATTGCACACGCGATCGACCGTATCCGACTCCGATTACAGCTTACAACTTCTAGATGCAGATCGGTTTTTCCTTCTTTCCTTTTTTGGCAGGGAGGATCGGTTTCCGTTTTAATCGATCCTTTTTTCCCGATTCTTCTTCTAATATTTTTTGTTCGTTAATTTTTTATTCTTATCCTTTTTTTCATTTTTTCATGTGTTTCATCACTAATATATTTTTTATTGTCGCTTTTTGTTAGGATGAACAAACAATATGTTTAATTTCATCATTATATAGTTTAACTAGATGAAGATTTTATTTGACATAAAATAAATATTATTAAAAGAACTCTCTCCATTTCAAATTTATTGAAACTATAATTTTTTCATAATTCAAGCTTCTCTTAGTTCGATCAAGTCTATACAAAAAATATGCCAATATCTACAATTACAAATCTTTAAAGTGTTGTAAATGATGATATAGTTTTATATAAACATGGTTAAACTTTGCGTAGTATGACTTGGCAAAAATCTGGAACCTCAATTAATTCTAATGTCAGGAGTAACTTAATGATATCTGCGCTCTAATAACCGGTCCGTCTATCTCTCAGTTGATTGAAATTGTCTTAAGTCTCAATCAATTTTAAAAATGTTATTTTCGTAATCGATCAAGAATAAAGAAGAGTGCTACCTAAACTGTTAACTACACCTCTGTTAGGGCGTTTTAAAGTTGTGGAAGCATATCTCTTTACCCATCAGGGTTGAAATCCTAGTTTAAGAAAATTTAAATCCTAATATTCACATTTGAGTTTTTTGATAAATAGAATATGTTAGTATGAAGACGATGCCAATTACACCTAGTTACTACAACAACACGATATTAAGAGCTAGTGAAGATATCGCGCATGCACAAAAATCAAATTATTCCAAAAAAGAATCAACAAAACGGGTACAACAAACTTTATCATCCACCACCAATGATAGCAACTCGAGGGTAAGTGGAAAGGTGCTCCATCAACAACACCATCAAGAACAACACAAACACACATCGTCGATACATCATTAGTTTTCACCACAAGAGAAGTTTTTTTTAAGAACATAACCACAAGAGAAGTTTGAACAAACTTTATGCAATGTCTTCAACAATTATTTTAAGATAGACAGAATACATTGATTGGTGTACTTTTAAGCTTGTCGTAATATCCCCTTAAAACATTGCATGTTAGCGCGAACCTCCGTGGGTTTTGAACTCTTCCAGATTTGACATGATACGTACAAAAACCAGCAAAAGTGACGTGCCAGAAATCACCAACATTCAACAACTACCACTCACACACCAACATTCGACCAAGAGGAACAAGCTGCCACACTTGCCTCACAGCTTCACGCGGATTCAGAGAAACATTCCAATTGAGGAAACCATGAGCTCGCCGGACCATCGACCTTAGGAGAGTAGAGCGTCGACCAGGTAACCTTGCCAGAAAGTTTGTAGGAAGTATTGCGCAGGACAAAGGAGCCGCAGCCAGTGAGGCTTGCATAGGACGAAGTGAGTTCATACTCTCCAGGAGTAACCTTGAGCGATAGCGAGGTACCAGCAAAGGGCCAGGACACGACGCGCCGCGACAGCTGAATGAACCCGTTGTCGCTCACCGTGGTCACGGTGCCATCAGCCTCGCTATCATAGAGGACGACCATATCCTCCCAAACCCCGGAGATGCCGGCGGTGACCCTGCCGCGAAACAAAAACTCGGGGTGGTGTTCCTTCCTCGCCTCGCTGAACGGAAGCCACTCCCTGACGTCGTTTCCTCTTCGGCTCACTCTGGTGGTAGTCAGGATCTCGTCGATCTTAAGTTGAACCGTTGCTTCCACTGCTTGGTGAACCGGTACGTACGTCAAGTCGATATTGCAGTGTCTGCCAGCGACTCTGTTTCTGACGACCTTGTAAGGGGAGGTGGTTACTTGGTTCTTCAGGTAGCACCTGGCAATCTCCCGGTCATCTTCTGCTCGATGACTCTTGCTCTTCAAGTTAATCTCAAAGTGGATATCACGACGTAAAAGAAGCCCTCGAGATGGTCCTGTTAGGGTCAAAACCTCATCCTAGCAATGCAGATAACACAACATCAGGTGGTGATATGTATAAGCTGCAGTGGCATGAAACTGAACTTTGCCACTAGAATTGGAAAAATAAGCGGAACCCAACATTTCGCTCTCCATAAAGCATATATGCTCCACATGGCACATGTGGTGAGCAATCGCAATCGTCTACAAGAGATCGATTACTCATAGGCGTAGCTGAACTTGCTGTGCTCGGCCAAAATCCTCGCCGGTTTCAGAAAATTTTCAGGTAAGAAAAAGTTCAGAAGATACGCTTACCTTAGAGTTGATCCGCTGGAAGTTGTCGCGGCTACGGCGGAAGAGGTAGACGCGCCTGCTGTCTAGGTCGTCCCTGACGAACACGTGACCGTACACGTCAACAGGGTACCCCGCCGCCGACCTGACCACCCTGACGGCGAGCACGTTCGCCGACGACGCCAGCTCCGGTCCTCCCAAGCACGCCGCGTAGTGCCGCATGGGCATCTGTGGCGGCGCTGCACCTGCACGCACGTTAGCAACATGTAAACACGAGCTAAGGCGATGGACCTAGCGTAGACGAAGGAGCAACGGACGTACGCTGTTTCTTCTGGTCGTCGCCGACGTCGTTGATCCGTAGTTCTTCGTACAGCCGGTTGAGCTCTTCCCGATGCTGCCGGCAGATCTCCCGTGTCTGCTCCCTGCCTTTCTCGAGGATCCTCTCCATGTCCCAGTCCCCTGCCTCTCTCCGCTTCTCCCTTTCCGCCTTGGCGGTGATTGCGGCGTCGTCCTCCTCGTCATCGACTAGGTATGCTGAGAGAAAGAGCTCCTCCTCGTCGTCCGCCGCCATCTCCGTCTCGACTGCAGTCTAAGCTCACCACCGCGTCGGACCGGCGGGGTTGTACACTTGTACTCAAACACCACAGGATCGACCTTTTATTGATCGAATTTGAATCGGCCGGGGTACGTAACCGGATCTGATTCGGCTGGTGTGCAGATAGTTGTTTTTCTTCTGGTCCCTTTTATGTCTTCTGATTCGTCTTCTATTTCATTTCTTTTAATTTCTTGGTTTATCATTTATTTCACTCATCTTTTTTTTCATTTTCATGTGTTTCATCACTAGATAATTCTTGGACATTACTTTTTGTAAGAATGTGCGGACAAGATCGAAAAGTATGGTTACAAGCTGATGTGGCACGCGGCTGAAATCTTGGCCGTTGGTTTCCTGGTCCGACGACCGGATTTGTCGTGGACCGAGGCGCCGATCAACGGTAAATGTTGGCTGTCGGACTACGGAAACCGACTGTCCAGGATTTCAGCTGCACGCCATATTAGCTCGGCAAAATCTGTTTGGACAAGATGCTTTCTTTTATCAATAGGTATTTTCTCTTCGACGAAATATAAGACGCCCTAACAGGGACAGAGGGGTACTTTAACTTGATGAATTTAACTTAGAGTGTGATTTTGGAACTCAAATTTTCCACGTGGGCGGGGAAGGGGGTGGGGGCTGCGCTGGCACTCACCAGACTCTCACGCTCATCCATAGGGCAGCTTACCCATATGGGTTCCCCTCTCTCATGGCGTGTGTCTTGACAACAAGGCATATAGTGTTTCAGCGCCCACCTCCTGATGTAGAGGGCCAGACAAGTGATCTCACCTTGATCGCACGGTTACCAAACTGGGCCTTGGCATATAATGCTTTTTGGCTCAACTTTCCAACCCCCCTCCCCCTTCCCCTCTCTCTTAACCTGATGTCACTCGTTTACACCCCCGAATTCACCTAAGATCTACGGCGTGGTTTGTAGATCTTCCCCTCCCCAATAGCTCTCCTCCTCATCCTCTCACCCAATGGATCGTGGCCGCGAAGATGGTCCTATGTTTGGAACCGTCCTTATGATGGTTTTTTTTTTTTTGCTAGTAAAAAGCTGACAACAGTTCGGCACAATTACAGAAAGGACCTCAGAGAAAAGCAAAATACAGCACAAGCCTTCCTGCCACTCGACCACGCCGCCATCCATGGCGCCGTCGGTGGCGCGCCGTCGCTCCTACTCTCCTTGACGCCTTGGATCGAGAGTAGTCCCCGAGCGCACGGGAAGTCGCCGATCGCCGGCCCCGAAGGACATACACCGGAGGACGCCGTCGTAGTCGAACCGAAACGTCGCAGCTTCTTCCACATCTTCAACTGGTGCCAGATCCGCCACAAAGCCACGGAATCCGGCGAGGGGAAGTCGAGACGGGCATCTCCACAGAACCGCCAGCTCGACGACGGTAGTAGATCGACACCGGAGCTCCTCGGAGCGCCGCCATCGCGGAGGAGATCCACCACCTGCAAAACCAATCCGGCTGCGCCTCCACCGCCCCGACGCCGTCGGCTGGAAACCCTAGGCTTGCCTACACTATGTACACGGCGCGAATCGGCGTTCCCCCGTCCTCCCGCCGCCGGAGCGGCCGACGGAGGGCGAGGAAGCCACCGATTCGGCGCCGGCGAGGTGGAAAGCTTCAGTCGCCTCCCTGGCTACTGTAGATGGGGGAGGTGCGGAGGTCCGTTGATGGATTAATTCAACCAGATCGTTGTATGGAAGATGGCCTCCATGTTATCTAAATCCTTTTGAGTTCTCTGGACTATAACCATTTTCATATTATGAATGATTACATTGATAATAATAACAATAATCATTTTAAACAACTCGACATCTAGACTATCACGCCAGAAGTGGGATAGACCTCCCCTCATTCCTTCCTCATGGAAAGTGACTACATGCTTGAGACCCATCTCCAAGGAAAGTTATCAATGCCATATTTTTATTAGCTAGCGAGTTCTAGAGGGGAAAATGAGTTGTGGGCGTGCGCAAGGGGTGCATTTGTTATGTTCGCAACCTAAAGTTACTATTTGGATGAGGGTTACTTTTCCCGTCTAAACACTCCTTTGTACTTCCTCCGTCCCAAAATAACTGTCTTAGATTTGTCAAAAAGTAGATGTATCTAGACATGAAACAAATATAGATATATTCATTTTTGTACAACTTTGAGACACTTATTTTGGGACGGAGGGAGTATATCTACGCTGTACCAAAATAATTACTCGGTTTTATTGTAAGTATAATTCCTGTAAAATCAAACAAATGTTATTTCCATTCTGAGTAATGGAAAGGGGTGAAACCCGGCTGGCCAAAAAATTACTCGAATTTATAGACAAATATCTACAACATTAGATCTATAAAGTACGGAAATATATTTATGATTTTGAATCTAATAAAATCAATTTTTATTTATATATTTTCTATAAAAATAGTCAAACTTAAATAGTTTGAGTCGAGATCGATTATTTTGAAACGGAGAAAGAACGTTGAAGTCCTACCCGGCATCGTCTGCTCCGTATTCACTCTGACAGAACCCAACTCTGAAACTCTCGAAATAACCTCTCGAGCGCCCCCGTCCCGTCCACCCTACACCGACCGGCCGCTCCGGTGACC
The DNA here is from genome assembly GCA_947311845.1 of Poa pratensis. Lineage (NCBI taxonomy): Eukaryota > Viridiplantae > Streptophyta > Magnoliopsida > Poales > Poaceae > Poa > Poa pratensis. The sequence goes on along the minus strand of CAMZMU010000057.1, from coordinate 57,464,195 downwards.
GGAGGCGGCGCTCTACGGCTCGATCGCGCGGAGCCCCGCCTGCCCGCCATGACGGAGGTACTCCCACCCCCTCCCGCTTCCCTTCCCCCTCGCGAGATACCACGAGGCCGCGCGTTCGCTACCCATCCTCGGCTTTCTGATTTTCAGATTTGGGCGTAACCGGCCGGCCACAGTGTTTGTTGCGATTGCTCTGCTGCCACGGCCGTCGCCGCAGGAATCGAGTTTTTCTGTGCTGCTGATTACTCGGGACCTCGCGCGGCGGCGGCGGCCTAGCCTGGTGGGTCTTGGAGAACTAGGGTTAGTTTTCCTGCTGATTGGGCATGTCGTGCATGGTTGAACGCGTCTTAGATTTTGAGGACTTGGAACAAGTTTAAGTGGGGGTTAGGGCGGGGTGGGATTGCCAATGATTTCTATTGGTAGAAGAAATAGCCGTGGGCAATTTTTCCCCCTTGGAAAAATCATCTGCTATATATCTTGTACATTCAGCTCTTCTAAGTAACTTCGGGACTAATCCCTGTCTTTTTTTTCAGTATTGGGTGAGCCAGGGGAACAAATGGTGCGACTTGTGCAAGATCTTCATATCGAACAATCCGTTCAGCATCAGGACGCATGAGGTCGGTAAACGCCACAAGGACAATGTCACCCAGAGACTGTCTACGATGCAAAAGGATGGTGCTGCCAAGGAGAAAGAGCAGCAGCAAGCGGCTAAAGCCCTGCAGCTGATAGAAGCTGTAAGTGCTCCTTTCTTCGTTGTATTTTTTATGTATAATTGGGAGTTAGGTCCAACCGTGATAAACTGGATTTGTAAGGGGAAATGGTGTTATAACATGCAGGATTTCCTTTCTAGATTTACATCATCTCTTGTTGCATTCTCTTGTAACTTGTCCTGAGTTATGATGCCTGATATGTTTCAGTTTTTTTTCTCTGCAGAAAGCTCAAAAGAGTTACCAAAAAGATTTAGAGAATAACCAGAGAAACGTGGATGGTGATACTTCTGCAGCACTCGGAGAAGGTTGCCTACTTTGACACCTGAATACCTGCATCCTTTGTTTCCCATTGCGTGTGTATTCATATTTGATTTGTGTAGCACAAAGTAGATGTCGATCTATTATATTCATCTCCTTGTTCACCCTTGAGCTTTCATTAGCTTGCTGACTTTTCTCCTACTGATTCTAGTTGTTCACTTGCTTATGTCCCAGCCAAATGGCCACATCACAGCAGGAGAATGTGACTGCTGAACCAAGAAATAACCTCACGTGTATCGTCAATTTTCCCAGCCCCACTTGTTTCTTATTCTTAAATCGCCATTCAAATATATCTTCCTGCTCATCCGAAACTATATCTTGCTTGCCTCTATTCTTGTAAGCCAAATGATGTGTCAGCAAATTCCTTATGGTAGGACACAATGTATTATTGGGCAACAAAATGTGTTTAAGACAAATTTTCAGGTTAGCTGGAAGATGTTAAATATTTCATAATCAGCCAAGTTTGCGTTCATGTCTGACGTTGCTAGTATATAAATTCTGGTTGAACTAGATATTTTGGCGAGAGTACTGGAAACCTAAGACTTCCAGTAATACTAAATGGGCAATTAGTACCTTTGTCTGGGATCCCTAGTATGAGTTATGAATTATACTTCGCATAGACTGATAGATCATCAGGTCATGCTTTGTACTATGAAAATGCATTGATGTCATTTTGAATATCTTTTCTCTAACATGTTTGAAATCTGATATGTGCAGGATGGTTATTCGAGTCAACTACAGGGTATTATCATGATAAATCTACTGGACTTTACTACGACTCGAACTCCGGTTTCTATTATTCTGATGCTTTAGGTAAGCAGACACATATCTAGATTTTTTTTCATCCTTTCATGCTTTACAGAAACTTTGTGCTCTATAATTCATATAATTATGTTTTTTTTTTCGCGGAGCAGGCAAATGGGTTACCCAGGAAGAGGCATACAAGTCAGTGGAAAGTTCCAAAGCTGATGTCGGGCAATCCTCAACTTTGCAACAGAAAAAACCTGGGCCTGTCTCGAGTATTAAAGGAGGCCCAGCTCCAGGTTTGGTGGTCACAAAACCACTGAACCCGATGAGACCCATGAAGGGTGCTCCATCTGGTATTGCTGCTGCAAACAAGAGAAAAAGAGAGGACACGAAGAAGCCCAAGGTGGTTTCGAAGGAGGAGGAAGCGGCCCTCAGAGCGCGGGAAGCAGCAAGGAAACGAGTTGATGACAGGGAGAAGCCTCTGATGGGATTATATAAAACGTACTGACCACCGAAACTCCCGCCGGATTTCAATGGATGAATTGTTCTGAGAAAAAAGGTGAGGAGACCAGAGTCGTTGGATGTTGGGTTTCACTCTTTGATAAAGCTCTTCAGCGTCAGTGACGCGTGTCTGAGTGTACAAAACTTCATCAAAGTTCCTAAAACTGGCCAAATCCCCTTGTGGAACATGTAAAAAATTAGTAGTCCATCCATTACCTTGTTGTTTTTTTTCTCTTCATTGAATTACATACATGATGTAAATGCTGTCAAACGCTTTGTGAGACAAATTTTACCATCTATCCTGTGATCTGAAGAAACTCCAAGTGGCCACGGCGGCATCATTTCACTCTTATACTCCACATGGTATATACAAGCCGATAACTCTGCAAACATTTAGGATGTAATTATTTTGTCGGAGCCCATGTTGTTTCCTTCGTTTTTGTAATGACATCGTGGCATACAAGTAACCTGATATGCAGTGGAGAATTCTGCAACAAGCGGAGAGGTGTCTTGCTGTGATTTCGTACAAGATTTTTGTGTTGGGACAAAAAAGTTGTAGATCTAAATATGCATCTTTACTTTTAACAGAATAAGACAGAGTTGAAGTGCAGAAGAAACATCATGATGCACCATACCACACGGCGAAACCTGATAAAAAAAGTTCAGTTACGCTATTTAGAAATTTATCTATGACAGATTTTGAGTCGTACTTACAGAGAATAAATCAATGTGTTGTATTCTCGAACACTTGTGGATACCACTAAAACTTCAATATACTTTTTTTAATCTATAACTTGTTAAAAACTATCCGTATCGGACTTGGAGCACACGTGCACAAAGAAATATTGGGTTTATTCTAAAGATCTCACTAAAAACACAAGTTTTCAAACGGTCTGTAAAATCAAACTTTTGATTCAAAAGATATTACAGATAGAAATTAAACAAGAGAAACTATAATTTTGAATGTGACGTGTTTGAAGTGCAATGAAACGCGTGCAAGGTACCACATACTTTTTTATAAAATATATTGTTATTTAAATATTCTCCGACTGGCATTGTCACATAGTATAACATTAGGATACAATGAAATATTGTGTTTGATTTTTTTTATTGTGCGCTAGTAGTAAAGAAAACACTCAACATAAACTCCCTTTGTGCATGACACAATTTTTTGGAATATGTGCATTACCTAAAAGGCACGGCGGAACGTTTGAGGTAAACAAGTTAACAAACCTTGTATCATAGTTACTATGGTCCTATAAAGTTTTACCAAGTTTAAAAAATGAAATCTATTTGTTTTCCAAAAATATTCAATATTGGTCTTGTTTTGAAGCTCTCAGAACCAAGAACCAGCAACCCAAATGTTCAAACATAAGATAGATTGGATTTTTGTTAAAAAACAAGAGATATTTCATATTTTAGAATCAAATTTAAATTCACGTCTTTGTGGAAGCAGCTAAAGGGTGGATGACTGGATGTTATGATCTATGATGTATAATTCATAGGATGACGTGAAGCACCTTGAAACATGCCTAACAGTATCCCCACTGCGAGAACCCCTTGTCCGCCCCAACCTTTTGTGTCGACTTGGGGTTCCAGGCACGCCTGCCACACGTAGAATTTCTACAAGTGGTCGAGCACCATATGTCAGTGACCCTGCAATTTTTTCCCGCCCAATCCTCTCTCTCTCTCTCCCATGCTCAATATTGCTCTCTCCCATTGAATCATGTCATCACCGCTCCATTTTGCCACATGTCGTCCACCAGAGTCCACAACGACCACGCAGGTCAACCCGCCGCATCTCCCGCCATCGTTTGCGACCCGCCACTCCTGCTGTGTCGGTAGCTCGGTATCACTGTCGCCGCCGCCAGTTCTCAGCGGGCGCAGATCTTATACAGTCGCGGCTCGTCATCTCTCAGACCACAACTTGTCAAGACGCCGAGACTACCTCGCTCCCGCCCGCTTACAAGGTGTTCGGCCATTTTCCCAAATTGGTATTTTCTTCAAATTTTGTCCCTAGGTATTTTTGATAGATATTGTGTAGTTTGACTGCTTCTGAATTAATTGGGCTCCATAACATTTCCTGAAAAAATAAAATTACGAAAAGAGGGGTTTCTTACCTTCCTATATTAGACACCAGAAAAGTGAGATTTCATGGGAATCCTCTAATTCATTAAAAATAGTATGATGGAAACATTGCATATGCTGAAAATATGATGAACAATGACACAATAAACTTCAATATATATATAGATACGAGTACGACGTATCAGAGGTGTTCTAGTTAACATTGACATCATGGACTAGAGGTGACGCTCGTGGATGCATCCACCACCACTCGCAAGGAGCAACTTTAAGCCAAACTTGGCCTCCATGTTTGGGACTTTGGGTCGACCAAGGAACATAACTTAACTTTGAGGATCGACACCGTATTTTCTGTTTTTCAAATGGTTGGTTTGAGCCATTAGCTGACGTTTCCCTCCCCCGTGCAGCATGTCATCGGCCAACTCAGGCCACACACACACGCCCGCACAAGTGTCATCCTAATCGATAGAGGTAGAAAAAATGAGCCGCAGAGTTTTTTAGTCAAAACTACATAGAGATAAAACAATCAAAGTGGGTATAAATACGAGTCAAAAGATAAAATGTATAGTCCAAATAGAAGTATTTGAACCATTCACTCGGTCTTCAGATAGATCCACTTCCCTTCTCCGCCCCATCATTCTCTCAATGGATCTGCGTTGATGCATGCCTTCCTACACACTAAAACCGCTAAAAGACAGGACAATCTTGCTGCCACATAAAAAGCATGTCAACAATGTACACAATTCACATAGTTATCTTCCAACATCTGCAACTTGGAAGCACAAGAGGTGATGATTCGTATGCAATAATTCTACTATACAACTTGATACTGGGTTTTATGCATGGCTCAAACCCATTGTTTTACTGTTTATTTTCTCTCAATTTACTCTTTGGGTTTAACTAAAAAAGTTGTTGCATTTAGTTCAGCAACAGGAAGGGAATATTTATTTATATTGAACATTTTTACTTGTATAACTCATCTCTTACGTACATTTAACCAATATATTTTCAATATTACATATATACTTAGGATAACTAAGGTGCAACATTTCACAATATTAAAGTCAATCATGAAAAATATATCTGTACTATATTTACATCGTGTTCTATGATGGAGTGTTGTCAATTCTTTATTTTTTGAGATATTGTAAACAACTCTTGTTAAACCAAAATCCTCTAGATTGGAGAAACAACAGAAAAGAATAAAATTGCTTGCCGTCTTAGGCCAATGTGTGCCACTTAGATAATTGTAGGTATATTTGTGAGTGTTCATGTCCATATTATAATAATTAGTTGTATTGGTAGAGGGCTAAATTCTTGCATCCTAACAAGTATCTCGGTGGATGTGTCGAGAGTTGCTTAATAGTTAGAATATTTCCAGAGTTTAAAATTTGTAAGCTGTCTAGGAGAGGGTTTAACTATGTACTCATACATTGCTTGTTTATTGCATGGTCCTGGAATATCATCAGTATTAGCTTTTTTGGCCTGCGGGGAAGCGTTAGGCGTTAACCCACTTGAACATTTCCATTACGCGTATATGGCTGCAAACAGAATTTCGTAAAGTTATTTAGCAAGGAGACACTAGGGGTAGAAGAGAGAAAAAACTAGCAAAAAATATATTATAATGAGACCAAAATACTTTCTTTGTCTTACATGGTTCTTCTTTTCTATTGGGTTGAAAACATAACAACGAAGCCAAATTAGCAAATTGAGTATTTTTTTGGTGGATTTGGTCTCAATTCAACCTTGAAAATAAAGGTGATTTGTGTCTGATACCTTATCTTGTTCAGACTCAATCCAAATATTCGATATTATGCATTAAACTTTTGTCATGCAACAACGCACCAGGACGATATAATCGGCAAAGAGTTTACATCCGCATGGGATGCACAAAACCTTCCCTTAACACACGAAATATCCAAATGGTACTCACATTTTTGTGACCTAAAAAAATCACACAAGCCATAACTTATTGAGTGAACTCCACTGTTTACCATTTAGTTGCACATTTGTGGCATACCCCATGTAGTGAAAATTCGTCCAGATTACCCTATCTAAAAAACTTTAGACCCTCTTTCTCTGATGTATGTCTCATGAGCAAGTTGTGAGGTTACAATCCAGATTTGAGGATATCATGAGGAGATGAGGAATGGAAGAGATGGAGAAAAGGAAGCTGGACATGAAGATCCATGACGCCCTCTTTTACACATTGTTGTCGCGCCACACCGAACTAATATGCCGGTCGTATCTACAAAACCGGCAAAATGCTAAAATGGGGGTAAAACCGGGTTCAAAGTTTCTTAGATTGTGTAGTCCGATAGAACTTTCACTAAATAGGGTAATATGTGTCACAAATACACAATAGAGGGGTAAAAGGTGGAATTCAATCTATTTCCCTAGAATACGATATGTATATATTTTTGTTACTCTGGTTGGTCAGTAAGACTTAAGTCTTGAAATATGTGAATATTTTTTGAGTTTATAAATATGTGATTATATGAACGTCTTGCTATCACGGAAAATCAAAGGCGATCAATATTTATGGAACATATATAAGTACACATGGCTTTTGATTACCATGCACACAACTTGTTCTTTTGTAACGGGCAGGTTGCTCCTTTGTTTTCCCTCCTCTGGCCACTACTCCTTCATTAGAAGCGAAGATAGATACTAACGTACTCTAGCAAGTTGAGTAGTGGTGCCGCCCACGATCCGAGCACACTAGCTGTACATCGACCAACCAACCACCTCTCCTCAATTCTACTAGTCTCCACCAAGTCTTCCTCTCCCACCATCCATCGTCCGGTACCACCACCACGTCGTACGTACGAGAATACCGCGTCGCCGTTGCTGCGACGTCCTCGTCCTGCCGGCACGAACGTACGCGCGCAGCCCCGGCCGGGATCGGATCAGACTGATCAGGATGGACACGGGCGCCGGCGCCGGCGCGGCAAGGAGGAGGATCAGGTCGCCGGCGGCAGCGAGCAGCAGCGGATGAAGATCGGGTGGCCACCGACGTGCGCCACGTCGCGCACGTCACCTTCGACCGCTTCCACGGCTTCCGCGGCGTGCCCGCCGAGCTCCAGCCCGAGCCCGCCCTCGCCAAGGCCCCCAGCGCAAGGTACATTCCCTCTCGCCATTTCCACCGTTCCTCTCCTCTTTGTCCTTCGCGTCCGTCCTGCCAACCATCGCCGTCGAACATATGTGCGTGCAGCAAGACGGCGTTCGGTGTGTCGACGGAGTCGATGCAGTGCGCGCACGACGCCCGGGGGAACAGCGTCCCCTCCATCCTGCTCGACCTGCAGCGCCGCCTCTACGACGAGGGCGGCCTCGCCACGGAAGGCATCTTCCGCGTGGCCGCGGACGGCGCGCAGGAGCAGCGCGTCCGCCACCACATCGACCTCGCCGGCACCATACCAGATGACGAGGACGAGGACGAAGACGGCGCCGGGGTGGACGTGCACTGCCTGGCCGGGCTCATCAAGGCCTGGTTCAGGGAGCTGCCGGGGGCCTGCTGGACGAGCTGCCGGAGGAAGAGGTGGCGCGGTGCACGTTCGAGGAGGAGGCCGGGAGGCTGTGCGGGAGACTGGGGCCGGCCAAGGCGGCGCTGCTGGACTGGGCCGTGCAGCTCATGGCGGACGTGGCGAGCGAGGAGGCGAAGAACCGGATGGGCGCGCGCAATGTCGCCATGGTCTTCGCGCCCAACATGACGCAGGTATCAAAATACTTTCGCATTTTGGTGAAATATCTATCTATGCAGCAACACATGGTTTCAGCCAAATTCGAACATAATTCAGTTTTCCTTGTCAAATAATTCGTACTGTGGCATGATTTCAGTCAAATTCGAGTGAAAACGTCTGTCATTGGTCAAATTCAGAACTGAAAAACATTCGAAGTTAATGTGATGTATTACCTTTTATGGGCGCAGATGGCGGATCCTCTGACGGCGCTCAAGTACGCGGTGCACGTCATGAACTTCCTCAACCTGCTCATCGAGCGGGCGCTCCGGCAAAGACGACAGCCGGACCAGAAGAAGCAGCCAGCAGCCTAATTGATCAACTGATTGACGTTCTAATCAGACGTTACATGTAGTGGAATGCACGCGTGTGTCTGTGTGGTTAATTTGATCGGTTAATAGTCCCGTGATAGTTCATTTCATTCAGTTTCCACGTGTTGATACTACTAAGCTGACCTGTACCTGAGCCTAGCTAGGATCCACCAAATCAGCTATTCCCTCCGTTCGGAATTACTTGTCTCTGAAATGAGTGACCTACACACTAATAAGTGTCTAGATACATCCAACTTTGAGACAACTAATTCCGAACGGAGGGAGTAGATGTGTGTTTTTTTTTTGTGTTTCTCCTTTCGATTATTTTTGTTCTGAATATGGTTTTAATCACACACTTTAATTTAATTTCAGATGTAATTTGTGACCTCACGTGAGCACATGCTTAATTCTTAGCCTACAGTAGTATGCAAAACGAAATTTCAGAATCCGGTCACGTCTGTTCTCAATATCTCAGACTTACTGTCACATCTGGGCCAAATTCTAAAAGTTAGCCAAAAATCAGACGAGTGTAGTATTGGAATCTAACTGTAGCATTCTCACTTTCTTATTTGTGAAAATGCTTAGTGAATGATGATACTATTTGACAAAAAAATGTCCATGGGTAAATTTCAAAATTATTTATCTAAAAGCTCCAACTTTATCTACATGTAAAATATTGCAGGTTTAAAAACTAAAATATCTCTAAAACTTTTTTTAATGGAGAAATAGGTTCGACCCACTTTTTTTTCTTCTAAAACTAAGCCTGGCCAGGCGTTGGGATACTTTGCTTTTGAAATATTTCGGTTTTGAAAATGCTGAGCTACAAACCAGAGCCTTAGGCATTTTATGAATCATTTGCTGTTATCAAGACATAAAATAGATATAATTGAAATGTGAACTACATGTATCTAAAAACTCTACATGCAAGCAAAATTCATATATAGGTACTCCAGTGTCTAGGTAGTTCCTATCCAGAAAACATATCGAAAATTCACATGCTTGCTTGATAAAAAATTCTTTTTGTGGTCTGAAAAATATATAATTGGGATGGGGTCATTTTGTGACCTCATGAGACCGTGTTCAAAATCTGAGATAGTTGAACAAAACTAAGTTTCTACTCAAACTTTGTGCATGTTTTTTTCAAGGTTTTACAAAGCTTAGAAGTGTGTTTTCGCTCACATTTGTATGTGCATCGAAGCATTTATAGTTATTAATTAAATTATTTATTTATTGGCATGGATCTCCAAATTGAATTGGCAATTGCTCTAGATTTTGGGTCCAAGAATTTGTGTGGAAATTTCCAACCGTTCAGTTTGGTACCCACTCAGTTCTGTGTCGATGCGAAGCTGACAAGCCCAGCTCGGGCTAGGATCCAGCAAATTAGCTAGCCGGCCGTGGGTATATTAAATTTCTTCTTCTTTTGACTATTTGCACTCTGATTATGATTAATTGGAAGTTAATTCCAGATGTTGTTTATGACAATGCTATATAGTGCGGATTTTAAGGTTCTGATCATATTCTATCCCAAATCGAGAATTCTAGTCGTACAAACCTAATACCAAATTTCCCTTGATACTACTGTACACATGTTTGTTATACATATGAAGTCTGGTGCCTCACAAGCATAACACTAAAAGATACTCCCTCTGTTCCATAATATAAGATGTTTTAGGTGTTACACATGTTGGTTAGATTCATACAAAAAAGAGTGGACATGTACACTAAAACATGTCTACATACATATGTGTGCATGTGAATGTGGCAAAAGGCTAAAACATCTTATATTGTGGAACAGAGGGAGTAATGGAAATGGATACCACAACACATATTACGTTTGAGCAAGGAACTACAATAGTTTCAACCTGAGGATGCAGACCTAATGGATCATGTGATAATTATTAGAATCTTCGCGTCTATAGCGGTGGCCTTGAAAAAAATTCTGATGGCATGCATAGTCGCCATCCTTGTGGTTTTGCAATTTTCGGCCCTGTGCAGCTGTGCTCTCTGCGTCGCGTCTATTACTACGGATTGCCGCAATGCTTTGGGAGTTGCTGCAAATAAAGCAAAACAGAGCACCGTGTTGATTCTCTTCTATGTTCTAGTTATCCCCGAGTTTGATTTCTTTGTCATGTACTATGAAATTTCTACTATATTTGATCCGTTGATGTTGGTGACCAAATAATTAGGATTTGAAATTTGGGGTCCCATAATTGTTAGGTACCGAAGACAAACTAGAGCCGCATGTCGTAAGGACTGTGTTTTTTCCAAGAACTGGAACTTGATCACCGAAAGTGTTGGGTTGTTTGAGTCGGCATAACAGGTACTAAATCCATGTGATGGGCCATCTTTAGCCATTGTAGGCGTACTTATAACCCATGACCTCGTGACGATGAATGCTAGATAAAAAGTGGTGAAGTTTAATTTACAATACTTTTTATGAATGCTACTTTAAGACATTGTTTTGCATTTCTAGCTATATACCAAATAATATTCAATTCTGAACTACATGTATATAAAAACGGGCTATAAATTTTAGAAAAAAATCATTTCTGGATAATTATATATCTTGTGTGCTCCTTTCCAAGAATCAAAGATTTAAAGGTTTCCTCTTCAAAATACAAATGTATACATCATCCTATTGTATTTAATTATTTATCAAGTGTGTTACAAAAATAAAATAAAATAGTTGATAAAGTTGGTCATGTTGTCTCTGTGCAGCGATTAGAACGAATGTGTCCAAATCATTGCTGAATGATTTTGGTTTTGGAGTGTTTTACCCGTAAATTGACAGATTCTATGTTCCATAAATGCGTAACAGGAAATGGAAAATGGTCAAATATTTTAGTACAAGTTTGTATAGTACTATCAAGTTGAAGAAATATTGTTATGCCAAAAAAAATGACATTACTCACAAGAGCACATTGTGTGAGTAGCTTGATAAGTCGGATGGATGAAGCAGAAGGGTCGTTTTCAAAATAAAGGGTGTTGCAATAAGTAGGAAGTTGGGAATTGGATTGCTTCGTGGCACGAATGCCTCTCCCATCCAAGGAACATAAGTAATACATGCATATGTCGAGTTTCAGTTGCTTGTTTAGGTACATGTACGAGTTGGAATGGAGCATTTGTCATACACAAGTCAAAAGAAACATGTAGGAACAAAAAAAAACTACATTAGCAAAACAAAACTAAATTGTGAGACCATATCTTCATTATATATTCTACTAGCATGCATCAGCTTAACACTCAGCAAAATTAACATACACTATTTTTCATTACAAAGATCTAACATCCATCATGGAAATACAACTATAATAAACCTTAAAACATGTTTTGTGATAAAGAGGTGTTAGTTCTTTTGAGACAATGTCCCTTAAACATGCCTGATTATACCAAAATTCTCTACATTAGAGAAAATATAAATATAGTCACATGTCGTTTTGTATTAATGTGTTCCACTTAGTTGAGTGTTATTTTTATTAGTTATCTTGGTAGAGAGCTCCAAAGCGTGCATATTTGACAAATAACTTGGTAGATGTTTACAGAGTCTCAAAGGTGTCTATGGGAGGATTTTCCAACCATATATTTTCATGGCTTGTTTATTGCTCTTTCTTATGGTTAATTATGTCTTTCATATTCCTTTGTTAAAAACTCACATGCATATTTTTGTACTTGGTCCTGAAATACAATCAACTAGGTTTAGTTTGTATCAGTGCACATAGTTCTTTTTTACTCTTTGGAAATTCACCTAAGAATGTTTGCTCTATATTTGGAGAAATATCATCACTTGCACTATAATTTGTAGGGAATTATTTTGCATAGTGTTTTCCCCTTTATGAGACTTGTAGTCTACTCCACCAATCTTGAATATAGAAATTATTTGCATTCCTCATCCAATTCTGATAAAAAGGTCAATCCAAATTATCAAGGTTATGCATCGGCACTTTGATTTGGGAACCAACAAGTCAAGGCTATAGATGTACACCATTTCTAGGGAATGTGGTTCAAATTACCCTATAGGACTTCTAGAAGATTATATTCCTTATGTTCATTTTTTAAGGTTAAATTTATTAGGGAGCTTGGTATATGTATTTTAGTATGAGAGGTATCGGGCGAGTCAAGTGGCAGCGCAAGAGGAACGAGATGCCGGAGGTTACCACTATGTTGAGGAGTAGATGGAAAGTGCGCGACTTGGCCCTTATGAACACTGGTAAAAGTCGTGCGCGCTTGATGCAACTTTACATCGAAAGATATCGACAACCCAATAAAAGTGAGATGGTTACTGTCGCCGAGGGAGAATACTACTTGCGTGGGTCCTTTTAGGGCAACGGCTCGTAAAAGTCACTTTAGCATTTGTCTAGAAAGAGTTAGTTCCCATTTTTACGTTTTGCAACATATTGGATGTTTTGGTGTGCGCTCGACCATGCAGGAGAGAGAGGGAGAGGTGTGTGTTTGTTTGCATTTTGAAACATGGTGTGTGTTTGTTTGTATTTTGAAACATGAAAGCCACGGCAGATTCCACTTTCGGCACCGCCATACTGCGAGACTAGACAACCGACCATCAGACAGAGGAACCAACACGAAGAAGAGGGGGGCCATCCGCAAAACGTAATTCCCACCCAGGAACCCCTCCTCTCTCTCCCTCCATCGGTCCTAGGGTTTCTCCTCCGCCGCCGCCGTCTCGCCGCTCCGTTCCGGCTCGCCTCCACCGCCCACCTCAGGTAACGAAGGTCCCTAGCTCTCCTCTTCCCGCATCCCGACTAGCTTTTTACGCGGTTCATGCTTCGCTCGCTCTCGATCCGTGAGTAGCCGCCGCCGCCGCTGAAATCTAGGGTTCCCCCTCCCCGGTAGTTTCTCTGCTGGTCTAGACGGCGACGCTGCTAGAGCTCATCCACCCGCTCGTTGTTTCTCGGTGTCTCAGAACTGCTGCTGATTTGGTTTCCCCTGTGCGCAGCAGATCGCGGGCTTCGCTTCGTGAGCGATGGCGTCGATGGCGGAGGAAGCGGCTGCCAATGTAAGCATCCAGAACTCGAGATTTCCCCCTCCGTTTATTTGGCTCTCTCAGCAGAGCGAGGCCCTCTCGTCTCAGCTAGCTATTTTGTATGGATGGTTAACTGTGGTAACTGACATGGTTCTCTTTTTGTGTCTCCTCTCCGGCAGCAGGTAAAGAAGGAGGAGGAGGAGTTCAGCACGGGCCCTCTGTCCGTGCTCATGTTGAGCGTCAAGAACAACACTCAGGTTGGTGGAGCTTCTTACCTGTATTGAGACCCCAGCTTACCAATGCCAAGAATTTCCTTTCTACTGTCTGCATCTGTATTTGAATTGAACACCTCCAGCTGTTCTAGTCGTGAGTAAACTGGCTAAGAATCAAGTAGACCTAGTTTCCTTGCCTGTTATCCTGCTGTGCAAGGTCCCATGAATTTGCCTTTGGTAAATATGCAGCCCTCTTAGTGCTGTGTAGTTAAATGCACCTTCTCGTGATATTCTAGGACACGACCATAGTTCACTGCAGCATTTGTCTTGGTGCTATTTTTACATATAATATGCCCATGTTATTAACTGAATCAAATGCATCTATCGTGCACTGGCTAAAATCAAATCGACTCTCCTGCTTATGCAAGTGAACCGGTAGTCTCGTGAATTTCATTTGGTAATTATGCTGCTGGCTTAGTACTGTGTAGTTAAACGCCTCGTCTCGTGATATATGAGGATACATCCATAGTTCTGTGCAGCATTGGTCCTAGTGTTATTATTGCATATGTAATGTCCTTTTTGTTAACTGAAACAAATGCAATACTGTAACCTGAAAATTCTCCTTTAGCAAGTTTTATGTCTCTTGACTGAAATTTTAAGAAGACAATACAGTGGTCTCACTGGACAGTGTTGCATTGTATTTCGACAAGTGCAAGCATGTACTGGTGATATTGCTGTATATTACGATCATTCCACTATGTGTTGCTACTACCACTACTTTGTCATATGGTTCCTAAGTTAAAAAATAAAATGCCCAGAATTGGAACTTTGTATCTGTAGTTGTGTTATTGTATAACTTATTTTGTTGGTCTGTTTAGTTGGTTAATTTGCCGGGAAGATTAGTTACTTGCGGTTTAATTGAGTAATTCACTAAGTGTTTGAAATGTTTAGCACATTCATGAATTAGCTGTTCTGCTTGATAGCTGCTACAAGCTTTATTTTGTATTTGCGTATAATTCTGCTTGCTTGATGTGATTCTATAGGCAGGTTGGTTGATGTAAATTGCATGTGTATTCTTTGAAACCATACTTGTGATAAACACCCTTGTTATATTCTTCTACTCAGTTACAAATGATTAAGAATTAGATCTCTAGGTTACTGCACGCCTGCACTTGCACTTACCACTTAAGATGTTGTTTTCAATGCTAGCCCTTGTTCTGACAATGTATGCTCTCTTCTGCCATAGGTGCTTATCAATTGCCGGAACAACAAGAAGTTGCTGGGCCGCGTGAGGGCATTTGACCGTCACTGCAACATGGTTCTTGAGAACGTCAGGGAGATGTGGACTGAGGTATGCCAGCACATCATCCCAACCGCTGCACCGTTCCCTTCTCTTCTATTCTATTGCTGTGCTCACTAACTTTGGCTTCTCTTGTTACAGGTTCCAAAGACTGGCAAAGGCAAGAAGAAGGCTCTTCCGGTGAACAAGGACAGGTTCATCAGCAAGATGTTCCTCCGCGGGGACTCGGTCATCATTGTTCTCAGGAACCCGAAATGAGTCTGAAGACGGTGCCTTGTACCACCAGAAGAGTGTCTTTGCTACGTCCCTGTTAGTTTGTAATGCCTAATGCTCTAAAAATGAGGGAGTGTTTAAGAGACGGGTTTCAAGCCAGAATCTAGCAGTATTGAACTATTGATGGTTCAGTGTTGTAGTTTGGCATGTTTTGAGTTTGCCTATCCTTGTATCTAACTTGCACTGGTAGTTCCTATCGAGATCATCAATATATTTGCTGAAGACATTTTTCTGAAGTTCCACAATGTCTGTTTTGCCTCCCTTTCTGAGTTTGTGAATCGGTAATGGCCAATTCTGTTCAGGATAAGCTGTGATAATTTTCATGTTTTATATCGCATTTTTAGCTGGTACCACTTCTGGATATGGAACATCGACTGCCATGTATTTGTTCTTCGAATCGTGTTTTAACATGTTCAATTTTTTGCTGGGATGATGATTTGGTATGTCGGACTTTCAGCGATGAGGATGCCCAGGCTATGGCACATTGATACTGGTGGCGTTTCGGTGGTATATAAGGTTCATCTCCAGACGAAGAGAAGAGAAGAGTGTTGTTAGCGGTGAAGGTTCTGCTGGAGCTGGGCCGGGGAGGAAGGTCTGAAGGAAGATATTTGTTTCCTTGGTTGATTTGCTTCCAGAAGAGTCATGACTGGTTGGTTTGAAAGAAATTGCGTTGTTTGCAGTACATAGTGTTCTGAAGACGGGTGGCAGTCAGTGTTTTTTGTTCTTGAGATGCTCAAGTCAGAAGAGACTGCGTGAGATGCAGCTACAAGACGCCAGCCAGGCTTGTACTGATTAAAGGTAAACCGTGAGCGATTGCAAACGGAGTGCCTAGGTGTAACTCAAGGAACCGCCCGAAACGCTTGGTGCTGCTGCAGAAAGAACAGCAGTCCTAATGAATGCTATTGTCTGTTGAAACGGTGGTCAAATCGGTAGCGGTCAGTTGCGCGCAAAGAATATATAGTAAGAACTTGGAAAGTACGCACACAAGGGTCCATAGCTCAGTGGTAGAGCAATTGACTGCAGATCAATAGGTCACCGGTTCGAACCCGGTTGGGCCCTCAGTACTTATTTTTTGTTTTTGCATTATCCCGTAACATGTGCTATGTTTCAAATTAATTCAAGTTCACAAGGACTGACAAAATGTTCGATTCAACAAACTTCCTCCTCCCGCGCATCCATGTTGACTTTTTTTTTCGGGAGTATTCATCCTGTTTATTGTAGACAAAATGTCTTTCTTTAACATAGAGATTTTATTGATCACCAACACTTTACAGGGAGAAGTGCGAAGAGGTCACGGTAGATATAGAGAGAACATCCGTCCCTGGGCATTGTCATGTTTCTCCGAACATATGAATCTGGACTGAATGCAGAAGCTTGATGGAGTTCTTTGACATTCCTGTTCCTATAGATATGTGACAGAAATTCCTGAAGAAATGAGTATCCTTGATGTGTAGAACTTCTGTCAACCTCTTAGCAAGGAGCAGCACAAAAAGCCTCGGCTTGAAGAGATGAGGATACTGGCAGGGACAAAGCTGAACATGAAGCTGCTGGAAGCACTGATTGGCTTTGACCTGAAAGGAGAAAATTGCAAAAAACCACCAAAATTGGCTGCGAATTTGTTGAAAACCGGTGGTCTTTTGCAACCGAACCACCAATTGTGGTGGTTTTTTTGCAATTTTCTCACCTGAAAGATGATGCCTATTCCCGCTCTCTGGTTGTGATTTTTTCTCGAGTCTTCCAAGCTGCGTCGCACAAGAATGCATTGCCTGTGCACTAATACTGCCTCCAGTATTGTAAAAATGTTTTTCTTCATTCGCAAAAAAGATCTAGCTAATTATTGTTGTAAACAATAAGCATGTGTGAGGTGAGCCATGAGCCCATGATGATCTGATGTTAAAAAACACTACCAAATCCTCAACCTGCTATATGTATGGAGCAAGTCATTCAGGAAATATTTCATCTTCTCATTGATCATCATGTGAACATGTCCAAATTTTGTTTCCCGTTACAAAAAAAGAGTGAAAAAGCATGGTGAAAACTTCATGAAATGAGTAGGTGAATGAATATCACATGAAGAAGAGTGATAAATCTGTAGATGACCAGTGTATAAATAGCCCCCTAAACATTCAAGCCTTACTGAAGACATGTGATTTGCAAATGTAAAATCAATCTACCAACCAAGTAGCCAAGAATATTGGAGGAAAACAATAGTTTGCCTAGTTTGGGACACTTCTCTACTATCTAAAAAAGAAAATTTTGTTTTCCTGTTATTTTTTCAGTTTTTTTCTCTGTGTATTGTCGTCAGGATCTCCCTGACTTGTAACTGAACCTTTCAAGAGTCACCTGTCTGTGTATTCTCTTAATTGAATCGGCAGAACACCTGCCATATTAACTTAAAAAAAAAGAAATTTGGTTCCTCATTCTGCCACTTCGTGTTTCGCTCGGTCTTTCGTCCAACCTCCTTCACAAGAGTCACAACATCGTGATGGCCCACTGCCAGCGCGTCGCCTCTTCCGCCCCCGATGGATCCCTCAGTTCTCCTCCACGCAGCCGGTCTCCTCTGCGATGCATGCACGCCGGTCTCGTCTTCCCACCATGCAACCTTACCCTCTCCATATACCCTCTGCACGACCTTCTGCGCCGCCGGGCGCTTTACCCCCGCGCCTCCTTTCCCTGGCCTTCCCCATCGCGTCGCCCAGCCCCCGGACTTCCCTGGCGCACCGCCCCAAGTCCACACCATGCTCGCGCCACCACTGTATCCGCGGCGTCCGCCGACCCGGTGTTGGTGTTAACCTTGTTGTCTAGGTGTTCTTTTTCATGTTTAATTTCTGTCCGTGCGTTCAGTCGAGTCATGTAGTAGAGGCTGCGGGAGTGTGCATGCATAAAGAAGTGCCATGTATGTGCATGCAAGCTGAAAGTGAACCTAGTCTGCATTTTAGTCGCTAGCTGCATGCGTAAAAGTCCAGGGCCAACTCGTGTGCAGATAATCGAGAAAGAAGCGGGAGCAATTTGTTGGTTACTTTGTTTTTTTAGAATACACGCACTTGTTGGATTGCATCAACGACGCGGATTGCACACAAGAAAATGAGTCAGCTCGTGAAACAACACATGTATATCACTTCAAAAGTACTTGAACATGACAAAAAGCACTATTATTGATTGGTCTTTGGCTGGGGCTACGCTGCTCAGGTGTTGTTCCCTTCGAAAGAGTTTCTCAAGTCTTATCTAGTTTTATGGGTTGACATCGAAAACGCGAAAAGGCTAGGGCTCTCGCGGCCGAGCTTGCCCACGGCCGCCGCCGCCAGCGCCTGATCTCCCGCCTCCGGTAACCTCCGGCTCGGCCGAGCACAGATCCGGAACGCCCCCGGCCTCCTCTCTCCATCCATCCAGAAGCTCAGCGTTGGCTTCGCCGGGGTACGCAGCAGCCGTCGTCCTCTCGGCGTCCATCTTCCGAACTCGAGCATCTCCCCCCGTGCCGCTCCCCAGGCGGCACCGGGGGACTCAGCACCGCAGCCTCTAGCCCCTCCTCCACCGCTCTCCTCTGCGCCGCTGCCGCCGGCCTCTGCGCCGCGGTGGCGGCGGGCCCCCGCTGCCAATAATTGGTGGCGGGGGTGGTTCCCCTGCTCTTCGTCGCGCGCGGGCGGCCGCCGGGCTCGTCTGGGGCGGCGATGGCGGCCTGCCGGCGCTTGTAAGCCGAAGCGGCTGCTCCGGGACCGCCCTGTGCTCGTCATTGCAGCCAGCAGCGGGGTGGAGGATCTGGGGGGCCCTGGCGCCCTGATTTGATGGGGGAGGCGGGCCGTCGGTTGGTGGCTGCGGTCTGGCAGATGCGTTGCTGCGGCCACAAGGTGCTTGGTGTGGTGCGCCGGGGCGGCGGCCCCGGGGCGAGGTTGTCGGCGTGCTTCGGCATCGGTCGTGCCTCGTGGTGGCTCGAGCCTGGTCTTTTCCGGCTCCGGGAGAGCTGCGGCTGCCGGCGTTCATGGAGCAACGTCGGGGCATGGTGGCGGTGGCGGTTGGCGGCGCGAGGGTGCGCGCAATCTGCTTCTCCGACTGTTCGTGAAGCTGGACGTGAGGATGCCGGGGCGGCGGCCCCGGGGCAGGGTCGGCGCGGCGATTGCCGTGGCGCGAGGTGTCGCGGTGGCTGCGTCATGCGGTGATGGTGGACTGGTCGGTCCTTGATGGGCGGTTTGCGGAGTTTGCGACACATCACCGGGCGAAAGTCCCGCCCTGGTTGTCGGCCAGGGCCGATGACGGCGACGCCCTCGGGCGCCGCGTCCTTCTTGAAGGCGTCGTCGAGGTGGTGCTCTTGCTTCTCCACGCCGGGTTCTCCGGGGGAAACCCTTGATCCCACGCGGGATCGGGCGAGGGCGGCGCTCCTGCGTCGCTTGCCTCTTGGGGCCTCGCCTTGGATGTTCCACTGGCCAGGGGGACAAGTTGAGTCAGCTGGGGTTGGCGGCGGCAAGCCTTCGTCTTCGGCTAGGGGTGCGCGGCTCTGGGGCCGGCGTGGATGTCGGAGCGGCGGCTCCGGATTTCGTCTTGCGTTGAGATCGTCTCTGCCGTGTTAGTGTCGGCTTTGGTTGCTAGGGCGACATGGCCGTCGACTCGTTTTTGGAGCGTGCCCTTGGGGCTGGCGTGGATGTCGGAGCGGCGGCTCCGGGTTTCGACTTGCGTTGAGGTTGCCTCCGCCGTGTTTGTGTCGTCTATGGTTCGCTAGGGCGACATGGTCGTCGACTCGTTTTTTGGGGTGTGGCCTTGGGGCCGGTGTGGTGCGTTGTGTTGTACGGTTTTTGGCCGGTTTCCCTCATAAACTGTCCAACTCTTTTCGACTTTATCAATCAAAGGCATTGCCGAGGTTCGAAAAAAACAAAAAGCACTATTTTTTTGTTAAAAAACATGCATGGAAAGTGTTTCTAACGGTGTGCTGCCTACGCAAACATTGGCAGGTAGAAGGAGGGCCCAACTGCATTCTCTGTTCACCTGGGAGCCGAGAGACTCGGGATCACCTATTTTTTGTATGTCCTTTCGCAGCTAGTTGCTGGGACAACATTGGGCTTCAATGGGACATAGCTAGACCCCTTCTGAGCAGAGTTGCGCTTGCCAAATCTATTTATACTGGTCCCTGTTTCCTTGAGGTTTTTGCTTGTGCAGCTTGGAATGTGTGGAAGCTCAGAAACAAAGCAATCTTTCAGTCCATGCAGCCATCTTTTGGGAAGTGGAAGGTCAGATTCACATCTGATCTTGGTCTACATCAGCATCGTGTGAAGAATTCCACTATACAGCCTCTCCTTGAGTGGATTAGATCGTTAGACTCTTGACTCATGTTTTCCTCTCTAACTTTCCAACCCCCCTGATGTAACTCACCATTTTTTAGCCCCTGATTTAATATAAAATCTACACCGTAGGGATTTTTCCCTACGGTACCGGTGTTCAAAAAAAAAGTAAACATCTACCACACAAAAACGCAGTGATACATGCATTTGCTCTACCAAGGCTCGTATTCGTCGGCCTCCGCCACCGCGTTTCGACCTTCGGCGACACCACAGGTCAACTTGCCGGCGCCATCCCCGCTCACCCGCCTGCAAGGTGTTCGGCTGTTTGCCAAGTCTTTCTGTTTGTTTTCCATTTCTTTCCATAGCTCTATTATTCATTGGATATTGTCAATAGGAATGGATAGCGACGATGAAATCATTTTTTTCCAAATGATGGATAGCGACGATGAAATCATGTGTTTCCAGGGCCCCCTTGCTGAGGCACATCCGGGGCCGGTAGCCGAGTTTACTCAATTCCTCGCTACACATCATGAGATTCGAGATGAAATTGCTCATGATCAACTACAGAGGGATCTAGTCGCACATTTGTGGGCACGCCGAGCACACCAACCTGTTGCACCCGAGCCTACCGCTCCTTGAAGAACTTTATTTTTTTCAATTTAAATTTGGATTTGAATTTGAATGGTTGGAATAACTATATTTTTCCTATGTTTGAACAATTTATTGGACTATGCATTCATTTTCTAAGAATTAGATGGAAATTCACTCAAATAAAGGAAAAAAGGATAGGGGTGTCATTTGGGGGGGGGGGGGGGGGGGTGGGGGGAGGCGACCAGCGAATGGCCGGACAGGTGACCGGCACCACACAAATGGTGTCCGCTTTGGGTGGTGTCGGACCAAATTTGAGAGCCGCCGGTGGGGATGCTCTTACCCATCCTTTTTAGTTTCATTCCAAATTTGTATCGGCCGTATCTTTTAAACTGAGTGTCCGATTTTTGTTGTGTTTTGATATTTGAGTTCCAGAAGACGAGATCTTCAAAACAAGATCAATGTTAGATACATTTTCAAAATATTCAAAATTCTAATGTGAAATTATATTGAAACTAAAATGAAATTTCAATGAAACTAATTTAACATATCTAACTTCTTCATTTTGATATGACACATGTTCATATGTTCGAGTATAATAGTGATTTCATTCATGTTTCATTACGGTTTCTTGCGGTACCACAAATATTTCATAAAAAAGGCACACATGTAAAGTTTTCAAACAAATATGACATATATTATATACATTACTAAAATTCGGTCATATTTCATATATTACTGAAATTCAAAATTTCAGTTTTCTAGTTAAATTTCTTATTATTTTCACTGATGTGTTATTTTTATGAAAAAGTTTAGAAATTTCAAATTTTGCCACTGAATTCATGACATAAACTTTATATATGTGTGAAATCTTAATGAAATATATGTGGTGCCACAAAAATATTAACAAAATTTGCACGAAATCTATATTATATGCAAACATGTCATATCGATGTGAAACAAGTCAAATATGATTTTGAAAGTAGATACAATTTTTATTATAACAAAAAAATTAGATAAATTTTGAAAGCTGATACAATTTTCAATAGATTTATATAAGGAATGCTCAAAAATGACAGAATTTTTTATATGTGGGAATCTTGATGAAATATATGTGGTATCACAAAAACATTAGTGAATTTTGCATGAAACTTACATTATATTCGAACGTATGTCATATCGATGTGAAACAAGTCAAATATGATAAATTCATTTTGTGTAAATTTCATTTAATTTTCAATACATTTTCATAGTCGATTTTTTTTTTCAAAATGTGTCCAATATTCATCTTGTTTTGAAGATCTCATCGTGAGGAACTCAAATTTCAAAAAATATCAAAAATCAGACATTTGGTTCGAAAGAGATGACCTATACAAAATTGAGGAACAAACTAAAAAGGATGGATGGGTAGCAAAATTGCACTTTTCACCGCAAAAGTACTAGTCTCTCACTTACGTGTGGGGCACAAACTGATCTTACCCACATGTCATAGGGTGAGAAGGTAGGTTGGCAGCTATGTAAAGGCAATAAGTGGATGACAATATTTAATGTGTACACAGTTTTTTATAAGGAAACAAATGTCAAATACAAAAAAGAGAGGATGAATCACAAAGCAAGAATTAATGGTGCATGCATACCCGATAGGGAGCGGTTCCCAAGAAATTCCGCGTTGTGAATTCCACTGGGAATGTTTGAGTCCGGTAGAACGCGTATGACACGCTTTCCTCTTCTTGGCATATTCAAATCCTTGCTAGCATGCTGAACGTTGCCGCCACAAGCAAACCCTACAGACGATCAAGCGATGCAGTGGCGAAGGACGGCCCAAAATTTAGGTATGGCGGAGTAAAAAATCTATCATCATTTATTTGCAGTCATGGGTATGTGTGGGGGGGGGGGGGGGGTTGGAGAGGGGGGGGGCAAGGCCCCCCCATCCCACCAGGTAAGATGTAGATTTTTTTACATAATTTTGAACATGAATATGCAAGTTTCAGTTGTCCAAAGTAGTTAATTCATAAATATCGTCAAAAATCACTCCAAGTGGCTTCAAGCACAAATTGATTAAATTCATTAACTTAGCATGAACTCTCTGAATCCCTGAATAACATTGATTTGTGCTCAATGAATAGGAATGATTTCTCGCACTAGTAAAACAACCTAGAGTATTTTATTGGATTGGAGGGAGTATTAAACATTAGTAAAACCCCAGGACCTCTTCTCCCGTGCGATGAAGACACCAGATTGAGCATCGATCTAGGCGTCACCTAGCCCAAGCCGATCGAGAGCACCGGTTGCTCTGGCATCGACAAAGGCGGGGTCCTCCGCATCCGCCTCTGCATTTTCGCCGCCGCCGCCGCCACGCCTGCGCGAGCAAAAACAGTTGCCCATCACACCCGCAAGTGAAAATTGGTCTGCTAACAGTGGTGCGCTCTCCTTAGATGTGGTGGGTAATTAGTACTCCACATCGAACATATATATGCAGGCCCATTGTAAGAAAAGAAAAAACATCAGGATCACGAACTGTTCGACACGTATATGGGTCACTATGCAACACTTTTCTTCACCGATTTGCTAAAAACCTGTGATATGGTTTTCTTTAGGTCCAATAGCCAACACTTTACTTACGACGAGGTAGAAGAAGAAGGTATGCTTTATATGTACATGAATTTTGGCCTTTGCATAAGCAAATCTGACTAATTTATAGTCTGATGTAAGGACAGTGCAGAGAGTACTCAACAGTCTTCAACATTGCTGCTAACTTGTCCCCCTCCGGAGTTTGTTTGGGATGTTACTTATGCAAGGCAACTTTTCGTGATACAGGTTTCTCGAAGTGTATTAGGAAGTAGGAATGCATGAGTTCTCACGTTTATTAAAACTTCCTTCAAACACACGAAGCAAATTTAGGCGCAAACGGTGTAAGAACGATCCGTGAAGATGGCGGAAGGCACCGGGAGGTCGTAAGCCTGTAGTACTGAATCCCGGACCGCCCTCGTGAAGGAGCACTCGTGGCACAAGTGTTGCATCGTCTCCGGGTGTATGTGGTAGAGCTTGCAAATGGGGTCATGTGGCCATCCTCTCAACTCAAGGTTGTCCGCTGTGCGGATCTTGTGGTGTGCAACGAGCCACGCAAAGAATCGACACTTAGGCTCGGCGTGAGCTCTCCAAATCTTC
This sequence comes from Poa pratensis, assembly GCA_947311845.1. Classification (NCBI taxonomy): domain Eukaryota; kingdom Viridiplantae; phylum Streptophyta; class Magnoliopsida; order Poales; family Poaceae; genus Poa; species Poa pratensis. The sequence continues at coordinate 57,440,003 of CAMZMU010000057.1, read as the reverse complement.
TTCGTGTCAAAAGGCGCGTGAGCTCCTAGAAATTGGCACTTGTATGCCGAGGCCGCCGTGTAAGTGCCCGATGTCGTCAATCTCCAAACTATCTTGTCCGGTTGTGGTAGAAGCTGGACGTCACGCATGATGCTCCAAAGGCGGACAAAGCACTCTAGGTCAATCGCAGAGACAATGTTATGCAAGGAGCGGATCCAATTGCCACCTTGCAGCTCCTTCTTGACCGATCTGTTCTTCCTTGTTGCGATGGCGAAGAAGTTCGGGAAACACAGTTTTAGAGGGCCTCCCTCCATCCAAAAATCGTGCCAGAAGAGGGACTTGGCCCGTCGCCTAAGGTGATCGTCGTGCATGCGCGGAAGAGTGCCATATCGGTGGGTGTGCATGGGAGACGTGCGCCGATACATGGCCTAGAGGCATCGGTCCATGATAGCCAAGCCCACCGAAGTCGCAGCGCACTGCCGAACTTCTCCAAATATTGCTTTAGTATTTCAAAAACCAAAATTTTACAAAAACATGGGCTTCGCATCCCAAGAGAATTTGTGCATGTTCACATTTCGCAGACTTGTGCTGTTGTGCAATATATATTGTGTTGATTTAATGAAATTGAGGGTAGCCGCCAATATTCTAGGAGCCGTTAGCCCGTTACGCGCTGGCTGAGCTCACCAAGATACGTCATGCCCCCAATGCAAGTGGACCCAGCACATGCATGCGCCACCATGGAAACGAACAACCAATTGTGGTCGGAAAGGAAAACGCAAGCACGTGGGGCCATCCATGTAAGCATCTACGGAGGTTCTGTTGCTTACTCGTATGTGCACGTGGGATAACTAGTACTCCATATGAAAAAGGTTTTACTTTCTATGTTGTTGAGGCTACCGAACCCAAAGGTTTTGGATAATGGATGTAAAAAAAATCCCCAAAGGGTTCGGAATTTCGGAAACTCTATTTTTGATAATTTTTTGGTTAAAATACGCTAAAAGTAAAAGAAAACAAAATTTCCAAAAAAATTGTCCGGTATGACCATTTCGGGGGGGGGGGGGGGGGGGGGGGGGGGATCCCGCCCGGTTACCCAAACCGACTCGGAACCGATTCTGTGCAAAAAAAAAAATGTTCTACTTTCTTCATGAAACGACCTTACCGGTGTTTTATATACTCCCTCCGTATCAAAATATGATTTATGCATGTAGACATGTTATAGCATTTTGTTAATGAATCGGGTCACTGATTTGTCAACAAAAAATCAAGTGCTTATCTAGATATTCCCACCGTTTCACATTTAAGACCACAGAGTAGTGAAGACTAGAAAATACTTTTGGTGCTAGGTGAAAAGAGTTCTTTCTCTCTATATTGACGCTACCGAACTCTGTTCTTGAGAAAGGACGTTAGCGGTGCTTTACTCCTTATCGAAATACAAGTTACGTATCGAAATACTCTGTTCCACCTTTTACTCTGTTCTTGAGTATTTGTCAGCGAATCGGGTACTTATTCCAAGTTACTTGCGTAATCGGATTGAGGACCAAAAACGGTTTGGTGCGCGACTAGGCAGCAGAGTAGTAGTAGTATTTTCCTAGTCCTTAATGGAAACTAGCGACCACAAGGATCGGTATATAGTCTTAGCTGTCGTAACATACGATTTTAGATGTGAACTGTTGGCTTCAGCAAACCGTTTATGGGAAAAACATCTATCATCATTTATTTGCAGTCATGGGTGTGGTGGGAGGGGGGCATGTGCCCCCCATCCCACCAGGTAAGATGTAGAATTTGTTTAACATAATTTTGAAAGACATCGGTTGCTGAAACTTGCATATTCATGTTCAAAGGTGTGTGCTAACTAGTGCATGTCCTTATTACATTACCAAATTTGTTCACATAAAATTCATTGTAAGAAGAAGAATAAGTTTTCATTTAAAATCATACTAAAATTAATTAATTTATTTTTGGAGACACTAACCTATAAAAACACCTTATCCTAACCAAATTTCCATAGATATGAGTAAAATAAACGAAACAAATTGCATGCCTTAGTATCCTTAAATATATTTGTAGAGATCTCTTAAGTAAAGGTCTAATTAACAAATATATTGATATCGGTTTCTAGAGTATATGCCTATTTGAGGTGTTGGTATAATACTCTCGAGTGTATGTGTATGAAATGTTTGGATAGGTTATTCTTCACTTTAAACTTTGATCGGGTTTATAGAAAAAATTCGTACCACATCGAGTGTGTATAGTACAAAAAATATAATTACAATCAATCTAATGGAACTAAATTGGTGTTTCAAATGTTGATACATTTTTCAATAAATTTGGTCTAATTGAAATTAGTTTTACTTAAGACAATCCTCAAACTCTAACTAGTTTAAAACAGAGGGTGTACTAGAACTAAGAAATAGGTTTTATGGAGACCAACATCATGTTCCAACAAACTTTACTTCACACCCGCATCCATGTCAATCACACCACCTCCTCGGGTGAATACAACCTGGTTCTCCTTGTTGCAAACAACACTCATGTCTTTATTATTCGAAAACGGCAAAGGGTGGAGGCAAACACAAGAGCCACAAATCCATGCCGCTCTGATAAAGGGTTGATGCCGCTACGAGTGCCATCGTGTACTTATTGAAACGAGAAATACTGAACCGACTACACCATGCCTATGCTTGACGTCGAGATCGAGCAATGAAAAGTCCGCGCAGTCGAACGTCCACAAGTAAAATACACAAAACCACCACATTGAAGCCACCCTCCGAACATAACAACCTCTTTTCCTTGCCATCTTCAAGTTTACATTACAAGTGATACACAAGAAAGATAGATCATACCTAACAGCATAACCTAACATGGATTAATCACTAACTGAAACCTAATGGTCCCTAACCTAATAAAGTTGCATGTGCACACTTTTAGTATAGATTATATTTACATAACACAGAGGAGAATGGAGAGGACACATAAGCAATATTAGCAACCATATCAAATAGTGCATTCTATGGAGAACCACTAGAAATACTACTTAGGAGATAAGGCATCAATAAACCTCAGTACACACAATTGGCATCATTCCCTGCTGTATGAAGCCAATCAGAACTTCAGAAATAAACTTCAGAGAGTAAAATAACGTTCTGACAATTTTCCAAAAAAAATAACGTTCTGACCCCAGAGAAGGTCTAATTCTTGTGTATTTCTATTGAAATGAATCCCTCACTTAGTTCCACAATCCTCACTCACCATATCTCTGAAACAATTAATGCGTGACAGAATGTATCAAAAAAATTAGAAAGTTTATTTACATTTTTTGTGTTTATTTATCTAGCTAAGAGTGACTGGCCCTGGTACGAGTTTACTTCTTTTGTTCAGTTCATTTAGCCTCATATTTTTTTCTCTCACATTTCAGGGGCTCTAGGGCATGCACATCCTCGAACACCCGCACCCTGGTGGCTGCAAATCATGCTGGCTTCTTGTTTCGTTTTCCTTTGAAGTGAGCCATGCAGAATTACAGATGAACATTCGTACATATCAAACATAGGAGGTAAAGAAGGAGGTATGCTTTATATGTAAATAAATTTTGGCCTTTGGATAATTAAGTAAATTTGACTAATTTATAGTCTGATCTCTGATGTAAAGATAGTGCAGGGACTACTCAAAACAGTCTTCAACATTGCTGCTACTTGTCCACCTCCGGAATTTGTTCGGGATGTTGCTTATGCAGTGTTTAACATTTCGATTTGGCTTTTTTTTTCGCCCCTGCCAGAGATTCGAGAATTTCGCGAAATTGACGAAATTTCGAAGAGAAAATTCAAAAATTTCGGTCAGATTTTAAGTCTGGAATTTAAATTCATTTGGCAAAAATTAAAACAAGTGAGCAGAAATCGAACTCACGACCCTGCACAACGCTCCAGGTCCCTTAACCACTAGGCCGCTACAAAGTCTGTAACATATATACTGACTTTCACTTCTTATATGGGTTGCGTATTAATTTTTTCAAATTATATCGAAATTTTTGGACGAATGTTTGCTTTCTCGTCCTTCACCGAGATTCGTAAATTTCGCGAAATTCGGTCGAAATTTCGACGAAATATTTTTCCCTGTGCTTATGCACAGTTTGTTTGGAACGCATGAGTTTGGCCCACGTTCGTATCTTTGCTCACCCGAGCAACACCTCCTTCAAAGTTCAAACACACGAAGCAAATTAAGGCCGAAACGCTGTGTAAGAACAATCCGTGAAAATAAAAGGGATCACGCAACTTATTCTTAGACGACGATAGCACTTTCAATTAACAGTTAACACTGACGATAGTGGGTACAAGCAAATGCCGAACACCAAAACTCTAGCAGCAATCATCGAAAGAAAACATATACTGCAGATAACCAGCGACTGAAACTATGAAGATCATGTAAGTAACTCTGACGACGATAGTAGCACTTCCAATTAACACTGACGATAATCCGATCGATCAAGCAAATGCCGAGCACCAAAACCATCATCTAATCCGTAGGTAGCAATCATCGAGAGAAAACTTAGTATAGGTAACTAGCGAATGAAGCTAAGCTGAGACTTGTGCGCAACAGTCGACGAAGATCATATCAGTTGGTGACGCCGGTGCGGCCGTCCTTGGGCAGCGAGCCGAGCCACGGCGGCGGCAGCATCCCGGTCTGCTCGTGCACCGTGGACAGCAGCGGCGGCAGCATCTTGTACACTCCGGCCACCTGCTGCATCGCGCCACCCTCGCCCTGGCCGTCCCCGCCGTTGCTCCAGATGCTGATCTTGGGCTGCATGCCGTTGACGGCGCCGGCGTTGATGCGCGCCATCTCGGAGTACATGCCGCCGTCGATCATGAGGTAGTCCCTGAGCGCGGGGTAGTTGCCGCCGAGCGCCGCCAGCATGGACGCCACGTACTCCGCTTTGGCTTTGCCCAGCAGCGCCACCGCCTCGGCCTCCCTCTGCTTGGCGTACAGCCGCGCGTCCTCCGCCATCCTCTGCTCGAAGAAGCGCGCGTTCGCCTGCGCCTTGCGCGCCTCTGCTGCCTGCTTTTCCTCGTACAGCGCCGCCTCCGCTGCCTTCTGCCTGCTGTAGAAGAGCGCATTCGACTCTTGAACCTGCAACATACACAGCATCCATTCATCCATTTGTCGATCAAGAATTTCCAGATACAAACCATGCAGGAGAGGAGATGCATGAAAGTAGACGGACCTGCGTGTCGTAGTGCACGGTGGCCTTGCTGAGCTGCTCGGCCTTGAGCTTCTCGGTCTGGCAGAGCGCGTTCTTGACCTCGACCTCCATCTGCAGCTCGGCCTCGCGGATGGCGACGGCCTTGGCGGCCTCCACCTCGGCGACCTTGGCCTGCCTGTCCCACCCAGCCTTCTTCATGGCGAGGTCGGCCTTGGCCGCGGCGATGTCGGCCTCCCTGGCGTTCTCGAACACCTGCACCTCGGCCTTGACCTTGGCCTCCTCCTTGAGCCCCTCGCCCTGCTGCCGCACCGACAGCACCTTGGTCTGCGCGTCCACCTTGGCGGCGTTCTGCCTGGTGAGCCCGTCCCTCTCCTTCTCGCCCACGGCGCCCTTCATCCTGGCCTCCGCCACGTCCACCCTGGCCTGGCTGGCCGCGTCCTGCTGCGTCTTCTGGCCGAGGTAGGAGAAGTACTCGTGGCCCGGCACGTCCACCAGCTGCTTGACGTTGGAGTTGTAGATGAAGAGGCCGAACTGGTGCAGCTCCTTCTGCACGTTGTCGAACACCTTCTGCTTGAACGCCTTGGTGCCCTTGAAGATCTCCTCCATGGTGAGCTCCGCCGCTAGCACCCGGGCCTCGCCCTCGATCACCCCCTTCACCAACTCCTGGACGTGGTTCGACGCTCTGTCCAGCGGCGCGATGAGCTTCGCGTAGAGGAGCAGCCTGGCCTCCACCTCCTTCTTCCCGGCCTCGCCGAGCTCGAGGGTGGTCACCTGGGGGCCGATGGTGAAGACGGCCGGGAGGATGAAGGGGAGCTTCTCGGCGCTCATGGCGTTAACCTCGAACGAGTAGTTCACGGGCAGCACACTGAACTTCTTGCACTGCTGACCCGCGAACACCAGCGACTTCTTTGCCAGCTTCACGTCGTCGATGCCCCAGCCCGTGATGGCCAGGTACTCCGACGCGTCGGCGACCACGAACCTCGCCATGGTTCCTCTTCTTCTGGATTCAGAAAAACACAACCTGGTTAACACTATATATACACGGCCGGAGATCAATCAACGCGTGGACTCACAAGGTAACTAATTTAATTGACGACGGTAAATATGGCAACAATGGCGGCCGATACCTTGTTTTTGCGGCGGCCGGCTGTTACCTGCTCCTGCGTTCATGGAAACGAATCCGATGTTAGCAAGTATAGAATCGCGCATACAAGGAATTAAAAACGTATAAAAGGCACGTCTTTTATGCCGCCATGGCTCGACGAAGCCGCCTGGGAAAGCGCAAGGACGTGCTCGTTCATGCGCCGATGCGCGTACGTGCGTGCTGTGCTGCGTGTTGTGCCTCTGCGCGCGCGAATATGCGCGGATCGTGCTCTGCACGGACAGAAGCGCGAGCTCGAGTACGTCAATGGCGGACAGCGACGGCGGTATTTGTGGGGTGGCGTAGGATTCGCGAGGATGCTGGCTAAGACCGGGGACGGAAATCGGAGCTCACCGCGGGGCTTCTGTCGAGGTCGTTCTCGTCGGAAAGGAGCTCGAGGCGGCGGGATTCAGGCAGGCGACGGCGGCGCGAGGAGAAAAAGGAGGCGGCGGCGCGGATGGGGAAAGAGAGAGAGGAGTGGGTAGGGTTTGAGAGGAGGGGGCACCGCCGGTATTAAGTAGGCAGAGCCGCAGAGGGCGAAAAAGTAGGCCGAGGGGAAGCTCCGATCCAGGGCCGCTGGATGGAGCTAGGCGAGGACGTGGAATGGCGTGAGGCGAAAATTACCCGATACGGGAGGAAGAAGGACGCAACGCGCTGGGGCGGGCCACTTTGGCTTTCCCCGGCCTGTTTTCTTTTTCCGGCATTTTCTTCTTTTCTTTTTTCTGATTTTCTTGGCCAATTTTGCTTCAAATATTTGGAAAAGGAAATTGGAAAAGAGAGGAATATTGGGTGAAGAAAAGGTTACGCCTTTTGAAGATTTGGGAAATTTTGCAAGCTTTTAAACAAGTCGAGTAGGGTTAAACATGGAGCACAAGTGTCAACATTTTATGAATTTTTAATTCACAAATGTGACATGAGATAACCGTATTATCAAGGGGGCTCTCGGGTGAGTAACTTGTTCGAATCATACGTAGAAACTACAAACCGTTACATTCTTGGAATCGTCTCTCTTGGTTGATATTTGTCTTTTCTCTGTGTGAGGTTATAGAACTTGATGTGATCTACATGACAAGCTCAACTTCATCGAAAACGTATTTTGTATGAAAAATTTATCGTGTTTTTGGTGTTGTAGATTTTTTTGGTTCTTCATTTATAGAGAGGTCAAACCTTTCGCCTTTTTGGATTTATCCTCATTTGTTTACATTTGATGTGTCTATAATAAGGAGTTAGAAAATGTTGTCAGCTTCAAAACAAGACTAAGTTCATTGAAAACGGAATATGTATGCAAAAATATTGTTATTTTCGTGAAGCTGGTTCTAGCGTCGGTTGGTCGGTCATTTAGAACTGGACCGATACCTCCAGAAATGAGTCTAACGGGCAGATTTTAGGTTTCTTATAAAAGGGGTATTCTTCCCCAACGGTTTTCTTGGGAAAAAATTATCTCCTCTCACCTCCATTGTTACCCTTGAAAAAAACTTACTCCCTCTCATTCCCTCCCATGATTCTTACTTGTTTTGTCGGAAAAGAGAGAGGGGATATATATATAGCTCCACCAATCAAATCATCTTTTAACGGAGGGGAACCCTTTTAACCTACATCTTTTAGTCATTGGTTAACCTCCCGCTTTGTTTTTTTGTCTCCAATTCTTCCCTATCATTTGTTGTTCTAGTGAAATATGAGAGAGAAGGATTTGAGCACCTCTTGTGTGCTTGCTTTGTACTTTCTGCATAGTTTTGAGCTCTCTGGTTCGATTTGTTTGAGTGAGAGCCCGTGAGTTTGTCACTCTTGGAGGGTGTTACTCCTAAACGGTTTGGTGGTTGTGCACTGACCTCTTTGTGGAAGATTTTGAAGAGGCCGGGGTCTTCTCCTTCGTGGGGATTGTGAAATGGTTTTGGAGCTTGCCATCCTCGGAGTGGAGGAAAAACTAGCCATAAGTAAAAGGGCCCTTACTTCGTGGGGTCTTGGAGATGAAGGTGAGCTTTCGTAGCAACCGGAGAGTCCTCCAAGGGTGACTACCATTCTTCATGGAAGTGAACATCAGGATACATCTTCGTCTCTGCGTGGCACGGTTATTTCGTACCCGAGTCTGCTTCCTTGTGATAGCCTTCAGGTTTGAAGTTATATATATTTTGTTTATCACGTGTGATATATCTCTGGTGCTCATCTTGTTTATCTTAACTTGTTGGTGCACAAACTAATGCCCTGAAGCTCTAGCTGATTGACGCATACGTGCACAACACCAGCTTGAAGAGGACAATCTTAGCGGAGAAAACCTTCCGAGGTACGGCATCGCTCTTAGGATTATACTCACAAAGTCAAAAGATGCTCGTTTAAGGCGCTGCCTATGACCTTGCTGCCGACGCTCGTGCCTAAGTAAGAGGACATCATTGCCACTACTATGAAGACAGAATGAGGCCGGAAATAACCTCGTTTGTAATACTTGAAGAATGTTAAGGCTAGAAAAATAAAGGAAATTTAGGCTTATCAGTTTTTGATGAAATTTTCAAGGAAATATAAAAGGTGCATGTTTGATGAAATGTCGAACATAATTTCTTGGGTTGGAAAGTTGGGATTTCTTTGGCTTAGATTTTTTTTCCGTTAGAAACCCTTCCACTGAGCAAGTATAGTAAGCAATATTTCTGTATATTTTATTATATTTTCATTTAGTGCATGAAAAATTGTGTTGGTACAGTTTTTTGTGACATGTGTTTTTGGTGTATGATTTTGTTTTAGGGTATGACTTTGGCATAGCGGGTTTTTCTCTTCACAATTATGCTTCTTCTTGTGAAAATTTTGAGTATGCTACAAAACTATCATTTCATTGTCAAAAATGCTCCATATCCAAAAACCTTCATAAGAAAATAATTCAGAGGGTCAATGATTTGTGAACTTTTCATGATTGCATCATACTTCAAAAATATTTCAGTGCATTCAATGAGAAAATAGTGTAGCGATGTATCTTAGCTAACATAACGTTTGCATGTGTTCATACGGAAAATATTCTACTACCCCAATCACATGCAAGCATGAACCCTAAATCAACTAAATGCAACCACACTTATATACAATACTTAATAGACAATGTATTGAGATAGTTATCTCTTATGTTCCTGTATCTCCTACGATAGCGTGCTAAGAGACAATGCACTAGGAGAGACCTAATGCTCTCACCCCTCTATGCTATAGGTTCTATTGTGCTGCTGATCTAAATTCGGGAAAAAGAGAGTCATGAAACAATTGGTCACTTTTTTACACTATGAATGCAAGATGTGTCCACCATGCTACACAATTTCGTATCCAAATACTTTGAGAAAAAAAATACCATTCGTATGTGAAATCTAGCCGGCTTACTATGAATTAGGTACTATTCATTTCGTGACTTATATTTTCCGTTTCTTCAAATGTATTTAGATCTGAAACTTTTGTGTTAGATGCATATAAGCCTTTACTTGTCAATTTTTAACAAACTTCTGTTATTTCTGGATAATTCAGTCATACAACGGTAGCATGGTCGCGCCTAAATGTGTGTGAGCATGTAATACTTTCTTCGGTGGCGGCAGCGGAAATGTCTGCCATGTCAGCAACCGGAAGTAGGGCTCATAGGGATCTCACCATGCATGTAGGCACTCTAGGAATTTTTAGAAGTCTCCCTAAGTAGGTTCCCTACGAGAGTGATTTTTTTACCTGGGACATCAGAAGCTTGTTTAGGGGCCTGAGTAAGCAAAAAACCGTTTTGGAGGATAGGTTCTATGGAGCCCTTTATTGTATTTTTTTTGCATTGAGATTTTGAACTTAGAAGTACCATTTTCGATTTTTCAAAATACGGGCTCAATGGAGCTCGTCCTCCGAAACAACTCACTCCATAAGTAGGGGACTTACTAGAGATGCTCTACCAATGATGCACCTAGAGGCTACAAGTAAAGAGTCATCTATCTGCCCATATCTTACAATCTCATAAACAAAAACACACTTTCTCACATGCACAAGCTCATACTATTTATTCAATACCTCTGCAACTTTTAATCACTTCACCGTGGTAACTCTTTGGCGTTCATGCCGATGCTGACATCAAGCAATATGTTTACTCCAATGGCCAGAACTATAAATAATAATGACATCTTTTCTTTTCTACCAACTACTAGTAAACTGTATAATACATTCATAGTAGACGTCGAGGAAATGAACAGCTAACTTTTTCCTTGTTGAATTCTTTTATTTCTACGAGGCTCATGAATGAGAGAGAGTAGAAAAATCAAAAAAGTAAAGTGTTAAACCCTGAAATCAGTTAACCCAGTCCTCCAATCACAGGCCAATTAGATTTGCTCTTCTATGTTAATAATCACTTCAACCCTTCTTCACATTCACTTTTGCTCTCGTCATGCTCCATGCCCTGAGTTGTGGCACCCTGACCGTGGCACTTCCATTGTTGAAGGCATACATGTGGGTACCGCCGTCGTCGACAACCGCCTCCGGGTAAACTCTTGCCATGATGCAGACTCTGCCACCGCCTCCGAAGCTCTCCACTGCTGACCGATCAATCTGCACGGCAGCATCCATTTTCACATTCTGATATGATGTGCACGAGGTGAATAACTGGGGAAATAACTAAACCTCCCAACTCACCAGAGTCCTCAGAGATATCTTATTTTCCTTTTCAAGGTCAAATTCAAAGAAGCCTCCATAGGCTGGTGTGTACAGTCCTGATCTCCGAGAAGACCTATGCAAAAAAAGAGAATATGTACTTATAGTTGTCAGACAAAAATATATATGGAAATTTTATGGAAAAGGGCTAAATATATTAAGGAAAAAACCATACGCACTAACCTTCTTAGGTCAGAGCACATGAGGATCATGTAGCTTTGCTGTGATTTATAAACTCTGAAGTGCACAACAGTGTGCTCCTCCATGTTGTCAGAGGCCAAGACAACAAGTCCAAATGGCCCTATGGCACCATGAACAGATGCACCGGCTTCCCGACAATGCTTCTCGACATCCAAAAGCCAGGAGGGATCAAAAGGATCTGCGCTTTCAATGGACGTCAGCTCAAAATCTATCTCAACATCAGCCTGTTTCACGAAAATGATATACCGGATTAGCTACAGTGGCTCTGAAAGATATTCAAAACACCTAAGCTGAAGAATATATGCCAGTGTTTTTATTGTCAAGTTTTTACAATTTGTATAATAACAAACTAACAGAAGGCCCTGTAGCTTTTACTGGCATGAAACTTCTTGAGGTAAATTTTTCTTTGGATGACCAAACCAAGCATGTTTGTGTAAAGGGAACTACCTGTGAAGCGTCAGTTCCCTTAATCTCAAAGACATCTCCCTTCTTCAGCTCTAGTCCTTCATAGCTGGTTTCATTTATTCGAAGGGACTCGACCTCTTCAACTGGCCATTGCAGCAACTGCTTGCCATAGCTGTCTAACCAAATTGTCCTGGGAATTGCCTAAATGTAATAACGGAAAATGTTTAAGGTGTGTCACACTGATTTGCTACAGAAGTTAAACGGTAACTCCACTGTTCTAGTATGAAGCAATTGCATCGAGTTAGGGGAAGATTTTCTTACATGGATTCCAGCCCAACCTTTTGCGACATCATCTGAAGAACTATCTGTCTCATTAGTCCAACCCCATATGATCCTCCTGCTCTTTTTCGAGTCGAAGATCGACTTTGAAGCATAGAAATTTCCGTAATCGATCCTCAACCACAGTCGACGGTCATCCAGAACTGTATCTGGCACAAAGACATCACGTTTCAGATCATAAACCCCAATCATGTACTTGTCACACGAATCTAGGCTCATTTTGAGGACATGCTTGGCACCATTCGGGATAGCTGCGGAAAGGTCCAGTCCACCGTTATTGCCGGGCAGTACCGCAAAGAAATCCGGGCACTCCCACATAGATGAGGAATTCGATGAATACAATGGGTGATCAACTCTAGTCCAATTCAGAAAGTCTTCACTCTTGTACAAAAGTGCTGCACTGTAGCCGTTCAGCTCAGCACCAACTGCTATTCTCCATAGTCCATCTGGTCCTATCCAACCGGTTGTCGGATCCCTGAACTGGCCTGAGTTCAAACCTTGTCCGACCGGTTGGATAACCGGGTTATTGCCTGCTTTGGTCCATTCTCTCAGGTATGGGTCAGACAGGTTTCTGGGAAGTACAACATTTTGGACCTGACGTTTCTCCGTGTCGGCACCGGTGTATATGATGACCAGTTTACTACCATTTATAATTGTAGCTGACCCGGTCCAGCATCCGTTTATGTCGCTTGGGGTATCCCGTTGTATTGCGGGTTCTACTGGGATCCAGTTGATGAGGTCCGTCGAAACTGAATGGCCCCAAATTATGTTACCCCAAAGGGAGCCATTGGGGTTATATTGGTAGAATTCATGGTAGATTCCATTGTAGTACATTGGTCCTGAAAATTTTATGAAAGCAGTATAAGTTGTAGGATGTGCAAATTACTCTCATTTTCTTACTTTAAAGTGAGGTAATCATACCATTTGGGTCTTTTGTGTTGTCATAGATTTTCAAGGATCATCAATCCATCGGATATATGAAAAAAGTGAGAGCATGTCAAGACTTGCAACAGATGTACAATTAATAGGATCTTGATAATTGGTACTAAACAGCAGCAGAGAGTCAACATTTTTCCTCACAGGCGCAGTACTTCATTACTTTTGTATATGTATAATACATCTGATTATATTTACGTAAAACACAACTTCTGGTGTTGTAATTAGGCATGTTATGGAATGCAAAAAAGTCATTCTTTGGTTAACTGAAAGCTTTCTGACAGAAAAGTAACACCAACAGAGGGCATTTTCAGAGAAGACTCTGGAAGTGGCATACACCTAGGTGAGAAGAACATAAGACGCTCTCTAGGAAATCAACTCACCATAAGCATCTCCTAATGAGTATGGCTATCATCGTACTGTAGTAGTGTTACTGAAAATATCCAACTGCTCTGCCTTACACTGAGCACCTATTATGTGCAACATTCAGCAACAGAGCAGAGCTGCACAAGTAATGAGTTGGCTATGGCGCCAGGGTGAAATCTGGGCCGTCGTTTCGGCCATCCGATGGCCCAGATTCGCCGTGGACCGGTCAATTTTTGTCCGCGGTCAACGGCGGATCTGGGCCGTCGGATGGCCGAAACGGACGGCCCAGATTTCACCCTGACGCCATATGGCCTTGTAATTGTCTTTTTCGGGCTACCTACCTACCTCACCTATAACTATTTACTGTCACAAAAACCGTATGCAGTGATACCACTCAAAATAATATCATGCATATCTTAACAAGTTTATTATTCAATATTAGCATAAAACAAGATTAAGGCCAGCAATACAAGGTTTAACTTGGCTTCTCCAGTTAGACAAGATGCCAACCAACCAATCAAATCACTAGCTTTTTCTTGGAGCAAGAACAAGAAAGGCACACCAAATCACAGAGTACCCTCTTATTTGCCACAACCGAAAGTCAACAGGAAAACCAAGGAAAGCAGAGAGACATGGACATACCGTTGATCCAGTTCGTGGGAGGTTGGAAGTGGTAGGCAGTCCTGTACCTCTGGCTGACAATGGAGGAGACCTTCTGAGAGTGTGGGTAGAGAACGACTCTCTCCCCATTGCTGCTGCAGATGAGGAGGTCGGATACAAGGGAGGAGAAGAAGAGGACAAGGAGGGGGAAGAAGACCCAAGCTTGGGCCATGGGGACAAAATGAGGGAGGGAGGGGAGATTAGTTCAGATGGGGATGTGATGTGAGATGAGAAGACTTTGCTAGCTTGTTTTTTACGACCGAAGGTAGGCAAGTCCTGACACTTGCTGTCTTGCTTAGGCTGGTCCAGAGAGGATTTCAATACTGGTCACTTTCGGAGATGTTTTTTTGCTGGAAGAAATGGTTTTCAGTGGGACGCATTTTTTTATTTCCACTTGGTGTTGATTTTCATTCTGAACCTTATATCATGTAGAACAGAGCCACTGCGCCATTCCCAGGTGGAGTAGTTAAAAAAAGATGTGTTCCCTAGGCTATAAGACACATTTGAAAGGAGTACAGAAGAGGGTAGTAACAATGTGATTAAAGTTTAATTTTTGTGCACCTAAAATATTTTTAATAATACATTTTTTTCTTATTTAAAAAAAGATTTTGTATGAAATTGTTGAAAGTAGAAGAAGGAAGTGGGCAGAAAAGAAAGTTTACAAATTGAAGAATTCCCCTGAGCCACTTTGAGCATGGTTAGTGCAGTTTTAAAGAGAATGCTGCATCGACTTACACAAAACTGAAGAAAAAAGCAGGAAACTAATAATATAGAGTACATGAAAATTTATAAGAAGCCAATTCAGCATCCTTTAAATCAATCTACCATAGCTGCTGGTCATTTGAACTCTACAGATAATTATCAACACAAAGCCCAAACCCCCTAGTTTGCCATGTTTGATGCCCAAATCGACAGGTGGTCGTCAGAGTTGACATAGCGCAAACTGGCCACAACAACTTGGCGGCGGAGCATGGTCCTGGTCAGTCTCTTGATGGCGCCATGGAGTGGAGCGATGCCGCCTCCGGTAATCTCTGCATCTCTTCCACGTTCAATTAGAGGATTCAGAAGGTAGAGGGCTATAGTTGCAATATACATTCAACTGGAAGAAAATAACTGAATTAATTTAACTATCGGAACTGAACTAGCCGAAGAATGGTATCGCCATCGCAGCAGATTAACCGATCCACTGCCGGGAGCATGGCCATTGGCGGACGCAGCGGGTGGGCAGGGTGGGCCGTGGCCCACCCAGAATTTGGAAAAAAACTTGAACCCCCCCAGATATTCAGTCAAAAAAAAATCAGTCTCACGACACGAGCGGACGCGAAGTCGCGAACAGGCGAGAGCAAGAGGACGAGGCGCCATGGCGAGGATGACCTAGCTCTGCTGCTGCCTGCTCGTATCCCCCGTTGTCGGCTCCCCCGCATCCGGACGACCCCCGCTGCAAGATCCCCCGCCGCCGGACGAGTGGACGACGCCCTCTATCTCGATCTGGGCCGCCGTCAGACGACCCCCGCCGGCCGCCGACTGCTTGGCTCCACCGCCGCTGCAATTCTTCCACCGGGCACACCCGCAGTGCGGCAGTTGTCTGCAGTGCACACCCGCCGTCGGCCACCCCTACCCGAGCTTCTCCGAAGGTATAAGAAATTATCATCCTATATGTTATCATCCTATAAGAAATCCCACAGCGTAGGGGACATGGATGCGCTCGCGGCCTCCTTGGCATAATAAAACAAAAAAAAGGAAATAACGTTGAGAAAAAGAAAAAATATGACAGCTGTGGGATTTGAACCCACGCCCTTTCGGACCAGAGCCTAAATCTGGCGCCTTAGACCACTCGGCCAAACTGTCTTATTTACTTAATAACTGCATTACTCATATCTGTCCAGCCAAAAGTAGAGCGATATAATCCTCAGTTAAACCTAGTAGAGAGTCCATAAATCTTGACGAGTTGGAGTGTTTTGAGGACCCTTGTGTCTTTTCTCCCAGGAGCTTCGACGAGCAGGCCCTCCACAAGACATGGACAAAGGTAAGATTGATGTGCGTACAGAGGTCG
This sequence comes from Poa pratensis, assembly GCA_947311845.1. NCBI lineage: Eukaryota > Viridiplantae > Streptophyta > Magnoliopsida > Poales > Poaceae > Poa > Poa pratensis. The sequence continues at coordinate 57,424,091 of CAMZMU010000057.1, read as the reverse complement.
GTGATGCCATGGGCGTCGCGGCTGTTGGCCAAGACCTGTTTTGTCACTGCCGGTGAAGTTTGATGAGTACCGAGCGCGCGCACACATCGCTTAAGATTGCTAAACCGCCACTGTTTGTTCATGCCATGCAAATCGATGATATGTGGCCGCGTTTATTAAAGCTGCAACGATTGTTGGATTGTACATGATATTGGTTCTTGATCATCGTTGATGATGGGCTAATTAACTGTAGGTGGTTGCGATGCAGCACTACAAGGAACGCAGCAACCAGCTGGAGAACCTATGCAGTCAGGCAAACAATTTGGGTCAAAATATCAAGTCATGGATGCAAAGGAACAAAGAAGAAAAAGAGATAGAGAGCGGTATGCGCAGATAGCCAATGATGAAAAGCAGGAAAAATTGAAAAAAACGCCGGGAAGCTTATAAGCAAAACAAAACAATTATAAAGACAAAGAAATATGTAGATTTAGAGCCAGAAGAAAGGATAAAACTTTGCGCACAAAAAAGGCAGAAATACGCAAATATGCAGCCGGAACAGAAAAAAATTAGAATACAGCAAATTATAGCTAATCGCGAGTTTAGGCGCAACACACCATGCAAAGAATCACTTGCGATGGTGAATCCTGCATATATCGAATCAGAAGAGAAAGTTAGTACATGTAGCTTCAATGTATAATAAGAGATCATATGAGATTAATTTATATCAAGTTATCACAAGATAACAATGTATCAACATATATCGTCGAGTTATTTTAGTGCTGTGTTAAATCATGCTCATCTGGGTATAAAAAATATTCTATACGGGTAAAATTTGGGTTGTGCCGAGCGTTCTTCAACCAAAATTTGCTTTTCTCTCCGTAGCAACGCACGGGCACTTTTGCTAGTCCTTTTTTAAGAACAAGGGAGGTCCCAAAGAACCCAAACATTACAGTAATAGAGAGTGATGGGGTTACAATTTACACAAAGACCATTAAGAAAGAACCACTGTTCAAGATATCATCCGATATTCCGATAAATCGGTCGATTTATCGCTTCTTGGTGTCTGACCGATAAGATAAATCAGCCGGCCGATATGTCGATAAATCGGCCGATATGCCGATAAACAGGCCGATTTACCCCTTATCTTGGGTCGACCGATAAGTTCCCGATAAGCGATATCCCCAACATTGGAAAGAACAAATTACAAAACCATCCTTGCATTTTACAGACAAGACCCTGGACAAAATAAGAGGAGCGCAATCGAGTACTTCTCCACCGCCCGGAATCTCCGCCGAAGAAAGGCTTCATGACACGACCAACAACATCACCGTCGTGGACAGAGCCACTTGGGGCGACGCCATTGCATGACGCCGAGCTGAAGCCAAGAATGCCTCCTCCCCTTTGGCCTAGTCGTTAGGAGGAAAAAAAAATTAAGTTGCGCCAGATTGACGTCGAATCTCCACAAAGCAGCCTTTCAGCCATAAAAAAACGTAGAATCGCTGGGGGTGAGCACTGAGCAATAACACCAACATCGAACCCATGTGAAGCTTCATAACCAACAACACAGGCCACAAGCCAACCATCTCGTCCCTCTCATCACCGGGATGACACGAAAAGAGAGGATATTGACTATTGAACTGGATGGACCTCGAATATGGACAAGGACGGAATCACAAGGTGCGGTTCCCGGGCTCCATGAAGCCCGGTATTTTGGAAGAATAAAAAAAAGATATTTAGAAGTTTCAAAAAAATGGTGTTAGGTGCATTAAAACTTGTGTCGTACATATAAGATGTGTAGATGTACTTGTATGTATTTTTCAGATTTAAAAAAAATCTCGTCTGCTTTAATATGTTTCATGGAAACATGAAACATATTAAAAAATCTGGGTTACACAAAAATAACAAATGTGTGGCTCCAAAAAGGAAAAAAATGCTTTTGATCCCAGATTTTTTTTAGATCACGGATAATAATATATTTCTATAAAACTTATGTCATACATACAAGATGTACTCCTATTTATTTTTTGAGATTTAAATTTTTGGTTTTCAAACTTATTTTAAAAAGGGCTCTAGTGAGCTCAGGTCCCAATAGCCTTTTTCGGGCATCAGGAATTAGATCCACACGCCTTCAAATTATAATAGTGATGATAATAACAATAATGATAATAGTAATATCTGAATAGGGATTACAATAATAATAATAATTTTTCTATACAAGTACTAGTAACTATAATATACTAATACTAGAGATGTAGAAAACCATCAACTACTTTTTCCTGTTGAATTTCCTTTTATTGGCACCCAGGAGTGCTTATGAATGGGAGTACAAAAATCACAAACTAGAATTGCTCTTCTGTATTACTCATCACTCCAACCCTTCTGTACATTCACTTGTGCTGTCGCCATGCTCCATGCCTTGAGCTGTGGCACCCTGACCGTGGTACTTCCATTGTTGAAGGCATACAAGTGGACCCTCTCGTCGACCAGCGCCACCGGATAAACTCTGGCTATGATACAGAGCCTGCCACCGCCGCCAAAGCTTTCCACCGCCGACCGGTCAATCTGCACGGCAGCATCCAGCCATCCATTTTTAATTCCGACATGAACTGCATGTAATGAATAACAGGAGAAATGGTAAAGTAGCACAACTTACCAGAGTTCTCAGAGATATCTTCTTTTCCTTTTGAAGATCGAATTCAAAGAAGCCTCCATAGGCTGGTGTGTACAGTCCTGGTCTCATGGAAGACCTGTGCAAAGAAAACACATATTTATTTTTAGTTTTCATGGACAATTTATGGAGAAGACAAACCAAAAGTAAGGCAAAAAAATATAAGCACTAACCTTCTTATATCAGAGCACATGAGTATCATGTACTTTTGCTCTGATTTGTATACTCTGAAGTGCACATCAGTGTGCTCCTCCATGTCGCCGGAGGCCAGAACAACAAGTCCAAATGGCCCTACACCACCGTGAACCGATGCACCCGCTTCCCGGCATTGCTTCTCGGGGTCCAAAAGCCAGGAAGGATCAAAAGGCTCGGCGTTATCGATGGACGTCAGCTCAAAATCTATCTCCACATCAGCCTGTTTCAAGAAAATTTGTGCCTGATTAGCTACAGATTCTCTAAAAAAAATACACAGAACACCTACGTGTAATATACGCCTATCTTTTTGTTGCCAAAAATATTCCCTACTATCTATATAACTACCAATTATCAGAAGACCCTGCAACTTTTACTGGCACGACAATTTGAAGTAGAAAATTCCTTGGAAGACCAAGTAAGCATGTTTGTGAAAAAGAAACTACCTGCACGGTGTCAATTCCCTTAATCTCAAATAGATCTCCCTTGTTCAGCTCTAGTCCTTGATGGTTGATTTCATTTCTTCGAAGGGACTCAACCTCCTCAACTGGCCATTGCAGCAACTGCTTGCCATCGTTGTCTAACCAAATTGTCCTGGCCATTGCCTAAATGTAATAAAACTTGAGGTTAAAGATATTACACTGATTTGCTAAGTCAGTTAAATCATCAATTCGATATGAAGTACAGAAAATTAGGGGCAGATATTCTTACATAGATACCCGCCCAACCTTTTGCGACATCATCTGAAGAACTATCTGACTCGTTAGCCCAACCCCATATGATCCTCCTGTTATTTTTCGAGTCGAAGAACGATTTTGAAGCATAGTAATTGCCATAATCGATCTTCAGCCATAACCGACGGTCATCTAGGACAGTATCCGGCACAAAGGCATCACGTTTGAGATCATAAACCCCAATCATGTACTTGTCAAATTGATCCAGGCTCACTTTGAGGACATGCTTTGCGCCATTCGGGATTGCTGCGGACAAGTCCAGTCCACTATTATTGCCCGGCAATACCGCGAAGAAGTCCGGGCACTCCCACATATTGGAGGTATTGGATGAATACAGCGGGTGATCAACTCTAGTCCAATTCAGAAAGTCTTCACTCTTGTACAAAAGTGCTGCACTGTAACCGTTCACCTCAGCACCAATTGCTATCCTCCAGAGTCCGTCCGGTCCGATCCAACCGGTTGTCGGATCCCTGAACTGGCTCTCGTTGAAGCCTGGTCCGACCGGTTGGAGCACCGGGTTATTGCCTGCTTTGATCCACTCCCTAAGGTATGGATCAGACCGGTTCTTGGGAAACACAACGTTCTGGACCTGACGATTATCTATGTCGCCCCCGGTGTATATGATGACCAGTTGATCACCGGGTAGAATCGTGGCTGAGCCGGTCCAGCAACCGAGTATGTCACCTGGGGTATCCTTTTCTAGTGCGGGTTCAACTGCGATCCAGTTGACGAGGTCCGTCGAAACCGAGTGGCCCCAAATGATGTCACCCCAGAGGGCGCCATTGGGGTTGTACTGGTAGAATGAATGGTAGATGCCATTGTAGTACATTGGTCCTGAAATTTTCATAAAGGCAGTATAAATTCTACTATAATGCTGCAATTCCTTCTCCATATTTAAAAGTGTTTTGCGCCTGAGATATTCATACCATTCGGATCTTTTGTGTTGACATAGATTTCCAAGAATCAGCAATCCATCGGATGTATGAAAAAGAAAAGGAGAGGATATCAATGCTTGCAACAGATGTACAAATAATAGGATAACCGGTAAACAAGAGCAAAGATTCTACTAAATTTGAAAAACAGGTCAGTACTTCATTACTTATGTCTAAGCATAACAGACCTCTCTCATATCTTTCAGACACATGATTTCTGGTGTTGTAATACAGTATATCATGCTCTTTTTAACCGAATATCTCATGCTCTGCTTTACTGAATGCTTTCTGACCAAAAGCAACACTAACAGTTCAGCAAAAATGGACATTTTCAGAAAAGTGGCATGCACCTTGTTGATGAGGTACACATAACACTTTTTAATAGCCGCGGCCGAGCACCTACGGCACGCAACAATCAGCAACAGATATGCACAAGTAGTTGGCTACCGACCTCTCCCTCGCCTAGAATTATCTTCGACACGAAAACATCGCCATTCTTTGCTTAACTGAATGCTCTCTGACCAAAAAACGCAACACTAACAGTGGAGCAACTATGGGACATCTCCAGAGGAACACTATAGTAACAATGTTACTGAAAATGTTCTAACTGCAGCGCCTTGTACTGTGCACCTATGGTGTTCAACATTCAGCAACAGAGTTGCAAAGCCAAATGATGAGTGGCCAAACCACCTACCACTATGTTTTGACACAAAAACAGTTTTTCACTGATACTACTGCAAAAAAATGCAGTATATTTAACAGGTATATTATCATCTACTTGGCACACAAAAATCAAGATCTGGTACTGCTAGGTTCAAGTTAATCAGCTTCCCCGGTTCAGTATGGGACATCTCGAGAGAAACACTATATATAGCAGCAGTGTTACTGAAAATGTTCTAACTGCAGCGCCTTGCACTGAGCACCTATGGTGTAGCAACAGAGTTGTGCAACCAAATGATGAGTGGCCAACCCGCCTACCCCTCACCTACTATGTTTTTTTTTTGACACAAAAACTATTTTACTGATACTACTGCAAAAATGTAGTATATTTTAGCAGGTATATTATCTAACATTGGCACACAAAAATCAAGATCTGCCACTAGCCAGGTTCAACTGAACCAGCTTCCCCCGTTCAGTTGGGCAAAGCACCAAACCAACCAATCAGACCACTCCTTGGACCAAGAACAGTTGGGCGAAACACCACACTCTCCGCCTGGCCACGGCCAGAACCTAAGCCCTAGAACAAAAATCAGAGAGGAGCTTGAAAAAGACATACCGTTGATCCAGTTCTTGGGGGCCTGGAAATGGTATGCGGTCCTGTACTTCCTGCTGACAATGGAGGTGTCGGAGTCCTCCTCCCCCGCCGGATCGCGCGTGGAGAGGAAGGACCTCTCGCCGTTGATGCTACTGCAGACGTAGCAGAGGGCGAGGAGGACCAAGGCCCAGGCTCGGGCCATGGCGACGGACGGCAGCAGAAGCTGCAGGAGGAAGAGGGAGATACGATGTGTGTGAGGTGGTGTGGTGAATGGTGATGTGAGTGTGAGGTGATGAAGGCCCTTTTGTTGTACTTTGTCTGCCCTTTGTTGCTCAGTGTGGCTAGGGTGTCACAGTGTGCACAAATCATTGCTCCTGCTTTGGCTTGATCCCGAGAATGATTCCAGATCGAGGTCGTTTTCACAGAAGCATTTTCTGGAAGAGTAAAGGCTGGTTTGACAGGGATGTTTTTTCCTTTGTTTCCACCTTCTTGTCCGTCCATCTGTCACCCAAGATATAAACAATAGTCAAGACAACGGCATCTCGTCGTACGAAACACGTGGTGTTCCAAGTTTTTATAACATTGGCGACAGATCACACACACAAACATGGACGTTGCATATTCATTTGGCCGCAGCTGCAGATTCTGACTGCGCAGTGTCGGCCAACTGCTCATATAAAATGTGCCAGATGCACATGTTTCACGGCGGACATCGATTCAGACGACCATCGACAACGGCAAGGGACAAAGGCAGGTTAATTAAGACAGCGCCATCACCGCAACTAGAACACCAAATCCCGTGTACGTGTATAATACATAAATACAGTAGCCATATGCTTGAAACCATGCTTCTTTGTACGTTAGACGCCCTAAAGGCTGTTCTTCTGGGGTAGGTAGGTACTCTCCTTGCAGTGCTGTGGCTTCTACCATTCATCTTCAACGGTGGCCCTGTGGAAGCACAACACCGTGCACACGAGGATGAAGAAGGAAGTGAACTCGATGAACATGGCACCAGTCTCGATCAGTCCCGCGTGCCTCAGGATCGCCGGGATGGCCAGGCTTCCCATGGCCGACGCGCCGGTCAGGAACTTTGCGGCGTTGATCCACCTGCAAAAAACGAGATGCCCTGCCTGGTTACAACCTCAATTATGATAGTGGAATGCATCAACAGGTATATCCTAAGTGATGCTTGTTTACTAAGTTTATCTAAGCATGCCCACATGCACGTTACAACAGTTTACTACTTCTCCAGAGAAAAGAATATCATCGAAATCAGAAACTTACGCTCCACCCTCTCCGCTACTCAAGAACCGTGTGGATCCGTCGCCGAAGAATAGGCATGGCATCGGCACAATGATGTACATGAGTGCTGCAGCACAAGCATAAGAACGTCAGCAGAGAGGCCACAGGGAGTTGGTCACAGTGATTAGGGAGGATATTATCAAACTAACAGTTTTCACCTGCTAACATAGGCCACCAGTTGTTGTACAAAGCACATGCCTGAAACATGAGGATAAGAGTTAGAGAATCCAGAAATAATAATACTTTGGTGACTTGGTCAGATAACAAAGCATGCAAATCCTATGCTGCTGCTCATTAATCTTCTTCATATGAGTAAAAACACTGTACTAGGATTTCAGGTCGGTACAGCCAGAACAATTTTTGTGTGGATCGACTATGCCCAACCAGCACGTATGGCTCCTAACTGAATATGATGCTTCTACTGTAATCCTGACCAGCAACTATGCCACATTGCTAGTCTAATTTTTGTATACATGCCATGCCTCTTTTCGCAGAAATCACACAAGACTAACTACATGAATGAATCGTACAAACAGGATGTCAGGTTCTCACTCCTCAAAGTTACTGAAGCATACACTAAGTAAAACAATGGTTTGCTATCGCCAGTTTCAGACACATAACTCAGTTGTAAAAGATTGTACGATGAGCGATAGACAAGTGAACATAGCTTACCAGGATTTGCAAAAGAATGCTCGTGGAGAACATACACGCGAGTCCAGCGAGCCTGTAACAGAAGAAATTAATCAGATAGGGTTTTCCAATGCAAATAATAGTTACAAAGCATTTGAATCATGAAACTTACACTGTAAAGACACACGTCCAAGAGTAAGTTCACAACATCATCCAGCACAAAGGACGAAAGCAAAGAAGACAAGGAACATACAAGTTAGTCAAGCACTTGAAGCAATTTGCAGGATCGCGAAGATACATATTACGAACTACTCATAATTCATTAATTCATGAAAATGAATAAGCTGAAACTGGACTGTATCAGCAGACCGGTTAGCTGTTCATCACAGATCATAATTCATTAATTCATGGAAAATGAATAAGCAAGACAACCCTTTATTCTTATTTCAGATTAAATCACTTTCAAGGAGTAATAGTTGCTCATTACTAGGAGTTAGACACTAAACAAATAAATAAGCAAGACAACCCTTTATTCTTATTTCAGATTAAATCACTTTCAAGAGTAATAGTTGCTCATTACTAGGAGTTAGACACTAAACAAATAAATAAGCAAGACAACCCTTTATTCTTATTTCAGATTAAATCACTTTCAAGAGTAATAGTTGCCCATTACTAGGAGTTAGACACTAAACAAATAGACCGGTTGACTCTCAGGACTTCCTTTCCCCGCTAAGCAAAATCCTGTATCTACTCAATACAGCCTCAACATTAATTTCCCAAGAAAGCACATATATATACCAAACATATCGGTATACACACATCTCAAACTTTCATAAGCTCAGCATCACATATTTGTACGGCAAGCTCTAGTCTAAACTAACTGCACTGATCGAAGTTCTATATCCTAGAACTCCAAACCAAATTGCCCCACTCATACAATAGGGTTTACATACAGCCTACTTAACATTCTCAATTCAGATATTGCGATGTCTTTTGGAGGAAGCTCGTTATCGAGCCTAATGGTGGCTATGTGCAAAATCTTACTCCAGGTACATACAGCCCTTACTCTGTTGACAAGCCGCAACGAGCTTGAGCAGAACGAGCTGCTCCGAGAAAATCACGATCCTAGGACTAATTCCTGCTCACATGCCCCCTAAATTAATTTTCCCCGTGTCCGCCTGCCTCATCGACGCTGTCCAGCCATTGCCGGCGCAGCAGCACGGAGCTCCGACCAAAACTAACGAATCGGAGTTCCCCGCACCCTACCCCGCGAGAACTACCCGCCAATTCGTCACCCCCACGTCGGCGACTAGTCACACCCCGGAACCCTAGCGGGCCGATCCCCGCGCCGCAGCCACCCCCGAATGCGAGCTCAAACGACGGCGCGGAGACCAGCCGAGCAACTGAGGTCGGAGCAAGAAAGGATCCCTCACCTTCCACGGTCATCGCCATCTCCGCGTGCGGGCGGGCGGCGGCGCGAAATCCTCCCGGCGAGCGAGCGACCGAGCCAACACCTGTCGTCTCCTTTCCCTTCTGTCTCTGACTCCACCCTTTCCGACCGACGAAGTAACGAAGCCGAGTCATGTTGGTATCGATGCGACACTGCCAGGTGGACCTGCACTAGTTGTGGCGAGGGCCCACCTGTCAGAGGGCCCTTTTTTTTTTTTGCACAACCAGAGGGCCCTTCTTGGAACTGCAATCAGGACTAGTTCCAAAGGATTACTGTTGATATCAAACACACTTACGGCGACCAGAATGTGATTACAAACAAAGTACAAAGATTATCGTATGATAAAATTTCACGGTTATCCAGTAACAAGGATTCGAGACCATAAAGTCGCATTGCTATATACTCCCTCCGTTCCAAATTAGATGACTTCCATTTGTCCACATGCGGATGTAGCTGTGACAATGGAAGTCATCTAATTTGGAACGGAGGGAGTATATTATCGTCATGAACCTGACACTTGGGAGTACAGTACAGGTACCTGACATTCAGCATGGCAGCGAGACCGCATAGACCAGCAGGCAAAATTTGCAAACGAATTTCAGAAAGAAAAATGCCTTCCTATCTATAGAGACATTTCATTTGCATGTACTGTTAAACATAGTCGCCACAAAGCTAAGAGCATTTCTAGCAAATCTATCTGACTTAAACCTAGAGCTTAGTGTGACCGAAACCAGAAGTATGAATCAAATGTCTCATGAATCAAGCAACGCCACCGTTGCCATCACCGTCACCACTAGTCAAACCTCCATCTCTCATCCCGGCAGCCCATATTCTAGATTGCAAGATCTCCCCCCTCCTAATATCCCACCATGCCCTCGCCGTCTCGTCCATTCCAGTTGGACCAATCATCATGAGCTTGTTCTCCTCCACGATGATCTCTTGCCTCAACATGTTCTCATCAAGAAGGAGTCGACGCTCCTCAAGTCCATCTTGCGCTTCTCCACGGCCATCTTATCTTGTCGCTTCTTCTCAGCCAACTCCTTCTTCATTTGCAAAACTTGAGTCGTCATTTCCTTCCTTGAATTCATAAACTCATCGATCTTTTCCCTCATGTTTCTCGTTGATGCCGGTGTTCCTTCATCATCGTCATCATCATCGTCGTCCAAGTCGGTGGTGGGGCTAACTGATCTCCTTTTCTTCGGTGGAGGACATTCTTGATCCATCAACATCAAATTGTCCTTCCCCTTCATCATTTCATCCGGCCTTTCTATGTTTCCTGCCGATGCCGGTTCACCATCACCATTACCATCATCGTCGCCGTCGTCATCATCCAAGTCATTGGCGGGGCTATTTGATCTCCTTTTCTTCGGTGGAGTACCTTCTTGACCCATCAACTTCCACTTCTCACTATGCTCAAGCAATTTCCAACAATGTTGGAACCCAAATGCTTCGCCTTTGGAGGCAGCAATTTGCTTGTATCTCTCTTGTGCAACGCGATCCTACATTGACAAAGTTGCAAAAGACAAGTTTGAGCACATTTATAGTGGACACATTCACAAAAATACGAGACAAATGACATAGACAAATAAACCAACTCACATAGTCATCAACGGCGCAACCACTTGGAGGAGCACTCCTCACTTGCTCCAAACAAGCGCTCCACCGACTACAAAGTTGATTGATGAAGTTGTACCAGCCTTGTAGAGATCTCAACGAGCGAGGCGATGTTTCCGGCTGCATCAGCCGATAAAACTCGTTTGTAATACGTTGCCAATATCCCTTTCCGGTTTGATCGTTGTGGCCGGACACAGCATCAGGTGTCACCTCCCATGCCTTCACCAAAGCGATATTGATACGTCTCAAACGTATCTATAATTTTTGATGTTCCATGCTTGTTTTATACCAATTGCTACATGTTTTGCATCTACTTTATATCACTTTTATACATTTTTTGGGACTAACCTATTAACAAGATGCCGAAGTGCCAGTTCCTGTTTTCTGCTGTTTTTGTATTCCAGAAAAGCTAGTCTGGAAATATTCTCGGAATTGGACGAAACTACACGGGGTGCCTATTTTTCCAGAACACGCCTGACGGAGCGAAGGAGCAGCAGAGGAGGGCCACCAGGAGGCCACACGCACCTAGGGCGCGGGCCCCCCTCTGCCGCGCCCTAGGGTGGTGTGGGCCCCTCGGGGTCCGCAGCCGCCGCCCTTTCGCCTACTTATTCCCCCCGACGCGAAAACCCTAAGTACCTGAGCAAATATCCACGAAAAGATCCAGAGACGCCGCCGTCGTCAACCCTAGCTCGGGAGGGTTCAGAACCTCTTCCCGGCACCCTGCCGGAGAGGGGAATCGTCACCGGAGGCTTCTACATCGCCATGCCTGCCTCCGGAGTGATGCGTGAGTAGTTCATCCTTGGACTACGGGTCCATAGCAGTAGCTAGATGGTTGTCTCTCCACTTTGTGCCATCATGTTTAGATCTTGTGAGCTGCCCTACATGATCAAGATCATATTATTGTAATGCTACATGTTGTGTTTGCTGGGATCCGATGAATATTGAATATTATGTCAAGTTGATTATCAATCTATCTTATATGTTATTTAAGATCTTGCATGCTTTCCGTTACTCGTAGATGCTTTGGCCAAGTAGATGCTTGTAACTCCAAGAGAGAGTATTTATGCTAGATAGTGGGTTCATGTCTCCGTTTAACCTGGGACAGTGACAGAAAGTTCTAAGGTTGTGGATGTGCTGTTGCCACTAGGGATAACCTAACGATGCTATGTCCACGGCATATGTGTTTGTTTACATTACGCACTTTACTTAATGCAATTATCCGTTGCTTGCAACTTAATACCAACGGGGGACTCGGATGACAACCCGGCGGTGGATTATTAGTCATAGATGCTGTTGGATAACGGTCTATGTATTATGTCGTAATGCCCAATTAAATATCATAGTAGTCAACATGTCATGTATATGCATTGTCATGCGCTCACTATTCGTCAATTGCCCAGCTGTAATTTGTTCACCCAACATGTTAGTTATCTTTTATGGAGAGACACCACTAGTGAACTGTGGACCCCGGTCCATTCTTTTACACTGATTAAACAACCACAAACTGCAAACTGTTCCTTTTTCATTCTCTGCAATTTAATACTCATTTTCCACACCATACGTTTAATCCTTTGTTTTCAGCAAGCCAGTGAGATTGACAACCTCACTGTTTCGTTGGGGCAAAGTAGTTTGATTGTGTTGTGTGCAGATTCCACGTCAACAGTCCAGACTCCCTGCGACAGCTATTTTTCTGGCGCCGTTGACAACCTTCTGAAGAGTTGCTGCTCCTACTGGTTCGATAACCTTGGTTTCTTTCTGAGGGAAAACTTGCTGCTGACTACATCATACCTTCCTCTTGGGGTCTCCCAACGAACGTGTGTTTCACGTCATCAAGCTATTTTTCTGGCGCCGTTGCCGGGGAGACAGCAGTCTTCTGCAAGGGGAGTTTCACGCTTCCAATCTCTTTACTTTGTTTTTGTCTTGCTTAGTTTATTTTATTTTATCTTGTTTGCTTTCAATTATCAAAAACACAAAAAAATTAGTTACTTGCATCTAGTTTATTTTCTGTTTGGTTTTTATTATTTCATCATGCTTCTCCCTAAGTATACTTTAAAAGAAATATCTGTGGGTAGTGGGTCTATCATTGGAAGAGATAACATTGAGGAATTCTTAATCATGTTAGTATGGTTAAAGATTTTGAAGATAGATCCTTGGTAGAACTTGCTCCAAATTATGAAATTGCTACAGCTTCTCTAGTTCACATGTTGGAAGCTCGGTTTGTCAACCTTAGTCCCATAATGCAGCACATGTTTCTAAAACTCCATGATACGGAAGATGGTGAAAAGAAAGATTTTGTTTTAGAAACCCTACTTAAAGAATTTGGTGATGTTGCTAGGGAAGCTAGAAAAGTTTTTATTAAATACAAGATGCTTGGTTATTGTATTGACGTTGTTAATACACTTGAAAAACTTGAAAAAGAGAGGCTCAAGTACACTAAGGAAACTAATGGTGAGGGGGAAGTTAAAATACCAATACCTTTTAAGCTTATAGGAATGCAGGAGGCACTAGAAAAGAATTTTGATTGGATTGTTCCTGAGAACCCATTTGATGAAAATGATGAGCCTAGAGGTATTGAGAAAGGGAATTCCGAAACCTACATAGATAAGATAAATTGCATTGTTGAGAAAACTTCCGACCTCTCTTTGATGCTTCTTCACTTGGTAATACTTGATGCATGCTTTGTGCCTAGCTAAAAGGCGTTAAAGAAAAGCGCTTATGGGAGGCAACCCATTTTATTTTTCTGCAATTTTTCTTTTATTGAGTCAAGGAGTTTGTTTACTTCTGTAGCAACTCCTTTGTATCTTTATTTTCTCGCATTGTTGTGCCAAGAGTAGCCTCTAATGATAAGATGATGCTTAATTTTGATTGCTGCGCAGAAACAGATTTTTGCTGTTCACTGTACGAAATTCCTAAAATCACCAGATTGTTAATTAAATCTGAAATTTTTGTGCGTAATCTTTATGAATGTCTGAAACTTTCATTAGTTCAGAGTTTCTCGATCTGAGCGTCGTAAGTGCCTCGAAAAAATTCGTCTTTGCGGACTGTTCTGTTTTAGACAGATTATGCCTTTTTATTTTTGCATTCTCTCTTTTACTAGTGTTGAGTGAAATTCTTTTTTGGGTGGAAGAGCTTCACATAACATCAGTGGCTGTAGCTAATGTTTAAAGTAACAAATCATATTGCGTCTTTATAGAACATGTGAATTTTTGATTATGCACTAACCCTCTAATGAGATCTACTTTGAGTTTGGTGTGACGGAAGTTTTCAAGGGTCAAGAGAGAAGGATGATATAATAGGATCAAGAAGAGTGAAGAGCTTAAGCTTGGGGAGGCTCCCATGGATCTCCCCAGCATATTTCAAGAAGACTCAAGCGTCTAAGCTTGGGGATGCCCAAGGCATCCCCTTCTTCATCGTCAAAATTATCAGGTCATCTCTAGTGAAACTATATTTTAATTCTTTCACATCATATGTGCTTTTCTTGGAGCGTCTGTGTGCTTTTATTTTCAGTATTGCACTTTTATTTTCAATAAAGCTTGACTGGACCCTAGCATTCTTGATTGGGAGAGAGACACGCTCCGCTTTTTCATGAGAATACTCCTATTCTTCACTTATATTTGTTGAGTATTCATATCTAGCGCTGTTCAGCTTTTAGCTCTTGTTTTCATGTATCTCTTGTCAGAGCTATTAGCTTTCTTTTGTAGAAAGTACTCTCTTGCTTCACTTATATTTGTTTGGAGAGTTGATGAAATAAATTGATTGGTGTTTGGTTGGTTCAGAAAATGTTGCATGTGGTAATTGGTATAAGGAAAAACTTGCTTAATCTTGTAGATCACTAAAATGGATAACTTGATGCTTGTCAATTGTTTTGAGTTAACAAGTAGATCATGATTAAATTGTGCATCACATGAGTTAAGCCTATTAGTGAAGAACTACCGTAAAGCTTGTTGAAAATTTGGTTTGCATCGGTGGTACCTCTAAGGTCTAGATATTTTCTAATAACAGGGTTTGGTTAACAAGGAAGACGGTATGAAGTCTTATAACGTTTGCAATATGTTTGTCATATAAAACTTGGTGTACGGGTTGATATTCTTGTTTGCTTACATAACCTTGCTAGCCTAAACTCTGTACTGAGAGGGAATGCTTCTCGTGCATCCAAATCCTTGAGCCAAAATCCATGCCATTTGTGTCCACCATAACTACCTATATGTGGTATTTCCTTGCCACTCCAAGTAAATTTTTCATGTGCTACCTTTAAATTATTCAAAATGTTATTATTCCCTTTTTGTGTCAATGTTTACTAGCTCATGAGGAATTAGTGTGGTTATTCTTTATTCTATTTGTCGAGTGGACTTTTACACCTGGACTAGTGGCATATACATCCGCTTATCCAATAACTTGCAAAAAGAGCTGGCAACGGGGTGCCCAGTCCCAATTAATTACAACTTTAACCAATTAATTCTCTTCACACTTTTGCCCTGATTCATCAGTAAGCAATGACAAACAGTGAAATACCTGAATGTGTGTAAACCAAAGAGAAAGAGGGATGATCTGCCTTGCTGGTAGAAATAACGTCCTTCATGGGAGCCGCTCTTAAAAGTCCGTTCGACAGGTAGAATACTGTTCTCACCCGCTACCATTCGTTGACAATTAACAAACACCTCTCAAAAATAGATACTCCTCCATGGTATGTGATTGATGGAAGGCACCCGAGGATTCGGTTAGCCATGGCTTGTGTTAGCAAGGTTGGGAGGAGTATCAAATATTTTATGCAATCTCTATATGCTTTCAAAAACCTAAAAGCTCTAGCACATGATTTAATCCCTGCTTCCCTCTGCGAAGGGCCTTTCTTTTACTTTTATGTTGAGTCAGTTTTCCTATTCTTTCTGTCTTCCACAAGCAAACACTAGTGTCAACTTTGTTACAACATGCGTTATATGCAATGTATTGGACTTGTTATACTACTTTGTGTTGACAATATCCATGAGATAAATATGTTGAAAGTTGAAGCAAATGCTGAAACTAAATTCTTCCTTTGTGTTGATTAAATACCTTTTATTAGAAACTATTGCTTTATGAGTTAACACTTATGCAAAACTGTTTGATGCTTGTCTCGAAAGTACTATTCATGAAAACGTTTAGCTTGTGTGATTCATTGTTTACTCATTATCTATTTGGTAGCAAATTATAGACCATTGACTTGGATCACTTCATTCATTTACATGTGCCTTGCAATATTATATGATCAAGATTATGATAGTAGCATGTCACCTCAAAAATTATTTTGTTTTTATCGTTTACCTACTCGAGGACGAGTAGGAACTAAGCTTGGGGATGCTGATACGTCTCAAACGTATCTATAATTTTTGATGTTCCATGCTTGTTTTATACCAATTGCTACATGTTTTGCATCTACTTTATATCACTTTTATACATTTTTTGGGACTAACCTATTAACAAGATGCCGAAGTGCCAGTTCCTGTTTTCTGCTGTTTTTGTATTCCAGAAAAGCTAGTCTGGAAATATTCTCGGAATTGGACGAAACTACACGGGGTGCCTATTTTTCCAGAACACGCCTGACGGAGCGAAGGAGCAGCAGAGGAGGGCCACCAGGAGGCCACACGCACCTAGGGCGCGGGCCCCCCTCTGCCGCGCCCTAGGGTGGTGTGGGCCCCTCGGGGGTCCGCAGCCGCCGCCCTTTCGCCTACTTATTCCCCCCGACGCGAAAACCCTAAGTACCTGAGCAAATATCCACGAAAAGTTCCAGAGACGCCGCCGTCGTCAACCCTAGCTCGGGAGGGTTCAGAACCTCTTCCCGGCACCCTGCCGGAGAGGGGAATCGTCACCGGAGGCTTCTACATCGCCATGCCTGCCTCCGGAGTGATGCGTGAGTAGTTCATCCTTGGACTACGGGTCCATAGCAGTAGCTAGATGGTTGTCTCTCCACTTTGTGCCATCATGTTTAGATCTTGTGAGCTGCCCTACATGATCAAGATCATATTATTGTAATGCTACATGTTGTGTTTGCTGGGATCCGATGAATATTGAATATTATGTCAAGTTGATTATCAATCTATCTTATATGTTATTTAAGATCTTGCATGCTTTCCGTTACTCGTAGATGCTTTGGCCAAGTAGATGCTTGTAACTCCAAGAGAGAGTATTTATGCTAGATAGTGGGTTCATGTCTCCGTTTAACCTGGGACAGTGACAGAAAGTTCTAAGGTTGTGGATGTGCTGTTGCCACTAGGGATAACCTAACGATGCTATGTCCACGGGCATATGTGTTTGTTTACATTACGCACTTTACTTAATGCAATTATCCGTTGCTTGCAACTTAATACCAACGGGGGACTCGGATGACAACCCGGCGGTGGATTATTAGTCATAGATGCTGTTGGATAACGGTCTATGTATTATGTCGTAATGCCCAATTAAATATCATAGTAGTCAACATGTCATGTATATGCATTGTCATGCGCTCACTATTCGTCAATTGCCCAGCTGTAATTTGTTCACCCAACATGTTAGTTATCTTTTATGGAGAGACACCACTAGTGAACTGTGGACCCCGGTCCATTCTTTTACACTGATTAAACAACCACAAACTGCAAACTGTTCCTTTTTCATTCTCTGCAATTTAATACTCATTTTCCACACCATACGTTTAATCCTTTGTTTTCAGCAAGCCAGTGAGATTGACAACCTCACTGTTTCGTTGGGGCAAAGTAGTTTGATTGTGTTGTGTGCAGATTCCACGTCAACAGTCCAGACTCCCTGCGACAGCTATTTTTCTGGCGCCGTTGACAACCTTCTGAAGAGTTGCTGCTCCTACTGGTTCGATAACCTTGGTTTCTTTCTGAGGGAAAACTTGCTGCTGACTACATCATACCTTCCTCTTGGGGTCTCCCAACGAACGTGTGTTTCACGTCATCAGATATCCTCGGCCTCCGTGTAATTCGTGGATCTACCCTTTTGTTTTGTCGGAGCTGCTGCATCTGTTCATCACGGATCGTAAATTCATGAGAACGATCAGATTTCATATTTAACAGGACACACTGCTCTGAGCAAAATCAAGACCCTAGACTAATTCCTGACGCTTTCCAGCCATGGCCGGCGCGGCAGCACGGAGCTCCGATCAAACCAAGCCAAATCGGACCAATCGGAGTTCCCCGCGACCCAATCGGATTTGTACTGCCCGCTAATTCGTCGCCACCGACCACCCCAAATGCGAGCTAAACTAACGACGAGTAGACCACATAGACAGACAACTGGGTCGTGGGGAGCAGACACTAGTACAGAACGACACATCGGATACCCCTCTATGGCAACGGCAGGAGTTAGGCGACGGTAAATCGCGACATCCCCCGCGTGCCCGCACTGGCCGTAAAGCAGGCCCACAACAAAGGCAACGGGTGAATAGTGAAATATATGTTGGCAACGGAGGTTAGTTTACCTCCGTTACCGATGTGGGCTCATCGCACACGGACAGTTTCGTAATCTCCGTTGCCATTACAAGCAGCCCGACAACCGGCCTATAAGAACCTACTATGCCCTTCACTCTCACTCTCACTGTCTCACTTCCAACCCTAGCCGCCGCACAGTCTCCTCTCTCTCCACTCTCTCGCATGGCTTCCACCGTCGGCGCTGGTAGATCCGGCCATCGCGGTCGTGGCCGCCCCACCCTCCGGGCCTTCAGGCAGCAGCAGCGTCAGCTGGTGTTGCGGGACGAGCTTGCGAAACAGGCCGCCGCCGATCCGGCCCCCTCGGGCCGGTCCCGCGCCCTTGGCGCTCGTCCGCACGGCGAAGGCTCCGGCCTCACCCGCTCATTTGGCCACCATTGCAGCTACCGCCAGATCCGCCAGGCGATGTACCCCGGCCGCCATCCGTCTTCCTCCTCCTCGTCCTCCGACGAGGAGGAAGAGGAAGAGGAAGAGGAGGAGGACCGTGATCTGGAGATCGCTTGCCAACTCTCCCGCGCCGATTTCGAGCGTGATGACGCCAAGCGTCGTCAGGGCGAGGCCGATCTGGAGGCGGCGGTCCTCCTCTCCGAGGCCTCGACCCAGGTCGAATGCGCCGAGGAGGCGGTCTACCAGTCTGACCTCCGGGCCGCCATAGCCCTCTCTTTGGTCCACGGCGAGGGCAAGGCGCCGCCAGGTGAGGCCGGCGCTAGCTCCGTCACCGGCGGCGACGCTAAGCGAGCCCGCCTCGCCTAATGTAAGACCCCAGTTCAGTAGGATAGCTATTTTCTAGTTGTAAGTAGCTAATTGTTTATCCATAGATTTGTTCTGTTTTTAGTAGGCATTGTTTCAACATAGATTTTTGCTGTTTTCTAGTTGTAAGTAGCTAATTGTTTATCCATAGATTTGCTCTTTTTAGTAGGCATTGTTTACACATAGATTTTTGCTGTTTTCTAGTTGTAAGTAGCTAATTGTTTGTCCATAGATTTGATCTGTTTTTAGTAGGCATTGTTTCCACATAGATTTTTGCTGTTTTCTAGTTGTAAGTAGCTAAATGTTTATCCATAGATTTGCTCTTTTTAGTAGGCATTGTTTACACATAGATTTTTGCTGTTTTCTAGTTGTAAGTAGCTAATTGTTTGTCCATAGATTTGCTCTGTTTTTAGTAGGCATTATTTCCACATAGATTTTTGCTGTTTTCTAGTTGTAAGTAGCTAATTGTTTATCCATAGATTTGCTCTTTTTAGTAGGCATTGTTTACACATAGATTTTTGCTGTTTTCTAGTTGTAAGTAGCTAATTGTTTATCCATAAATTTGCTCTGTTTTTAGTAGGCATTGTTTACACATAGATTTTGCTGTTTTCTAGTTGTAAGTAGCTAATTGTTTATCCATAGATTTGCTCTTTTTAGTAGGCATTGTTTACACATAGATTTTTGCTATTTTCTAGTTATAAGTAGCTAATTGTTTATCCATAGATTTGCTCTGTTTTTAGTAGGCATTGTTTACACATAGATTTTTGCTGTTTTCTAGTTGTATGTAGCTAATTGTTTGTCCATAGATTTGCTCTGTTTTTAGTAGGCATTGTTTCCACATAGATTTTTGTTGTTTTCTAGTTGTAAGTAGCTAATTGTTTATCCATAGATTTGCTCTGTTTTTAGTAGGCATTTGCTCTGATTTTAGCTTTGTTTCTGTTATGCCGATGATTAAAATTAGGTGACACCGTGTGATCCGGGGGTGGCGCTAGTGATCCTTGTGATATGCACAAATACACATCGATCTTGTGCATCCTACTTGGCTCGCTTGCTCCATCCCTGGAATTTGTGTGTCCAATCTACCTATATATGAGGCATTGTTTAGGCTATGTTCTAGTTGTAATTAGTTCTATATTTTCTGTAATGCCGATGAAGAAGCATCTGTCTTGTGTATAGAGATGAAGGAGCTTACATTTTGATTTTTTTCATCTCCTTTAGGGCGAGGAGGAAACCTGGAGACTATGCGGCGGCCGTGAAGACGTAGGAGCGGGGCTCCGTCCACACGGTCCACTGAAGCCGGCGCCTCCAGGAGCAAGACTTTTGTGCAGTACTAAATAGGTAGAAGAAGACCACGCAATGAAGCTGGGCGAAGAGGAAGGTGAAGAACCGGCGGCCGTCAAGCAGGAACCACAGGGCTCCGTCGACGGTGCAGCAGGCGTCACCGGCTTTTTTTTTGTTTCCTTTAGCCCTCATTACAAACGGTCAAAAACTAATCTCCGTATCTGATGTAAAGACTAAAGGCAACGGTTATATATTATGCCCGTTGCTAAACTTATTGCAAACGATAAAAATCTCCGTTGCCATTGAGAGGCTTCACATCAGTGACAGAGGCGGGACACGGACCCTTTCTCCGTTGCCGAAGGGGTTTTTGGCCCGTTTCCGATGTGTCGTTCTGTACTAGTGAGAAGAAATTCCTCACCTTCCACGGTCATCGCCATCTCCATCTCCGGTTGGCGGCGGCGCGGAATCTCCCCGGCGAGCTCCTGTCGCCGTCTCTTCTCCGCTCTCTCTGTCAGACTCAGGCTCATCCTCCCCATTCCGACCGACGAGGCCACGGAGCCGAGTCGAGTTACCAATGTGACACTGGCAGGTAGGCCCCGTCGCGTGGGCCCACCTGTCAAGCATGGGCCCACCTGTCAGCGGGTAATGCGTCTTGCAACTTGGACCTTGACTGGAAAGCCCTGTGGGCTTTGCAGCGTTAGGGTATCTCAAGGCGAAGGGTTTAGGCTTTGGAGCTCGGTTTTCTGTGTATAGTTCTTAATTTCAATCATTTTAACCTTTCTACTCCCTCCATTTCATGTTATAAGACCTTTTAGCTTTTCTAAAAATCATATGTGTATAGACGTATTTTAGTGTGTAGATTCTTATTTTCCTCCGTATGGAGTACGTATTGGAATACCTAAAACATCTTATGTTATGAAACAAAGGGAGTAGTTAGCAAGGCTACACTACACATTATTTTTATTTTTCGTTTGCTTGGTCAAAGCGATTTTAGTAATCAAATACTGGCAGTTACGTTGCAATGCCAAAGGAGTACGTACTGTTGTATCACAATGATATTCCAGTGACAGGGTTGATTGGCAACAGAGTTATGGCGACCAGAATGTGATGACACACAAAGCACAAAGATCTATCATATGATAGAATTTCTTCACAGTTATCAAGCAACAAGGATTCGAGACCATAAAGTCACATTGCCATATAGTATCGTCATTAAGCTGACACTCAAAAGGCATTCAGAGCGTCGTCCTCATCCCTTCCTCCGCTACAGTAACCAGAGAAGGCGATTTTTTGAGAGTCGGCCATCGTCTCATCCTCGCCGCCGTTGAGGCGTGGGTTCTTCCCTCTCCGTCGGCTGCTTCGGCGGCGGGAGGGTGGGGGAAGCCCGTCTCACGGTGTGTATATAGGGTAGGGTTCGGTGGTTCTCCGGTCGGCGGCGTCTGGGAGGTGGAGGAGCTGTCGGTGCAGGTTTTGGTGTCGGTGCGGTTCCCCTTCGGCGACGGTGCTCCTTGGAGGCCGGTCGTCACGCGCGCGACTTCCCGGAGTCCGGAAATCGGTGGATTTATTCGGTTCCGTTCACCACGGCCAGATCCGGGAGCGGCGGATCTGGGTGAGTTCGATCCGGAGGTGGTGCGTCAGATCTTCACGGCGGTGCTGGCGGCGTCGGCAGTAGTCTCTTCGGAGGCGGTGTTGGAGACTTCCCGTCTGCCTCGTGTGGGCTCCGGCGATCCAAGGTTTGGGGAGCTTGGGCAGCGGCGCGTCAACGGCAGCTTCGTCATCGTCGCCGGGATCAAGTGGACCTTGTTGTAATTTTCTTTAAGTTCTGGGTCTTTCTGTAAGATCTGATGTATTTCCTCTGTTAGCAAATTAAAAAAAAATTAAGCTGACACTCGGGAGTACTGTACAGGTATATTCAACACGGCAACGCGACCACATAGATCAGCAGGCAAATTTGCAAACGAACCTAAACAAATAATGCGTCTAGTCTACCTGAGACATTTCATTTGCATCTACGGTTTGAACAAGGTCGCTACCAGATTCCATAAAAGGTCATACAGTACAACCAAATCTTGTGATAAAATCTATCTCACTTAGACTTGGAGCTTAATGTGACCAAAAGCGAGAATCAAACAACAGCACCATTGCCATCACAGCCGCTATAGCCATCACCGTCATTGTTACCACTACTAGCCGAACCTCCACCTCTCATCCCGGCAGCCTACCTTCTTGATTGCAAGATCTTGCCCCTCTTAATCTCCCAATCTGCCCTCGTCTTCTCGTCCATTCCGTTTGGATCCATCATTATAAGCTTGTTCTCATCGGCAATGATCTCTTGTATTATCATCTTCTTCTCCTCGAGAAGGAGTCGACGCTCCTTCAAGGCCACCTTCTTCTCCTTGAGAAGGAGTCGACGCTCCTTAAAGGCCATGTTCTTTTCCTTCAAGGCCATCTTCCTTTCCTCAATCTCTTTAATTTGTTGCCACATTGCCATCTTATGTTGATGCTTCTTCTCGGCCAACTCATTCTTCATTCAGAAAGCTTGAGCTTCCATTTTCTGTCTTGCCTTCATGAACTCAGCGATCATCATCATCGAAGAAGAAGACGAAGGAAACATCGTTCCTCCACCACCACCACCATCATCATCGTCCTCGTCGTCATCATCACCATCATCAACATCCTCCTCCTCCTCCTCCTCCTCATCATCATCATCATCCTCCTCCTCCTCCTCCTCCTCCTCATCATCATCATCATCATCGCCGTTGTCGTCGTGGTCGTCCAACTCAGTGGCGGGGCTATTTGATATCCTTTTCTTCATTGAAGGACCTTCATGATCCATCAACTTCCTCTTCTCACCATTCCACTTCTCACTATGCTCTAGCAATTTCCAACAATGTTGGAGCACAAATGCTTTGCCTTTGGAGGCAGCCATTTGCTTATATATTTCTTGTGCCTACATTGACAAAGTTGCAACAAAAAAATGTGAGCACATTGATTTATAGCGGCCGCATCCACAAAAATATTACGAGACAAATGACATAGATAGACAACTAAAACTCACATCGTCATCAACGGAGCAACCAACTGGAGGAGCATTCCTCGCTTGCTCCAAACAGCCACTCCACCGTCTACAAGAATGTTTGATGAAATCGTACCGGCTCCGTAGAGATCTCACCGAGCGAGCCGATGGTTCCGGCGTCAACCGATGAAACATGTCCTTTATACGCTGCCAATATCTCTTGGTCACGGCGTCGAGTCTCACGCCCTCCCATGCCTTCAACAGAGCAACATCCTCAGCTTCCGTGTAATTCGTGCTTCTCCCCGATCTACCGTTCTGTCTCGTTTGAGAAGCGCCACTCACATCCTTAGCAGCATCTGTGCATGACATACCATAATTCATGGAAATGAGTAAGAGGTCAGAGGAAGCTCACTATCCAGGCTAATGGCTAAAGACTAAGTTGCAAACGAACTGGAGCAGGACGACGCACTGCTCCGAGCAAATCACGATCCTAGCTAGGACTAATTCCTGACGAGTCCCCAAATTAATTTCCCCCGAATCATGGCCGGCGCAGCATCACGGGAGCTCTAACCAAACCAAACGAATCGGGGTTCCCCGCACTGTAGCCCGCGGGAAGTACCCGCCAATTCGTCGCCCCACGTCGGCGACAGGTCACCCGCCGGAACCCTAGCGGCCCCAAATCCCCGCATCGCAGCCACCCCCCACAATACGAGCTCAGACGACGACGCATAGACCAGCCAGACAACTGGAGCTGGGGTTGGGGAGCGGGAGAGAATCCCTCACCTTGTACGGTCATCGCCATCTCCGGCCGGCGGGCGGCGGCGCGAAATGTTCCCGGCCAACACCTGTCGCCGTCTCCTCCTCCGTTCCGACCGACCAAGTGACGAAGCCTAGTTGTGCGACACTGGCACGTGGGCCCCATCGAGCTGGTGTCCCGGGCCCGCCTGTAAGCAAGCGAAGCAGGCCTCGTTCAGTTTTGGACTTGAAAGTCTCCGTGGGCTTTGCAGCACTAGGGTATCTCGACGAAGGCAAAAGGGTTTGGGCTTTGGAGCTCGGTGGCGGCGGCGGCGGAGCCATGACGCGGCTGACGCTGGAGCAGACGGCGAGGGAGGCGGCCCCCGCCGGCTGCCTGGCCACCTTCCTCGACCTCTCCCACCGCTCCTTCTCCGACGTAAGCAGCTCCTCCCTTTCTTCCCCCCTCCTCCCGC
Organism: Poa pratensis; assembly: GCA_947311845.1. Taxonomy (NCBI): domain Eukaryota; kingdom Viridiplantae; phylum Streptophyta; class Magnoliopsida; order Poales; family Poaceae; genus Poa; species Poa pratensis. The sequence goes on along the minus strand of CAMZMU010000057.1, from coordinate 57,399,620 downwards.
ACCAGGTTGGCTTCCTCCTTGGCTCGGCCGCACTTGTGCTGATATTGTGCTTGGTGTGTGTGCAGGTCTCGTGCCTGAGCAACTTCAAGAACCTGGAGCGCCTCGACCTCGGCCACAACTGCCTCGTCACGCTCGAGGTACATTTCTACATGGATTTATTATTGCCACGCTGCTGCTTACTGGACTAGTGCTTCCATAGGCTATGCTCGTGAGCGTTAACGTGGATGAAAGATGTTTCCCTGACGTAGATGGCCTCTTTGGATATATATATGAAGTGCATTTGTTCTTGTTGCTAAAAAATGGATATTTGCTAGTACCATTGTTATTGCCTTAAATTATCCTTTTCCCAAGCAATGGTAGTTTAGCATGCAATTTGCTGTAAAATGGTCCCGTAATGTGCTAGTTCGATATGTATGCAACACTAGTACCTTTCTTGCTGTTGGAAGGAATTGGGCATGTGCTACCATTATTATGGTCTGGACTTATTTTTGCAAGCGTCGAATGGTTTAACATGCAATTTGCTGTAAAATGATCCTATAATGTGCTAATTCGATCGGATTAGGATGTAGTGGGTGTGGCCTGTGGGCTGTGCGAGATGATAGCCGGTTAGCTTGTTCCTTGGGACTGTGTCTCTAGCTGTTTACTGTCATTTGAGCCTCTGGGTGTTTTATTCTTGTCAATAATAGTCATTTTTTACGTGTTGAAGGGTCTGTCCTCTTGCACCAATCTGAAGTGGCTTTCAGTTATTGAGAACAAGCTTTTGAGCTTGAAAGGTGTCGAGGTCCTCTCCAAGCTGCAGGTGAGATATACTTTCGTGACCCTGCATTTTCATTTCTGAATCCAGTATAGGATCTTAGTTCACTACTTGACATGTATACGTTAATACTTGAGAGTTTTTGTCATCCCTGGCTATGCAGGTACTGAATGCCGGCAAAAATAAATTGACAAGAATTGACGAGGTCAAATCCTTGACGAGCCTTGGAGCGTTGATTCTGAATGGTAATGTAATGCATGAGTGCTTTTACACTCTCAACTACTCTTCTTTCCTTGCTGATACCTCACTTGTTTAATCATGTTGGATCTTGGTAATCATGCATGCAGATAACAACATTTCTTCCATCTGCAAGCTTGATCCCCGTCATCAGTTGAATACTCTTGGTACGCATTTGGTTATAGCGCTCACATTAAATAGAATGTACTGCAGGATTGCATCCCTTTACTCTTGTGAAGCACATTGCATACCTTCGATGTTTTTCTGTATGATGCAATCTTATTTCAAAGTTCTCGCTGATAATATGAAGAAATCAAATGGTTCTTGCTGTTATAAAGAGGAGTAACTTTGAGAAACTAAACTACTAACTAAGAAACCTTGTCAAATGCAATATATAACTCCGTGTAGCGTTCATGCTGGAACTAAAGAATTTTGTCATGGTAGTAATTATGTATAAGAAATTCATAGTGCTTTAGTAAAGTTGAAAACAGTCAAATAATAATGTGTGTATACTACATTCCTGCTTTACTCTGTCCCTAAACTTATTTGATTTTAAATGTTTGCTGTGCCACAGTTCTCTCTAAGAATCCAGTTGTTACTATTGGCGATGCTTTGGTCAATGCAAAATCTATGAAAAAGGTGGTTTTCCTTATTTATTATACACAAATATAAATATGTTCTGGTAGCTTTATTATGTAGCAATGTCTTATCGTATTTGACTATTGTCTTATTTTTGTAACTTCCATCAGATATCCATGTCTCATTGTCAAATAGAGAGTATTGGATCTTCTCTTGCTGCATGTGTGGAACTGAAGGAACTTAGGCTTGCTCACAATAAGATCACTGTATGTACATGATGTAAATTGCATATCTTTGTCTCATATACATTAATTGCCATTGTTACTGATTAACATTCTATTCAACTGACTTGCAGACAATTCCATCAGACTTGGCCAAAAATATCAAAATGTTGAACCTTGACTTGGGAAATAACTTCATTGAGAGGGTGTCAGATTTGAAGGTTTGCGTCTGACTAGTTGTCACCAACATTTTTAACACCATGCTTTGCTTAGACTGCTTCAATCATTTGTTTGTTGCTAGGTCCTTTCTGAACTGCGCTACTTGAGGAACCTAAACTTGCAGGGCAATCCTATCGCTGAGAAAGACGATCTAGCCAAAAAGGTGAATTCTCTGACTTCTCTTCCTTCCACGGTGTATTATAGTTCTTGAGTAACTCGACCTGTTCTCTCAGGTCATGAAAATTGTGCCGACCGTGCGCATATTCAACGCAAAGCCCATAGAAGCCAGCTTGCAGAATGATAACTCTAGGAAAGGGAGCATGCTGAACAAGGATGAAGAGGATCATGATACCAAAGACACGAAAAAGAACGATAAAAGGAAACGGTCAAAACAACAAGTGCAGAGCTCTGAAGAACCTGCAGCCAAAGACACTCCTCCAAATGCCACCATTGCCGCCCCAGCTAAATCTGCACTATCAGATACTAAGAAAAAGAAAAAGGAGAAGGTAGTCATGGAGCATGACAAGAGCGGCAAACCAAAAGGCAAGGATGATAAAACCTCTCTCGATGGTACCGACGCGAAGGCCAAGAAGGATTCCAAGAGGAAGAAATCGGTCAACAAAGAAGACAAAGATGCGGATGGAATCGATGACACCGAGATGTCGTTCGCAGAGCTGGTGTTTTCAAGAGAAGGTGGCGTTCCGGAGCCGATTCTGAAGGAGGACAAAACCCAGGGAACTGCTCCTGATGGAAAGTTTGTCGGAGGCCTGGTGATTGATCACACCAAGAAGAGGAAGAAGTCAAAAGGGATTGCTCTCGACGCGTCGGATCTTAAGCTGCTTTCTTCCATGCCCGAGGTGGGTGTCGGTGGACTGTCAGGATGGGATTAGTCGTAGTGCCTAGTGGGCTTGACCGATGACGTATGCCTGATGAGTGGTGTTGCTAAAGTTCTGTGTAGTGTCTTCGTCGCAATGCAAGCTTTTGTAGGCTGCACCAGATTTTCTTGCAACTGTTCTTTGACACCTGAAAATTGTAACCTTACTTGGAAATGTTGTCTATTGGAATTTTGTGAAACTTGAGATGATTAGAAACAGGTTCTACAGTTTCTTCCATTAGTTTAATCTTTTACTTTCCTTTTTCTTTTGAGCGAATCTTTTACTTTCCTAGGCTACAAATTATGGAATAATGTTGTATGATCCAGTGACGGACTGTTGGTTGCTTGACAACAAAATTAGGGCGGACCAGACTGAGGATAAACAAAATACAGAGATAATTATGTGACAGAATTTGACAGTTATTCAGTAACCAGTACTCAAGAGGCCATAAGAGACACCACCGCTATATATTATCATCATGTAGCTGACATTACAAGTACTGAACATTCAACATGGTAAGAGACAGCTGTTTCAGCAGGCAAAATTTGCATACAACTTCAAAAAAAATGTGTTTCTGTCTACCCAATACATTTCATCCGCATCTGCTGTCTGAATATAGTCGCTACAGACGGACAGACCTAACCTCACTGATTCACGAGTAAAAAAAGAAATTTCTGAACACAGCGCCCGACATAGGGAGAATGGAAATCGAGGGAGCCGCATGTCTTCGTGCCCAGTGTTCACCAGACACGAGAGATCATTGTGTTGGGGCGCTATCTGAACATTTGGAACCGCTTGCTAACAAATTCATACGGAGGAACTTTATGAACTGCAGAAGGAGCAAGGCAAAGGAATTCAGATTGATTCGTAAGCTGCATATTAAACGGTGTGCTTATAAACAATGTCTCAAGCCTAGAGTGGAATTAAGGAGCATACCATCTCCCCAGCTAGCCATTGTTGGTTGGGAAGATAACAACTTCTTAGCGAAGGCTGTAATATCATCTAGGGTCAGTTCATCCATACACTCAAGGAAATGATCAATAGGCTTCCTGTGGTGACACCAACAAACAAACAAAAAAACAGTATCAATGAGTTTCTGTGAGATACTGAGACAGGATTGTTGAAATATGGTATGAACTGAAAAGGTATTCACCTACCTGCAACCGTAAGCCAAAAGCTGCCTCCCTATATCTTCTGTAACAATTACCTGCAGCGCAAAGGTCACAGAGGAATATCAAGTCCTTGTAAATATATGTGATAACTGACAACAAGCGAGATTGGTGTTTGGCTCCAAAATTACCCTCGATTCAATATTCATCAACACGGATGAAATCGTTGAGTTTTTTGCACGTGTCAGTTCAACCTCTGTCACTGAATACATGCAAACCAAATCACGTTTTAGAACATCTAGCTTCAATGAACAGATTTACCAACATGGCTCATACCTTGTCCAGGCGTTGCGATAGCAATCAACTCCTGTATCGCGACATCAACAGCCTTTGCAACAAAATCTGGTGGCTGGACTAATTAAAAATGGACAAGGAACAATATTAAACATCCAGTCCAAAAACAAAAAGCCAAACCCAGTGTCATTCAAACCACTATGTTTCATGCTAGAATTAACCGTTATAAGATAGCATACATTGACACATATTGGCAGCATAATTTTCCTATGAGAAAGCACAAACTAGTAGAATCCGCCAGAGATATAAAATCATCACTCTTTTTTTAGGTAAAACATCTTGTAACTGTGTTCAAACATTAATTCCCATTTGAGTTTTCTCGCTTCTATTGGGTTGTTTTACAATCATATAATCACCAGCAGGAAGTCACTAGACAGTGGAAGTATGTTGGGACTGCACAACATGGGAAAATAATACTTAAGACCACAAAATGACGTGGAAGGATTAGCTCACCGTTGTCAAGTAGATACCAAAGAGGCCACTGTTATCATATACATTACTAAATGCTGAAAATGCTTGGACGTCATGATATTTAGTTAGGACTCTCAGGTCTGCAAAGAAACAACAGGCGAACTTGGCCCTTTCCATGAGAAATAACAAAAATCGCAAAAAATAAGCTAGACAGTGCAGCCACCGGCAATATTCTGAATCTAAAAAAACAGTTATTGAAACTACCAGAATCAACGAGTTGCAAGCCTACTAGAGATGAAAATTGCAGTGTGTTCATGACTTACAAAGCCGTGAATGCATCCCTTTTCCAGGACCACCAGAGGAGAATGAGCCACCACCACCCATTAAGGTCTTCAAAATGTTATTGTTTGGCATATGAACATCCAGGCATTAAGGATTAGAACATGAAGATGCAGATGTCAATAGACCAGATCATTACTAGCAAATACCCAACGCTTAGCTATACCTGTACGACTGTCATAATTGTAGCATCTCTCTCTTCAAGCCAGCCCCCTGGAACTTCAAAAGCCAACGCAACATGTGACATCTGCAGGAAAAGAGATGAGCAAAAATTCAAGCTAGAACATAAAGGGACCTCAAAACTCAAAAAAGGAATAGTCGATTAGAAAGTATATTACATCTGACTCTGCTGCGCGTCTGAATTCTCCACCTGTATACGTAGACTTTGGCGTTTCCATAGGGGACCCCTTGTGCCAATCAGATAACAAAGGTTCTGCAACGTCTAACAAATGTTGATGATCAACACCTGACGCTGCTAGAACCACACGATCAGCAGTGAAGTTTTCCTGTTATAGAAAAATAGCAACTCTTCATATTCTTTTAATAAAATGTCAACATTGCAACCTTATCCTATCAAAAGTACTGTGACACAACAACATAGGTCGCAGCATGCTTCTAAAACAATTCTGATTAATAGTCTGGGCATAAATCCAGAAAATTTGAAAATCGTGATTATTATTTAACTTCTCTTGTTCTGGTTAACACTGGACCAGTTGCAGACAAACCAATTCCAGCATAGTATGTGATAATAACTAGAATAAATTATGCATTTTAGTGCTGGCCAATAGGATGTCAAGTAATGTCAGAGACTACATCCAAAAAATACTGAAAGAAGCATACTAAGCAAAGCGGCCAAAGGATGCCCCAGTGACCGCCATGTTGATACATCATAGAGTGCTCTCAGAGGTATCTATTCTATCATCAAAACTACTTAAACGCGAGCAGCCAAGCAGCAAGTCATGTTCGGGAGGAACGTAGAACTCAAGCGTGACAAACAAACCTGATAGAACTTTCGAATAATATCGGCGTTGATTACCCCGAGAGCCTCCTCCGGCGCGATCAGCGGGTTTGCAATGGCGCCCTCGTATCCAACAAGGTTAAGTACTTCCTGAAGAAACTTCTCAGGGTTCTTCTGCACCTCCTGGATCTCTTCTCGGACAAGGGCCAGCTGACAAGCAATCAATCGCCATAGTCAGCACAGAACAAAACGACAGCCAATCATCATAAGTCGTGGAGCGAGACTATATATATCCATGGATGGAATTCATGAGCACCTGCCGATCGACTTCGTCCTGGAGGAAGAGCGGGTTGCGGACGGAGTCGAGGAGCACCTCGACGGCCTGCGGTATGTAGGCCTTGAGCGTGTCGTAGCTGTACACCATGTGCTCCCTGGACGCAGACCCGCCGACGTTGCCCCCCGTGGCCTCCACCTCCTGCACGATCTCCAGGTGGCTCCGGTGCGCCGTGTCCTTGAACGCCAGCCGCTCCAGCAGGTGCGTCACGCCGGCGGACTCCCCGACTCGTGGATCGAGCCGGAGGACACGAACACCCCCACGCACGCCGACGGGCCCTGCGGTCGAGCGTCAATGCCGCGGCAGTAGATGCCGAGAGCTCAGCAGAGGAATAATAAGGGGGGTAAAGCTAGTACCGGGACGTCCTCGGAGGCTACGCGGACGCCGTTGGGGAGCGTAGTGATGCGGGTGGGGAGGCGGGCGAGCTTGTCGGGGAGGCACGGCGGGAGGTCGAGCCCCGGCAGAGGGCGCAGGAGCGAGGTCGTCCGCGCGGCGGCGGAGGCGGCGCCGGAGAGCCACCGCGTAGTCGGCATAGTCGGTGCCTCCGCGCGGCGAACGAGCGGCCGCGACGCGTCGCATAGCTGCAATCGACGCAATCCATCCGTTAGAGGCAAGCGAGCAAGCGCACGGCGGAGGCTAATCGGTAGGAAAGGTGAGAGAGGGAGGCGTGCGGGCTGACCTTCCGGAGCAGGCGGGCGGAGGAGCGCAGCCGGAGCATGGCGGCGGCGGGATGGAGGAGGAAGCCGCCGGCGAGGAGCAGCAGTTGCCGTGGAGGAGGGGAAGGAGAAAGGAATTAGTTCGGTTTGGTTTGCTGGGCCGTAGGGTTGTTCTTCGCGCTTCTTTGTTCGACCGGGCCGTCCACTGTCGGCCCGGTAGAAAGAGCCCATGAAAACAGTTTCCTGTCTCTTCTTCTTCGTCACCTATTTTTTTTTTTTCTGCAAAAAAAAAAACCTATTTGTTTTTTCCCCTAAAAAAAATTGTTTTTTTCCTTGTCTCAAAAAAAATTGTTTTTTTTTCGCCTTATCCTCCGAGGCTCCGAGCAGAAGCAAAGGCCACGAGCCGCTGCTTCTCCGTCGCTCCTCTGTTTTTCTCCCCATGGAAGCCTCCATGCTCGTGGCTCCCAAGCCTTCGGTGCTGTTCTCTCCGGCGAGGGGAGGTTCGTCAGCGAGGTGGTGCGTCGTTGCCGGCGCCGGCGGCCGCGGCAAGGTTGGTTAGCTTAATCACTCCCTCTTCTTGGAAATTCTTGCGAGCTCTCCATTCATCACACACTGTACGTCCGTTTCTCATCTCTCTTATCGATCGAGCAGGACCAGCTGGAGACGCGGCGGCCGGAAGGGAGCGGAAGCGACGATGCACCGAGCAAGCCGACCAGAGGAGCTCACGGCCACCTGCTGGCCGTCGGCGTGGCGGCCATTACCAGCGCCACCGCCGTCCTGCCGTGCCACGCCGCCCTGCTGCACCACGGGTCGTCGGCGGCGGCGATGATGGCGGTGCTGGGGGACCTGGACCCGGCGACGGCGAAGGTGGCGATCGGGGTGGCGGGGCCGGCGCTGTCGGCGCTGGGATTCCTGTTCGTGGCGCGGATCGTCATGTCGTGGTACCCGCGGCTGCCGGTGACCAAGTTTCCTTACGTGGTCGCGTACGCGCCGACGGAGCCCATACTGGCGGCGACGAGGAAGGTCATCCCGCCGCTGGGCGGCGTTGACGTCACACCCGTCGTCTGGTTCGCCATCGTCAGCTTCCTCAGCGAGATCCTTGTCGGCCCGCAGGGTCTCCTCGTCCTCCTCTCCCAGCAAACCTCCTCCTAGCTTAGCTTCTGGATCGCCAGTGTAAAATGAGTGCGTGTCAGTGTGTGTGTGTCTGATCGTTTGCAGAGAAGACAGACAAAGAAAATGCAGTTGACATTTGAAATGTCGTCAGGATTTCACAACAGTTCTAGCTCCTGCGACAATCAGGAAAAGTTCATCTTCTTACAAACAGGACCTACAAGTCTACGACAAAAACATGCTGCCAGCCTTCCAGCTGAAACAAATGCAAAAAAGAAGTAGCATTTCTTAAGCAATGAATTGCGAAACCGTTCCAAGTTTACTTGATGCACAAACTTTGGTTCAAAATCAACACCACGGATCCCCAAGTTGGGAGCAACAGAGAGAGTCACATTCAGCAAGTGGACACAGAACAATCACAATTGCAAGGCAAAGGCATTCAGAAAGATGGATTTCTATCGGCTGCCCTTTTACAAGGGCAGGCTTTTACAAGGGCAGGCTTCGTGCCCGTGTTTATACAGATAGTAGTTGCTACACACCACCACTCGATTTCGGTGGCAAATGTCATATCATTGTGTGTCCTGTATGAGAACAACAATATTATGTACCCTGCTGCTATCCTGCTGGGAAAAAAAATCCCTTCTACAACCCCATGTATATTGGTCTTCTACCTCCTCGTCCTCCTCTCCCAGCAAACCTCCTCCTAGTTCAGGGCGAAATGCTTTTTTTGTCTCTCTGGCCAGTGTAAAATGAGCTTATTGTCGGTATGATCGTTTACAGAGAAGACAGACAAGAGACAATGCAGTACTGTGGTACAAAAGCAAGCTCGATTTCGAGTTCCAGCATTTGAAATGTGTCGCCAAATTTTCACAAGAAATAGTTCAGATCCTGCAAGGGCGATCAGGAAAGGCTCATGTTCAGACAAAAAGGACCTACAACAAGTCTAGGACAAAAACTTGCATGTTCTTACTTAACACTATATACTCTGCCATTACAGCTGAAAAAAAAAAAGAAGCGGCAGCGTTTCGTTACCAATGAGAATTGTGCTCCAATGAGACCTTAAAAATGATGAATCGCAAAACCATTCCAGATTTACTACCTGCACAAACTCGGTACAAAATGAACACCACGATTCCCAAAATTTGAGCCAACAGAAGAGCTTCATATTCGACATGTGGACAACCCTCGACAGGGAACAATCACAGTGCAAGACAAATGCATGAGAAAGATGGATTTCCATCAGCTACCCTTTACCAAGGACACGCTTCGTGCCCATGTTTATACAGATAATTGCTACACTCCACCATTCAATTTTGGTGGGGAAGTGATCTCGTTGTGTATTCTGTATGAGAACAACAATATTATGTACCATGCTATCCTGCTGAAAGAAAAAACCTTCTACAACCTCGTGTATATATAATGTTCTGCTCTATCTCCAATCGGATGCTACCGCCCTGGCTTTTATGGGCAGCAGCTGATGACTATCATACTGTATGTAAGTTAGTATACAACTGAAGCGACCAGCTACTGGTTGATTGCACATAGCTCCCACTTCCCTTCGCCGTCGATGAGTTTCAGTTCCAGTGAATGGAAGGGTATGAGAGCAGGCCTCTGTAAAACAGATAGATGAGAGAAGGTTTCAGCAACACACTCTTCACATTAAGGGCCAAAACAAGGGAAACTAGTAACAAAGTCATGTTGGGCGTCGAAATCAAACCCAATTTCTGGGAGTCGTCTCAACATCCAGAGGCTCGGGATAAATTGATGTTTAAGGGTACTTACTTGTGAGGAAGTGACTACAGTTATACCCATGTCTGTTGCTAGCCTGTACAAATGCTCCTCGACATCGACACTTGTGGCACTGCGATGAGTACATATATGCTTTTAAGATAAGTGACTGATAAACCAAATGGAAGTACATAAAATCATGTCTTGCAACACGTACTTGGTGCACTCGTCAAGGATACCGAATTTAGGACAGTGGAAGAACAAACGAGCCTGGAAAGGAAGTAGGCATTCCCAGTTAATAAACAGTTTGGTTCACGGAAAGGTTATAGAGATTAAGTTGAGCCAAACTGCAAGTATTAATCACTGACCATGCCTAGCCGCTGCTGTTCTCCCAAGGACAAAATATCTTCCCAATTGGGAGTAGCATCCCAACCTTCTCTCTCGAGAAGGTAGACCAAGCGAACATTCTCTAGAATTGTCCTCAGGTGATCATCCAGTGACGTGGAACCAGTACCTACATCACCAAGGTTTAGGCGTCGTGTCAGTACAAACTTTGTTTTAAAACACAATTAACCAGCACAAGCAACTTTAAGTTAAAGCTTCATCTAAGAAAATGAGTTAGTTTATTTGATGCATCCTTCAAAATTGTACAGGAGGTTTATAAGTGTATGTTCCGAAGGTTAAAATACAGAAGCTAAATTCGATACCTAGACATTTGCCTTTTCAGAGTTAAATGGCACTTACTTTTTTTGGATAATGTAACCATCTTTGATTCTGCCTCTTTACGTGAGAGAGGATATATGATCTGATCCCTCAAGGTTCCAAGACAAGTGTATGGACGTTGAGGAACATGAAATATCCCTTCAGACGGCACAGTAAGTCTTCCAGAAGCTACAGGCCACAAACCTTGGAGCACCCTAAAAATGGAACTCTTTCCACTGCCGTTTGGACCTTCAGAGGACATCATCACAGATATTAGAAAAACATTGTTAACATGGTGCTGAATAAAAGATCGAGCAGAAGCCGTCAGATGACATACCAGTGACAAGAAGGCTTTTTCCTTGAGACACATCACAAGACAACTGGCTAGCCAATAGCTTTTGCGATGGGGTCACAATATCGACACCACGGAAGGAAATAGTTTCTTCAGATGCCAAACTGATAACATTTGAAGGCATGACAGCATCTAGAAAAACAACAGTATCATATTCAGGTGCCATTCATAGCATCAAGATACCACAAGGGTAAAGCTTTAACTTTGATTAACTTCATCAACTGAGTATGAATATAATAATTCAGCAGCTCATATATTTGATGAACAAATTTCTAACAGTACTAATCACTAGAGTACCGAGGTTTCTACAATCAGTAATGGTGGTATTTCTTAGCCAGTTATGGACAGTTAATTGTTTTAAAGGAGCAGATATGTTGCACTGAAGAATATCGAATAGCCAGCAGTACTAGAAAAACTGACAATTTTTCGCAGTGTCTAGAGAAGTTCCAGGTACACACAGTGAATTTTAATATTTCCTCCATCACGAATTTGTTGTATCAAAATGTACGCTTTACATAGTTGGACAAAATTTACAACTATAAGAAGGTAACCACCCTTATAATACTAGCCTGACATACTCAAATGAAATTTACCATATGTGGTCAGTGTTCATAGTTTCAGACTGTCAGTTCAAGGCTTGTGACAGATTTCACAATAGGAGTTATTCTGTTGATATATAATATCATTCTATACTTAAATGTCATACAACCATATGTTGCGGGTGTACGACAGGTTGGTACTAAATTAGATCATTGAAAAAAATTAGATCATTGAAGTAACATCTCAAGGGCACTGAAGTTCATAGTGAATTGAAACTTACTGCTTTGAGATGCCTTTAGAAGCTCCTCGAGTTCAAAGACCCTATTAATACCACCAGAAAGTTCAAGGAATTTCTTATGTAACTCGAGAATGTCACCAAAAGCTATGAAGCTTTGTGACACTACAGATGCCAAGAACCGCAGTGCATGTGCTAAATCTCCTGTAATTTCAAATAGGAACATATTGTAAAATTCTATATGCAAAATAATATCGACTGGAAAGTGGATCCATTTCAAGATTTATCGACCTTGAGTTGAAGTCAAAGCTCGGTCTCCCTTGTGTTCCAAAGCATATAACATACTCAGTCCCCATGTCACATTGTGAGGTAGCTGCTTCGTCACGAAATCATCAAAAATACCATAAAGCCATCTTTTCCTCAAAAGAATCTTCGAGTGGTTAAGCAAAGTGTTGAATTTAGCTTCAACCATCTGATTTATAAAAAGACAATCACAAAGTGAGGGCATATACTTTTTACTAACAGATGCTTGATGTGCAGATGAAGCTACAGACTTCTGTTTTATTCAATTTTATTTCCAGAAGAAGATATCTGTGATTTAACAAAGATTCAGAACAAGATTCCAAGATAGCAATTTGATTGATGAGTCAATTTTATTTCCTTATTCAATATTTAGCATTTTGATTGAATTCAGAACAAAGATTCCAAGATAGCACAATAAACAGAAAAACAGACATAATCTTTAGAAGAATAAGGATACATAAAAGTGCATAAGTCATAAGGAGCCTGAATAACTCACGGATCTTTCCCTTGATCCACCACCAAAGAATGCAATTGACTCAGCATGTGTTCGCAGTCTTGAGTGCATGAATCTTGTACAGATATTACAAGGTCAATACTGGAAGGTCATCATGTTATAAGAAAGCCAAACTGCAAACACCCAGCAAATTATGGGACTAACCTGAAAGAACCTTCAAGTTCCTGTTCCTGGTTTGAAAGATCACCGAAGTCAGGGGAAACGGCTCTTAGAAACCCAAGCCCTAGCAACATGTATGCGTACAAAATAGCAACTCCTCTTCTCCCAGATAAAACCTTCATTCTCCATGTAAACCTGACGAACAGCAGTAGCATAACTATGAAAACCTGATTAACAGAAGAACACCCAGGCAACACATGAGGTCATCAAGAACTCACCAAATAATGTCAACTAGTGGTTTCACCATTCCAGTAACTAAGCCAGCAAGATCATTGGTCAACTTTTCCACATCACGTGTTATTCTTTGGTCTGCATCAATATCCATGCCTGTCATGTTAAATACCTGAGAAAAAAGGTCAAACTACTCAGATTTTACGCAAACAGAAATATCATCATGCAGAACAATACTAGCAACAATTAGATGGGAAAGCACTGCTACAAATTGGAACGAAATGTCATGTAAATGGTACATTCTGTTGGGCAATTTACCTTGTAAAAAGCATTTCTTCTCAAATAATATGCAAGTAGATGGTTGGTCATGCGAATTCGCCATCCAAGAGCAATTTTTGAAGTAAGGTTTCTACAAGGAAATACTTAATCAGGCCAGGTAATATGTTGTGTAAAATCAACCACCAATGTAAGAATGGTTAAATAAATGCGCCCATGAAAGGGGTGCTGGTTCTTGTGGGAAAGACCACATAATACTATTATTGAATGCATAGTGAAAAAAGACCGGATGCTTAGTTAGAAGAAAACGTTGTGACAAGCACTGTATCAAAGCTTCCTGGGAACACACTTCAAAATCGTGGAACCAAAATTTACCTCAGTGATGGTGCCACAATTGAATTTGCAGCACTTTGCATTACACTGATCCCGATCAACGAATGAAGGCAGCCTTGTCCTGCTCCAGGACATACTTAACACTAGTCCCTGTCAAGATGTGCAACATGTAAAAAAAATGGTACACAAGCAGTTCCAGTTATTTTAGTAATGAAAGAGACACAAAGAGCCAACCATTTAGTGAAGCTATACGATCTGATATCCAAGTCCGAGAGAGTACAAGTACAGCAACTGCAAGCAATTGCGCCCCTTGCTTATCAATTATTTTAGGAACCTGACAAATATTCAAGAATATCATTAGAACTAAATATCTAATAAAAACCATTAATCGATCAGGAAATGCAACTGCATACCAGTATTTTAGACATTGCGGCAACTCTGACAGGCAAAGGCCTCGGTGAGCACTGTAATGGTTGGATCAGATGTGGTTGTTCTGTGGATTCTATTTCCATATTAGGGGAAGTAGCTATGACCTGTGTTGAATAAGAATGTTCCTTGGGACCTGATAAAGAATTTCCCTGGTAAATGGAATGTGTTAAAAGAGTGACACATCAAAGACCAACAATAGCAAAACAGACAATACAAAATCATAACTACCTTCGTATTGGCACTAAAAGCCCTTTGAACAGCAAGCGCATCAGATTTGCGCTCGGTTTCTGATAACTTCAATACATCAACCTCTGATTCAGTAGGAATGAAGGAGCCATTTCTACAAAAATAAAGGGATCACAGAAAATTCAGCCTTTAAAACAGCACGTCAAATGAACAAAAAGGAAAACAAAATTTCATGAATATAACCTGTTATCTTGAACTTTCCACCCTCCTTCACCATCCAAGGACAAAACGACATCATGAAATGCAACTAATGCTGGACGATGAGATATTGTTATGCATGACGTGCCCATTGCTCGAACCCTTTTGCAGAAACGTTCTTCCATATCAGTTGTTACAGCACTAGTACACTCATCCAGGATGGCAAACTTCGGCTTATGGTAGAACAATCTGGCCATTCCCAATCTTTGTTGCTCACCAAGAGACAATTCATCACCCCAGTTAACTTCCTCGTCGAGAGGATAGCGTTCTAGTAAGTATTCTAAATCAACCTGCAAAAGAAAACGACAACAGTAAGACTCTTCAGAAAAGTTTATTAAATAATTATTCAGGAGAAAGAAAGCACACAAACAAAATGAATGGTGTATAGCGGAAGAGGCCAGTGTATTAGTTTGAGCATGATTACATTCTTTAGAAGATCCACCATACCACCATAGCTAAGTGGTTCAGTTTCCTGATCTGCTGTAAGTGGATATATTAGCTGGTCACGAAGTGTTCCAACGGCTGTATATGGTCGCTGGGGGACATAAAAGATTTCCTTGTTAAGATTAGAACCAACACCAGGTTTGACAATGTGGCCAGATACAAGCGGCCACAGGCCACCGAGAACTCGGAAAAGAGAGCTTTTTCCACTACCGTTGGGGCCTGAAATAACAAGACAAGTAAATATATTAAGTTTCCCATGGCTGCAAATTACATGCAGAAGTGGCAGGAAAGACATAAATACAGCATCAGGCACACAAACACGAACACACAATATAAATGGTCTCTAATTGTGAGTTCGAGACACAACCTGCCAGCAACTCTGGTTGATTGCAAAGACTGGCCGATAATTACCATGTAAGCCAAAGAAACATTTAAAATGATCCATCAAATAAAGGAAGGAGGTTGCGTGTACAATCAAATTACTGTCATTTCTTCTTGTAGTGGAGGTGTAACATTCAATCGGTTAATTTTTTATGAAAGAAATGATTCAGGACCATATTTGTGGGAGTAAATATTTTATAGATGATTTAGAAAGGTTACCAGTGATCAAAAGATTAGAACCCGATTCCACCCGCAGAGTTAAATCATCAACCAAGACATTCCCAGATGGTGTCACCACCTGTAACAAGCATTTATTTATATCTTGGCATCGAATGGACATAATAATCAGCATAATACCCCCACCATCATGCTTACCTTAACACCTGAAAATTCTATATAGTTTGCCTCACTAATATAATTTTTGGTAGAAGAATTTTGACTCATTGATCTGTCGCGAACCCCAGATAGCTCACGTGAAACATCCAGTAACTCATGGATACGGTCTGCATAGCCACTATCAATCAGAGAAGATAGTTTATCAGCATAAAATTTATATAGAAAAAATTCCAAACTTATATTTACTAGAAATGCAAGAAGCAATCATAGCAGGATGGAAGTCTAATTGCCCAGAACACACAATCTTAAGTTGCATAATGATTTTTAACATTGTTGAGAAGCATAAACACAAATTACCAATGTAAGAGGGGTCTAGAGACCAACTCTGAATAGCAAAATACCAGAGACATTCATCCTGATAAAGCATGATGGGTGAATAGATAACTCCATTCAATAAACAAATAAGCTCTTACGGGTATATAAAAGTTAAAGCTAGAGAATTTAAGTTCATTGATGCCCTAACAAATATAAAGTATTATGAGCAAACACCATGAACAACATGCACATGCAAATATCAATAACAACTGAAACTACAGCAATTTACAGCTACTCCCTCCGTTCGGATTTAATTGACACACATTTTGTTACACATGGATGTATCTAGATATCAAACACGTATAGATACATCCATATTTGAACAAAACCAAGTCAATTAATTTGGAACGGAGGGAGTACCAACTTGACAAACAAATATTTGAATATTCAATTAAATGTACTTGAAATATATAGGTCTCAAGCATTTCGCACAAGGGATGGTGCATTTACCTGAGAAGATTTAAACGTCTTGAACTGGTAGAAAGGGTACCAAGAGATTGAAATAATGATATTATCACACTTGTGTGATATCGAAGATTGCTCAACATCTCTGCCCGTCCTAAAGTAGATGAATCAGGTTTAAGATCTCCCGCAAAGAAAGGTTCCACAATCAAGATAACCCCCACAGTGGCACCAAGATACTTAAGAAGAAAATCTTGAATCATTCCAAACCACCAGTTCTCATGAAGAACAACATTCAAGTGCCGCACAAGAGCCTGGAAACGCTGCATAATGTGTGATTCTTCTCTATTCTCGCCACCATAAAATGCCACGCTCTCAGCATGAGTTCTCAATCGTGAATGAACCTGCCTATATTCCCCTTCTAGCTGTTGTTCCATGCCTTTCAACTTCCCAAAAGCGGGAGAAAATTTTCTAATGAGGCCACCAGCACCAAGTACATATGCCTGGAAGCAATTAACTATTAACACTGCATCCAATTATAGAGCAGGCTAGTTGTCATAATATTACAGTTTACACAAACATTAAGGCAGTATAGTGTCCTTGGAATAGAGGAGCATATTTCTTTAACCATAAAAAAATCCACATCATACTACAGATCAACAAGGGTAACAACCATTTAGACAGAATTTATTTTACCAGAATCCAGAGAACATATTTCGGACTTGCATAAGAGCAGATGCGCCAGATGTATATTAACCCATCTGCAACTGCAATCAGATCATCCTGTACAAGTTCACTTAGTCCTGAGCAGAACTTCGGAATATCACTGGCAATCCTCTGCTCTGGATTTGAGATCCGATGATCTACATGTGAGATCTTGTAGTAAACCATATTCTGTACAAAAGTAGGTAAAATCAATAAGTTATAGCAAATATGTGGTTCAACACAGGAAAAATTCAGCAATTGACCAAATTATCAGCTAATAAAGTTGTCTGAATTTCACATGATAATCTCTAGAAAAAGATGGAATGAACAGCTGAAATGAGTGCATAGAATGTTAATTCACTTCTTTCTGTGAATTGCAGCAAAAGAGGTGAGTTCACTTAACTCTACAGATTACGTGAGTACAGATATCTTCAATAATTCAGAGCTACATTTTTTTTCCATGATCAGGTAACATGTAGCACTAGTTGCTGTTTGCAAATCTATGAACTCATAATTCACCAATAATGCTCCCCAAAGTCTACCAGCTTGAACTATATTGGCTCATTTCAGAGGGTAACAAAGACTTGCAGAACATAACTGGGACTTGAAGAAGTGAAAAACATATGAAGGTGCAAATAGTAATGATATTTGAACTTTATAACCAATATACCTCAAAGTAATCAGCATGGACGAGATCTGTCAAAATTTTCTTGAAGCGCAAGCCTAAGGACCCTGTCAAATACTTTGAGGTCTGATATATTGTGGACTGAAGGAAGCATAATAGAAGATTTTCAATGATCAGGCGTGTGAAGGTCGGAACACGCCGGAGAAACGCGGATTTGAACAAATACCCTTGAACTTTTGCTAATCTGTGACCGATGGCTGTACGCAACACCTGCAGAAGGTTCACTGGTTAAGAAGTTTCTACATGTAGTTGGACAAGCCTGGATACAATATCACTTTATACAGATATAAGCTCCTTAATGGCTGAACTATGATACAGCGACCTAATAAGATACAAGAAAACATTAAGCTCTAGCACATGGGCAATGATAGACCACCAAGTGGGATGCAGTAAACAATCAAAACACGCTTGGCAAAAGTCTTAAAATAGCACCTACGGACCATACAAATTCTGATACTCAGAGAAGCACTAACGATATGTCAAACAAATGAAATGGGCAGAGCTGTTGAGATTATAGAACTTACTGCTGTTAACATCAAGCCAAGAAGGTAATTCGTTCCACTTGGGCCAATCTTCTTGAGTAGAATAGCAGCCAGGAAATGTAAAGATTTCAATAGATTTTTCTTTTTCCTTGGTTTTACCACTTTACCATCAACACCATTTTGACTAGTGCTGTCTATACTCCTGGAATGTCCATTTGCATCAGTACAAGAATCTTTTTCCTGACGTCTCCTCCGTCGACTTGACTGCGCATAAGCTAAAGTTCCACCAGCAAGCAGCGCACCAGAAACGACTGCAAGCGTTCTCCTGGATGTGGTTTGAACAAAAGAAGCATAAGATAAGAACTAAGAATCGACTAACCGGATCTTAAAAAAATATGTGTTGTGATCAACCCACCTTCTCGAAGACAAAAGGTTTCGCCCATGCTCTGTTAGCTGCAACAACTGAAGCGATGACATTGTTGCTAGATTGGCCCCTCCAAGCAGAAATAGACAGCAAAAAACAGAAGGATGAGCTGTACGGAAGTCTTGACGATCAACAAAACACAAATATCGCCAAGTAAGTGCACAGCCTGTTGCAGTACAGCATCAAAGTTTCCAATTTGAGCCTCCTAAAATGCAGCAGATAGGTATTAATACAGTGCGCCACAATGGATTGCGTTGCGAATATGGTTGTTGAGAAAATGTGAAGAAAACTTGACAACAAAGAACATCTAAACAGCCCACAAAGCTAACGAACAACAGCACATTAAGCGCAACACGCACACGATCAAATTTTTAGGGGTAAACAATCGCTATCTTCCTGCATCAGGACCTAACCGGAATCCCGTAACTGACTACACAGACTGATTGTAGCAAAGGAGCACCCTGCTCGTTTCTTCTTCATATAAACCAATACCACAATGCTGCAGTTAACATCAGCAGAGTACAGGACCCAACCGGCGGTTAATGACAGCAGGTACGACATCCAGCTCGCCCAACCTCCAATCTGCCCCCTGTCGCAGTAGAGGAAGCAAGGTAGCAGAGGAGCAACAGCATAATAATGTGATAGTTGTGCTCTGCATCCCCTCCCCCACCTACCAACTACCATCGACTTGACAACAAGACAGTAATGGACCACGGCGGGCGGGATCCACCTAGGGTTAGGGAATTCAGTGTTGGGACCGGGAGCCGTCCTGTGGACATATCGAAGCTACAGAGCGGCTCCTTGGATTCGATCTGAGCAGGGCCATTGAATGAAGCAAAGTGCAGTAACAGGCCAGTTAATCCCCTGAGGCCAAGTTGCAGGTTTAGTAATTTACTGCCCCCGCTCACTCCAGAGCAAGTTCCTGGCGACAAGTTATGTTGAGCGCAGGTAGCAATGGCGGCGCCGCCCGCCCAAGCCTAATCAATCGTACCCGCCTCTCCCACTCGTAGCACCACGGCGCACACACGCAAAATAGGCAGGTAGGCAAGCGAAGTGCGGTACGCAAGAGCGAGCGAGGGAGGAGCCCAGCACGAAACCACAAGGATGGGTGGGTTGGAGCCCAGACCTAGCGGGGCGGAGGCAGCTATGGAAGGCAGGTGAGAGCGGTGGGCTGGTTACTCACCTCGGTGTCGCCGGCGCCTCGCGCGCACGGGGAGGAGAGGCAGTCGCGGTGACGGGGAGGGGAGAGAACCGGGGAGGCGGCGACGGGTGGATCGGGGAGGAGATGATTATTGGGTGCGGTGTGAAGAACAAAATCGGCGGTCCGTCCGTCCGTCGCCACACCACACCTCTCTGCTCTCGTCTCCTCCCTTCCTCGGTCTGGTATCTCTCTATTCTGCTGCTCTTTGTTTATTGGGGACGCGTGACACGTGTGGTCAACGGCCTCGATCTTTCGTGCGCGACTTCCTTCAGGCGAACGAAACCGATGACATCCAGCCGTACAGTACTCCTGTTCCAGCTGTTCTTTTCGTTACGGATAAGAAGTTGCAATTAAGACGGATAGCGTGCACGGACACGTCATCTCCTCGACGATTTATTGTTCGATGATCTCTGTTGGTTTTTTCCACCTTATGAAGAAGGATACCCTATATAGCTCGGTTGATATGTCTCCATAGACATGGCAAAACAGAAACGACAATGTCAAAAAAAAAGAAAATTGAACAAAGGATGGTCCCGAAAGATCCCGAAGCTTTACAAGTTACACAGGTCCTCAAAGAAGAAAGGAAAATTACAACAAATACCTTGTGTTTAGAAAAAAAGGACGCGGAACTAGGAGAGACTAGGCGCATTCAGGTCCTTCTCCACTACCGAGGGTGAAGCACTTGGGACAACATGACGTCCGGATGAAACTGGAAGACCTCCTTGATGGTCAGAAGCATTGTCTTTACACCAGCCCTGGAGGGCCACTTTTCGGCTTGAATGGACTTAGCGGGACATCACGGCCCAAGGACCAATAGGGATGAATTCCATGAGAGGAATTCATGCATCACATCTCAACAACAAGACCCAGAGTTGATTCCTCTACCTATATCGCCTTGACAACCAAAGATAAGATGGGTCCTGTCCTTGATCTGCCAGGAAGCTTATATATTACTCTTTTTATTTTTAAATATAAGATGTTTTAGCTGTTTGGTAGTAGTGGTTTGAACCCTGCTTCAGCAACGCCATCAACCATCGACGAGGAACAAAGACCGGCTCTAGTCGCCGCTCGTGAGAGACCAAAAACAGAACAACATCCCGCCAAGTGCCACTCGGGCGAATTAAAGCTATACGGAAGGCGAGACCTCCTCTCATCCAAACCATGGCCAGCGACACCGGTGGGAGAGAAGAGAGGGAGGCGAGCAGCGAGGGACGGGGAGAAATATGAGACTTGTACAACATAGAGACATGGCGGGGATACGACTACGTTTACATTGCCTTTGCTTGCCTGTACGTATGAACGCCAAGATTTAATTAGACTGATCGATCGATCTACGTCTCCGCTTTGCATCACACAAGGCATATGGGGAGATAGATCCATAGAGAATCGTTGTCGTCTGGTGAAGGATTCGTTTCTTCTTTTATCCCGAGAGACAGTCCAGTGCGGTGCAGAAAAGATTCCTGTCGACGCTCTCACGTGCTCTTCATCCAGGGCAGTTAACTAAGCTGATGCTAGTTCTTCAGAAGAAGGGGAAAAAAAAGGTACGCTGATGCTAGTTAGTCATTGGGTTCATCGATTAGTAGGCCGGCCAGCCAGGCCAGGCCGCGTCGCAGCGAATTTAAAGACGACGATTAGTAGGCCTGGAAGAGGTAAGCAAGCCGGCCCGTGAGTTTAAAAGCCCCAATGACGACACACCTACCGCCGTCGTGGAGGCGGTGCGCGCCACCAGATCGGCCGGCCGACGTGGCGCCGTCCGCCGCCGCGCGCGCAGTCCACGCGTAGCTTCTGACCTCTTGACGTTTCAACTCGACTCTTCCGTTCCGTCCCTCTACTTCTAGCTTAGCTTCCCCCGTTTGTCCTTCCCACCATCGCGCGCGTGCCTCCTCTCCTCGTTCGCATGCCATCGCCTGCCCTGCGCGCCTCCACCGCCGCCGCACGACTGCTCTTGCTGCCAGTGGCGATTCTAGAACTAATTTGGAGGGTGGGCTCAAATAACAGATTACTCAACAAAAATGACACTGAGAGTGATCCACATCAGTCGAAGGAGTATAGGACTTAGGTGTATAAAAGCGAGGCAAATTAAATAGATTTTTTTCACGCGCGCGATGAGAGTGATCGTTTCTTCATGTGCAAATTTATGGACAAAAAAAACACCAAATCAATAACCAATTAATAGACTACCCAATATTAATGACTAACGAGTCAATTGTTTCAGGCTTTCAGCTGACTTGAGGCTAAGAAACTACCCTAATAGGCGCTAGCCGGTTCAATGAGTTATACCTTCTGCGTTGGGCGTTGGCTACAACCAAGCAATCGATGAAGAGATCCACAGATGGCTGTCGCCTTTCCTTGAGACCTTGATTTCGGCCAATCCTTCAACTGCGTCCGTGTGCAGATCGACAGATCGCATCTTTTCCGCCGCCGCGCCGTCCGTCCTGGCGGAAGAATGATCGCAAGAGTTTGGTTGCTGTAGGTTTTTTTTAGGGAATTTTGCCTGCTGTAGGTAACTTTTTTTTGAAACGAGCTGTGGGTAACTCGTACTTTCTCTGATTCTCTTCCTAGGTATCCATCTTGGGCAGAACCAGTAGCACTAACGGGCCAAACGCCGGTAAAAGCTCATCTAGGAGAGCCAACTAAAAAACGGTTGGCTGCTTTCCTTCTTCTTTTCTGCATCTTTCAGTTGACAACGCACGAACTAACAGTCAGAGAAAGCTCCAATCCATAGCTAAACGACCGGAGTATATATATTTGCTAATTTCTTCACAAAAATGGAGGGTAGGCTTGAGCCTGACGAAGCCTACCTGGTAAAATCGCCCCTGCTTGCTGCCGTCGACGAGGACGACACCGTCGTCTACCAGCCTCCTCGCAGCTGCAGCCCTCCCGCCCCTGAAGCAGCAGGGATCGTTCTCGACGACGGCAGGCATGGCGACCGGCGCGGACACCAAGGCATCGCCACCGCCGGCGGGCGGGGGCGGAGTGTCCGAGCGCATCATGCCGCATCTCCTCAACATGTAACTCCTCTCGGACAACCCTTGCTCTGTTTTATGTCGTTCTATTGCTCTGCTGTACATGCAGCATGCGTCCCAGGGCAAGCCAAATTATAATTAGTTAAGGTATAGTAGAGTACTACGTTTCGATTTGACAGTCGGTATAGTATGTGCCATGCCATGCCGCTGCATGCTGGGTTCGATCTTCGACGGCACATACTGTACATATCAACATATGGCTGGCTGGGCAGCTGAATTTTTGTTCTTCAACCCTCTGGTCCGCCACTTTTTGCAGTGCAAATGCAGATGTTTCAGTTTCAGCCTGTCCTGAACAGTGGTGCTCGTGCTCGAGTCTGATTCCTCATTCAGTTGAGCAAGCAAGGCACCACAACGTACTAGTATCGCTCCAACAAACTTAACAGTAGCTAAACAGATACTCCAGCTCGACCACTACATGCGTTGTGTGTTATTGATTATGGAGTAGTTAGCAAGAGTTTGTTAATCGGGTCGCTCGAGATAACAAGAACTGCACGGTAAATACAGATACGGATCATGCGCCACGGCTCGGGACTTTGAGATATATGCGCCAAACGCCACATTCGAGGACCCGCTCATGCGCGCCCACGGGTAAGTCCACAACAGCCTTTCTTCATATTATGTCTGAAGAACACATGCATCCGTCAGTCATCAGTAGTTCACCATCAACAGCCTGCTAATTATACTGGTTATGCCCACAGGGTGAAGCAGATCAAGTCAGCCTTCTACACGCTCCCCAAGGTAACACATTTCATTCCACCCTCTTCTCCTTCGGTCTGTCTGTCTCCGGATACATACAGTTTCCCTCGTTGGATTCATCGTAGTTGTGTACGTATGCGCCATTGCCGAAACTGAAGATCGTCTCTGTGTGTGTTCTTCAGGTGTTTGGTGAATCCAAGATCGTGGAGTACACAGTACAGGAGAAGGAGACCGGGCCGGGAAATCCGAGGTAAAACTAACTCATCATGCACATTTTTCAAAATTCTTTGCTAGGATGTATCGATCCTGATTAGCTCGGACCATGTCGTGCGGTAATTCGACGTTGCAGATACTGATCGACAATAAGCAGCACTACAAGGTCTTTGGCAAGCCCGTCGACATAGCGTCACTCATCACGCTTGACATCGAGAACGGCAAGGTCGTCAGACACCAGGACTGGTAAGCACTACCCTACAAAAAAAAGAGTAATACCCTACAAAACCTGAATAAATGAGACGACTAGGTATCTAATTTGTGCTATGCATGTTTATTTGCGTGAGTTAGGTGGGACAAGAAGCCTCTGAAGAATAGGGATACGGTGGGGCTCCCGCTGGTGGGACGGGTGGCGGAGGCGAGCCGCCGGGGCGCCATGCTGCTCACCCATGTCCTCATGGGCTGCGGCAAAGACCCCAAGCCGTGATTTAGTACTAGTAGTTACTGAATAATGTTCTTCTGTATATGTGTACCCCTGTTTAGATACTTGGTTTCGGGATTAATTTTCACAAACAAAACAAAAATAAAAGTTAGATATACCCAGGGTGTTTTGAAATTACCATGAAGCCATCGGTTGCTATGGAATTATGTTTCATGTACTCTACTAATGCCTATCATGTGTTGACGGTGTTGTACGTTGTACCGTTTGGAATCGATCAAGTTCACGCACATAAAGTGTGTACAACAAAAAGTAGGAGTGGAGATTTTTTCTTGCTCCCAGGCTCGAGTGCTCCTGCCATTTAAAAAAATTCGACAATCATATTTACGAGTTTCAAAAAATTCTGAAAAAAAATTCGGATGTTGCCAACGGTGTATCCTACAAACGTGTAAAAAGTAAATATGCAATACTTTGTATTCTGAGCTACACAAAAATGACAAAGTGTGGATCTTAGTATGTATAGTTATAAATCTCTAAATTTATCAGATTTTGACATTTTTATGTAGTCCATAATATAAAATATTTGAAATTGATATTTTACATGTGTATGGGATACATCATTATCTACATCCTGGTTTATTTTTCAGAATGTTTTGAAACTCTGAAATACCATTTTCGATTTTTCTTTTAAGTGGCACGAACACTTGTGCCGAGGAGCAAAAGACACATTCCAAAAGAGTAGCCACATACCTACTTGTCGATGCTCGGCAAGATCACTAAGTCATTGCGTGTGCACCTGTTGGTTTTGAAGTTGTCGATACATTTTAAGAAAGTTCATGGGACATGTTTTCCATCTTGTTCCAAAAGGCGGACATGTTTGTTCTCTGTCCTTCTCAAAATCATGTGTGTGGGCTGACTTTTCGCCCTTGTTCTCTAGAATCATGTATTACAAGATTAAACAATAAGTAATCACCTGCCAAAATGTTTTTGGACCCACATATTTACAACTCCACGAACAATACCCCAACAATCCAAATGCCCTCTCCACGTCCTCATAACATGTTCTTTCATTTGTGCAACGATACATCATTTATTACCTTGGGTATCCCGTATATTTTTCACAAATGCCGCCGACTTAGCATAACCGGTGTAGTACCCCATGTTATAGTTATGCCCGTTGATGGTACAGTTGCATGCAGAGCATCTCATCATAAGGTCTAAAAAGGGAAATATTGAATGAATAGAAACAACGGAGGTCGAAACATATTGATATCGTTGTGAGAAATCGACATGCCAAAAAGCATGCCAAATGCACAAGCCAAAGCCATGTATCTCGCACAAATGAAAAACTGGTTTCAGAAACCCGAAACGGGTTATTTAGTTTTGCGTTTTTTTTGGATATGGCAGAGATGCTCTTACCACGCTGGAGAAAAGGAAAGTAAAGTAAAGAAAGCGTCAACGAACGTAATGCGCCCCGTCAATCTCGATATTAGGGTCAACTCATCCCCTTTCTCCCGAGACCCTCCGCCGCCGCCGCATCAAATCGATCGCCGCCGCCCTCTTCTCTCATCCGCCCCCAGTCAGCCGCCGTGACCTAGCTTCAGAAGCTGGCGATCGATCCATGTCGATGATCGCGGGTCAGGGAAACCGGCGGCGTCGTTCCACGGGGCCCCGCCGTCGTGGACCGCATCGCCCATGGTCGGACCTCCCACCCGACCTCCTCCGCGAGATCCTCCTCAAGCTGACTTGCCAAGCGGACCGCGTCTACTTCTCCGCCGTCTGCCAGCCGTGGCGCTCCGCCGCGCGCGGCGTCGACTGCCCGCGTCCCCAGCTCCCCTTGCTCCTCCTCCCGTCCCTCACCGCGCCCTCCTTCTTCAGCCTCCACTCGGGCGCCACCCGCCCCCTCCACCTCCCGGAGAAGGTCCTTCGCGCCACCCTGTGCGGCTCCCACGGCGGCGGCTGGGTCGCCCTCGCCTTCGACCACTGGCGAGAGTACGCGGCCGTCAACCTCCTCTCCGGCGCGACGGTTCCGCTCCCGCACAGGCTCAGGACCAACCTCCCCAACCTGCAGCTGCACGGGATCAACGCCTGCGAGCACCCCATGGCCATCCGCTTCGTCACCTTCTCCGACGCCCCCTCCAAGGAGCGCTGCCTCGCCGCCGCCCACGTCTCCAGCGCCTTCAACCTCGCCTTCTGGCGCCCGGGGACCGACCGACACTGGGTCGCGTACGGCCCACCCCTGGACGTGATCCAGGACATCATCTACTACACCAACGAGCTCAAGGAGGGCTTCCATGTCCTGTCAGACACGGAGGACGTCGTCGTGTACTCCGCCAACGGGGCGGCCCGAGCACCCCTCTGGTGATGTCCCGGAGCTCCTACCAGGTCTGGAAGCGCCCTGATTACAAGTCTGGTACTGGTGAACTGTCCCGCTATCTGGTGGAGTCCCGCGGGATTTGCTCATGGTCCTGCGGCAGCTCAAGCGGGGTCGCACGTTTAGGTTCAGAATCTTTAAGATGAACCTTTTGAATGGGGGCTCTGTAGTTTCCTGGGTTGAGCTCCACACTCTCCCTGGTCGCTTGCTCTTACTTGGTCGAGGCTGCTCCAGAGCCTTTGAGGTGCCTCCCTTCAACAACAACAGGCCCCAACTCAACATCTGTTTCCTGGACGATACTGGCTTGGCGTTAAACAGTGGGACTACTGCTGACATGGGAATGTACGGTGAACAAAACCGTAATTGTAAGGATCGCACTTGGCACTTTCCTCGGCAATTTGCTTCACAGTGCTCTCCTCCCATCTGGTTTGCACCCTAAATCACTAGTATATAGTTTTGGGGATGTCTGTCTAGACGTCTAGTGGCCTTGCATTTTCTGCACTTGCGAAAAGATGCTAGGCACTGTATTTCAGAAATAAGAAAGTAGATTCTTGTCAATTAATATATGACATGTTGAAACATCAGTCAATTATGATTTCTGTCACTTGTCACCTGATCATTGTTAGCATTGGATTTTGTCATAATTGTGTTTGGCTGTGTCACTCATCAATCAGAACGTGTCTTTTTGGTGGGATTGCTCGAGAGCCTATGAGGTGTCTCAGCAAGATGGCATGTTGTTCCCAGGATGATACTAGTTTTGACATATCCTTGGTGGTGATGAATGGGAGCAGTTACGGATGTCGTGTCATTGGCCTATACTAGAGGCGCAAAGCCCCTCACCATAATGAATGGGCAAGTCTACTCAATTTTCTGTCTTATAGGTTATACGGAATCATATGGTGATCCTCATTTAGGACCGTAAGAACAGGGTACCAAGAAAAATGTGTGCAACAATCAAGAATCATCACAGCTAGAAGTTCATCTACTGATTGTACCCAGGTACATATTCACTCTTTTGAAGATGACACAATTGAAACCTGAAACTGTAGTGTGTGCCAACCTACTGCATGATGGCTATTTTGTGATTGTTTGTTTAGACCCCCGAAAACAAAAATACCCATGTCTTACTGTGTTTGTGGTGATCCACTTTCAGTTCTGTACTATATTAGCTCTGTAATGTGGACACAATTGTTTATTTTGTTGCGACTGCAACGGCAAGAAGATAATGTGTCTGGAGCAACTGCTTAAGGGCAGAGCCAAAGAACATGCCTACAAGATGTGTGATCAAATAATCCGAGGGTGGTTAACCTGGTCCAATTTATTGCCTATGCATATCTGGAACTTCTACTCTTGCTATGTGCTTGCTTTAGCATTTCATCAGTATAGACAGTTGTGTTTTTCCTACTTCAAAGAGTCCATGTCAGCCATTAAACAGGAATTTACAGGCAATTATCTATCAATCTTGCAAACATGGATGTGGCATTAGAGGGTGGATTGATGGATATTCCAAGTGTGCTCCATTTTTATGTTTCTAAAAATCTGAGGTGTTAAATGTGATCTTTATTCATCGACAACAAGGAGCACTACAAGGTCTTGGGCAAGGCTATCGACCTGGTGTCCCTCATTATATGCTGAGGACGGCAAGGTCTTCAGACACCAGGACTGGTAACTACGCACACTAAAAGACCTGACCAAAAGCGTTAACTAAAAGCGTCGTGATTACGCTCTGTATCTGATCGTTTACGCATGTACGTCTGAAGAACAGGTGGGACAAGAAGCCTCTGAAGAATATGTCTGAAGAACAGGTGGGACAAGAAGCTTCTGAAGAACAGGGAGACGGTGGGGTTCCCGCTGGTGGGGCGGCTGGCTGCCCACGCCCTGATGGGCTGAAGCAAGGGCCCTGCCCCGTGATTTAGTACTAGTTTCTGTACTATGTGTATCCTGTCTAGCTAGTTGGTTTTGGGATTAATTTTCACATACAAAACAAAACTCAAAGTTAGATATACCCGGTGTGTTTTGAAATTACCATCAGTTGTTATGGAATTGTGTTACTCTACTAATGCCTATCCTGTGTTCGACGGTGTTGTAACTGCTGGAATCAAGGAGCACACGTGCATGATGTGTGCACGTGGAAGAAGAAATAGCCTGTAACCTGCTTTATTTTATTTTATTTTATTTTCGTCCAGCATGTTACCTAGACGAACTAAGAATAGCAAAAACGGGCACCCTATGCACCTCCACATTGTGAACTTTTGTGATCTGTGATGTGTTCATCCATCTTTACCGTTAGGCCTCTCGCAATGAAGATTTCTTACCATGGTTTTATATGTATTGCTTATGTGGCATAGTAGTTAAAGAAAAGAGAGGGAGGATGAATCTTAAATATACAACTCTTGCACACGACCATAGGCAAAAAAAAAAGAACCATTCATATGAAGAAAGAACCATTTCATGACATGCACCAGATCTATTTGCTCCGCTTGTAGTAATACACACACGACTGGGATGTTTCGTTGGCTATTTCGGGAGGGGTGAGTGAGAGCTTGGGCCTGCATGACAGTCTCCAATTGCGACCAGGGTCGTCACGGGTACGCTATGCCGGGCCCCTCCTCTCCTGATCGGATTCGCTTCTACTGTGTGATATGTGGCTCCACTCCTCGCCTCAGACTCCGATGTCATTTCAGGGAGGATCGGATCACCGGAGAGAGTACTGCAGGAGACAACACAGGAGGTGGTGGGGAGGTTGGTGTGCCGATATCCTTGGGTGGCGGAGCGGGAGGCATGGAGTCGCGAGTGCCCGAACGAGCTGGCTCTACCGACACTGATGGAGGTGCGACATGAGCCTGTGCCATGTCTACCACCAGTTCCGTACCCCACGTGCGGGGTGCGACCGGAGGAGCAATTGGTGCTCATCAATCTACGGCTAGATCCGTATAGAGTGACGCCTCCGACGGGCATCCAGGAAGTGGCGGCAGCGGCGACGCTGTCAAGTATCTAGCGCGACTCAGGGATGTCAGAGGAAGGGCTTTGGGTGCTAGCGGAGGAAAGCGACAAGGGGTGGTTGGCAACGTTCTGGAATTGGAACCGCCAACATAGCGATGGGTGGTGAGCCACACCACCAATTTGGTGTCGCGTCAGTGACCGACGGTGAGTCTTAGCACTTTGCTGTTGAAATTGGGTGCGTTGAGGCTGGTTGTGGTGGATGAAGATGAAGTGCTCTGGCTAAGACTCATCGGGATGGGGATTTGGTGTTCACTCGCTAGTTTTTGACGTTCCCGAATGTAGATGGAACAAAAGCTAACGGGAAAGCAAGCACTAACTAGTGCCATGTCGTACAAATGTACTCAAAGATGGTGGCAACATCTAGTGAAGGGCACCAACGGGACTTCAGCAGAACCATAGACCGTGAAGTGGTTACATCAACCCGGTGATTTTATACCGACCTCGCCACAACCCACGATCAATAACTTTTTCAAAACTTGTGTTTTCATTACTTGAGTTTTCTATACACTTGATCTAGAACTAGCTTGTGTTTATAAATTTCTATGCCTATATATGTTTGACAACAAATGTTCTTTCTATAAAATAGTGATGCATATGCATATATCAATGCTTCTTGTGAATTACAGATGAATTGTGTGCTATATGTGTCAAGTGTGACTGTGTGAGTTGTCTATATGAATTATGAGCTATATACATTTTGTCCTCTTCCTGGCCTAGAAATAGGACCATCACCATGGGAGGTGCCAGAGTCACCACTTGTGTTATTTTTCTATCCATATCCATGTGAGATGGTGCACTAATAGGCAATAAGGGCAGTTCGTTAGTAGTGTACGCATCCACGGTCACAGTGGGAATAATCGTGAGTGGAACTTCACCCAGTGGCTTAGGCCCCGTCTGGGAGCTCTGTATTTTTGAAGTTTTTCACGAATATTTTGGTTTCCAGAAATATTGAAGTAACAAATATTTTGAGGTGTTTGGCTTTAGTTAAAGCTGTAATTTTATATACTTTAATATTTAGGAAACTACACTATTTTTGAAGTATATGAAAAAGAGGGTTTGTACCTCTTTTTT
Organism: Poa pratensis; assembly: GCA_947311845.1. Lineage (NCBI taxonomy): Eukaryota > Viridiplantae > Streptophyta > Magnoliopsida > Poales > Poaceae > Poa > Poa pratensis. Next base: position 57,369,021 of record CAMZMU010000057.1, on the reverse strand, counting down.
CAATACTGAAGTATTGGTTCGCTAGGCATACGAACACTATGGTTTTCGAATACTTTCATTTTATATATACTTCACTGCCAAACTAAGCCTTATGTCTTAGACTGCTAGACATGGATCACAGTCAAATTTATAAGTTGAATTGGTTTTTCATTTGTTGAAACTTCGGAATATGATATCATTATCATTATCATCATCATCATCATCATCATCATCATCATCATCATCATCATCATCATCATCATCATCATCATCATCATCATTACCATTATTATTATCATTATTATGATCATCATCATCATCATCAAATGGTTCATCTTCCAAAGCACCCGAGGGCCTGATACTTATCATAGCTAACCAACTAGCTAGATATCGGGGGGAAGAAGCCACATGATATCATGACTACCATACTTCATGAAGTATCCAACCGACGTGATTTCATCGTCGACGATGCTCGTCCTTTCTTTTCTTTTACACTTAAGGTCCCCATCGTGATTTGAGATCGTCATGAACACCGCATCTCCGTGGACTACGGAGTTTAAACTTCGACAACAATTGTCGACGTAGTAGATGCGGTTTCTCTCCACGTCACCAAGCTTGTTCGTTGGCACGTGCACCGCTTTGGAAAATATCTCCCCCAAAAATAAGGCGTGGTCGCCTAAGCTCGTTACCTCCTCCCATTTATTCTCACCAGTCACATTGTCAACAAACTTGTATACCTTGAAGAAAGGCTCACGGTGGCCCCACCACCAGGTCATCACCGCTATTGCAAGCTCCCCGTGCAAATCAACTATGTAAACGGTGAACTCTTTGCAAGAGTTTTTCGATTGTTCACCTCGATGATCCCGGGCCACGGGAAGCGTCATCGTCGTTCTGCGGGGTACCGCCGTCGTGGACATCCCCCATGGTCGGACCTCCCACCAGACCTCTTTGCAAGAGTTTCTTGATTGTTCACGGCTAACCATTCGCAACGGCGCCACTCGGCTGTGTGCGATGACCATTGGAGCACCATGTTTGTTCTCGCTGATTTCAAACTTGACGAGTTCCTCACCATTGCGCGTGAGGCCATAGAGGTCACCGTTGCAAAAGGCAATGTCGATAAACGTCTCGACGCGACATCCGTGTATCGTCCACCCGCCAAGTGGGCAACCAACCCTGCATAGCGCGATGCCGCAGTTCTCGGTGATGGCGGCCATGATACAGCCGTCCGAGGTGGGCGACTCCGAGAAGACGATTTTCGCGACGACTATGGGACCGCGTGTATCGCCGCGGCCATGATCGCGGTGTGGGCAGGCGATCTTCCCCTGCTTCTCCGAGAGAGCCACCTCGGCGCCCGAGAAGAGGTTGACAATCCTGATGGGCGGCGGATGGCACGAGACGACCCAGCAGCCGTCGTAGCCACCCACGAGGCGCCTCCCGACGGCCCCGAGCTGGGGAGAGATGCGCATCAGGGCGCCATCCTCCAAGCAGTGCGCACGCCTCGTCCTGTCGCCGCCGACTTGGCGCGGCGAGAGCAGCAGCCACGGCAGGACGGGCACCCGCGGCTCCGCGGCGACGGCGGCGCGCCAGGACTTACAGACCGCGCAGAAGCGCGCGCGGCTGCTCGGGTAGTCCCCCAGCAAGCGGTAGACGACGAGGAGGAGGTCGTCGGCGAGCATGGAGAACGACCTACGCTGCCGCCACCTCCTCCCCGACGTCGTCAACGCGCGAGTCGTTTTCCGTTCTTTGCCGGCGGCGGCCGTCCGTATCGGCATCTTGTCGATGCTTGCTCACGCTGAAGATTATGAGGCGAGAAGTAGAAGCGGGACGGGATATTTGTAATTGGTTTTCTTGATACGAAATCGAGTCGGGTCCGATTTCTACTCAGTTACGGTTAGGCGTGCGACCTGTTCGCCATCGTCGGAACCAGGAGCGCGACCATGTCGAAGATTAGGGATGCAGGCGGACGTCCGCCAAGGACTCCAGATCCGTCCGTCAGACTTCCCGTTATTAAGAGCAGTAATGAAAATAAAATCAGCCATAAGTACAAATTTTGCTGAGCGGACGGTCCGCCTTTCCTGCCGGACGGCCGCCTGCATGCCTAATATTGATACCTCCTTTGCGTGCTTCTTCCTACGCCTTGCAACCCTTGCGAGCGCAGTGAGTCTGAAACTCCGTTGCATCCTCACAAGCGCCGTGCCGCATTGATGAAGCCCTTGATCTGTAGTTCCTCTGTTTCACTTCCATGCGAATCACATCGTTCTCGTCTTCTTGGCCGACTCCTATACATCGAAGTAAGGTGCTTCCCCGTCTAATCCCAGTCCATGTCACCTATTTGTGTTCTGAACGAACAGGTTTTAGCTTTTAATTATCTGTAGTTCAGTATTTCATCTGAATGTATGCAATAGACAAGAATCATGGATTCTTGCATGAAAATGAATTTTCTTTTGTGTTGGATTTCGAGGACGTCTTTTGCTTACTGCATTGATTCATTGGATACCTGCAGTTCATATATTTTCTGCTTGTTGTATCAAAGACAATGATGATTTTTCTTAGGGTTGTCTTCAGATAATTGGTAGTATTTGTTTTATGTTTTGGTGTGTTCTGAAAGTATGATTCATCTCCATGGACACGAGAATCAAAAAAGATGGCCACATGGCCCCATTTGCAAACTACGTAGGATACACCCCGAGATGACGCAACACTTGATGTTGGAATGCTCCTTTTCTACGACGGCGCGGGAGAGAATTCTCTCAACGTTTGGAGCTTTGGGGGGCTGTACACCCGGACTACCGAAGGAGATGAGAAAGGAGGCGAGCATGGTCTCGCAAACTGATTACTGTCAGCACAACTTTACCAGGTCCACCCACGCACGAGGCTACGAAAAAGGGTTCTGCCATATGACAATTAATTCCGCTGGTAGCATGCCAAAACAGCATGTCGTTCCCATCATTCATTTGCCTTCTTTTGTCCTAGTATGTGAACAAGCATTTTTATTTGCACTCTCTTTATTGTTTCTACATTCTCGCTTTAATGATTTTTATACACAAAACATGCAGGGCCTTCGAGCAATACTTGAAAGTAGCTTGACTTGCAAGTATTTTCTTTCTCTTGGGGTTGCACCTTGTCTAAAAAGATTGGCAAAGGTCAAAGAAGGATAACAAAGTTTCTCAAATATCGTCCAGAAAGAAGGATGATGAGATTGCTGAAGTATCCTTCTTTTCAAACGAGTGGCGTCTATCCTTGCTGTCCTCTGCGGGATGATGACCATGATGAGGTGCAGCTAGAAGAAATGTCCACCTTCCTTCTAGCTTTAGCATTCAAAACAAAGACGTAACCAAGAAAAGTTATTTCTTCTTTTGTGTAGTTTTCACATTTTTATAGCTAGCAATTGATACTTTTGTCGCAATGTACGAATATCAAATGTGTAATGAATAAAACAAAGAGATTTGCTACTTGATGATGCTTTTTCTTGATATTTGCATCTGTCGCAATGTATGAAAGCCTACATGCATGTTCCTAATAAATTATAAACGTGTGCGATGGGTCTTCAAACACACACGACTAGAACTACGAAAAGCGTTAGCAAAAAGTTTGTAAACACACATGAAAGAACTTACTAAGGCGTGTGCAAATAGCTAGTAACCCAGACGACTACAGAAATTATAAGCGTGTGCGATAACCTGAGACATCGCACACGCGTTCGGAAAACTGGGCGTCTGTGAAGTTTGCAACATCGCACACGCGTTCTTTGCTCGTCTGTGATGTCTGTCCACATCGCCCTCCCATGGATAGCGACGGGTGCTATAATCGTGTGTGATGGCCAAAGTCGTCCGTGTGCGTTTGCCCGATCTGTATTAGTGTTTGACCCAGATTTAGCTTGATTCTCGGTCTAATGTACACGATTTGTAGTATGTGAACTTTTTGTTCTACTGCGTGAATTTTTTTCTCGATTTTTTTAAAATGTGGCAGGAGCTCTGCCTTTTTCAGCTATTAAGAAGGAGCAAAAGGCCGAAGCCTAAAAGTAAAACAACAGGACCGGTCTGAAAACTACGCTATCCGTTGAGCGAAAGATTTCTCCCCTGCTCTCCACCACGCTTGCCCTTCCTCTTTAATTCTGCTGATCAGCTCCCCTGGCATGGATGCCCGGTTGTTGAACACTCTGGCGTTCCGCTCCTTCCATATCTCCCCGCAAACTAGTATGATCACTGTGCGGAGTACTTTTTGGGGCGCACCTGGGCACTTGGCGAAGGAGGCACAAGTTTGATTAATCTCCATAGAGGTGTCACCAGGGGCGAATAGTGTGTTGTTGCCCAACCATGTGGCAATGCCCGCCCAGATGCGCTTGGCGTAGCGACAATGAAAAAGCATGTGGGTGATAGTCTCGGGCGTGCACTTGCAAAGCTGGCAAGTAGGATCATGCGGCCATCCACGAGTTGTCAGCCTGTCCGTCATCCAAAGTCTGTTCTGAAGAGCTAACCAAGCAAAGGTTTTGCACTTTGGGGTGCCCAAGCTTCCCAAACCAAAGGGTTTGCCTCCCACTGAAGGCTACCATGGAATTGGGCGTCGTATCGTATGCAGAGCTGGATGAGTATTCACCACTGGATGTGAGCTTCCAAATGATGGAGTCCGGAACCTCTGGTTGTAGGCGTATTGCTTGCAGCTGGTTCCAGACTTTGACGAAGTGGACATATAGTGAAGCGGAGTGAAATCTTGCGTCTTGAGGTCGGTGACCACGCAAAGGTTTTTTTCAGTTGTGACTCACGTGCAATTGAAAATGATCGCATTTGTAACCTATTTGCAACTCACATGACGCACGGAGCACGACACAAATCCAATAGGTCTAGAGTCTCGGCTGAGATCTAACATGCTTATCGCATGGAAAATTGTACTCCAAAGTTCATCCAGCATTTGCATAGGCGGTACGGAAGCTACCGATTGAGCCCTTGACACGTCGTCGTCGGATCTAACCAATGACTACTAGACCACAATGTCATATATCTTGGTCTCGCAAACTGATTACTGTCAGCACAAGTTAACTTATCAGGTCCACCCACGCACGAGGCTACGAAAAAGGGTTTTGCCATATGACAATTAATTCCGCTGGTAGCATGCCAAAACAGCATGTCGTTCCCATCACGGAATGCGCTCAACTCGTAGAACCGTGCACCGCGATCTGCACCGACCACCTGGCTGGATCTTTAGGAGAAGACAATCGCCCACGATGCAAAAAGTGACACCCGTCTTGGATCGTTGCCAGTTGCTACGCCTCCGACCTCACCTGTCCAAGGAGGTGTGAGGAAAGACAGTCTAGTGATCTCGCTTTTTTCAAACAATCAAAAATATATCTAAATATTCAAAGTGAAAACCACACGTACGGTACACCAACATGCCAAAGTTGGGCACATTGGTCACGAACTTGCAAAATGCAAAACTCGGGTCACGAACTTGCCAAACTTGGGCACGTTAGTCACTCTGTGATGGCGGGGCTGACGAAGCCGTGAAGTGAGCATTTTGATGGATCTCGTAGGGGGGTTTGTTTTCGAAAACACCCCTGGATAATTTTCTATTGGACTGTTTTGCGAAATCTGCAGTTGTACATATGTCAGTTGGACTTGGACTGTATCCGATTCAGTTATCTGTTTGTAATTTGACGTCAGTTTGAATTCAGTTATCTGTTTGTAATTTGTCGACAATACAACTTGAACAAATTCATCCAGAAACAAAATACAAATTCATCCAGAAATTGATAGACTGCACAGGATACAACACTGGCCATCTATCTAACAAAAGTAGAAGTGGTGTAGCTAAAGTTTTTCACCATTCTCATGTACCGAAAGGACTAGCAACTTGCACTAACTAGTCAGAGTACTCTCCAGGTGCTCCCTGTGTGGTGTTGAACTCAACGTTCTGGTACTCTTCTTATGGATGTGATGTTGATTGCCCATCATCTCCAAACATCAGCCACTTGGTTCTTCCTTTTGGTTTAGCTTTCCCTCTGCCCTTGTTTGCTCCTCTTGTTCTTGGTGCCACATGCTCAACAGTTCGTGCCCCTCTTCCTCTTGTAGCTCTTCAAGCACTAAGTGCACTGCTTGTCCTACCACGAGCTGGAATTGCAGCTCTGTGCTCAGTCACAAACCTTGACTCTTCAGGCAAAGGTTCAACTACTCTGTTTGCCCTTGTAGGAATATGTACTCAAGTGATGCATGTAGTCAGATTTGTTGCTCTTCATACAAATCGTATGGAAAAGAACACAAAAAAATTACCTCATGTGCCAACTTGTAAACCATGGTGCTAGTCAGATGTGTTGGATCATTGCTAGGCACTAAATTTTTCGGAATAATGTGCTGAAACAACACGCTAGCTGAATGGAATACAAGAGCTCGTACTCAAGCAAAATATATAGACAGTGCAAGCAAATATAATGACAGAATAGTTTCAAAATACTAAAAGTGCTTCCTTGCAAGCATGCTCCTCTTATTATAGAACAACAGATGCATCAGTAAAATACAATGACAGTAGATCAATTGCTAAGTTGATCAAATCATTATGTATCAAAAAACTTGTTTAGGAGCCAACCTTGTGTAATTGCCAAGTGTGAAACGCAGGCCTTGCGCTTCCCCCTTTCCATGGTCGTCTACTACTGCTTCTCCCCTGGTCATGTCTCCTAATTTGACAAATAATCACAAGTAATTTCTGAAACCGAGAAAAGGAAAATCTATCAAAGCATGACGTGTGTCGTCGATGGAGAGCGGCAGTAGGCGGGTGAGGTCGACCTTGTGCTTGCCGAGCTCGAGCACGGAGGCGGCGACGACGACAAAGAAGGCGCGGGGCTCGTACTTGGACGCATTCTTGGCCCCTCCAAATTGGACAGGGACTTGCTCTGGCGCAATGTATCTGAATTTTGTTACAGAGGGTGGGTGATAATTAAGGACACGATCCCGCAAAGAATGTAACAATGAAAACAAAAATTGTGAAATATATTGCTAGCAATGCCTGAAGAGGGTCTCAGCTGATTTGGCCTGGCTGGCGAAGACGAACTTGCTCCTGGTGTGCTGTGTGAGGAAAGGGCTCATCATTGTGTTGGCAGCAAGATACCACCATGGAACGTTGATGAACACCTGCAGACCATGATCCAATCAAAATTATGATCCTGCTCCATGGAGTTACTGTAATTAACTACAAATTGATATAGCATAAATCAGTATGCTCGACACCGATTCATAATAGAAATGATTAAAGTATGAACAAAAGGAAAAGATCATCAATTTGGGCTATGATTACCCAAGGCCCACGCCAAAGGACACCGGTCAACTCAAACCAGGACTCAATTTGACACTAAAAAGGTATACTACCCTTTTACCAAAGTGCCCAAAGAACGTGCTTTGAGCCCAATCATTCACTCCCAACGTTAAACTGTGGACGCACAGACACTGAATCTTTGGCACGATGAGCTGTAAGCCTGTAACTGAATTTCAAACTACACGAACACAATCTTGAATGACAATCACTGCAGTTGTAAAACACCAATTGAGCAATTAAATGCCGGAGAGAGGCGTTACCTTCTTGGCGATGAATTCGGGAGCAGCGACGGCCTGGCATGTGATGGTGCGGTGCTTTCCGAGCATGGGCGGCGAGTTCTTCAGATCGGTGACCATGGAGCAGATGCCGCTGGGCGGTAAGTTAACAAAAGGCAAAGAACAGCAAGTCAGCAGCAGAAAATTCGTGGCGGCTCCCCGCAAAACGTGGATCTCTCGGCACGCCGCTTTAGAGGAAAGTAAACTCGGGTAGAGGCGGGATCTCCCGGATCCGCGCCGGTGGGCGTACCTGGAGCGCCTTGACGAAGCTCTTGCTCCGCTCCATGCAGGGGCGATTTTACCAGGTAGGCTTCGTCAGGCTCAAGCCTACCCTCCATTTTTGTGAAGAAATTAGCAAATATATATACTCCGGTCGTTTAGCTATGGATTGGAGCTTTCTCTGACTGTTAGTTCGTGCGTTGTCAACTGAAAGATGCAGAAAAGAAGAAGGAAAGCAGCCAACCGTTTTTTAGTTGGCTCTCCTAGATGAGCTTTTACCGGGCGTTTGGCCCGTTAGTGCTACTGGTTCTGCCCAAGATGGATACCTAGGAAGAGAATCAGAGAAAGTACGAGTTACCCACAGCTCGTTTCAAAAAAAAGTTACCTACAGCAGGCAAAATTCCCTAAAAAAAACCTACAGCAACCAAACTCTTGCGATCATTCTTCCGCCAGGACGGACGGCGCGGCGGCGGAAAAGATGCGATCTGTCGATCTGCACACGGACGCAGTTGAAGGATTGGCCGAAATCAAGGTCTCAAGGAAAGGCGACAGCCATCTGTGGATCTCTTCATCGATTGCTTGGTTGTAGCCAACGCCCAACGCAGAAGGTATAACTCATTGAACCGGCTAGCGCCTATTAGGGTAGTTTCTTAGCCTCAAGTCAGCTGAAAGCCTGAAACAATTGACTCGTTAGTCATTAATATTGGGTAGTCTATTAATTGGTTATTGATTTGGTGTTTTTTTTGTCCATAAATTTGCACATGAAGAAACGATCACTCTCATCGCGCGCGTGAAAAAAATCTATTTAATTTGCCTCGCTTTTATACACCTAAGTCCTATACTCCTTCGACTGATGTGGATCACTCTCAGTGTCATTTTTGTTGAGTAATCTGTTATTTGAGCCCACCCTCCAAATTAGTTCTAGAATCGCCACTGGCTCCATGGACGGCTCTTCGAACGTGGTGGGAGCAGGGCGGCTCCACGACGGCGGCGCCTGCTGCTGCATCGAGTCCTCCACTCGCTCGCGGTTGCGGTTTCCCCTTATCCTCCTGTGGCCTGTCACCGACCCTTGTTCGGTGGGATGGAGCGGAACGGGAAGCGGGGAGGGCAAGGCACGCCAGGAGGAAGCAAGGTAGCGATGCGATTCCTCGGCTCGCCCGCTTACCCGTGTCCACGATGCAGCCAGCGGCAACTCGCGTATTGGAGGTAGCTCCGCCTGCCTGTGTGTGTGTGCAGTGTGCGCGCGGGATTGGACGCAGGTGGCGGAGTGGGTCAGTGAGGTGGGGATGGCGACGGCCGACGGTGTCGGGGGAGTCTTTAAGGGTCGCTCTAAATGCGCGGCTCCTCCGAGGGTTTGCGGCAGCGGCGCCGCCGCTCCCGGGCACCCTGCCTCCACGCGCGTCCCAGCACGTGTTCCTCGGCGAGGATGGAGAGGACGCGGCGGCGGAGCTCCCTGCGGGCGTCGATCCGGCGGGGAAGGAGCGGAGGGGCGGCGCAGCGCGTCGGCGGCGGCGAACTCCGGCACCGCGCGGGGAGAGGGAAGGAGAGAGACGCGAGTGTGCACATTTGTTCAGCGAGGTCCCTGTCGTTTCTTTAATTTACAAAAAAGTCCTTTGCGGGGGGTTTTCTGGAAAATGTTGCGTCAAATTTCGTGCGGGGTGGGTGACCGGCTGGCCACCGGCCGGTGACCGGTATACGTGGCCGTTTTTTATTGGAAGAAAATCGCTGGGTACTGTAGCATGAACAGTACCACGGTTTGGAGGTAGCGTGGATGTTTCGTGGCCGTCCGATCACAGCGATCCAAGGGTCACGATTTTGAGGCGACGTGGACAGGGTGGAGGAGGGGTGAATCTAGCCAGCCTTTATATATAGTAGTTGTTATTTGGCCCCGCCGTCACAGGGTGACTAACGTGCCCAAGTTTGGCAAGTTCGTGACCCGAGTTTTGCACTCTGCAAGTTCATGACCAATGTGCCCAACTTCGGTAAGTTGGTGTACCGCGTGCGTTTTTCACATATTCAAATAATCTGAAAAATCATGCATGTTTTTAATGATATATTCTACCAGCATGTAATATCTCAATGTAAAATGCCATACGTTTTGAGTTACATAAAAATGATAAAAGTTAAAAACTGAAACTACATATTGTACACTATACTCATTTATGTACAATTTTCATTTTTGTATAGCTTAAAATGTAAAATATTTTGCATTGATACTTTGCACGCTAGTAGAATATGTCATTGACAATATACATTTTTTCAGATTTTTTAAACTTTTAAATATATTGTTTGAATTTTTCAAAATAGTGAAAGCACTGAAACTCGGGAGCACCAAATCTCCACTCCTGGCGGTTGCCCCTTTTCTCTCTAATTATTGCCTCATGTTCCAAGATATCCTTGTTTTTTTTTTGAAAGGGAGTCGTGTACAAGATCATCGAAATGAAGAACAAACACACACGAACACACGCACAGGCCACTCCAAACACGACGACCATGGCGCCACCACGCACACCACGCACCGAAGCAGGAAGCTCAGCCAACCTTGTTGTAGAGCCGCAGAAGCCAACCGACGCAGGCGCCGGCATCTTGACGCTGAACGAGCATCGGCGCAGAGCTGCCTCCAAACCACCATCACCGCCTCACGCCGGAGACGAAGACGACGGCTCCACCCATCTTCCGCAAAGCCCACCAAGGACGCCGACGAAGGAGAGCACTGTACCTGCAAACTCCCAGCGGATTTAAGCAAAAGCACCGCCTCGCACGCCGGCGAGGGAAGAAGGACCCCTAGATCCAGAGCCGCGGCCGCCACCACGGACGCCGGCTCGAGGGGAGGCACTCCACGGCTCCGTAGAGCAGCAGACGCGCCAGAGACGGCAGATCTGCCCGGATCCTCCGCCGGAGCACCGAGAGCAGAGGAGAGGACCGCCGTCTCCAAAAGCTTCTCCGACCGCGCCTCCACCTCCAACGCGCCGTCGGCAAGCAACCCACGCACACCTAAGCTATGTACACGCCGGGATCCGTCGATTCCCCGTCCTCCCCGCCGCCGGAGCGGCCGCGGAGGGCGAGGGATCGAGCGGATCGCCGGCGGCGAGCTCGACCGCGCGGGTTTCGCCCAAAAAGTCGCCTTGTTCACTGTAGAGGTGGGGACCAATCTTGATTTATTGGATTTTTCCAAGTAATTGTAACAATAAGAAAAACAGAATACATATGTGATCTGAAATGTTTAAAGGGACAATAATTAGTGGTGTTGCATATCAATTCTTATGTACCTGTCTCTCACTTGTGATACATAAGTGATCCTTGAACCCGACTTGTGTGCAAGTTGAAGAAATTGGAGCACTCTTTTTTCTGGCCTTCTCGGCTATGCTAGGATGTTCGACAATAATATAATTTTTTGGGAGCAAAATAATTCTCTTTTGACCGAGAATTAGCTTAATTCTTATAACATCATCACCCGATCTGCACCACCGTGAACATTTTTTACTAGGATAAACATCTTTTTAAGGTTGCGACCCACTTATAATAAAAAAAAGGAAAACTACCATCTGGAAAGACATTGCCGCTGGTCTCCTTGCTTTCCGCCTTCACAGCAAGGTCACTATTGGAGACAGGTGATCCACGCCTTCTGGCTTGACCTATGGATCGGCTCATAGCCCCTGTGCGACAGATTCCCGTCCCTATTTTCCCACACCACGCGCCCTAATGCCCAACTCTTTGTTGTCCTTGGCACAGAGCTCTCTCTTTCCCTTGCTCCTCGCCTCTCTCCCGTGCTGCCTCGGATTTAAGCCTCCTCTCTGCTGAACTTCAGAGCGTCCTTCTTGACTCTTCTGTCCCTGATTCTCGACGAGGTTGTAGGCACTCTTCAAAAGAGCACTCAAACAAAGGTTTCTATGCTAATAATTATAGACTGCTTCAGGCTGATGATTTGGCAGATAAGGTTTGGAAAAATGCTGCCCATCTTAAATGCAGGATATTCAACTGGTTGGTCCGCAGACGGCGACTCCCCACAAATGATCGACACTTTCGCCATCAACTTGGAGCCTGCCCCGAAGTTGAGGACACCGATCACCTGCTGGTTCGATGCCCCAAAGCGAAAGAGGTTTGGGACTTCTTCTTCTCCCATCAAAATGGTGTGGCCATCAACTGCGTCCAGCATTTATGGGCTGATAGATGCGGCAGCTTTGTGGAGTCCACAGTTTGCACCGCCATCCTGTGGAGTATCTGGAAACGCCGTAACTCTAAGGTCTTCAACAACCTAGAGGAGCCCCCGGCTCTCTTGTCCAACGCAGATGCACCGATGTAACTCCTCTTCAGCTGCTAGTGCTCTTACAGCTTGGTGTATCACCTTCGAGCCACCCTGAGCTCGTTATGATGTATCACTGCTTTCTCTACCCATCTATCTGTATTTCCCTCCCCTGAACTTTTGGGGCTGTGATTATTTATAAAAGGTTCAGGCTGGCCCAAGGCCCGCGGAAGTTACGGTAAAATAAAAAACATGTGTAGATGATGCTCCCCAGTCAGCAGACAGCAGTGGTGCCGGTGTCAGTGAATCTTGTTATTTGTACTAGTGTTTTGCTTTCCCATAGAGCATGCTCGGTGACATGAACATCGGTATTCTTTATGTAAACATGTAATGCGATCATACAGAAATTAGTTTTCTCTACTATCTTGTATTGTACAGAGTATTTGAGGTCGTCGTCTAGTTTCACTTAGCTTTGACACACAGCCGTCTTAGGCTTCGCGAAATGAAGGCCAGATTCAGTTCAGCGCTAAGAGCATCCACAAATGCATCCACCGGCATAGACAGTCTCGGATACCTCCGGCCGAACGTAAAAGACTTCCGAGACGAGATTTTTTTCTTAACCTAGCTTCAGTGAGCTTTTTTTTTAAACTGAGCTTCAGTGAGCTTACAGCTTAGTTGCACAGACCAATGCGCTCAACCTATGGAACTCATGTTTTTTTTCACATTGAAGGCATGCAGTGCTCGCATTCGGAAGACGGTTGTACACTGAGATCCTGCCACGAATCTCAAGAGGCAAGTGTAGACTGAGATGCTTCAGTGCAGCTTTAGACTAGTCACAATGGGGAGTAACTAAGACTAGTAACATGCATCTCTAAATTACTACCTCCATAGTGGAGAGTAACATGTGTGTAGTGTCATATTTAATAGGTTATACACTCATCTTGCCTTGAAATGTGTGATGTTATGGTAACATAGCTAGTTACCACCACCATCTCTCTCCTCATTAATTACCCGCCACATCAGATTTTTTTGCCTATGTGGCACTGATGTTACTCCTATGTTACTCCCCATTGTGACTAGTCTTGAGTGAAGTTTCTTCTCACATGCTTTAAAGGCTATACAATAAGGTCTGCAAAATCCTTGGTCAAGGCTCAACACTGGACAATCAGGCAAACAAAGAGTACCATAGAGATTAAAACCATCCACTATAACCACAGGCACAGAAAACACAGGAGATGATAAGTTGTTAACCTTGACCTTGACACATCGGACATTATCTATGTTCAGAGTCGACGGGGTAATTGGCATGTATCTTCCTACAGATTAAGCGAACTAGGAGCAGATCCAACCAGTTTTACACCTGACCTACACACACGAGCGACGGCGGCCCCTCTTCCTAAGCTCCAGCACATGGAACGGGTGAACATCACATGTACACGCAAAAGAGATCCAAAACGGGAACCAAAGGGGTCGTCATCAGCGGCGCAAACGGCTGTGTTTCTCTTGCTACTTGCCCTTCTCTCGTGGAGTTGACAGGGCGACGAGGATATCAGCCGCCTGGGCAACGTTACTGCCCAGCTCGGTGCTGATGACTAGCCCGGACAGCTTATTTGGAGGTCCAATTTGTACAGCCTGGTTTTCCGACTCCACCGTTGCTGCAGTCGCTACAGAAGCATCGGTGTTAGAGAAAACTGAAATGAATGTTAGCTATGGAATTGCGTGGTAACAGAGTTTGCGTCGACCATACTCGGTGTGGGAGCAGTATACCCCTTGCCCTTGGTTGCTGCACTCGGCGCCTGGGACTGCTGGCTTTCTGGCACTGCATGTGTTGTTGGAGCCACATGGCACTTTGGCTCGTTATTGCTTGGCGCTGGCAGATCATGGCGTTTTGGTGCAATACTCAGTGCTAGAGAATCACAGGCTTCAGTTCTCAAAGCTGAAGAGTTTCCATGTCCTGCTTGATAATGGACAGCCTTGATGACTCATTTGGTAAGAAGTGATCAGTCTGTACATGAACCACAGTAGTATATAGGTTTACCTGGAACATGGGCTGGAGGGGCGCACAAGAGATCAAATCACCAGGGCCCTTGCTTGCATAAAGTACCGGGCTTTGTGGGGCAATACTCAACGAAAGAAATTCCTGGCCTTCAGTTTTCATTCTTGGCACAGAACTGGGCCTTTTCACGCCTTTACATTTGGAATTTCCCAGTGCCAAACATGGTCCAGGAGATTCAGATCCCTTAGAACCGAGACCTGGAGCAACAACCCCACGGTTTTTTGAGGCATTAGTTGGTGCATGAGAAGGATAACCACCAGGTCTCATGATGCTTGGTGCAATACCACTGCAGCCTTCTGCACCAAGAGATGCAGATTTTCCAGAAGCCGTCCTCAAAAGGCCATCATGAACTATAGGTGCAATTCTGGCTGCAGAAGGATCCTGATTTTTGGCACCATGGTTTGCAGAGTTCTCAGGTGACATGATTTGTATAGGACAATCCCTAGCTTTGGGCTCGACACTTGGGGAAACCCGGCATCTGGCACCGGAAGAAGTAGATGTTTCAGGCAGACCACTTGGTGCCAGAGAATTATGGCTTTTGAGCACCAAACCTACTGCAAGAGTATCACACCCTTTGGTGCTAAGAACTGCAGAACTTTCAGGCAATGTATTTGGTGCACAGGAATCTCCAATGTTACCAAGAGTTAGTGCACAATTCCCGGTTGTTTTGTCCAAGGATGTGTGTTCCTCTGTTGTCCTTGAAGGATCCTCTGCTGCTATCCTTGCAGAGTCACTGGGCATCACTTCGACAGAAGATTTATACCATAATGATGGCTGCAACAGATCCAAGAACAGAGTGATGCTAAACACAAACCATACCAGAAAAAAAGGTAACTAACAAAATGGCAACTTGTAATATCTGTACATAAGGTCATTCGGGGGGAAAAACTGCACATGTAACTGGTGTAGAAAACGTAATCCAGTGCTTGAGGGCAAAGAAAGGATATTTGAATGATTTCTATATCGGCGCATCAATTTTGTTACTATGAATCGTGAAATTCCCAACCAACACATATAGCAAATAATAATTTAGCACATGGCAACCTTATTGGAGTTATTTCCAGTTTTCCTTCCCATAGGATCATACGTGCCTCATTCGAGAAGTTACAAAACATCATATAAAAATTGATGATCATGCTAGTGGAGCTAAATGTTCTAAACTGTGCACAATCACCACTTGAGATTGCGAATCAAAATTCCTAGAAACTGGAGTTGCATACCTAATACCTTCCCTCTGATAGATACCCGGTGGTGGTGTTCAAAAAAGTAATGTATGTCATGCATTCATGTTGCACAGTCGCAAACTGTAGATTTTTGCAGTAGTATACATATATGAACATATAATGCAAACTGTGTTAATCAAGTAGTAACAATCTCACAATGCAACTTATAGCAAATGCACAAACTTCACATGTCTGCCTACACTTCAGATACAATTTTATGTGCGGGCGTGTGTGCGTGTCCATTTACAGGCAGCAGTATGAGCCTTAACAGGTTTTAGTGCGTGCAGAGGTACTGAGAAATATGCATATTACTATAGGCGCTTTAAGGAAGAACACTACAGGAGACTTACACAGTAATGAAGTTTCTTCAAAGTTTCCAAAAGTAACTTTTCTCCAACAATTATTATCATCTTCTTCACCATCTCTTCACGAGTTATTTCGTTTTCCTGCCAAATAGAAGAAAATGAAATGTTCCATGGCCTTTCATACTAACCACAAATCAAAGCTAATAGACACAATATAACTTGTTGACCCGATAGTACCTTCAGCTCTTCATAATGATGGAAGAGCAATTCCCTAGCTACAGATGATATATTCTCTTGAATCATCGCAAACAGAACTCTGAAGGATATCCATGGGGATGTTGGTGCTTCACCAATTTCACCCATTATCTGCATGCACATAGGTCTGGTTGCATTAGTTGAGTAGTTTGAACCATAGCTAAAAATGTTGATTATTTCAAGAAGCAGACGTTCTAAAATGTTGAGCAGCCAATATAACAAGTGACAAGAATTAAGGTGCCTCACAGGTTTAAGAGTAGAAACATCCATAGCGACTTCCTTTGGTGATGGGTGAAACCATAAACCCTTCAAGCCAAGTAAATAATCTGAAAATAAGTGCATCAAAAAGACAAAAGGCTCACTCCACTTATCTTCATACGACATGATAAAGGTCTTAACACTTATTAACCATCTTACTTCGAACTTTTGATGAAAGTCTGAAACTAACAAGATATTCTAAACGAATGTGAGTATTAACATGGGATGGCCACATAACGTAGCACTTTGGGTTGGAGCAATCATCAACGCCAGAATCATATATCTCGCTGCTTGGAAAAGAATCTTGTGATCCAGGCGTAATAGCTTCCATGTTGCCCAATATCACTCGGCACAACAACATATACTGCACTGCTTTTTCGTCAACATCACAAAGGCCGACACTGCCAAACAATGAAATATGGTCAAATATTAACTACTAAATGGAATAGTCAGAATATTTCAGTTAAGATAACGCACCTGGTAAACGCTCGATCTTCTGGTGAGAGATAAACACCAGCACTCAAGCATGCCTTCTCGGCAGGTTTTCCGGTGCCACCAAAGCCATTAATCAGAATCCTAACTATGTCACTCTTAGTAGATCCCAGCCATCCATATCTTACATTTGAATCACCACGATCTTCTTTTGTGCAGCTCATTTGTCTTTCAAAAGCTTGAAGTCGACACTGAGCAGTGATGTCATTCGGAGAGTAGCGGTGTATATGAAGTATATTATGTGGTGTTGCAAATGGACCCATACCAGAGAGAAAAAGATCCTGGACAACTAAAAAGTCTTCGCTCCCTCTTTCCACAGATGTGATCTTTTTGCGTAATACATCTGCAGTGGAAGGCTTCTGTGGACCCGGAGGGCTAGATTCAAGAACAACTTGCTTCACCACTTCCGGTGGAGAACTTACAACCTTATTATCCGACAATATTCCCGGTGCACTGTCGTCAACTTTATTAGAGTCAACATTGGTCATTTCATCAGCTTCCTCGTCAAAGAACAGAGAAGGGAAAAATCCCTTTCCAGTATCATCATACCATGCAACAGATCGCTGCTTTCTGGTTTTTAAGTTGACCAGAGTCATTGACAAGAAATCAACAAGAACAGGCTCATCATCCATCACAGCCACAACACTGGATTTGCCGCCTTTAAATTCTTCAATCAGGGACTTCATTATCAACTCAGGAAAATCGTGCCAAGAACCTTGTTTGTAAAACACAATACGGCTCGGAACTCCACTTTTCAGGTAATTGACACAATCACTGGCAAGATTAGGTCGCGTGCAACAACACTTGCACAGTTTAGCAGATGGATCATGGGGTCCATTGTCAACTTTGACTCGACGAGACTTGCATTCTTTTGACAGGCAGTCGTCGACAAGCTTGCGCTTCAAGCACAAGGGTTTGGATTCTTGTGGTGATGCCATGGGCTGGATTTGTTCCTGCCAGAACAGATGGACAAAAAGAAAAACTAACCCTAATATGGTACACAATTTACAGGCCCCCCTTCATTTTGACCTCACAGCGGTAGAGAATGATCCTGTATGAGGTAATGGATGAGTGTCTATCATATAGAATACACAAGTCAAGAATTTATTCAGAAAAGTAGTTTCTAATTTACAGAAGCGAGCATGGAAACTTGAGACTGAAAAAGGAAATCAAGAAATATATACTGAAGGACCAAAACCAAGTTGCTCTTTCACAAAAAAAAATCAGGATAATAGTTGATTCCTTAACTATAGCCTCCCAGGCATGGCACATTTATTTATACAGCAATAAGTGCTAAATGCTCTTGATGCTATTGTAATAGGCCTTACAGGAAAAAAAACTTAATCCAAACATTTTGTTAGTAAAGAATGTATAATAGTTCAATTAGAGTAATTTCTTGCACAACAATCTTCTCAAGAATTATCTGCTACCAATAGTCCCTTTATACAAGTAGAAATACAAGATATTCTTGACCCAACCTTTCTTGTATTTAGCCATGCAATTAAAGTTTTTAGATGATGACACTAACATGGTTATATAGCTACTTGTGGGCGAAGAAATAATTCTGCATGTGTTCAGCATAAGACGAGAAGCAGTTCACAACACAAATCATCTAACACGAAAAAACTGGTGTGTATTAATGATACCAATGCGTGTCTGGGGGCGTTGTCCACGTGGCATGTGAACAGGTCAGGCAAATTGGAACAAACAGAAATGGTATCACAAAACAAAACAGTTTGCAGTCATTCCAAAGAAAAAACTGTGCGTATTAATTGTTCACGGCGAAGTAGTATGCAGAAACAATTGTTTCATGCTAGCAACCATGGTTTTTAAGGCGCCGCATAGGCGACGCTTAAGTCAGAGCGCCCGGAGACAGCAAGGCGTCGTGCTCGCCTTAGGCTCTGTCTAAGGCGTCCAGATTTGACATGTGAGGCGTCCAAGTCGTCGCTTAGGCGGGGAAGGCGTCGCTCTGGCCGATTTTGGACGCCTTCCACATCGCTGGGCAGGAGCGGGAATCAGAAATTGGGCGGGATGGGAAGGAAATTGGGGGGCAAATTAAGGGGAAATAGATGGGAGAGAGAGTGGGGAACACACCCGTGACAGGAATCGATGTGTGTGTGTGAGAGAGGAGCTCTCTCCTCTCAGGTGGCTAGCTCCTCCTCCACCAGATCTCGTCCTCCTCGGCCAGCTTCCGCCCTCCTCCGCAAGCCTCCCTTCTCCGGCCTCCCTTCTAGGCCTCTCCTCCCCTGGCGCAGCCTCTCCCAGCTACTATATAGCTGCCATATTATTATGTCATAATTGTTTAAAATTTTCTAAGGCGTCGCCTCGCCTTATGCTTTAAGCGCCCCCCCCCCCCCTAGGACGTCTTACCACCTTAAAAACCATGTTAGCAACATCATGCAACCATCCAAACCAAAGAAATACAAATTTCCATATGAAAACTTATCAGTTGTACTCAGACTAAATTCAGAAGCAAATACAACCGTTACCATCCGGACGGATAGATACAATAGCCAAATTGGAAAGTTACTTGTAATATTTCCAATTAGTAAAACTGCATGGCGTTTCAATTTTACCAACACCTTAGGCAACAATCAATACTTCCCAAGTTCCCATACAACACGAGCGCGATGATAGCAGCTTCGACACGGCCTGCTCTATCTTGTATGATTAGCATTCCGACGCCTACCAGTGTGCGCACGGCTTGAACATAAGAAAACAGGCGGCTCACAACACGAATCATCATCCAATAAAATCAAAAGAACTCCACTACGAAGATGCTATACCATACTTTATCAAATCAACAAGTGTAACACACATCTCAGGAACAGCAGCGGGCCTGGATTTCGAGGGCGTCTATTCTAAAGGAATTTTTTTTGACGGTCTCAGGTCTAGTTTTTGGCATATATATAACTGGTTATAGCATCATATAGTTCAAACTGTATAATATATCGAAGACATGGCACTATCTTAGCAAAATATCGTAGATTCACACAACAAAATCATAACTTGAAATTGTTCGATATACATAAGAATTTCACAACAAAATGATAACTTGAAATTGTTCGATATACATAAGAATTTCTACAGTACCTCAACCACTGGAAATTGGAGAAGTGGGAGGATGCCTAGCCGGCAGCACCGCGGGTCCGCAGCAGCGGCCAGATGAGGGAAATGGGCCGGCTCGGCTGTCGGCCCTAGCGGCAGTCCAGCGACAGTGGAACGTTGAGGGAGAGGGAGGAGGAGCGGCGGAGGCCCTACCGGAAACGAGGGAGGAGCGGCGGACGGATGGGACTCGCCTTCAGCCGGACCAGTTCTAGGGTTTTGTTTTCGGAGAATTGGGGACTGGCTGATTGAGCAGTTAGACTATTTTTTTTCTTGAGGGGAAAGAAAGATCCAGTCACAAACAATAATTCAAGCAGCAACAAATTCGAGCTAGGGCTTCCTCACCAGCGGAAGGAGCCTCGTCGGGATGGATCCTGGTTCCACGCCAGACGGCCGGAGGGGGGGGGGGGGGGGGGGGGGGGGGGGCGGAGGAGGAGGGGGGGGGGGGCGGCCGGCGAGGGAGAGCTGTGGCCGCCGTGCTGGTGGTTTCGGTGTGCCGGCGCTGGTAAAGGGGATTTTATTTTTTATTTTTGCGAGAGAAGAGACTTGGCTTGGGACAGACGAAAAGGTGACAGCCGCCGGTGGCAAGGAATAGCGGCGGACTGGGCTGGGCTGGGCCGGGTCATACCAGGGTGCACAACACAAGAGCAATCGTAGGTAGGATTAGAGAGAGAGAGGGTTACCAGTAGGCGGACGACGGGAGGGTTGTCGCCGGTGGGATGGCAAGAAACGCCGGTGATGTCGAGCCGCTCGACGGGATCCAAGATGGTCTTCGCCGTGATGTCGAGCCGCTCGAGAAGGATCCTGCCCCTCCTCCGTCCCTCCGCGCCGCCCCTCGCCGACTCCCTCACCCGACGCGGCCCCTCCTCGCTCGCTGCCGCAACCCTAGGCGCATCGCCGGCGCTGCCTCGTCTCGGTCGGGGATATTCCATCAGGGAAACTAGCCTAGAGCTGGGGAAATGTGGGGAAAAGATGGGATAATCCCGGCCCAATACACGAGTAACAACGGTCCACTGGGCTTTTGGGGAAACTTGGGGTTGGCCGGTATTATCCAGGAAGGATAAATCATAGATTTCATCCCCAAAATGTAGCACATTGGACACAATTCACCCTGAACAAAAAATTGGGATACTTCCAACCCTTAAATGTGCAATACCGGATAAATCACACCCTGCTAGTGGGTTTTGATGAATTTGGACGGTTTTGAGTAGATTTTGGGCGGTTTTGGACATTGAAGTGATTGTTGACGTGGCAATGACATGGTGACTCAGCTAACACCGTTACTGACAGTGGGCCCTACCAGCCTTGGACGTCATAAAGGCCGCCCTAGCCAGACGCCGTTACTTCTTTCTATCCAGCAGGTTTCTAATCGATTGGAAGTATTGAATATGCAGATGAGGCAGCAAGTTTGGCTCACGTTAACCTGCCCCATCCCGTGCAGATACGATGTCCCATTTGTTGTACACAAAACTGAAAAGAGCAGCGACAAGCCAACATGGTATGGACTGTGGCATGTCGCCGAGTCTCCGGCGTTTACGCCCGTATTTATACGTCTGACCTCACGCATGACGTCATGTGCACAACATTTGGTTAGGATTATTCGCGTCGACCTCCGTCCTCCGGCCCGCCGCCGACGAGGTGCTACCTCTGGACTTCGACCTCCTCTACGGTGGCCTTGGCGAGCTCAAGGAATCGAAGAGGGGCGCCATGAATCGCCCGCGTCGTCTGTTTCTTCCTCGCCTCCGGCCGACCAACCGCCGCGCCATTGCCTGGAGTTCGAGCTCGTCGCCGTCGATTGAAGCATCCTCGAGCAGATCGAAGACCACCATCATCTCCGCCTTGTCGTCTTCTACCTCCCCGTCCAAGGAATCGAAGAGGGGCGCCGTGAATTGACTACGTCGTCCGTTTCTTCTCCGCCTCCGGCCGACCAACCGCCGCGCCATTGCTTGAAGTTCGAGCTTGTCGCCGTCAGTTGAAGCATCCTCGAGCAGATTGAAGACCACCATCATCTCTGCCTCGTCGTCGTCTACATCCCCGTCCAAGGAATCGAAGAGGGGCGCGGTGAATCGACCCCGCCTCCGCCCGACCAACCGCCGCGCCATTGCCGCCGTCCTCGTCCTCCTCTGCCCTCGCCGAGTCATCTCACACGTCTAGGATGAGCTCTCCATCCTCCGGGACCCCTCCTTTCCCTCTCTATCGCTGTATTTTGTCGTCGCGCTGCCAAATTGTAGTCGCCGGAGCTACGGCGATGGGGAACTGAAGAGAACAGACAGCACACAGCTCCGTTATGTCTAACTGACGGCTCACACCACGTGAGCGCCATGTCATCGCCACATCAACCATCAAAACCACCCAAACCGTTCAAAACCAGGCTAGGGTGTGATCATTTGAGGGTTGGAAGTATCCCAATTTTTTGTTCTGGGTGAATTGTGTCCAATGTGCTACATTTGGGGTAAAATCTATACTTTATCCTCCCAGGAAATCCAAAAAAAACACGAGAAACAAACAGGGCTTATTGTTTTTCTTCGTGTAATTAACGCCCATTCGGTCCAACAACCTGAAGCATATCGTCCCCGATCTAGCCGATCCATTCCGCCGCCGCCGCCGCCGTCGCCGCGCGCTACCTTTCTCGCCGCCATACTTCAACTTCCCACACGCGCCACTCGGCCAGTCTGCTCGCAGTTGGCCACCGAGGCGCCCAACCTCTTGTCGCCTCCGACCTCCAGTTGCTGCCCCGCTGTCCCTTGGCCTGACCTGACCTGGGTCGCGTCCTGGCCATCGATCCCGACCCTCGACCCGGCTGATGCTCCCCCCGGGCCAGGGACGCGGCGGCGGCGGCATCGTTCCGCGGATTCCCGCCGTCGCAGACGGCACCGCCCATGGTCGGACGGCCTCCCGCGCGACATCCTCGGCGAAATCCTCCTCAAGCTGACCTGCCTAGCGGACCGCGTCTACTTCTCCGCCGTCTGCCGAGGGTGGCGCTCTTACGCGCGTGGCCTCGACGCCCCGGCCCCGCCGCGCCAGCTCCCCTGGCTCCTCCTCCCGTCCGCCGCCGCGCCTGCCTTCTTCAGCCTGAACACGGGCCGCACCCGCCCCCTGTACATCCCGGAGAAGGTCCGCGGCGCGATCCTGTGCGGCTCCCACGATGGCGGCTGGGTCGCCCTCGCCTTTGGCCAGTGGGGAGGGTACGCGGCCGTGAACCTCCACTCCGGCGCGACGGTTCCTCTCCCCGACAGGCTCAGGACCAGCCTCCCCAACTTGCACTGGGACAGCGCCTGCGAGCACCCTATGGCCATCCGCACCGTCACCTTCTCTGCCGCGCCCTCGGCGGAGGGCTGCCTTGCCGCCGCGCACATTACCAGCGCCTTCAACCTCGCATTCTGGCGCCCAGGGATGGACCGACATTGGATCGCGGCGCAGGCCTCCCCTGTCGACGACGTCATCCAGGACATCATCTATCACAAGAACCAGCTCAAGGAAGGTTTCCATGTCCTATCTGACACAGAGGATGTCGCCGTGTACTCACACATCGGCAGCCCGACCGGCTCTGTGGTCATGTCGCGAAGCTCCTACCAGGTCCAGAGGCGCGCTGATTACAGGCCTGATAAGCGTCACTTGTCCCGCTATCTGGTGGAGTCCCGCGGAAAACTGCTCATGGTTCTGCGGAAGCTCAAGCGGGGTCGCACCTGTAGGTTCAGAATCTTTGAGATGAACCTTGAGATTGCTGATGGTTCTGCGGAAACTCAAGTTTCCTGGTCGAGCTCCACAAAAATCTCCTGGTCGGTTGCTCTTACTTGGTCGAGGCTGTTCCAGAGCCTTTGAGGCGTCTCACTACAACAACAGCCTTCAACTGGCCAACAACATCTGCTACTTGGACGATATTGGCATGGCGTTGGACAGTGGGAGTAATGCTGACATGGGCGTGTGTGTTCAAAAAGTTTATCATACGGAGCGCCCTTGGCGGCGCTTTCCTCGTGGATTTACTTCACACTGCTCTCCCATCTGGTTTGCACCCTAAATCAGTAGTGTATATAGTTTTGGGGAAGTCTGTCTAGGAGCCTTGCATTTTCTGCACTTGCTAAAAGATGCAAGGCACTGTATTTCAGAAATAAGAAAGTATGTGTATGATATGTTGAAACATCAATCAATTATGTTTTGTGTCACTTGTCACCTGATCATCAGCGTTGGATTTTGTTATAATTGTGTTTGGCTGTGTCATTTAGCAATCAGAATGCAGCTTGGATGTGCTCTTGAGCAATCTGTCTAAGCTCAGTGGGATCCTACTCCCTCCGTTCTAAATTAATTGACTTCCATATATCCACATTTGGATGTACCTAGACATGTTACATGTACATATACATCCAAACTTAGATATATGGAAATCAATTAATTTGGAACGGAGGGAGTAGATGGCATGTTGTTCTCAGGATGATATTAGTTTGACATATCCTTGATGGTGACGTGAAATTGGCCTATACTAGAGGCGCAAATTAAGCCACTCACCATCGTCTTGGAGTGGGCGGCAGATTCATCTTGGACATGCTCTCTCCTGCCTGATATGCTTTGCCGCAGCAAAGAGAGGTCGCCGCCTGCTGAGAGCACACTCTACACTAGTCAAATTTTCCAGGTGGGCTAATGATTTTTTTCTTATTGTGTTGCAATCCTAGGTGAGACTGAGAGGCCTGCTGTGGCATCAACATGGCAGGTGTGATGAACTACATGGAACGCTGACGGTGAGTGCACCAGTTGGTAGAAAAATTGATGTTGTAGGTACTTGACTATTTACCATAGATACTTGACTATTTACCATCTATATTTGAGTTTTTTCATCAAATAGTTAATTGTTTTCTTTATTTTTCACTAATGTTGTTGCATCCACGTGCCTATTGCAATATTTTTGGGTGACAACTAGCCAGCCTATGTCATTTTCCCATGGTGGGTACGAATACATGGCTTACTTAATGAATGGGCAAGTCCACTCAATTTTCTGTCTTATAGGTTATACGAAATCATATGGTGATCCTCATTTAGGACGGCGGAGAACAGGGGCTGAGAAAAATGTGTGCAAGAATCATCACAGCTAGAAGTTCATCTACTGATTGTACCGAGGTACTTAGTCACTCTTTTGCAGATGGCACAGTTGAAACCTGAAACTGTAGTATGTAACAATTGCATGATGGCTGTGTTGTTCAATTGTTTGTTTGCCCCCCCCCCCCCCCCCCCCCCCCCCCAACTTATCAGCCATTAATAAACCGTAATTTATAGGCAGTTATCTATCTCTGTCAATCCTGCAAACATGGATGTGGCATCATTAGGGGGTGGATTGATGGATATTGCAAGTGTGCTTGGACTTAAGTCATGCTCTGATGCTCCACTTTTCAGTTTCCAAAAATCTGAGATAGTAAATGTGATGTTGGTTTGGCTTTGTACTACGTGGATCTGTCAAGTATGTTAAAAACTTTGGAAGTTTGAATTAGATCAGCAAGAACATGTGAACGATTATTTTGGGGAAGTAATACTGACATGGGCGTGTGTGTTAAACAAGTTTATCGTACGGATCGCCCTTGGCAGCGCTTTCCTCGTCGATTTACTTCACATTGCTCTCCCATCTGGTTTGCACCCTAAATCAGTAGTGTATATAGTTTTGGGGAAGTCTGTCTAGTAGCCTTGCATTTTCTACACTTGCTAAAAGATGCAAAGGTACTGTATTTCAGAAATAAGAAATTATGTGCATGACATGTTGAAGCATCAATCAATTATGTTTTGTGTCACTTGTCACCTGATCATTGTCAGCGTTGGATTTTGTGATAATTGTGTTTGGCTGTGTCATTTAGCCACCAGAATGCAGCTTGGATGTGTTCTCTCCCATCTATGGTGGGATTGCTCTAGAGCCTATGAGGTGTCTAAGCTCAGTGGGATCCTAGATGGCATGTTGTTCTCAGGATGATGATAGTTTGACATATCCTTGATGGTGACGAACGGGAGCAGTTGCGTATGTCGTGACATTGGCCTATACTAGAGGCGCAAATTAAGCCCCTCACCATGGTCTTGGAGTGGGCGGCAGATTCATCTTGGGCGTGCTCTCTCCTGCCTGGTATGCTTTGCCGCAGCAAAGAGAGGTCGCCGCCTGCTGAGAGCTCACTGATGCGCGACCTACTTGTTCATCATAATATTTATGCTACACTAGTCAAATTTTCCATGTGGGCTAATGAGTTTTTTCTTGTTGTGTTGCAGTCCTAGGAGAGACTGAGAGGCCCCACCGAGGCCTGCTGTGGCATCAACAACGTAGGTGTAATGAACTACAAGGAACACTGACGGTGAGTACACCATTGGTAGAAAAATTGATGGTGTAGGTACTTGACTATTTATTGACCATAGATCTGAGTGTTAAGCATAAGTATTAATGCTAATAAAATTTGTATTCGCCCCTCCCACATAATCTATATTTGAGTTTTTTCATCAAATAGTTAATTGTTTTCTTTATTTTTTACTAATATTGTTGCATCCACGTGCCTAATGCAATATTTTTGGGTGACAACTAGCCAGCCTATGTCATTTTCCCATGTTGGGTATGAATACATGGCTTACCTAATGAATGGGCAAGTCCACTCAATTTTCTGTCTTATAGGTTATATAAAATCATATGGTGATCCTCATTTAGGACGGCTGAGAACAGGGGACCGAGAAAATGTGTGTAACAATCAAGAATCATCACAGCGAAGTTCATTTACTAGTGTACCGAGGTACTTAGCCACTCTTTTGCAGATGGCACAATCGGAACCTGAAACTGTAGTATGTACCAACTTATTGCATGATGGCTATGTTGTTCAATTGTTTTTTTGGACCCCGCTCCCTCCCGAAAGCAAAAAATACCTATGCCTTATTGTGGTGATCCACTTTCAGCCTTGTAGCTATTACCGCTGTAATGTGGACACGATTATTTATTTTGTTGCACCGGCAATGACAAGAAGATCACGTGTGGATATTATGCCTATGCATATCTGAAACTTCTGCTCTTACTATGTGCTTGCTTTAGCATTTCATCAGTAGTCAGTTGTGTTTTTCCTACTTCAACTGAAAGTCCATATCAGCCATTAAACCGGAATTTATAGGCAGTTGTCTGTCAATCCTGCAAACATGGATGTGGCATTAGGGGGTGGATTGATGGATATTGCAAGTGTGCTTGGACTTAAGTCATGCTCCACTTTTCAGTTTCCAAAAATCTGAGATGGTAAACGTGATCTTGGTTTGGTTTTGTACTACGTGGATCTGTGAAGTATGTTAAAAACTTTGGAAGCTTGAATTAGATCAGCAAGAACATGTGAAGGATTATTTTGTCTTGGGATCTTCGAAAAGAATAAAGAAGACAAAAATGGTATTGGGCTATAATTTATTCAGAGTTATTGTCCGTTTGACTAAAGAATTGGATGACTCATTTCCCTGCCTTGACAATTATAGAGTGCTATGAACTTTTCCCATGGCAGATACAATGTATGCTAGATTCTATTGTTTAGATGTTTTACAGGTGTGTTTTTATAGGTCATTGCTCTTTTCCGCTCAGAGTTATTATGAGATTTTGTAGCTGGTACGAGTCTAAGGAAATTTTACCTCCTTCCTTATGCAGTTTATAAGATTAACTAGCTGAACACTGTCTGTCTGATCTCTGTGATGTACCGTTCAGTTTCATGGTTAAATATTTTTCCTTTTGGTGTAGCAAATTAAGATTTGTTACGGCAGGTTGTTAGACTAAGCTTTTAGGACATAGTTTTTAATATTTCGATTTTGATTCATATACTTCAGATCGCTTCTTCTATGGTAGTAAGCCACTTTCAGTTGTGTATCTGTGATATGCATTTTTGGATTTTGGTTCATGTACTCCAGATCCACATAGTTGGAGGGGTGTCATGGCACCCATGGAACCCCCACTAGATCCGCCCTAATGCTTCGCTAGCTTTTACTTATGCAGTTGCATTGTTCACGGCTCCCAATGTCTAGAAATATAAAGCACACATGTTTTCCAATATTTAGCTTTTCCCAATTAGTAGTCGCATTATTGTTCCACTGAGGTTAGTTCGCAATAAAAAACAGCTCTGCTCAATCATGTTTTTTTCATATATAGTTAATTCAGTATTTCATAGCTAATATTGTTGACCTGTGTTGTCTCTATTGGCTCCATTAGATATAGGAGGAAAACGTGAAGAGGATGATTTTAATTTGCCCATCTTCCTCGAAGCACTTGCTGAGCTGCAACTGACCATTACATTGAGGTTAGTCTGTGTTTAATTGCAGAATATGCCTTTCCCAAACCACACGACAAAGCAAATTTGGGCAAGTACATGCTTACTAGTGGGTCTAAATAGACTTGGTTTAATTGGTGTATGCATTGAACTATGCTTCGTCGTCATGTTTGATCTAGCATGCCTTTGTTTGTGCATGGTTCATCTGGTATATCCTAGATTTGCTTCTGAGCTGTCCATTTATGTTTGCTGTTAGATGTCACCTGCTCAGTCATTTTGCCTCTTACACCAATAATGTACCAAAATATAATGTGACAACTTGTCAGTTTATAAAGTTCATTTATCATCTGTTTTATTCTTCTAAGCTGAATTTATTATTTTTGCTCTTCATATTTACATTAGCATTGCCATTAGAAGTCATAGATGGATAAGTATATTTTTCAGCGATAATTAACATGTTTATCTTTTTCAACCTATCTAGTGTTCACCAAGGTGCATACATTCCTATTGCTGATGTGGCATCACCCCAGTAGCTGCCCTTTTGTGTTTTTAGCTGCATCACGTCCTTATTTTCGTTATAGGTTCTAAGAGGTTGTGCCTCCAGCTCATTTACGTGAACCATTTATTTAACTTTATGACTTTATCTAAAGAACAATTATTGATGGTGGATATGTTTTGGTGCATTCTTTCTAAGCTTAATATAGGAGGCACGCAGGTTTGCCACGCTCTGGTTCTTTGGATATTCTTACAACATATTAGAAAATAGCCTCAGGTTTGATTTGAGTTTTGCACCTTTCTTGGTCAGCTCAGCAGAGGAAAAACCTGATTCAGCTGATACTGAAAACCCTACTCCACCAAAAATTAAGCTGGTTGAAAGAAGTGCACATGCTTGTGCTCCCATTATCAGTTAACGTGTTATGCCTGCAGCCTGCTGCAAAATGCTGCAAGTATACAGTTTACTAAATCTGCTGTAATTGGTGATGAATACATTTATGATTACAGTACTCTGTAGGATGATAACGAGAATGCACAAGGAGCCGGTGGCTCTGGTAAGCAACTAAAAAAGATGTTCCCCGCTGTTGACGGACGAATGAGTCCGACAACGATGACCACAAGGACACTAATATTGTTATCATCACTCCTGCTAAAACTTGTGCATGAAAGTTCATGAGTTGCAAGAGCACAAGCTGTTTTGTTGACTTTATTTCATGCTTATTGTTGTTTCATTCATCAGGGAGATGAGTCACCGACTGCAATATTAACTTGCTCCAGAACGGACAAGATGAATTCAAATGTGAAGCACAGGAAAACAACCCTGATAAACTTAACATCAGCTTGAGTTGCTACTAGTACTTCACCTGCATCTTGGTCCAGTCAGAAAATGAGATCAGAGGGTAATGATGTAAAAAACTTGTAATGTTGCCGCATTTTACAAAAAAAGCCAAAGAGAGAACCTGTAAGTCATTTTCTTTTGTTTTCATGCTGAACATGTGGTTTGTAAGCCAAAGAGAGGGTAATCATGTTCATTTGGTATAAGTGAAAAACAAAATCTAATGTGACTTGATATAAAATATTCTTGATTGTAAACCCATATCAATTTCTTTTGGATCCGTTGCAACACACGGGTGGCGGAAAAAACCCATACACGTGTGGGGTAAGAAACTTAAGAGTCTGTTGCAACGCACGGGCACTCAACTAGTATATCTCTACTATATAATATGCTTAACCGACCGTGGTACGTCGTATGTACGTCGCACGCGCTCCGTCGCGGCCATCGTTTGCTATCGCTGGGTGTGGGCCTTCGTACCGTGTGTGCTTTGTTTCCTCCGATCGATTCCTTCGTGCCAACAGCACAAATCAGAGCTAACTTTTTTTTTTTTTGAGCATACAACCTCCACCCCCTATTACATAGTACTACTAACGGTTACAGGACACCCTCTGGTGGAGATAAAAACCACACATGCCGGCCTCTAGAAAGATAAATTGAGCCTCTAGCCAGGTTGTGTGCATCGATATTCGCCGTTCTTCTCTCGTGGACGAACTCGACATGGGTGAAGTCTCTAGATCGCGCCTTGATCTCCTGAACGATGTGACCATAGGAGCTCTTCCCTTCACCACTGATGCTTCTCACCACATTGCTGCAATCTGAAGCCACCCTTATCCTTTGCAAGAGAAGATCAGCCGCAACTGCTAGCCCTTCCCTGCAGGCCATGGACTCCAACGTTTCCGCTTCAGTGACACCCCGGATCACCACCGAGGACGCGCCAATGAACGTACCGTCTGCGCCACGAACGACAGCCGCCACCGCTGCCGTGTTTGTGTTCTTTGAGGTTGCTGCATCCACGTTTATTTTAACCATGTCAGCAGGTGGCGGGATCCAAGCAGGACCTCGCGACGTCTGTACTCGACCCCCATTAGCTACTGGTACAAAGACCTGCAACTCTGTAATAAACCTCTCCACGAAGCAATTCGTCGACATCGGGCTTTGAAAAATATCTTCGTGGATAGCCTTCCGCCTTGCGTGCCACACTGCCCACAAGGTAACTAGCGTCCTTGTCAAATCAGCATGTGATAGACCCTGATGATGATCGCTAGCCATGCCTTGGCGTTCGGCTCCTGCAGACTCCCTATCATGTCGGTAATTTCATCCGGTGCCAGGGCCCAAACTGAACGCGCCATGTTGCACTCTAATAACGAGTGTCTCCAAGAATCCTGCTCCCCACATATTGAACATGCTCGGTGTGATGCCATGTTCCTGTGGTTTAAAACATCCATCGTTGGAGAGACTGCCTAGCAAGCCTCCATAGGAATACTTTGATTTTTGACGGTACTTGCACTTTCCAAAGTTCAGTCCATTCCTTCTCTCTCTCCTTATCTCCTGACGAACCAGCTCGTTCATCAAGCCAAGCTGTCCTCCTCTCTCTGGTAGACACCAGCATGCGGTATGCGGATCTTACCGAAAAAATCCCGCTCTTCTCGTAATTCCATGCCCAGAAATCTTCTTGCCGTCTAGTGCACAGCGGAATATTCATAATTACTTCCCTGTCCATGGGAAGGAAATAGGTATAATTACTTCCCTGTCCATGGGAAGGAAATAGGTACAAAGTTTATGCATGTCCCACGACCCCGTAAGAGAATTGATCAGCTCGCTGACCATCTGTGGAGGTTCATCACTAATACATGCGATAGGCCGAAGCATACCATCCCTTGGCAACCAATTTGTATTCCAAATGTGAGTACCTTCGCCGGTGCCAATTCTTCGGATGAGCCCCTGTTTCAAAACCTCTTTCCCGTCACAAATGGCACGCCATATCCGCGAGGGTGACGCGCCTAACTCTGCATTCAGAAAACTGCCTTGTGGGAAATAGACCGACTCGAGTATACGTGCACGATGTCGGATCCTCTAGAATCCTCCATGCTTGCCGAGCAAGGAGGGCAAGATTGAATAACTCGATATCGCGAAACCCCAGCCCTCCAAGATGTTTGGGCTTTGTCATCTCTTCCCAAGAGACCCAGCAAGTTCGTCGCTTGCCTTCCTTGCTTCCCCACCAAAACTTGCGCAACAGGCTATTTATATGTTCACATAAACCCCTGGGAGCCTGAAGCAAGCCATAGAATATGTCGGAATGGCCTGGGCCACTGCCTTAATTAAAACTTCTTTACCCGCTGCCGACAACAACATCTCCATCCAACCTTGTACCCTCTTCCACACCCGGTCCTTCAGGTACTTGAAAGCCCCATTAAGCGAGGTACCAACGCCAGATGGCATTCCCAAATATTTCTCACTCAAGGAAACATCATGAACATTTACTAATGCATTGATCTCTTCCCTGATCTGGTTTTGTACACCTTTTGCAAAGTGTATTGAGGACTTATCCAAATTAAGTTGCTGCCCGGACGCGCTGCAATAAACCTGCAGCACATCTCTCACCTCCTGTGCATTCTCCCTATTCGCTTTGAAGAACAGCAGGCTGTCATCTGCAAATAGCAAGTGACTAACCACCGGGGCCGATGGCGCCACTTTAATACCACTTAAGTTCGATGACTGACTTCTTGATTTTAATAGGCACGAAAGGCCCTCTGCTGCCAACAAAAAGAGATAAGGAGAAATAGGATCACCCTGACGGATGCCCCTGGAAGGTAAAAAACTCTCAAGCTGATCACCATTAAATAAGACAGAAAAAGATACTGTCGTTACCAGGCGCATCACCATCTCCACCCATCGTTGATGAAATCCCAATCTCAGCATAATAGCACGAAGGTAATCCCACTCAACCCGGTCATATGCCTTCCGCATATCCAGCTTTAAAGCACAACATCTGCTCTCACGTGCTCTCTTGCGCTTCATGAAATGCAAGCACTCATATGCCGTGATAATATTATCCGTGATCATTCGTCCAGGAACAAAAGCAGATTGCTCCTCTGATATAATCTCCGGTAGAAATCCCTTCAGCCTGTTCGCCATAACCTTAGAGGCTATCTTGTAAATCACATTACACAAGCTGATCGGTCTGAACTGCCCAAGCTCTTCAGGACTTGCCACCTTCGGTATGAGGACAATAAAAGTTTTATTAATGAGTGATGGGTCATCCTCTCCTCTCAAAACCCTCAATACCACTGAGGTCACCTCCTTACCACAAATTTCCCAATGTCGCTGGAAAAAGTGCGCCGGAAAACCATCTGGGCCTGGAGCCTTTGTGGGAAACATTTGGAAAAGAGCCTCCTTTACCTCCTTTTCCAGAAACGGTTTTAGCAAACCGACATTCATCTCGGGGGTTACTTTGATTGGCACTGTGTCAAGGACAGCATCCATATTATGCGTACCCTCCGATCGATACAAGTTTTTATAAAAACTCGAAGTAACACAACCCATCTCCTGTAAGTCTTCGGTTGTGGATCCATCCGGTTTTCTCAACTTCGTAATTTTATTTTTCTTCTTTCTTTGACTAGCACGGAGATGAAAAAACTTTGTATTCTTGTCCCCTGCTGTCAACCATTGTATCCTGGATCTTTGTTGCCACATGATTTCTTCTCGGTGACTCAGCTCGACAACACGATCAGTCACCTTGATCTCTGCATGTGTAGGGCCCATCCGCAATGGGTCTGATTGGAGGCGTTCAAGCTCCACCTTGAGTTTGCTTAGCTCAAGTCTCACATTACCGAAAGTTGTTTTATTCCATTCATTGAACTGGCCTGACATAGCTCCCAGCTTGCGCTGTAGTTCTGACAAGCACGTAGCCTCACCTTCAGTTTGCCACGCAGTCTCCAGCATCGGTGCAAAATCAGCATGCGTCTCCCACTACGGGAAACCCACGATACGCCGACGGCCAGAAGCCGTCGGGGTAGGCACGTTTGCCGTCGGCGTAGACCTACGTCGACGGCGGCCGTCGGCGTATCTCCGTCCGCGTAGCAGCCCGTCGGCGTATACAAATAACCGTCGGCGTATACGTAACCGTCGGCGTAGCCGCTGTGGGACCCACAAAAATGGAAGCCGTCCGTCTCCGTCTGCTCCACCCATACGCCGACGGCAGTGCCGTCGGCCTAGCGTGCCACGTGGAGCGAGCTGGTGCGTCTGGGACGTGGCATACGCCGACGGTAAAGCCGTCGGCGTAGTCGTGACCATTTGGTCCATTTTAGATGACGTGGCAGCACCCTGTGCGCCTGGGAAGTGCTCTACGCCGACGGCAATGCCGTCGGCGTATCCTTGACCGTAATTTCCACTTTTAGCTGCTTGTTGCTGCTGGTTTCTGGCGCATTTTAAATACAATTAAAATTGCACAAATTATAAAACACGACAGAAACATCACATATATATCCAAAATGACACAAACATGATTCGAATTCATACAAGCATTCATACAAACTCAAAATGACAGAAACATAGTTCGAATTCACACCCGGAACACCCGAACTAATCCTACATCTCGTGAGAGGTCGAGCCACCTATCTCTGACCGCGTGAAAATAGGCGACCGACCGCGTGGGCCAGTCGAACCACACAGGGAATCCGGCGAGCCACGGGACTGTGTGGTCTCACGCGACGAACCCGGCGAGGCACCACCAGTGCCATGCACCACGAGCGCGCGCGTCGAAGTCGGCGAGGCAAAAGCAGGATCAATGGGTGCATTCCTCGAGCAACTCGATCCCTACATGTTTGAGTCCAAGTTAGCAACTTGGAAAGCACAGCATGGCGGTAACAATTTGTTTGGCAAATAACTTACCGGTGTCGCTTGCTTGTATGTGCGAGCGACCGACTCCCTCGTTGGGCCGACGGGCAGGATCCCCGGCCTAGGTGGACGCGTAGGCAGCGCCTCCCGCTCTCCAGTGGCAAAAAACTTCTCGGTAGCCTACAAGATAGTTTAGATGTCAGGAGTTGTAGAAAAAGAAGGTTCAAACTAGAGGAAATGGGACTTGTCATATTTTGCAAATACAAAAGTTGAAACTTACAGCATCCTTCAACTCATTCCACTCCTCATACTCCTGGCTCTTCTGTACCCACAACTGATACTGTCTCTCATAGTCCGCGTAAGCGGCATCGAAGGCCGCCTCGAAATCAGCCTACAGTTTTAAAAGGGAACACATCTCGTCAACTTAGCCACTTAGCTAGGAACGAATGTTGGAAAGAGAATGAAATTGAGAAAAACTTACATCGGGGCGAGCTCGGGAAGGCCGACGAGGCAGGACGGGAGGGTCGTCGGCGGTGAGGGTAGCCTTGACACGCGAGAGGCCCAACTCAGGAGTACGCGTGAGTACCGCACTAAGCATGAGAGGACGGCCATGCTCCCAACCGTTCCCGGCAAGGACCACCGCTCTCTCATCGGTGTCATGCCGAAGAGGGTTGTCCACAAACGGATTTATACCCTGGAACGTCTCGACGTATGCCTTTATCCCCTCCTTGGCAGTGCCGAAGTAATCGGGCTGTGAGGGCTGAGGCTCAGAAAAATTGGGCTTCTTCATCTTCATCCTCTCCCATGTTTGCATGTCCGTAAGAGGCTCCCCGAGATCGGCCTCCTGCAATGCCAAAGAAGTGTCATGCGTATCAAGTAGGAACATGAGGGGAAATAAATGAAGATTGTTTCATGTATATATATACCAGCTTTGCCTTGAAGCGATCATGGTTGCGGGCACCCGCACGATGTGTCCCCCCGCTCCCGCGGTTTAACTTGTTTCGCTCGCTCAAGGCCTTGAACTCGGGGTCCTCCCCAGCCCAACTAGACACCAACGCCCTCCACGCGTCATCCTTGCCATAGGCCCATGAGGGCTTAAACTGAAAAAACAATACTCATGTGAAGAACGGATAATGCAATTGCAACCTAGCAGCAACATGTAATCTCATTAACAATCTACTTACCGCCATGTAGTCATCTACGGTCACCTCAAGTGGGTTCTCCACAATCTCATGCTTCACCACCTTCTTGTGTAACGTCTCAGTACTGAAATGATTGATGATGGTATGCTTTGCATTGTAGAACTGCTGTCGTGTCAACTTCCTACAAGCCCCCTCCAAAGTCCTGTCCGCATCGGCCCGCTGCTCAGGAAGTACCCTATAGAACCTCTTTAATCATGCACAAAAAACAAATTGTGAGAGCATGGTGGGGACATCAAGTATGAACGAAATTCAAAAAGTTCAACTTACCCAAAACTTGTTGATCACGGCGTCAGAACATTTCCCGCCGCTCGCGTAATTGGCGGCCTGATAGTCTACCCAATGGGTGGCTAGCTTCGTCGCGCCGTTGGGGACGGTACTGTACAAGCCCGGCCAAAACTTCCTAATCAAAGCTCCAATCAGGGTGTTAGGCACACGGGCTCCCGCAGGATGTATCCAGTTGCTGCACAATAATTAAACATTACTACATGTCAAATTGTCCTGACCACAATGAAGTTACCATGTTCAAAATTAGTATATATAGTCACTTACTCTTTCCCATTAGGCGTAATGAGGATCTTCGCCTCCTCGGTAGCAGGTTCCTTGTCCTCATCAGGGACCTGGGATTCCCCTCGAATCCTTGGCTTCTTCGGCGGCGCGGAGGGCCTGGCCTCCAAGTCCGTGGAGGGGCCCGTCCCCACGTCCGTGGAGGGGCCCGTCTCCTCCGAGTCCGTGGAGGGGCCCGTCCCCACGTCCGTGGAGCCCGCAGAGGGTATGTCCGAAGACACGTCGCCCCCACCTCGCCCTCGTCCTCCCTCACCTCGCCCTCGTCCTCCACCTCGCCCTCGTCCTCGTCCTGCACCTCGTCCCCTCGGAGGAACTGGAGCATCGGCACCTCCCCCTCCTCCAGCATCTCCACCCTCACCTGCATTGAGAAAGGGTGAACAATTAAGCATAAAGACATGAACAAATTAAGAATTGCATCACCCTCTACTCTCACCACTGTCAGACAGGTAACGCGGGTTTGCTTTTGGTTCTCTTCCACTTTTAGTAGCTTTCTTCTGGCGCATCTTCTTCACCAAGGAGGCCGATGATTCCTTGCCTTGGCTCATCTTGGTCAATCACCTGCATTGAGAAAGGGTAAACTTTTAAGCATAAAAGACATGATCCAATTAAGAAGCATGAAGACGTAATGCAATTAATAAGCATGTTGAAAGACATGATCCAATTAAGAACAAATTTCTTAATGAAGACATTTTTAATTGAATTCAGGGCGATCTACATTAAAAAATTCTACATTAAAAAATGACCTCAATTTGAAAAGGATGGCCAAGCACCGATCTGAGTATGGCATTTGGTTTCATTATGTAGAATTCAAAAGTGTAGCATTTTTGTCCCTTGCACATATGAGATGGAAAAAAGAAATACTGAAATATCGTTTTCACCGATCATTTGTAACTAATATTATGTATTTATTTTTGACAAAATTTTACATCATTTGGCACTTAATTAACTTTTCCATCGCTGAAGTGCTATGTTAGCACTAGCATACCGATTCCAATTACAGTTGGGCAACGTTGTTGACTGAATTTTACCTATAGGTCTCGGTTTTATAACAAATTGCCAGCATGTCATGTTCAATGATATAAGCAACGGTGGAGACCATTCAACGACAAGCACATGCCTCCGCGGATTCAGTTAGTTACCTGAACGTCCTGCGCGTTGACGTCGAGGTGCTCGGCGATGAGGAACCTGAACCTGGAGGAGTCAGGGGACGGCGAGGACAACTTTGCCGCTGGCGGCGGGGACCAGTGAGCCGGGGAGGAAGTTGGCCGTGGGGGACGGCCCGCTCGCCGGCGGGAGCGTTGCTGCGAGCTGGCGGCGCCGGCGGGGAAAGAAACCCTAGCTAGAACGGGCTTGGGTCGCCGGCGCGGGGAGGGATTGGGTCGCCGGCGCGGGAGGGATTGGGGAGGTCGCCGGCGCGGGGAGGGATTGGGGAGGTCGCCGGCGCGGGGAGGGATTGAGAGGTCGCCGGCGGGAGCGTTGCTGCGAGCTGGCGGCGCCGGCGGGGAAAGAAACCCTAGCTAGAACGGGCTTGGGTCGCCGGCGCGGGGAGGGATTGGGTCGCCGGCGCAGGGAGGGATTGGGGAGGTCGCCAGCGCGGGGAGGGATTGGGGAGGTCGCCGGCGCGGGGAGGGATTGGGTCGCCGCGGCGCGGGGAGGGATTTGGTTTGGGGATTTTTTGGAGCGAAGGCGCGCGAAGCTTTCGGGCCATTTTGGCTTAGCCAGTCAGGCCTACGCCGACGGCTTTGCCGTCGGCGTATGGTTTTGCTTTTTTTTTAAAGAAATCAATTAATTTTTTAATTTTTTTTTCAATTCTTCTATTATGTTCTTTTTTTTTAAAGAAAGGGGGTAGCCAGTCTTTTTTTTTTTGACTCACTGGTCCCTTTATCCTTCGGATCAGAGACTACCTCTTCGTTCTAGGATCAGAAAATACCACACCAAACTTGGGTACATAGACGAATGACAACAAACTTGGGTACATAGACGAATCACATTTAGTCATGGTTAGTTACCCCTAAAGTGTTTAATTTTGTTAGATAGAAGCACACGGATCGTGTGTTTCCTTCGTGCGCTTGTGAGCCGTTGGATCAGCGGTGTGTTTCTTTCGAGCGCTGGTGAGCCGTTGGATCCGGGAGAAGCACACGGATCGTGTGTTTCCTTTGTGCGCTTGTGAGCCGTTGGATCAGCGGTGTGTTTCTTTCGAGCGCTGGTGAGCCGTTGGATCCGGGAGAAGCACACGGATCGTGTGTTTCCTTCGTGCGCTTCTGAGCCGTTGGATCAGCGGTGTGTTTCTTTCGAGCGCTGGTGAGCCGTTGGATCCGGGAGAAGCACACGGATCGTGTGTTTCCATCGTGCGCTTGTGAGCCGTTGGATCAGCGGTGTGTTTCTTTCGAGCG
The DNA here is from genome assembly GCA_947311845.1 of Poa pratensis. Classification (NCBI taxonomy): domain Eukaryota; kingdom Viridiplantae; phylum Streptophyta; class Magnoliopsida; order Poales; family Poaceae; genus Poa; species Poa pratensis. The sequence goes on along the minus strand of CAMZMU010000057.1, from coordinate 57,330,750 downwards.
CTGGTGAGCCGTTGGATCCGGGAGAAGCACACGGATCGTGTGTTTCCTTCGTGCGCTTCTGAGCCGTTGGATCAGCGGTGTGTTTCTTTCGAGCGCTCGTGAGCCCTTGGATCCGGGAGAAGCACACGGATCGTGTGTTTCCTTCGTGCGCTTCTGAGCCGTTGGATCAGCGGTGTGTTTCTTTCGAGCGCTCGTGAGCCCTTGGATCCGGGAGAAGCACACGGATCGTGTGTTTCCTTCGTGCGCTTCTGAGCCGTTGGATCAGCGGTGTGTTTCTTTCGAGCGCTGGTGAGCCGTTGGATCCGGGAGCGCCACCGGTAGTTCTATATAACCCAGTCGAAGGTAGGCATGGTACTCACTTGAGCGCAAACATGGTGTGTATTGGTCCTTGCGAGAAGTGTGTGTCCGGGTTTCACATTTCCGCATCCGAGCATCTCGCTAGGATTTCGAGCAATTTGAAGGTAGATGGTAGGGTAGTTCCAATTGAAGAAATTTTGCACACTGAGAGTCATCTCGCTTCACTCGGGGCGAAGCTATGCCGCGATGGGTTTCCGTATAGGACCCCGCTCCAAATTCGTGCAGAAATGCTCAGGCTTGCAGATAAGTTTGACAGGAAAGTTACGAATAGTCCGTTCTACCGAACTGAAGCTGACCGTGTTTCGTACGGTCGTTCCTGTCTCTGGGTAGTTGACAGCGATGATGACGACGATTTCATGCCGTCGTCAAAGGAAAGGAGGGTTGAAGCACAGAGCAAGAAGGCTGAAGCTTCGTCCAAGGGCAAAGGCAAGAAGGCAGAATCTTCGTCAAAGGGCAAGGGTGGCAGCACACGCACGGCATAGGGTGGAGAAATTTATTAGTTGTTCGTGATTGTTGTAATTTGTTCTACTTGCAAGTTTACTTGTTTGTTAGTCAATTATGTATCGGCGGTTCAAGAATGTTCTCTGTGTAATTTATGTTGGCACTGTAATTTACATGGTTTGTTTAATATCAATGCGAAAAGTAGTTCAAAGGGGGTAGAAAAGTAGTCGAAAGGCCGGTCACTCTTTTGACACCGAGGAGTCGCTCTTTGGGTCAATAAGAAGACCAAGATGAGAGGATTTCACAACAAAATCTGAAATTTGTTGCTTTAGATTGTTGTCAACCTGCGGGTGGGATACCGGAAAACTCAAACCGTTATTTTATGCGGGTGGGATACCGAAACTGAGAGAACAGAAAAGACGTCATGCCGCTGGTTGCCCAAAACACAAGATAAAATACATTGCGACTAAACGCATAAATGAACAAATCATACGGTTTCACCCAGCTACAATCCCACCGTGGCTGCGATATCACATGCAGGGTGGGACGTAGCTGGGTAAATCCGGATAATTTGTGTGGAATGTCTAAATATAGCTGAAACAAGACACACGGTTTGAGCGCCACTTCGATCCAAGCAGCGGTAAGACGTCTCTGATGATCTACAACCGTCCGGCAAGACGTCTATGATGATCTGCAACCGTTTGGTACGGTCGCAGGTCATCACAGACGTCTTGCCGCTGGTTGCCCAAAGATGTCTCTCCGAGTGAGCTGGAATGTTTTGTGTGAGTGAGTAACCTGTCTGAGGAGTGGCCTATTTATAGGCGTCGTGTGTTTCCTTCCAGTGCTTGTGAGCCGTTGGATCAGCGGTGTGTTTCTTTCGAGCGCTCGTGAGCCCTTGGATCAGGCAGAAGCACACGGATCGTGTGTTTCCTTCCAGTGCTTGTGAGCCGTTGGATCAGCGGTGTGTTTCTTTCGAGCGCTCGTGAGCCCTTGGATCAGGCAGAAGCACACGGATCGTGTGCTTCCTTCCAGTGTTTGTGAGCCGTTGGATCAGCGGTGTGTTTCTTTCGAGCGCTTGTGAGCCCTTGGATCAGGCAGAAGCACACGGATCGTGTGTTTCCTTCCAGTGCTTGTGAGCCGTTGGATCAGCGGTGTGTTTCTTTCGAGCGCTCGTGAGCCCTTGGATCAGGCAGAAGCACACGGATCGTGTGCTTCCTTCCAGTGCTTGTGAGCCGTTGGATCAGCGGTGTGTTTCTTTCGAGCGCTTGGATCAGGCAGAAGCACACGGATCGTGTGTTTCCTAACATAACACAACCAAGCAAAAAAGTCCACTGGGCTACCCGTTTCGACGCACGTCTATGGGGGTAGACGGAAACGTTAGGCTTTTTGTGTTAGGTTAGTCCATTGGGGCTTGTCACGTTACCATGGAACATAAGAAAACTAAACTAGACTTTATTTGTGTTAGGTTAGTCCATTGGGGCTTGTGAAACCAACTTTTATCAAAATTAATCGAAACGGAGTAGTAGCAACTAAGATAGAACAAACTTGGGTACATAGACGAATGACAACAAACTTGGGTACATAGACGAATGACAACAAACTTGCACTAGTAGGAATGTGCTTATAGCCACCAGTCTACATCTTTATTTAATCCATAATACATCACGAATAATGTAACTAACTTTTGCCGGGTCCTAAGCCGCGAGGTGCTGAGCGGCCGGCGGCTTGCACCCAAAGATAAGGAACCATCACTGGGGCAATACTCACATGAGGAGGATCCCTATGAAGTGAATACCACATATTGTCATGCAGCGCTTGCGTATCCAACCTAACCAGGTAGCGACGGACGTGCTCGTCCTCCTCTCTGATACGGCGACGCACCTCCACCTCGGGGGCCGGCGGCCTCTGCACCGAGGCTGGCCCACGCGACGGCCACCAAACAAGATCCGGGTCGACGACGTCACCCGGATTCCTCACCAAACTACGCGTCCCGGAAGACACCTCCCAGTGCCAGCCCGGCGGAGCCCAGTCCCGGACACTGCCCGTGTCCAACAAATGGCCGGTGGTCATCATCGATTCCCGCCGAGATCTGAAAAAATGAGTGGGGAATTTGATCAAACAACTAAGGTGCGTGCAACCTAGGTACGTAGGGGAGGGAGAGGGCAGCACCTTGGCATGGCGGACGGCACACGCGATGGTGACGCCACGGGAGAGTGATGAGGGATCAGATATCAGTTTAGATGTGCTATGCCAATGGAGGCCATGACTACATATATATAGTGAGAAATGGGCTTCTGAGCTGTAGTATGCCCAATCAGGAAGAAGCACACGGATCGTGTGTTTCCTTCGTGTGCTTCTGAGCCGTTGGATCAGCGGTGTGTTTCTTTCGAGCGCTGGTGAGCCGTTGGATCAGGAAGAAGCACACGGATCGTGTGTTTCCTTCGTGTGTTTCTTTCGAGCGCCTGTTTCCCGCCAATTCTCCCCTTTCGGGCGAACCGGATGGAATCGTGTGTCGATTTGGGGTAGACTTTGGTTTCTCATGTTCCTATGGCCTAACATAACACAACCAAGCAAAAAAGTCCACTGGGCTACCCCCTTTCGACGCACGTCTATGGGGGTAGACGGAAACGTTAGGGTTTTTCCAGCGGATTCAGGGTTTCACCGAAGCGGGGCCCCGGAGCGTCGGAACCACACCCAAACCTAGCTTGTGACATACCATGTTTATACAAGTGTGTTGGGTGCTGTGGATGTCCAAGTTCCCACAGCGGGATGTGAGCGGGTTCACCGGCATCACTTTCTCTCTAATGAGTTTCTGCCGAAAGGGGAGTTTTCACCTCTAAGTGCAGGAACTCAATAGAGAGAAAGTGAAGCCGGTGAAGCCGGTCACACCCCGGAGTAGGATATTGCACATTTACAACACACAACACACTTGTATACATATGGTATGGCACAACGTAGGTTTTGGTGGGGTTCCGACGCTCCGGGGCCCCGCTTCGGCGAAACCCCGAATCCGCTGGGAAAACCCTAACGTTTTCGTCTACCCCCATAGACGTGCGTCGAAAGGGGGTAGGCCAGTGGACTTTTTTGCTTGATTGTGTTAGGTTAGGCCATAGAAAGGTGAGAAACCAAAGTCTACCCCAAATCAACACAAGATTCCATCCGGTTCTCCCGAAACGGGAGTTTTCACCTCTAAGTGCAGAAACTCACTAGAGAGAAAGTGAAGCCGGTAAAGCCGGTCACACCCCGGAGTAGGATATTGCACATTTACAACACCCAACACACTTGTATACATGTGGTATGGCACAACCTAGGTTTTGGTGGGGTTTCGACGCTCCGATGCCCCGCTTCGGCGAAACCCCGAATCCGCTGGGAAAAACCTAACATTTTCGTCTACCCCCATAGACGTACGTCGAAAGGGGGTAGGAAAGTGGACTTTTTTGCTTGGTTGTGTTAGGTTAGGCCATAGGAAGGTATTTTACATGTGTTGTTTTTATTTATTTTACATGTATATGTTGTAGGGTTGGGTTCCGGGAAACTCGAACCGTTATTTTACGGGGGTGGGATACTGAAATTGGGAGGAAAATTATAGGTCCAATATATATATAAATTATAACTACATTAAATATTATATAGAGAAATAAATAAATAAATATTATATAGAGAAATAAATAAAAAAGGTTCATATATACGCCGACGGCCGCCGTCGGCGTTGAAGTACACGTGTACACCGACGGCACGGCCGTCGGCGTATCAACGCCGCTGGACGTTCCGTCACGGCGTCCTTTTGTACGCCGACGGCACCGTTTACGCCGACGGCTGCCGTCGGCCTTACCTGGATACGCCGACGGCGCTTCGTACGCCGACGGCTGTGTGGGCGGCTGCCCTAGCTCGCGCTGTACGCCGACGGCCCCGACATTTAGCCGTCGGCGTACAGTACGGCCGTCGGCGTAGTGTGGCTTTCCCGTAGTGTCCCACATGCACTCATATCTGAACCTCCGATTGCTCCTCGACTGATAATCCGATCGCTGTGCCCAAGTTAGCAATATGGGTCCATGATCGGAAGTTGCGGCCGTCAAGTTCTTCACTGTTGCCAGAGGGAACCGAGAGCACCAATCAGATGTCGCGAGAGCCCTATCCAGCCGCACACGACAGTACGAGCCTCCTGCCACTCTCTTCTCAAACGTCCAGCTGCGTCCCTCGTAACCAAGATCACGGAGGCCGCATACGTCAACCATCTCTCGGAACCCCTCTATTTGTGCATGGCTGCGTTCTTGCACACCTTGGTGTTCCGACCGATGTAGTACTTCATTAAAATCACCCATACACACCCATGGGAGTGCCGAAGAAGATTTGATGTATTTGATCATATCCCACGTTTTGTGTCGTTGGCTCATCTGAGCCTCCCCGTATACACAAGTAAGCCGCCAGGGCTCGCAGCCACTCTCGGTAATTATAACATCAATATGATACTGTGAATACGGTAAAATCTCAATCTGAGTTTCATTATTCCAGAAGATGCCGAGACCACCTTTTCGTCCCGAACTGCTGACAGCAAAAGCTTTGTCGTACCCTAGCGTATTGCTAAGTCTTTCCACCCTTGTGTTGTGCACTTGAGTCTCTAGTACACACAACATGGTGGGGGCAACACGGCGTGCAAAAACACGCAGCTCATTCACTGTCGCAGCGTTGCCCAACCCGCGACAGTTCAAACTGGCGCAACTCATTGCTCCTGGCGGTACTCCTCGGAGGAGCCCGCCCCATCGATTGCTTGCGCCTTGTTCTGATCACGCTCATACCCTATCTTCTGCTGTTTCTTCAAACCTTTCAATGCCGCGAACGTAGTCCTCCATGACAGTTCTTCACTGAACTCCTTCGTGAGAACCTTCCCAACAGCCATCCTCTTCACCGCCGGTTGACTGCCCCGGTCCTCCTTGGCCAGAGACACACCATCTTGTTCCCTGTCGCTCAGGTGCAGTTTGGGGAGAAGATCCTCCACAGCTACCCCCCGTTTCTTCATCCCAGATGAGCCTGCCGTCAATAGGGCTTCCACCAAGACCGATCCTCCACCACTGAGAAAACGACCTCCCTCCAGCCAAGGCTGGGTAGTTGTGCTAGACAACCCCTTGGTCAGCCCGAGCGAAGGAGGAAGACGTGATCGCAGGGAAGAACGGGACCCCCACCCTCGTCGGAGACGGATCGCCGCCGAGGTCGCCATAACCCTAGATGAGACTAGGTCAGAGTTACAAATCAGAGCTAACTAAACGATCCACGAGCGCAGATGCATATGGGCCAAGCCCAACCACAATAGGATTACTATTTCGCTCCATCTGCGTGAACTTCCTACCGTGTGTGCTTTGGTACCGCACTGCATTTGGCCAAAAAAAAAGGTAAAAAAAATATACGCATCAGATCAGATCTCATTGGATTTAGCCACACAAAAAAACGCATCGGATCAGATCTGGTACAAGAAGAAAACATAAACTTGGATGGTCGATTTGTTGAAGGCATAGGCGTAGTACTCCACTGTGATCGGTCATCACTAACAAGGCAACAGAAGAGAAGCTGACCGTGTACTTGCATTCCTGGTCTCTGCAAGATTTTATTAATTTATTTTACTCCGTGATGGAACAAGCTGTAATCACCAATGTGTAGGAGTACTCATGTTTAAAATGGGTGAATTGACCAAATTCAGTGTGTCACACCGAGCTTCAACTGCATTTTTTTAACATGCCAACCTTCATGTTCTCTTGGTGAATTTAATCCATATATGTGTGATTTTTGAATAGCTAAAAATCTGATGGAAGATTATTTCGTTTTGTAGCAGAATATCAAATTAGCATACCATGATCGTACTCTGCATAAATTATATGACTGCTGCAGGCTTAAATTTATAAAGTAAATGGATTTTTTTGTTTGTTGTCTACTGAAACCAGATGGCACGTGAGGTTTACAAATTACATTTGGACGTAAAGTGATATCGTTTCAGAGTATTTTTTGGAATATGTACACAAGCCATCAACATGTATATGTATTATGAAATTATTCTGTTTTTAAAATGAAACTACATTTATCTTTGAGGAAAAATGACAGCCTCCCAACTAACTCGTTCTTATTTACATTGGTTAAACATGTGCTATGTGAAATAAGATTGATATGGTTGTTAAAAGAATTTCAGAGTGTGGTTTTGTAAACATGAACAAAATATCCTATATTTACACGTATGAAATTTGGAGAGTGACAAATCAAGTGTCCATCAAAGTGACAGGGCAAGCCGAAGAGGCATTTAAAAAAAAAACTCTCCAAGTTGACATATATAGAGTCAACTTCGACGCTTTTCATGGACTTCGTTATCACTTCCATGAGATAAATCAGAAAGGGAACTGAGGTAGGGTACAGGGTTAACGTGGGACTCAAGCAAAATTTGGGTCATGCCGATGTTTTTTTTTCAAAAGCTGTTATTTTTTATTCTCCCGTTGCAACGCACGGGCACTTTGCTAGTAATAATAAAAGCACTAAGGTTTTCTTCCTCCAAATTTTGGTTCGTTTTGTGCGTACGTCAAGGATCATCCCGCGCTCCAAACATCTGCGTAGTTAGTTGAGGTGGTATTAAATTTTCCGTTGGTTGGTGGACAGCAATTACACCATCAACCCACAGCCATGATTGATCACGAACGCGCAGGTCAGAGTTTCTCTTCCATCGAAATTTTGATTTCTCTCTGACTCCTTTTTAGTGTCTGAACGTCGCGTCGTGGAGTGACGACGGACAAAACACGCTATTTTTCTGAGGATTTGGGAAAATTTTGGTACTGCGACTGGCGATCCATGCACGGTTAAGCCAAGCCACCGTCCGACGGCCAAAGACTTCGGTCGAGCATGCAGCGAGCCATGGCGTGGCACATGCACGGTTAAGCCAAGCATCCAGGCCAGCCCTACTGTACGTGTATATGCATGCATGTGGGTATCGTTAGATGCATGCTTACCCAAAATTAATCTATAATGAACTCGGCCGAGCAAGCGGCTTCACGACTGCATGCCCTGCCGTTCGGACGCGAGCCAGATGTACCGCGTGTTGGTGAAATCAAATCCCTTTTGCACGCGTGTGTGCAATGTAAGTAGTACTTGCTGAATCAATTGGATCGACTAGGCTAGCTTGGCAATACGTGCGTATCTCGGCGGGCTGAAGCTTATACGTGTGATGTAAAATCTAATCAATTTCTTCTTTTTAATCGATGGCAGATTCATACAGTATGGAAAACTGTAATGCAGACAAGTAATTTGGGGCCCATCTCCAATCATAGATGTCATGGGGCAAAGAAAAAAAAAAGATCGGTATGCACGAATAACCAACACAGAAAAAAAGAAAAATTGAAAAAGCGCCGTGAAGCTTATCAACAAAAAAAGCATTCAACCCAGTTACAAAAAAAAATACACAAGGAGGAAGAAATATGCAGATTTAGAGCCGAAGACAAAAAATAATGCGCACGAGAAAAGTACAAATATGCAACCAGGACAAAAAACAAAAAAAATACACAAGGAGGAAGAAATATGCAGATTTAGAGCCGAAGACAAAAAATAATGCGCACGAGAAAAGTACAAATATGCAAATATGCAACCAGGACAAAAAAAAGGTAGCATAGAGCAAATTATAGCTAATCGTGAGTTTAGGTGTAACTACATCAGCAACCGGATGACTAAAGGAAACTAGGAGGAAGGACAACCCCCACCCCTCCTGCCTGCATCACCCAAGAATCCTACTTCTAGAAAACATGACTAATCAACAGCAAGATAAGTAGCCACTAAAACAACTTTTCCATCAGACAAAACAACACCGTGAACAACAGGGAGACTCGGGATTTTTCTTCACCGCGGCAAGTCAACACTGCAGCGTAGCAACAATGGGATTCCACCCGTGCCTCCTCCCAAAGATCTCCTGCGCCACCGTAGCTAATAAATCAGCCTAGCAACTCTGCTTGCACTCTGGTGTTAAAAAGAGAGATCGGGGAGAAAGACTAAAAGAACCCTCAAAGATCCGGTAGTAGCACTTGAAACGAATGTACATACCGAATATAGCACTCGGCTCATGCAGATTTGCTCCCTCATCTGTGAATCTGTGATGGGCATGCATATAGCACTTCACTCATGCAGATTTGCTCCCTCATCTGTGAATCTGTGATGGGCATGCATATAGCACTTCACTTGTACGATTAGCCTAAATAGGTGTAGGTGGGACGTTAATTAGGATGTGCTCTTTCAACACTTCTTGCTTGATCGTCCTTCTTGTGTGGTTCCGACAACGTGTAGCCACCCTAGCAAGCACACATATCACCGTGACCGTTCTCTGCATTTTCTTACTAGGACACTACTACATATTGGCCGTCCCCACCCCTCCCCCATTGACTCTCTCTCTCTCCTGACCCCACTTTTCTTGAGAGTCTCGAAGCCGCCCTTGGCTCCTCTCTCCCTCCTCACCGATGGCTTCACCGTCCGGAGTCGATAGTGAGGGGAGATCGGTGCCCTATGTATAGTAGTAGTTGTATTAGGTCTAGTTTTGCATGTGTGCAGTTTGGCGCTATCTCATTTCTTCTTTCCTTACGTCTAGTGTGGTCATCCTCGAGCAACGACCAGGGTGTGGAGAATCTTATCTCTAGTGATTTTCCATGGTGGATGGCGTAGCGGGGAGGCGAATCCATTGGTTTGTGCTTGAATAAGCTCGACGGAGCAAGTTCTTTGGCAGATCCGATGCTCCTTCATGTTCTTCTTGGTTGGCGAAGTGCTAGAGGAGAGGTAGTTGGGAGATCGACGTGATGTTGCTGCTATGCGAGATGGGAGTGTGCGCTCTCGTTTGTGCCACCTGGATGTTACAACATCGACATGCAAAGTTCCCCAGCGACGGCCATGCGCCGTTGTTATGCTTGGCCATGGCAGGCCCTCAATCCGGACGGGTTCCATCACCACCTCCGGCGAGCGTGTGCTCAGCGGGTTGGTGTGCAAGCTCGGCGACATGCACTTCGTCAGCGACAACGCCGGTTGCTTCGGCGGCAGGCCTCTCCCGGTCAACGGCTGCCTCATCGCCTTCGGCTCCCTCCACACCTACGTCGCCACCGAGCTCGTCCGCAAGTACCCCGCGCGGGTGCTGGAGGCAGAAGATCCTCCTGCTCTTTGTGCGGCTCGCGGTCGGCGCATCACTCGCCCCGAGAGCTGCAGAGGTCATGATGACCGGAACTGCGGCTGGAGCTGGTCTGGAGGATGATGCCGAGACTCCGGAGAAGACGGTTAGGACGGCCAGGCCACCCCTGGAGAGGGTGACCCGGGAGCAGGGCGGCACGTCCGCGGTCAGGCCTCTTCCTCTGGATAAGGTGATCGAAAGACTCGCCGTTCCCATAGTACCTGGTACGGGTGTAGCCCTGACCGAGGAAGAGTTAGAGCAGCAGCGCAAGGACCTGCATGCTGAGGCCTTGGAAATGGCCAAGACTAGAGAGAGTTTGATAGATCAATGCGTGAGTATAACAAGGCTCATGGCCTTGATGCTGCTCGCATGGCTGATGTGCGTAAGAGAGGCAAAGGCCTCAATGTAGAGATGGCTAGGGATGGTAGATCCGGGTCAAGTACGACTCGGGTAACGGCAGCAAAGCCGAATTATAGCTCTCCCTGCCAAGACCCTTAGAGCTGCAGAGGCAGCAAGAGCTGAGCTAGCCGGTTTAACCGGCGAAGCTTACCAGAAGCAACAAGCAAGAGTGAATGAGTTGGTGGCAATAGCCAACCGACAGAATGAGGCATGTTTGAAGGGCAACACCATGGCTGGGGGTTCCCAGATTGTACACTCGGCTAAGGCCGGCAGTCAGAGGTCCAAAGGTCAAGCTTCCTCGCCGCATCCGAGTAGAGATCGTAACCCGAGTGTAAACTCGGGAAAGAACAAGCAGATCCAGACCTACAACCCGGACTATGCTGAAAAGCAGATGGCCGGGCAGAACGGTGCAGGCCGGGCTAGGAGTAACCCGGCTCAGGGAAATCCGGGTCAGGGGAATCCCAATCCAGCTGGCCGAGGTCAACCACCTCGGTATCCGACTCAAAACCATGGTCAGCAACACCCGAATGTTGCGCATGTTCAGGAACCGCAAGGTGTTGACCAGAGGAACAACATATGATGATGGCAATTCGGCTCTGGAGAGAGCCGGATATCAGAGATATGACAATGCACTGGGAGACAGGTTAGGACCGCGCATGTTGGCGCCGGGTGATGCACGCATCAAGTTGGACAGGCTCCATTGGTCTGAGATACTGGAAGAGCAGGGCCCACCTGGACCTAAATGCTTCGGGCCCCGAATCATGGGGGAGCCGTCAGTGCCGCACTTCCAGTTGCCCCGAGGTTCGAAGACCTATGATGGTAACTCCAAGCCAGAGGACTGGCTGTCGGATTATCTTTCGGCAGTAAATGTGGCCGGAGGAAACCGCCGGTGGGCTGTGAGATACATACCTCAGATGTTGGAAGGACCAGCCCGAATTTGGTTGAACAATCTGAGTGAGGGCAGTGTCAACTGCTGGCTGGATTTTGAAGAAGCCTTTGTGAGTAACTTCTCTAGCACATACAAGAGGCCGAATCGGCCACAGCAGTTGGCTATGTGTGTGCAGAGGCAGAATGAGACTGACCGAGACTACTTGACTCGGTGGAGTACAGTGCGCAATTCCTGCGAAGGAGTTGTGGAGGCGCAGGCCATTTCATGGTTTGCCCAGGGATGCCGACATGGCTCCATGCTGTGGCAAAGGTTACAAAGGGAGATGCCAGCCACTTTGGCCGAGACAATTCGGATTGCAGACAGTTATGCACTTGGAGATCCAATGCAGCCTCTGCTCAACGCGGCTGAGCCGAGTCGACGAAACCCGGGTAACAGCAGACCCGGACAGTTCGGGCCTAATGATAGCCAGAACTTTGGACACAAGAGAAGGGAAGATCGGCCGGATCTTCGGTACGGGTCAAACATGGTTGCTGCGGTAGATCAAGAGCAACCGAGTGCTGGTTGCAGCCAGAGGCCGAAGAACAATGGCCCACCTTGGGGCCAGAACCAAGATGGAAAGAAACCCTGGAACCAAGATACACAACTGCCTGCCACTTATGAGGCAATGCTGGATGGACCATGCAGATACCACACCAATGATAAGCGTGGGCCGCACATCACTCGACTCGGCAATGCAGTTGGTACCATAGGACCTTGAGGGAAGGAGCTGGATCCGGAGGAAACCAGAGGGTGGTCCTCCGAGGCCGCCACTGCCGAAACCTCAGCAGCGTGTTGCGCTGACCGGGGCAAACAACACTCCGGTGAACCGGCCGAATCAACAGCAGCAACAGAGGCCGAATGATAACAGGAGGGAACCGAATGATGTGAATCAGGTGAACCACGGAGGCAACTATGGCAATGCCGGCCTAATCGCCAGAATGAGTATCATGAAGCTCATCATAGTTATGTGGTGTTCGTGACCGAGGCAACTGACAAAAAGAGTCGGGCGCGGCGCCAGATGGAGGTCAATGCTGTTATGCCGGCTGTGCCAAAATATATGCACTGGTCGGATCAGGAGATTACCTGGGGGATAAAAGATCACCCCCGAATCATGCCAACCCCAGGAGGTATGCTCTGGTGGTGGACCCAACATTCATTGGGCCCAACCAGAATGTCAGATTCAGCAAGGTTCTGATTGACAATGGCAGCAGTATCAACATCATGTACCGAGACACAATGGTGAAGTTGGGTATTACTGCCAACATGTTGTTACCAACCGACACAACTTTTCATGGTATAGTGCCTGGTGTCTCATGTGCACCTATGGGTAAAATGTGGATTGATGTATGTCTCGGCACCAAGGAGAACTCCAGGACCGAGACTGTCCTGTTCGAGATAGTAGACCTCGAAAGTCCATACCATGCTCTACTCGGCAGGCCAACTCTGGCCAAGTTCATGATATCCACCCACATGGCTTACCTGAAGATGAAGCTGCCAGGACCGAATGGTATCATTACCATTGCGGGTAACTACAAGAGCTCCATCGAGTGTGCCTCGGCTGGCTCTAACTTGGCCGAGTCTCTGATCATAGCTGCTGAGAAGAAAAAGATGAAGCAGGTGGTGGCCATGGCTCAAGCTGCGCAACTCGGCATGCCGGGAATGGCCACATGGAGCAAAATGCGGCGTTCGAGGCGCCCAAGGAGACCAAGAAGATCACTATTGACCCGGAGCACCCCGAGCGCAAGGCTATCATAGGGAGCGGGTTAACGGAGAAATAGGAAGGCGAGCTCATCCAATTCCTCCGTGAGAACCGAGACATCTTTGCATGGTCGAATCATGACCTGGAAGGTGTTCCGAGGGAGTTGGCTGAGCACTCATTATTTGTGAGGCCCGAGATGAAGCCCGTGAAGCAGCCGATGCGGCGACTTTCGGACGAGAGAAGGCAAGTGATACAAGATGAGCTGACCCGGCTACTGGCAGCCGGATTCATCATGGAGGTACTGCACCCGGACTGGTTGTCTAACCCGGTCCTGGTAGAGAAGAAAAAGGATGACCCAAATGTAGCCAAAGTGTGGCGTATGTGTATTGATTACACGAACCTGAACAAAGCATGTCCTAAGGATCCATTCCCGCTGCCTCGGATAGATCAAGTGATCGATTCCACAGCCGGGTGTGAGCTGTTATCCTTTGTAGATGCTTACTCTGGTTTTCACCAGATACCGTTAAATCCGGATGATCAAATGAAAACTGCATTTATCACCCCGTATGGGGCTTATTGCTATCGTGTCATGACATTCGGTTTGAGAAATGCCGGTGCTACTTATCAAAGGTGTATGCAAAAATGTTTGCAGAATCAAATAGGAAAAAATGTGCAGGTGTATGTCGATGACATAGTCATAAAAACTAAAGAGAAATCAACCTTGATCGATGATCTAAGAGAAACATTCGCAAATTTGAGAAAATACCGGATGAAACTTAACCCGGATAAATGTACATTTGGTGTACCAGCAGGAAAGTTACTCGGTTTCCTTGTATCTAGCCGAGGTATCGAAGCTAATCCGGTAAAGATTCGGGCTATTGAGAATATGAGGTTGCCTCAAAATCTTAAAGATGTGCAAAAATTTACTGGTTGTCTTGCATCCCTAAGCCGGTTAGGAGAAAAGGCCTTGCCCTTGTATCAATTGATGAAAAGAACCAATAACTTTGTGTGGACTCCACAGGCAAATGCGGCTTTTGCCGAGTTAAAAAAGATGTTGGTCACTGCTCCGATACTTGCTTCCCCACTGCCCAAAGAGCCGATGTTGCTCTATATTGCAGCCACAAACCGAGTTGTGAGTGCTGTAGTAGTGGTGGAGCGGGAAGAAGATGGCAAAACCGTGCAGAGGCCGGTGTATTATCTGAGTGAGGTGATATCGACATCCAAGCAGAATTACCCTCATTACCAGAAGATGGTGTATGGTGTCTATATGGCAGCCAAGAAGTTGAAGCACTACTTTCAAGAGCATCCAATAAGGGTGGTGTGTGAAGCTCCTATCTCGGAGATCATCGGATGCAAAGATGCAAATGGCCGAGTTGCCAAATGGGCAATCGAGTTATCCCCTTACACTCCACAGTATGAGAGAAGAGATGCAATCAAATCTCAGGCACTGCCGGATTTCCTTGTGGATTGGGCCGAGATGCAGTATGAGCCACCAGCCCATGACCCGAATTACTGGACAATGCATTTTGATGGATCCAAGACAAAGATTGGTTTGGGTGCCGGAGTAGTTCTTACCTCACCGAAGAAGGATCAACTGAGATATGTGCTGCAAATTCATTTCACCGCATCCAATAATGTAGCCGAGTATGAGGCACTCATCCATGGGCTTAATGTGGCCAAGGAAGTGGGATTCGCCGAATTGAGTGCTTCGGTGATTCGGCTCTGGTTATACATCAAACCTCGGGAAATTGGGATGCAGTGGATGCCAACATGGCATCATATCGATTTCATGTCAGAAAATTTCGGGATTTTTTGAAGGATGCGAGTACACACATATACCTCGGGCAGAGAATGAAGCTGCCGATGTACTATCCAAACTCGGTTCATCCAGAGATCCAATTCCACCCGGAATAGCTTTGGAGCATTTGAGAAAGCCGTCCATTAAGCCATCGCCAGAATCCGAATCAATTTATATCCCGCCGATGCCAAAGTCAGATGCAGTTCCAATGGATGTTGATGTCGGTTATGTCGGGGATAACTCGGGGACTGCCAAGCAGAACCCGGGGACTGACGAGGAAATGTCGGACGAGCCAGTAGATGCTGAGCCAATGGATGTAGATATGCCAGTGTTTCCTGTAAGACCTGTCCCGGAGTGGGCACAACCTATAATGACATATCTTGTTAATGGGAGCCTGCCGGATGATAGAACCGAGTCTAGGCAAGTGTTGAGAAGAGCAAAAGCATACACCATCATCAATAAGGAGCTATACAAGAGAAGCACAACCACAGTGCTGCAGAGGTGTGTTGACCCGGCAGAAGGAGAAGAAATGCTCCTAGAGATTCATCAAGGGGAGTGTGGACATCATGCCTGCTCAAGAGCCTTGGTGGCCAAAGTATTTCGGCATGGGTTCTACTGGCCCACTGCTTTGCAACAAGCTGAAGACATAGTCAGAAAGTGTGAAGGATGTCAGAGATTTGCAAAAAAGATTCACATGCCAGCCTCGGCACTCAAGACAATTCCAATCACTTGGCCTTTTGCTGTTTGGTGCCTTGACATGGTGGGAGAATTCAAGCCAGCCCGAGGTAACATGACTCATATACTGGTGATGGTGGACAAATTCACCAAATGGATAGAGGTAAAGCCAATCCGGAAATGTGATGGACATACAGCAGTGACTTTCTTGAAGGACATAATTCTGAGATATGGTTATCCACACAGTATCATCACAGATAATGGAACCAACTTTGCTGTGGGAGAATTTGCTCGGTTTTGTGCCGAGAAGAGAATTAAGCTGGATGTAGCTGCAGTTGCACACCCACAGGCCAATGGGATGGTAGAAAGATCAAATGCCTTGGTACTAGATGGCATAAAGGCTCGGTTAATTGCACCATTGTTACGCACTCCGGGTTGTTGGATAGATGAGCTCCCAGCAGTATTATGGGGTCTCAGGACCACACCGAATCGATCGACTGGCTACACACCATTCTTTCTGGTTTATGGAGCAGAAGCTGTTCTGCCAACCGACATACAATATGATGCACCGAGAGTGACAATGTACACTGAAACCGAGGCAAAAGAAGCCCGGGAAGATGGTGTTGACCTACTTGAAGAGGCCCGAGAGCTGGCCTTATCTCGGTCAGCAATATACCAGCAAAATCTCCGACGCTATCATAGCCGGAAGATCAGCCCTCGGGTGTTCCAAGAGGGAGATTTGGTACTGAGGCTGGTGCAACGCACTGCAGGCCGACATAAGTTGACACCTCCATGGGAGGGACCGTTCATTGTGAGCAAGGCTCTGCACAATGATTCATACTATCTTATAGATGCACAGGAACCGATGAAGCACAGGATGGACAAATCCGGAGAGGAAACCAAGCGTCCATGGAATATAGCTCTACTCCGACCCTTTTACTCATAAAGGGCGCAGTGTATGTATCTCGGTTTCTATATGAATGAAATGTCGGCACCCCGAATCAAAACTCGGGGACTGCCTCGTCTATATGCTTGTGTCATCTTTGTTTTTTCATTTATGTTTTTCCTATGCCGAATGATTTGAAGCCTTGCCTCAAAGTTCAAAGTACTGTATGCTATCTTATTGTGATCTTGTGACTCGACTGACAAACGCCAAAAAAGGCAGTCAAGAGCTGAGGTGATGGTTCGTAGTGAACATGAAAATGAACTCGGAGACTCGGCCAAAAATGATTCGGCATAGCTTGTTTACTAACCCTGTTTTTCATATTTGTTTATGTCGGATGACTTTAAACCCCAACTCGAATGTTATGAAGTATTGTATGCTATAATTCCTATCTTGTGACTCGACTGTCGAACGCCTAAATGGTAGACAAGAGCAAAGATTGACAAGTATAGTGAACAAGAAAATAAACTCGGGGACTCGGTTTAAATTGATCCAACATAAACCTCGTCTTGTTCGAATTAAGCAAAATAAAAGTAGTCTCGGAGGAACTTAAAATGTATATTACATCTGCACCCGGCATTCCGGGGATTTAACAGTTTGAATTCATGTAAGTTAAGCAGCGGCTTCGGAGGAAGGAGCAGCTTTGGTTGCAGGGCAGACCCGGATGACGCAGGAGCCTCGGTGGAAGGAGGAACCTCGGTTGAAGGAGCAGCCTCGGTTTCAGGGACAGACCCGGATGAGGGAGCAACCTTGGTTGAAGGAGGAACCTCGGTTGCAGGAGTAGCTTTGGTCAGCGGAGTAGCAGACTCGGGGGCAGTTGGAGTAATCTTGCTGCTTGCCGATGCATCGATAAGATCAGACATTGTCTTCAAGGAATATCGGTAGCACTTGTTTGGCCGGTCAACCGCTGGCTCTTTGGAGATCTCGGCAGCAGATGGTTTCGCAGTCTTAGCCGAGTCATCGGGAGTTGAGACTCGGAGTCAGAGTCACCGTATTCTTGCTCAGAGTCACCTTCAGCGTTGACCTCTTCTTCTTCTTCTCTTCATCATCCGAGTAAACCACACCAGGTTCAACAGACCGAGTATTGGCAAACCTGGCCATGAAGTAGCAGCTTCCTCACGCTTCGCGATCAATGCCGGGTCAGTAGCCCATGGGGAGCCATCGCGAGAGTACGCAAGCCGTCGAGGTTAATTTCCTCATACCAAGACATCAGAAAAAGCAAGGCTGCGTCGGCCCCGGCACGAGCAGAAGAAGACCTCCATTCCCTTAACCGAGTCTCGGTTTGCTGCAAGCATGTGGATAACTCGGCAATAGTCTTGACACTGGGAGATTCGGGCCACAAGACATTGTAGGCTCGGATACTGGCATTAAGAAGCTCGACGCCGATGCTCTTCAAAGGAGAAATGCGAGCTTGGAGTGCGATCAAGTGATCGTCGATATCCCAAGCCTCGGGTAGCGGAGCTCCAGATGCCTCGGCCCTCCTAGCTCGGGCCTTCTTCACAGTGTTGGCTGCTGCAGCTTGGCAGTGCTCAAAGTGTTCTGAGAGCAAATAGGCTGACACCGAATCAAATGAGACACCGACACAAAGTTTCATGTCAGGAAGATATAAACAAAAAGGATATGATTCAGGAAACTTACTGTCCATTTCGGCATTGAGTTTGGTGAGCTCAGCCAGCCACTTGGCAGCATTTGCCTTGAGGGCATCCGACTCTTCTGAAGCTTTGGTAGCTTAGCCTCGCATGCAGTGATGTGCGCTTGAATCTTCTGGTCACCAGCGGCACGCTTCTCCAGAGCTGTTTAACGTGTTCCTCTCCTTTTTTAGCTCAGTCTTCTCTTTCTCGACCCGGTCAAGCTCCCGCTTGAGCCGAGTCACCTCGGACTGTTCTTCTTTAAGAGCACGCTTGTGCTCGTTTCCTTCTTCTTCATTTCCTCCTGCTGGTTCTGGAAGGAGAGCTTAAGCGCCCGGTGCTCCAAGGCTAGTTCTTGAAGATCCGGCTCCGAGTGTTGGTGCAATCCTGCAAGAAGGAAAGATGTTAGTGAGGGTAAAAAGAATCTCGGGGACTGGAGCCCGAGATTGATAAAAGGTCATACCGAATCAGCTAGACATGAAACTCGGGGACTGGTTGTCCGAGTTTAATGTAAGCTCATGCCGGGTAAACTCGACATGAGACTCGGGGACTGGGAATCCCAGTATTTTTAACAAGTTAAGATTAAAATGATCAAGTTTTTGAAGATTCGCGCCGAGTTACCTATTACTCGGACGAGTATCAGTTACTCAGCCCGAATCTCGGGGACTGTGGATGGTGTGACTATTGATCATTTTAGAGCAAGTGCTAAGTTCCGAAGATTTACCTCGACAACCCTGCTAGCCTGAAGGGCCGAGACCTGCATGGAGTGTAGGGATTGTGCAACCAGGCCGGGGCCAACCGGGTGTGGATTTGCCGGAGTAGAAGAAACTTCGCTCGGGTCCGCGGCGTTCCAATCCATCACGTACTGTCCAACCGAGCCGAGGCTGTTATCACTCGGAGTGCGAAGACTCGGAAGAACATGGCTGTTGACCCGGGGGCGGGAAATCATCTCGGAGAGGTCTTGGTACGCCCGATTTGCTGTTGGAGTCACAGTAATTTGCCTGCTCTGGATAGTTGAAGGTTGGCCAGAGGCTTGCTGAGTTGGTACACTTGGAGGCGGTGGTGCCGGAGTATGGACCGGCACTGGGGGCTGCTGCTGCTGCTTCCGAGACTTGTCTTGCTGCAGCTTCTGCTGTTTCTCTTGCTGTAGCTTTTGCTGTCTCTCCTGTTGCTGTTTCTGGTCCTTCTCCTTCTGCTGCTGCGGCTTCTCCTTCTGCTGTTGCTGCTGCTGCTTCTGCTGCTGCTGTTGCTTGGGGTGCTTATGCTGTGCGCGAGGTGAGGGTCGAGGGTCCAACTTAGACGAGGTCTCAGTCGGAGTCTTACCCCGCTCCGTCTCCAAATCCTTAAGAGGAGAGAGGGGAGACTGGTCTTGACCCAGAGCCGAGGGGAGACTGGTCTCAGTCGGAGTCTTACCCCGCTCCGTCTCCAAATCCTTAACAGGAGACCGAATAGAACTGTGGGTCTGTTTGGTGGCGATCGGATCGCTGCATAAACCGAGGTAGAATGTTAATTCGGATGAGATTAACATCGGTTAAAGGAAAGAGGGAAAGAAGGAAAGCAAGAAAAGTTATACGAAGTTTATCTTACCCCTTGCTGGTTGGTAGGACCTTGGCCTTACGCTTGGTAACGACCTTCTTGGCTTTCTTAGCCGGAGGAGCCGCTGACCCGGACGCACCGGCGCGTTTCCGAGATGTGCCTTGCGCACCCGGATTGGCTGTAGCAGGAGGTGCAGACCATGAAATAGGAATAGCATCAATGGGATCTAGGATTTGACAATCATCATCTTCGTCGTCGGACAAGTCTTGAACGAAGACACGGGCGGATGGCTTACCCGAGGTAGAAGCCTTGGCACGAGGAACCGGCATATAATCCTCGTTGTCCGGATCTTCAGTCTCCTCGGGTCACGCACGGCGATCTTTTGTCCATTTCCTGGTCTTCAGGTCCCCATCTTCGGTGGCTTGTCGGGTAAACAGCTGCAGGAAAAGCAAAGTAGATTCGGATCAGTCAGAAGGTGCCTCACCGAGATAAAATATCAGGCAGAGCTATGTCAATTCCAAGGTAACAAACTAACCGGAGGCGGAAGCCGGGATCGCCCAAACGGCTCTACGCCCCATTGCCAATCGTCCGCCATCTCGGTCTGCGCGATGGCCTTGACCCGTCTCCTAACTTGGGGGTGGGTAAGATCATGGGTGCTGACCCGGATAGGGTCCAGCAAACCGCTCATGTGGCAAATCTTGTGCACACGGTACTGAAGAGGGTTGACTCGGCGCATGATGAAAGTCCTCAAGAGGTCGTCTGCGCTCATCGTCTTCTCCAGCAGCCCCTCAAGGGTTTGGTGGATCAGTTGGACCTCAGGAATGCTGTCCTGCGGGTCATAGTTCCAGTTTAACTCGGCTGTGGGGGGAGCGATGTTGAACTCCGGCAGGTTGAGAACGTCCCGATCAGCCGGGCTCTTCACATAGAAAAAGGACCTTTGCCACTTCCGGCAGGATTCTAAGCCAGTAATCCGAGGAAAGATGGAGTGCTTCCTCGGAGTGATGCTAGCCGCACCGCATGCGGTCATATCCTTCAGGACCTCCTCCTTATGCGGAATGGTTTGCTTCCGGAGGCGGAAGTACTTGGCCCAGGCGGCAACAGTGGGCCAGAGGCCGAGGTACCCCTCCATGAAGGAGGTAAAAGCTGAGAGAGATGTAATGGCGTTGGCAGGGAGATGGTGAGGTTGTAGACCGAAGTAGTTGAGAAAGTCCCGGTAGAAGGGACTAGCTGGGAGTCCAAACCCGCGCTGAAAGTGCGCAAGGAACACCACTCGTTCACCCGATTCCAGAACCGGTTCGAGTTCCTCTCCCGGAAGCCGGCATATAGCCTCGGCCGTGATGCGCCGGGTCTTGAGCAGCCAATCGAGGTCATCTTGCACTACATCGGATCCCTCCCATCCGCCTCGTGCAGCCAATGACTCGGCCGGGTCGGGAGTACTGCGGCCTGACATCTCAGGATCGAAACCTGCAAAAAAGTACAAATACAACCGAGATAAGTAACTCGGAATTATGAATCTAGAGTCGGAACAAGTGACACGGAGAAACAATGCAAATAATTCGGAAACCGAGACATATGACCCGGAAGAGCCGTGCAACTGCCTCAGGAGTAGAGCACGGAAACCGAGTTACGAATTCGGAAACCGAGGTAGAATCACCCGGAAGGATGATTCGGAAAGATAAGTGTTAAGTGATTCGGAAATCGAGTTAAGTGATTCGGGTAAAAGTTACAAACATGAGTTTGCATGAATCTGTGAGCAAGAAAGATCTACCGAGCGAGTAAAAAAGAAGTGAAAACATGAGTATAAGGCAGAAAAGTATGAAACTAACAGGAGTCGTGCCAGGACATCGGTGCGAACAAGATCTAGCAACGGATTTAGGCAGGTGCATCTGTGGGCAAACAAAACTAATCCTAGCAAGTCTAGTGTTTGAAGATCTAGAGCACCTTAAGGATGAACTACGAAGAACATGCAGGAGAACCCTCGAGATGATTCATCAAGAAAATGGAGATTGGGGATCCATACCGGAATGCATATCCCGCGGGAAGGAGTTCAGCGGCGGCGGTGCGGTCGATTCCGGTCGTCGATGGCCGCGAAGCGCTCCCGGCGTCGTGCGAGGGCAGAGCGTTCTTCACGGCAGCGGCGGTGGCAGAGAGATTTTCGCAGTGGAAAGGGGAGCGACGAAGAAGAAGCCCTCACCGTTCCTCTTCCCCTATTTTATAGGCGCGGAGGCGTGCGAAGCGGCGGGGGCAGTTCCCCAAACTGCGCTCGAAACCGTCCGTTAGTGGGATAGTGGTGGGCCCGTCATCATTGGCGCGGTTACCCAGGCGCCGCACAGGGTGGTCAAGCATGGTCAAAGGCTGTGTTTGAGGTGACCGGACACGACACGTGTGACGTGTGCAACGTGCGATGCGCGGCGCGTGCAGAGGCATGGTCGGCCGTACGCGCAAATCAAGGCAAACCGAGACATCTTTGCATCGGATTTCGAGACTGGGACTCGGTGAAGTTAAAAAGAATCCCGTTGTGTCGGTTAGACCAAGTTGAGGAGGAAATTCGAACAAGGTTACTAATTTGACTCGGAGAAACTCGGCTAGACCGAGACATACTTGAGTCGGAAAGGCTGTTGGTTGGTTTTGTTTGGTTAAACCTGGTGTGGCCCTCCATCCGAGGCTGTAGAACCGCACCAGTTTCGGGGACTAATGTCGGGGGGCTACCCCCAGGTAGGGTAAGTTGTGGTGTAAAGAGCTCTAAAGAGTGGACCGGGTCAAGGTCAAACCGGGTCAACCAAGCCCCGGAGGGACCGAGACATGGCGTAATACAAACCGGCTTATGACAACCGAGTCACTTAGGCCGGGTCATGTTAGCTGAGTCACCTTAACCGACATATCACCGTTGGTCTGCTCTTGTTTATTCTCATGTGCAGGAAAGGGACGAAGATGATCCGGCACATACTTGCCGGGTCAAGGAAGGAAACCAGGCATATCCATGCCGGGTTAAGGAAGAGAAGAAATCTTACCTCGGATAGGAAGTCAAGGGCTTTTGTCTTTTCGCCTGGCAGAGGAGCACGCCTGGCCGGAGAACCCGGAGCCTGACAGACCGACATCCTGGGATGGGACAGCCCGGATAAGCTGGGACAAGACAGAAAGGGTCCTGTCATGGCAGAGACGACCCGGAGATCCCGGAGGCGCGGGTCTCCTGCAGGAATCCCGGAGATCTCTGCAGGAGCACATGTTGCCACCGTGGAGGACAGAGCCGTTGCCACCAGGACTGCTATAAGTACCCCTGTACCTCCTCCTGCGTGAGGGACGGAAGAAGAAAGAGCTCATTTCCCCCCTTTGTGTTTAGCTTCATCTTCTACCTCGTACCACTGTTCATAGTCTAGCAATACAGCTCAAGGAGCAGATCTTGTACTTGTGCTTGTGCTTCACCCATATACATCGAGAGGCAGACAGGAGTAGGGGTGTTACCTCCTCACGAGGGCACCGAACCTGGGTAAATCGCGTGCGTGTGCTTGTGTGTGCTTGGTTCAATGTTCGTCCGTGCGCGCTTCTCAGCGTGCAAGCCCTCTCCGGATACCTCCAGCGTCCTTTCGGCCCCACACTTAGCCATACCTATGGCATCTGCCGTGACACCACCACGACACGGAAGCACGCTTAGCCCGAGCAATTCCTTCCTCCTTTTGCCAGAGAATCTTGGACCTGGCTCCGGGATACCACGCCGGTGTTGCACCCAGTGGTTGATTTCCCGGCGGCGCTAGTGACCTGACCTCAAGGTTGTTTGGCTGCAGCGGCGAAAACTATGGACCCGATTGATTTTCTAGTTATTTTTTGAGGATTCTGTTAGCAAAATTGGAGGATTGTATTGTATTTTTTTTCGTATGACTAATGCAGTTTATATGGCTTTCGGCCTTTTTCCTGTCCAAAAAAATACACAGCGGCCGTGTATTCTTTTGATAACGTGGTATTGCCTGCTGTGTAGTATACTATGCGGCCGTGTATTTTCGCCCGCGCTGCATGCACTAGCAGGCACGTGTTTAAAAGAGAGCCAAACAAAGCCGTGGGTGGAAATACCCAAACTGACCCTGGAGCTCATGGCGGCCACCTGAAAGCGGCGGTACAAAGCAGTGAACTCACCTGAGCCCTGACCAACCACCGCCGGGAAACATTCGAATTAAAGCCAAAGCCTTAAAGCGTCTTCCTCCTCCCCCAGCTCGTCAGTTCAGTCCAGTCAAAGCAAAGCGAGGAGAGTCCCAAAGACTAAAGTCACAAGTTCTCTTTGCTCGCCATCGATCCCTCCTCATAAACTCCATTCCTGCTTCTACTCCACTAGGAAGCAGAGGAAAGCTAAGCTGGGGCTGGCGCCGGCTTGATCCATGAGGCGCCTCGTGTTCGCCGAGCTCGTAGTCCTCGGCGTGGCAACCCTCGTGTTGCTCCTGCTGCTCATCGTGCACTGCTGCAGGCCCAGAAAGCGGCCGCCGTCGCGGACGGAGCTTCTGCCCGTCTCGGAGCCACGGCAGCTGCCCGGCACCAGCAAGGAGCGCCGCCTCGAGCGGCTGCGTCGGGTGCTGCTGCGCCTTTGCTCCCGTCGCTCCCGCGTTGAGCCGGCGGCGACAGGAGGAGGTGGCTGCGTGGCGGGAGCGCTGGTTCGGGGGGCCACCCGGCTCGCGCGAGCTCTACACCATCGAAGAGGAGTCGTCGACATCGTCGTGGACGCCCACGGCGGTGTCGGAGGGCGACGTCGAGAGCCAGTGCGGAGGCGACCACCAGGAGCCCGAGACGCCGTTCTACACGCCGTCGGCCTCGCCGCAGCATGAAGCATCGGCTGAACTTCGAGATTAGTCAGTCGATTCGTCGCCTTTCTCATTTCGTTTCTTTCGCACAATCGTTGCTTCCTTTCGTTTCTTTTTCATTCATAGATTCAAACAACATTTAGCTAATGCGAAATGAGAAAAAAAACAGAGCAGGAGCCAGCAGCAGATAGATTTGACTAGTTAACTAATCTCATCCTCGATTTCATGGAAGGGTGCATGCAGATTAATACATACAGTTCATCTTTTCTTCTTGACAGTACGCGTACAGTACATACAGTGCAATCAGTGTGCAGGAATGCTAACGGAACGGTGATTAATTGCGTGCCAATCTTAATTTTTACAGCTGGCTATTTACCTAGTTGGCCTTCTCATATTTTCTTACCCTAAAACGAGTTTAACGGCAATTACCTGTACAAAAATTCATTTTCGTTTGGAAAACTGGTACTGCAGTGTACTTCTCTGCTGATTAACGACCATCTTCTAGTAGTATCTCGTGGTACTTCTCTGCTACTCTACCTTGGTCAGTGTGGGCAGTCAAGTTGAGTTCGACTCTGCAAGCAAGCACTTGCTTCCAGCTGGGATGGATCCTAGTACATGTACCTAGATTTAAAAGTAACGTAGCAACGCAAACTAGGACTCTGAACTTGGAAGGCATTATGAAGTCTGAAAACACAAGCCTATTTGCTTTTTTTTAGAAAAGGGAGCATCGCCCCAGGCTCTGCATCAAAATGATGCACACAGCCGGTTTTTTATTAAAGGAGATTGTACAAGTTTGGATCCCAGCTCGCAAAGTGCTACGTTATTACAACTCACTGATCACACGGTGTGAAAATGTAAATAAGGCAGAAGAAAAGGAAAAGCCTAGCCATCTATTCTTCTAGCATGCCGCAACCCATTCTGGCAGAAGACAGCCCGAACGACCGTCATCATTCGAGTACATTCGAAATTCAAATGATCCTTCTGGGCGTCTGGAGACAAAAGCGCCCACCGGTGGATCCAATGAGTAGCTCTGAGCACAACCTGCAAAAAATGTGGAGTTTGTATCTTGTTAAATACAATATCATTTCGGCAATTCCAAATTGCCCAAAGAAAAGCTGCAACACCGATGCGTATACGAGCTTTTGTAACTTTAGCAACTCCATTTAACCAGCTTCCAAACATATTCGAAACACTAGTTGGTGGAGTTATGTTAAAAGTGAAATGAATTAATCTCCATATGTTTTTAACAAAGTGACAAGATATAAATAAATGTTCTACAGACTCATCTGTATCGCAAAAGACACATTTCTTATATCCTGTCCAACGTCTTTTTACAAGATTATCCTTAGTTAATAAAATCTTTCTAGAAACCATAAAAAGATTTTAATCTTTAATGGTATCCGTAAACGCCAAAGATATTTATGTAGATATCTAGTATGTCCATTCATATAATCGGCATACATCGATTTAACAGTGAATAATCCATTTGTTGAAAGGCTCCACTTAAAAGAATCAGTTTCATCCGAAAGTGTTACTTGCATAAGTCTTTCAACTAGGTGCATCCAGGAAATCCGCTTATCCCCTATGATAGCACGTCGAAATTGCAAATTCAGAGGAGGCGTGGTCATTACATGTGCAACTAAAACATCTTTATGTCGCACAACATTATATAGGTTCGAATATTGGGAAGCTAAAGGCGCGTCACCTAGCCACGTGTCCTCCCAAAATCTGGTCCTTAAACCATTTCCCACCACAAATGAACCACGGGAAAAAAGTCCTGTTTAACCCCCATAATCCCCTTCCAAAACGGAGAATCTGTTGGTTTTTCTTCCACTTGTGAAAGCGTTTCACCATTCAAGTATTTGTTGCATAGAAGTTCCTGCCAAACCCCTTCCTCCGACAAGATTTTAAATAACCACTTTGCTAAAAGACTCTTGTTTTTAAGGGACAACACTTCAATCCCAAGACCACCCTGATCTTTGGGTCTACAAATTACATTCCACTTCGTTAGCCTATATTTCTTCTTTTTCTGATCGCTTTGCCAGAAAAAACGTGATTGATAAAAATCCAATCTCTTCCGAACCCCTATAGGTACTTCAAAGAAGGATAAAAGAAACATCGGTAAGCTAGCTAGCACAGAATTAATTAGGACTAAACGATCTCCGTATGAGAGCATTTTTCCAATCCATGCCGCTAGCTTTTTTTCAAATCTATCCTCTAGCGGTTTCCATTCTTTGTTCAGCAATTTTCTATAATGGATTGGAATACCAAGATACTTAAAAGGAAGTGAACCGCTCGCACAACCAAAAATATGTTGATATTCCGACTGCAAATCTTTTGCTTTACCGAAACAATAAATCTCACTTTTATGAAAATTAATTTTTAACCCAGATAGTTTCTCAAAGAATGATAGGATTAATTTCCTGTTCACAGCCTTCGCTAGGTCGTGTTCAAGAAAAAGAATAGTATCAGTGGCATATTGTAGAATTGATACTCCACCATCGACCAGATGAGGTATCAAACTACTCACTTGACCATCCTCTTTAGCCCGCGCAATCAAAATTGCTAACATATCTGCTACCAGGGTAAATAAAATAGGGGAAAGAGGGTCCCCTTGCCGTTACCCTTTTAGAGTTTGAAAGTAGTGACCGATGTCATCATTTACTTTAACACCAACGCTCCCTCCTTGTACAAACCTAGCAATCCATTCACACCACTTATGTGAAAAACCTTTCATGCGTAGAGTTTGTTGCAAAAAGGACCATTTAACCTTATCGTACGCCTTTTCGAAAGCTATTTTGAAAAGCACCCCGTCTATTTTCTTCCTATGAAGTTCATGGATAGTCTCATGGAGTACGACTACTCCCTCGAGAATATTTCTTCCTGGCATAAACGATGACTGAGATGGCCTTACTACCTTTTGAGCAACCGAAGTAACTCTATTAGTGTCCACTTTAGTAAAAATCTTAAAACTCACATTTAGAAGACAAATAGGCCGATATTGCTCTATTCTACTTGCGTCTTCTTTTTGGGCAGAAGTGTTATTACCCCGAAATTGAGTTTAAATAAAGGCAACTCTCCCTTTTGCAATTGAGTAAAGAGCGCCATAAGATCAGATTTAATGACCCCCAAAACTTTTGGTAAAACTCCGTAGGGAACCGTGACTTTATTATGCTCCATTTGTGAAATGGCCTCTAAAACTTCTTTCTCCGTAAAGTCAGAAGTTAAAATATTATTTTCAGTTTGTTAAGCCTATTTGCTTATAGCCGAATATTTTACGTTCTTCTTATAGAGAATAGAAATGCGATCGACCATGCTGAATTTCCGATGAACAAGCCGTCGTGCAAGCTTCTTGTCATTGCATTGATCTCTCTCTACTCAACTCGAAGGATAGACAGATCACGCAGGCAGGAAAACATAGCAGCACAGGAAAACTTGTCTTGTCCCTCCTGATGCAGGGATCAGTCGATGCAACTGTACGTGTGTCACACGTTCGTACTCTGAAGATAAGAAGAGAAAAACAGAGCAATAGCCTACAGCAGGATAAATTTGACTGACATCGGTTCATGGAAGGTTGCATGCTGACTGGATACATATTGATACAGTTCATCTTTTTATTTTCACAATATGCACGCGTACGATACATACATATATACTCCTACATACGTACTCCCTCCGTTCCAAATTAGATGACTTCCATTTGTCTATATGCGGATGTATCTAGATGTGTAACAAGTCTAGATACATCCGTATCTAGACAAATGGAAGTCATCTATTTTGGAACGGAGGGAGTACGTACAGTACATTCAGTACACAGCAGCGGATCGTAACGGCGACTAATTACGAGCTTCTAATTCTTGGCAAATTTTAATTTTACAGCTAGCTAGCTGTTATGAGTTATCCTCCAGTCCTCCTAGTCCATGTCAACCGTGACGTCACCTTCTCACTTTTTTCTATCCGCAAAATGCATTTGAAGGCCATTATTACCGCTAAAAAATAATTTTCTTTCAAAAACTGGAGCTGCATGAAAATTGTAGTCCACTTGCATAGATGACAATCTAGCTCTTCTTGTCGAGTTGCTGCTTTATGTTGTTTTATTGTGTTACTTCACTTACACTAGTAGAGAACCCACCTCTAGTACCGGTTGTAGATGGCCTTTAGTACCGGCCACACAACCGGTACTAAAGGGTCGGCACTAAAGGGGTAACCCTTTAGTACCGGCACCTAAATAAAACCGGTACTAAAGGGTCTCCACGTGGGCGCACAGGCGAGCTCGACCCTGAGACCTTTAGTACCGGTTTTTCATACAAACCGGTACTAAAGGTTCCTGCTTTTTTTGCTTATTATTTCAGGGGGGTTTTGGTTTTTTTTCTTTTCGATTTTTTTCGGGGTTTAGGGTTTCTGTTTTTTTCCTTTTCGCTCATTTTTCAGGGTTTCGGAGGAGATCGCGTATAAAGTACTCACTACACATATAAAGTAGTCATTATACACATACAAAGTACTCTCGTCACATATAAATTTAAGTACTCCTAATTAATTACAATGGAGCCGGTTCCCTTGTAGCATCGACTGCCGGCGGTTCCCTTGTAGCATCGACTGCAGGGGGTGGAGGTGGTCTTTCGTCAAAGTAGAATTCACCGTGTTCATCTATGACATGTGTAAGTAAGAATCCCGCCAATTCCTCCGCAATAGCTTTTACGCGGTTGCGTGGTAGGAGCTGGCTCCGCTTGTTTGACATCTTTAAAAGAAGGAAATAAAATCAGCTATGATCGAAACTAAACACAATTGATGCATGGTGGCAAAATAAAAGTTGTGTATGATGTTCACGTACCTCTCGATTTCTTACACTCTTGACTCTCTCATTGACCTTCGTGTGAATGTACTCGCAAACGTAGTATCCACATAGTTCTGTCCCCTGTGGTTGTCGCAGACACCACTATATATACAAGAATATAATTTAATCAAATAATAATCAAGAGAATGATAATGGTATTAGAAAGATACACGTAGTAGTACTTACGTTGTTAGACTTGAACTCCAGCTTTTCTGGCCATACACCGCGTTCTTCCGCTTTGAACTTTCTGTAAACCCTGTCCGGAAAAGAAAATGAATTGAGTAGTTATTACTTATACTTTTGATATCCGGAAATGAACGAAAGAGGCTGATATAGTGCGATTGAAATTACCTCTTGAGCATTAGACGCACGCTTTTGTATTCATTTTGATCTTTCCTTAGTGAGTCCCAGACTTCAACTTCTCCTTCCTCGAGTCTAATGATTAGCAGAATGTAGTGGAACCTGCGCACGTTTATATACGCAGGTATTCAGAACTTATCGATTACACTTTATATCGGGGAAGCAAAATAGAATGTGTAGAAGACGGTAAAACTCACCCGAAGTTGTAAGGAAATAGTATTTCCTTTTTGGTACTTTGTCGCTTAAAGAACGTTAGCAAAACGTCCTCTGTGTTCACGGGATTTTCATCCACGGTCTTGACATGAACTTTATCCGGGTCAATGAAACCAATGTCCCAGATTCCTTCGAGTCTGCATTCACGTATCTTCATTCTGCATAATTAGCGTACAAAAGAATTTTGTGACGATAATTACAAGCAATGAACGAGAGCTTATAACTATAGATAATTAAATTACACGAATAAATTACTTACAGACAATAGCAGCTGATGAGAGATTTGTCGAGAGCACGTTGATTGTACATCTGAAAAAGTTCTCGGAACTCAACATGCACACAATATTCTCGGAAGTAGTGTTGTTCCTTAACCGCCGCCATGAGATAGAATTTCCCTTCTTTTGCGGCGGTCATGTACCAGCGATTCAAATTCCATAACTGTGTTGTTAGCTGGCTCGGATTTTCCACCATAGGCAGCCCGAGTTCAAAATCAAATCGTGGGGCAATCTCCGCCATGGGGTAACCTGAGTCGCCAAGGACAACTTCTCCATGCTCGATTTCCCGAGTTTCAGAAGGTACAATGAGCGGGGCGAGCGATTGTGCTTCTTGTTCTCCGAGCTGGGCAACTCCTTTCCCGCACAATTTCTCTTGCTCATTCTGCGAGGAAAGTACCTTGTCAATACCTCGCTCGTAGTCTGAAATGGGCGGAGGTGGAGGGTCATATAGGTTGTCAACGGTTTGATCTTTTACCTCATTTGGTATAGTCTTCAGAAGTTCCTTTATGGGGTCAAGTCTTGCCTCCACTCTTTCCTTCTTTTTCTGCTCAAAAAAGGCTCTCGACCCTTCACGTAGGCTCTCAGCTATTTCCTGCTGAGTCATCTCAGAAGTTAACTTCTCAGGAGCCTTGACTTCCTTGGGGTTCTCAGGAGCCCGCACACTTTTTCCACGTTTCTTGACAGGGGTGGACGACGGGAACAGCTTCCGCTTTGTCAAGTTACTAGTGGGCGCATCAGTCGGTTGACGGGACACGCGGGAGATGGACTCGCGGCGGGATCCCAAACTTCGTGGGGGGAGGCGGGTGGACTTTGATGTGGTGAATGTCTAACGGGAGGAGTCGGTGGCCTTGGCTCCGAGTCTGGAAACTTGATGTATTTCTTCTTCCATAGAACGATACCAAACTCAACTTCTCCCAATGTCTTCTCGCCTTCAGCTCCAGGAAATTCAAGACGTATTGCGTTGAATCCCGGCATAACTTTCGTGACCCCGACACGAGCAAATCCAGGCGGAATCACACCAAAATGGAAGGTTTCTCCAGGTTGATGTCGTAAAGCATAGCCAGTCGCCACCGGACAAGTAATGTTCATCATCGGCGCATGTAACTCACAATTTGTCTTCTCCGTGATATCATCCACGGGGTAGTGAGCCGCCGATGGTTCAGCAACTGGTTCATCAACTGCAGGATCTTGTAGCTGCGTGGAACCCACGCTGCTTTTCCGCTGAGATGGGCAGGCATCGCCTGCAGGATCTTCTACTCGCAGTTGAGATTCCCTGGTCTGGGTCATTGAGGCCAGTTGCTTCTGCACATCCTGCACCGTGCGTTCTAATGCAGTAACCCTCTCCGCCTCCCTCTTCTTACTTCTGCAATGTTTTCTATAAGTTGCAACGTCTTCCGGAAACCCTTCAAGAAAACCAACCCCGCCTCCTCTGGCTCGACATCGCCCCCAGTGTTCTTTATTCCCGAGGGCTTGTGAAAGCTCGTCGTCCTCTCTATCGGGAACAAATTTTCCCTCCTTGACTAGTACTATGACATTTTTTATTTTTCTGATGACTCTTCTAATTTTTCTCCGCCATTTTCCCTTTGCAACAATCAGCCCTGTTTCTGGGTGCAACACTGCCCCATGCGCGAACAACCAGAACTTGGACCTGTCGGGCCAGTCATCTGTCTGTGGAGGATCCCTTTTTTCGCAGCTCGTCTTCATAGGCTTGCCACTTAGGCAAGGCAGTCTTGTAGCCACCTGAGCCCAAATGATGGAAATATTTCTTCTTCGAGGCATTCAACTTATTTTGTGTCGATCGGGCCACAGAGACGCCCGAATTCTTATACGCCGCAAATTCAGCCCAATCATCTTTTAGCTTCTCTAGATGTCCTTTGAAAACTATATCTTTGTTCCCATATTTTCTCCACAATGTGTTCTTCCAGTTGTTGAATTGCTGGGCCATCTTGCTAAGAGTCCACTCCTTGACTTTATCCTTCATCTTCTGTGGGAGATCTGCCGGTAGGTTGAATTTAGACATCATCGAGTCCCAAAGGGTCTCTTTAATTCTTTGCTCGAGATATTTTGCGCCTATGTTGGCTTTCTTCGGCTCATTCCATTCTGTCACAGTGATCGGGACCATGTCCCTTACAAAAACTCCGCACTGCCGTACATATTTATTGTAGATTCCATCGGGTTTCTCTGGTTTGCCTTTGAAGGTAACTTCGTCGATCGACAACGTTGCACCTTCCGGGAGCTTTAACCCTTGGGCCGGGCCTCGTACGGGGATTGACGACTTAGATCCAGAGGGCTGAAAGAAAAATGTTTCGTTAATAAGTGCGCATATAAATCAATTAATGCATCTAGCTATAGTGATCAACAAGACTTAATATATACCTTCTTCTTAGCAGGGCATCGTCCGCCTTAGATCCAGACGGTTCTTCTTCGTCGTCGTCGTCATCTCTGAATTTTTCTAACTCAAGTCCCTCACCGGAGTCATTCAAACATTTCGCGCTGAATTCTTCGGCGTCTTCTCCGTCGGACGAATCTTCTCCATCGGAATATTCTCCATCGGAATTGGGTCCGGCAGCGGTGTTATATATTATTTGTTGGAGACGGTCTTCTTCCTCCAAATCTCGGACGAAGGTGGGGGCATCGTCCGCCATAGCTCAATGTCACTGCAAATTTTGAAACTTAGCAATATTTCTAACTTAACAATATTTCGAACTTAACAATATTTCTAACTTAGCAATATTTGAAACTTAGCAATATTTCAAACTTAACAATATTTCAAACTTAGCAATTTGAAACTTAGCAATATTTGAAACTTAGCAATATTTCAAACTTTACAATATTTCTAACTTAACAATATTTGAAACTTAGCAATATTTGAAATTTAGCAATATTTCAAACTTAACAATATTTCAAACTTAGCAATATTTGAAATTTAGCAATATTTCAAACTTAACAATATTTGAAATTTAGCAATATTTCAAACTTAACAATATTTCAAACTTAGCAATATTTGAAATTTAGCAATATTAATAATCTAAACAATATTAACCTAATAACAATATTAACTTAAAAAAACAGAACTAAAAAAAGAACAATTAATATTTTTACTAATGTTGTTTTCATATTGTAATAAACTAAAAATTCTATGACTAACAGTAATAAAAATTCCTTGACTAAACATTTTGTATGACTAACAAAAAATTGCTAAAAGATTACTTCTAAATTTGCTACAAATTGCTAACACATTGCTAACACATTTTAAAAATGGGCAACAACACAATGCTATCTACAAATTTCTAAAAATTCTATCTACAAATTGCTAAAAATTGCAATCTACAAAAATAATTTCTAACACATTTTCTAAATTTGCTAATTTACACATTTTCTAAATTTGCTAACACATTTTTTAAATTTGGTAAATATTGCTAACACATTTTCTAAATTTTCTAAATTTTCTAAATTAGCTAACACACATATTGCCAATTAATCAAAACAAAATTAGTAATAAACAGTAATGAAAAATAGTAATAACAAAATTTTTAAAAAAACTTACCGGAGATATCTCCAAGAGGCGATCGATGGCGCGCGGTGGTGGAGGCCGAGGTGCGGTGTGGTGGAGGCCGGCGCCGGAGCAGCGTGGGAGGCCGGCGCAGAGGTGGCAGAGGGCGCGCGCCGGAGCAGGGGCGTCGGAGGGCGCGCGGTAGTAGGGCCGGGGCACACGGGCGCGTCGCCGGAGATGGCGCGGGGCGGAGGACGCGCGGCGGAGCGTCGCCGGAGATGGCGCAGGGCGGAGGACGCGCGGCGGAGGGACGGCCGGAGCGTGGCTTCGCCGGGGAGCGTGGCGACGACGGAGGAGATCGACGCCGGGACTTGGTGATTTGGGGATCAAAGCGTCGATCCCCTGCTTTAACTGCAGGCAACAGGGCTTTAGCACCGGTTGTGTTCTACAACCGGTACTAAAGGGTCTTCAGTACCGGTTGTAGACTACAACCGGTGCTAAAGGTTCCT
This sequence comes from Poa pratensis, assembly GCA_947311845.1. Lineage (NCBI taxonomy): Eukaryota > Viridiplantae > Streptophyta > Magnoliopsida > Poales > Poaceae > Poa > Poa pratensis. The sequence continues at coordinate 57,296,712 of CAMZMU010000057.1, read as the reverse complement.
TTTGGGCCGCGGCGAAAATTCCCGCGCGCAGCCCAGCCCTTTAGTACCGGTTGTAGTTTACAACCAATACTAATGGGCTTTTTGAATTTTTTTCTCTAGTTTTTTTTCTTTCTTTTGTTTTCTGTTTTTTATATCTATTTGGTTTCTATTTTGTTTTTTTCTCTACTTTCTTCTCTACTGCCACCAGGTGATGTCGCCGCAGTAGTCACCCGACGCGGACGCCGAGATCTGAAGACGGAGGAAAGCCATATCGGCGGGGGCGACGCCCCGATTCAATCCTCTTCAGGCGAGCACGCCAACCGACGACCACCGCCGGGAGCAGGCCACACCACCTCCAGTACCTCCGCAGAAAGGTCAGAGCAAACCCAACCGCGACGAAAAGAGGAACAGAGGACACAATCTCCAAAAGCCGGCCGCCATCTTCGCAACCGTGTGAACCAAGATACAACTCCGATGTGCGGTCAACCGTCTTATGCAGAGACGATTTAACATACAACTAGACATCTACGTTACAACTTCACTAGTTCTAAATACTGGATAGATCAAATTAAGGTACAACTTGAAATTACGATACAACACAAGTAAAACAAAGACTCTACCTATCTCCCATCAATGCCTTTTGACGAAGATTCTGTCTTCTTGCCTTCCTTGCCCTTTGACGAAGATTCTGCCTTTTTGACTTTGCCCTTGGACGAAGCTTCAGCCTTCTTGCTCAGTGTTTCAACCCTCCTTTCCTTTGACGACGGCATGAAATCGTCGTCATCGTCGCTGTCAACTACCCAGAGACAGGAACGATCGTACGAATCACGGTCAGCTTCAGTTCGGTAGAACGGACTATTCGTAACTTTCCTGTCAAACTTCTCTGCAAGCGTGAGCATTTCTGCACGAATTTGGAGCGGGGTCCTATACGGAAACCCATCGCGGCATAGCTTCGCCCCGAGCAAAGCGAGATGACTCTCAGTGTGCAAAATTTCTTCAATTGGAACTACCCTACCATCTACCTTCAAATTGCTCGAAAGCCTGGCGAGATGCTCGGATGCAGAAATGTGAAACCCGGACACACACTTCTCGCAAGGACCAATACACACCATGCTTGCGCTCAAGTGAGTACCATGCCTACCTTCGACTGGGTTTTATAGAACTACCGGTGGCGGCATTTGGGGGGAACGATAGCGGGAAATATTTGGGCGGGAAACGGTGGCGGGATCGAATTAAGTTGCCTACCTTCTCCAGTGGATCAGGAAGAAGCACACGGATCGTGTGTTTCCTTCCAGCGATTGGGAGCCATTGGATCAAGCGGTGTGTTTCTTTCGAGCGCTTGTGAGCCCTTGGATCAGGAAGAAGCACACGGATCATGTGTTTCCTTCCAGCGCTTGGGAGCCGTTGGATCAAGCGGTGTGTTTCTTTTAAGTGCTTGTGAGACGTTCGATCAGGGGTGAGCCCGACTTTAGTCCCGGTTGGTGTTACCAACCGGTACTAAAGAAGCACACGGATCGTGTGTTTCTTTCAAGCGCTCGTGAGACGTTGGATCAGAGGTGTGTTTCTTTTAAGTGCTTGTGAGACGTTGGATCAGGGGTGAGCCCGACTTTAGTCCCGGTTGGTGTTACCAACCGGTACTAAAGAAGCACACGGATCGTGTGTTTCTTTCAAGCGCTCGTGAGACGTTGGATCAGAGGTGTGTTTCTTTTCAGGGATTGTGAGCTGTTGGATCAGCAGTATCACGACCACTTCGTGAGCCACATGACCCTATATATAGCCCACCTCCCGGAATTCCAGCGTCACTCACTCACTCACACAAAACATTCCATCGTCACTCGGAGAGGCATCTTTGGGCAACCAGCGGCAAGACGTCTCTGATGACCTGCGACCGTTCCAAACGGTTGCAGATCATCAGAGACGTCTTGCCGGACGGTTGTAGATCATCAGAGACGTCTTACCTCTGCTTGGATCGAAGTGGCGCTCAAACACAAAACATTCGGGTTTCCTAGCTATGCCCGACACTGAATGCAACGACATTCGACCGTGAATCAGTGTCGGGCTGTAGCTAGGAGAAACCGTGTGTTTTGTTTCCCAGGTTACTCACTCATATATTCGGGTTCCCTAGCTACGTCCTGCAACCGTTTAGATCTCTCTTCTGAGTTTTCAGGACATAGTTACATAAAAGGTTTAATACATTATTACACATCAGCAACAACATCCCTATCTAGTGTTCACTTTTTCTTCTTGTGTGTCCCTTTCTTCTGATTGCGTCGTAGCCATGGACAATCTTCATCATTCAACACGGTGCTTGGGCCAGTTTTCACTTTGAAGGGCGGAATTTCAACAAACTTAGTGTAATCTTCTGACATGTCTGTCTTGTCCTCCACTCCCACGATGTTTCTTTTTCCTGAAAGAACTATGTGGCGCTTTGGCTCATTGTATGATGTACCGGCTTGCTTATCTTTTCTTTTTTTCGGTCTGGAAGACATGTCCTTCACATAGAAAACCTGAGCCACATCATTGGCTAGGACGAATGGCTCGGTTTTGTACGCAAGATTTTTGAGATCCACTGTAGTCATTCCGTACCGCTTGTCTATCTCTACCCCGCATGACAGGTTAACCCATTTGCACTGAAACAAAGGGATCTTAAAATAAGGTCCATAGTCAAGTTCCCATATATGCTGTATGCAACCATAATATGTGTCCTTTGTTCCATCATCGTTTGTTGCATCAAAGCGGACACCACTGTTATGGTTAGTGCTCTTTTTGTCTTGGGTTTCCGTGTAAAATGTATTCTCATTTATCTCGTACCCTTGGAAAGTCAATATAGTCGAAGATGGTGTCTTGGCCAACAAGTATAGCTCTTGTCCAATAGTGTTGTCATTAATGAGATGTGTACGCAACCAACTGCCGAAAGTATCCACGTGTTTTTCTTTAATCCAGAAGTCAGTCTTCTCCGGGTATTCTGAGCGTAAAATATCCATGTGTTCGAGCGCTCCTCCCACCCCTCCACCCACCTCCCCTCCACCACCAACCTCCCCTCCACCGGCGACCATGATCTCCTCGCCTAGGCCATGGAGGGCCTCTTGCATTGGGATTTCTCCCCGGGCCTAGCCCTAGCGGAGCAGGTGCGTAGAAGGTTTGGCTCTCCGGTCCATTTCTCCCCTTCCTCTTCGGCAAAGGAGTTCTTCTTGGTGGCTTCTTTCTCCTATGCCTCCTTCCCTCTCTCGGTGGAATCTGTTGGCCTTGCTCTTCAGTGCTGTTTGGGTGGTAATCTTGATGGTTTTCGAGTGTTCAAGCTCTCGGATCGGCGATTTCGGTTTTCGGTTGCTTCTAACCGTGTGGGACATTTTATCTATAATCTCCGAGATCGAGTTTGGCCAGATTTCATTTGCCATTTCAAGCTTTTTCATGGTGATATATCTTCTAGAGTTGATTATGCGGCTGAAACTTGGTTGAATTCGTCTCTGGGTCCAGATGGTCCAGGCAGAAGGTGTATGGCAGTCAAAACTGATCTCAGCTTTCTGAAGAGTCCTTCGCATAAATCTGCACCATGTTCTACTCATTCTTCGCATCATCGGAATGCTGCTCCGGTTACTGAAGTGCTGAATCATGCTCGGGCCTCATGCTCTCCTCAGCTGGCTGATGCGTTGAAGTTCGGCTCCTTTGAGCCATGCATTCCGGCGGCTTCCTCGACGCCCGCAATCTCAGCAATCTCGTTTGGAAAACTGTCATTTCCTTGCCCGGATTCAAATTCAAATTTCTCCCCATTAAGGTTCATTGGCAAGGTATTTAAGGAGTTGTCTCTTTCCATTTTAGCCGAGAATGACTCCCTCAATATGGCTCTTGATTTATGGCAAGCGGATTATTCGGCAGCGGCAATTAGGGTTGCCCTGGGTTTAAAATGGTTGCCTTCGTTTGAAGAGATTTTTAACAAATTGGGCCGCTGCTCGTTGTGCCGGGTGCGGGGCCACTCGAAGGAATCATGTAATGGGCCGCCGAAATTCTATGAGCACGAAATTCTTTGTGTCTGCTGCCGTAAGACTGGCCATTGGGCCCATTCTTGCCCGGGGAAGCTCTTCTGTCCAACCTGCGGTCTATGGGGCCATTTGATGCAGGATTGTGATCCCTCAAAGGAACATCTGCCACGCTTGGTTTGGGCCAGAATTTCAGAACCGAATTTGGAAAGTTCGGATAGCAGAACAATGGACTTCATTACTCCTGATTCAGTTCCAGATATTGCGCGATGCCCTGCCTTTTCGTCTCCCACGACAGAATCTCCAGTCATATCCGTAATTCAGAGCTTTTCCCGTTTTGGCGACTCGTTTCCTGTTATTGAGACTGCGCTGCCTATTACCTCTCCGCTCCCACCCCCTGATTCCCTTGCATCCACTCCGCCTTCGCCGCCCCCTGCCACCACCTCCGATCCTGCAATGGCGAACTTCGCCGTCAACCCGTACCCGTACTTGCCAGGTCCAATGGTGATGGAGCATGGACCGGCGGATCGCCTGCAGCAAAGCATGATCGTGGTGGACGACCCTCCGATGCGTCACGACAACTATGCTCTGGTAACGATTGATCCCCCTGTCCCTGAGCATCAGAAGCAGATGGTTCTTGCTGAAATAGTGCGCATTATCCGGGAAGATTTCCACTTGGGGGTCAACCATCCTGAGACTCATCCCTGGGCTGTGGGTATGCTTGCTCTAGATTCCTCTGTCATCCGTGATCAGCTTGTGATAGATAGCCCACACCCCTATGACGATGATTCCACTTTTAGTGTTGTGCGCCATGATGAGGGTCTGAATCTGCGCTTCCCTGTTTTTGAGCATGAGGCCTGGGTGATGTTGCTTGGTTTCCCCTTAGATTATCAGACTGAGTACTATGTGAACAAAGCTGTGTCATGCTTCGGCAAGCTCATTCAGTGGCATCGTCCCGGAGTTCGTAGGGTGAGGGTTCTGGTTCGTGCTTGGCTCAATGATATGGCTCTTGTTCCGTATAGCATGGGGATTAAGCGCATTGGTACTCTGGGTGGGGTGGGTAGATCCTGGTCTGTCCCAGTATACGTTCTCAATGGTCGCCACACTAACCCCACTCTGATTTCTACTGAAGACCCACCGCCTCCGATGAAAGCATCCCCACACCCTCCTCACTTGCCTTTCCTCTCGGCTGCGCAGCAACACCACCTGGACGTGCACAACTGGATGCTGCACAACGCCGAGCAGAATTGGCAGCAGCAGGCTCCTGCTCCTGAGCCTCTTCAGGAGAACGGTTGGAGGTTCTGGCCGGCGGCTCCACCTGCTGCTCCTGCTTACCATGGTGAGAATCTGAGAAATATCACTGGATATGATGGTCCCTCTATGATGGATGGAGTTGCTCCTGAAGGCAATCTGACTGATGATGCTCTGGATGCTTGGCATGCACATGTTTCTGAAGTGGAGCTTGCAGCCGAGCATGTCATTGCAGGAGTTCCAGCTGGGAACTACCCTGTGTTCTTTTCCCAGATTGGTGGCAGTCAACTGACAGTTGAGGTGCCTATGTGGCCCTCGTTCTTACACTTCCTGGGTTGGATGGCTTGTCGCTTGGCGACGCGCAGTATTCTGGCTCCTAATTTTTCTGCAGGGGATGCTGCTTCTGGGGGACACAATCTTCTGCCTTTCTCTGTCCCACAGCTGATGCAGTTTGTGTCTTCAGTTACCTGGGCTCATGCGGATGCTGCTCTTCACCTGATGTATCCTATCACTACCATTTGGGACAACCTCATGTTTGTGTTTGATGTTCCACGCCATATGCTGCTCACAGATCCTGTGCTGCCTATGCTGCCTTCTGATAATATAGACAATGATACCTTTGCTAGCTCGGGCATGTCCTCTCTAGGCACTGAGATAGAAATGACTGCTGGGACTGAATTACGTGCTATTGGTGATACTGAAGCTAGCAGCTCAACCACTACCCACATGATCCATGGTGATCGAGGTATGTGTGATAATTCTGAATTAATTGTGTCATCTGAATGTATTATCTCCTCAGCTCTTGAGCTGGTTCCTGCTATTATGTCTCCTTCCAGTGGCCTTCGCCGCTCGCCCAAGCTCGCTCCTCCTTCAGTAAGCAGTCAAGCGAGGCGATCTCCTCGCCTCTCCAATAATGGGTTCAAGCCTGATGCGGTCTTTGGAGCTGCTGGATCCAAGCCCTCCCAAGTCCCCAAGGCCAAGCCCCCGGGTGTGCTACAGATTTCAGAGTTGCAGAGGATGGGGATTGAAGACTGTCATATTGACCCAGCTGAGCTGACTGAAGAACAGCTCCTAAAGTGCCGTGTTGATTAGCAGTTCCTGCTCTCCTGTTTTCTGCTTGTTCATCTGTATCTGTCTTGGCTAAAACTTGTGTATCTGCTGCACTTTTTCGTCATATATTTGAACCATGTCGCGTTTTAATCGTGCTCAGCTTATTTGGCATATCCTTTGCTGGAATATTAGGGGTATTAACAGTGTTGAGAAATGGCCGCTGATTCGTGATAAGATCGAGGAGAGCTCAGCCTCGATCCTTTGCTTCCAGGAAACAAAACGAGCTGATTTTGACTGCAAATTCCTTAGGTCCTTCGCGCCAAAACGATTTGATCAGTTTTCCTTCATCCCTTCTGAGGGGGCCTCTGGTGGGCTGCTTGTGGTTTGGGCCGGTAGCAGATTTGTGGGACGGGTCATCTTAGAGGAGTCGTTTGCAATGGCGATTTCTTTTACTTCCACGACCTCGGCCGAGTCCTTTATCTTAGTTAACGTTTATGGGCCGTGTGAAGGTACTGCGCGGGAAAATTTCGTTGCGTGGTTATTTCATTTGGACATTGCTGATGATACGCTCTGGATACTGCTGGGGGATTTTAATTTTTACCGATACACTGATAGCCGTAATAGACCAGGTGCAAACCTCGAAGACATTGCTACTTTCAATGAAATCATCAGTTATCTTGGGTTAATTGAGCTTCCGATCAAGGGCCGTCGCTTCACGTGGAGCAACATGCAAGAAGATCCACTTCTTGTCCAACTTGATTGGTTCTTCACCTCATCGGCATGGACCCTAAAATTTCCTAACACCACGGTTAGGCCCTTGGCGAGACCTACTTCCGATCATACCCCTTGTGTGGTGTCCATTGGGACTAACATTCCCAAAGTGGCGGTTTTTCGATTTGAGAATCATTGGGTTAAAGTTCCAGGGTTTCTTGCTGTTGTCCAGCGTATCTGGGAGATTAACTGTCCGGGGGACGCAGCACGTTGTATTTCTGCTAAACTCAAACTCCTACGCAAGGCTCTGCGCATCTGGAGCACGAGCATCTCGGTCATATCTCACCTGATCGATAATTGCAATGCTATCATCCTTCGGCTTGATGATTATGAGGAGCTTCGCCCACTTCACATCTCCGAGTGGAATTTCCGTAATATTGTAAAACGTAGGCTGCAATTTTTGCTGGACTGCAAGCAGGCTTATTGGAAGAAGCGCTGCACCGTTAGGTGGGCGAAGTTCGGTGGAGAAAATACAAAGTTCTTTCATTCTATGGCCACGATCCGATATCGCCATGATTGTATCTCCTCCTTATCCAGGTCGGATGGCTCTGCTGCCACTGATCACGATGAAAAAGCTGGCATCTTATGGAGTTCCTTCAAGGAGAGACTTGGTGTCTCCCTCCCCATTGACCCCTCTTTTGATTTTTCGGATTATGTGCATCATATGGATGGGCTAGATGCTCTCTCGGCTCCCTTCTCTCATGAGGAAATTGACTCGGTGGTGGCAGAATGTCCGGGGGACAAAGCTCCCGGTCCTGATGGTTTTTCTGGATTGTTCTTCAAAGTATGCTGGCCTATTATCAGGCACGACTTCTACCGCCTTTGTGATGAGTTCTGGGCTAAGAAGGTGAATTTGCAGAGCATTAACGATGCCTACATTACTCTAATCCCTAAGGTGCAATCTCCCTCTGGTCCTAACGACTACCGTCCAATTTCACTTCTCAATTCAAGCCTCAAGTTGTTAACCAAGCTACTGGCCAATCGCTTGCAAAAGAAAATCCTCGAGTTGGTCCACATTAACCAGTATGGCTTCCTGAAAACACGCACTATTCAAGATTGTGTTGGTTGGGCGTATGAGTATATCCACCAGTGTAAACAAGCTCGCAAAGAAGTGGTGATCTTGAAACTTGATTTTGCTAAGGCCTTCGATATGATTGAACATGAGGCGATCATCAAAATTCTTCGGTGTTGGGGCTTTGATGAACGATGGATTCATTGGGTAAGAGCTATATTCTCCACTGGTACTTCTTCGGTCCTTCTGAACGGGGTGCCCGGGAAAAAATTCCCTTGTAAACGAGGAGTTCGCCAAGGGGATCCGTTCTCGCCCATTCTTTTTGTTGCCGGTGCTGACCTCCTTCAATCCATGGTAAATAATCTGGTCACCCAAGGCACGCTGCACCCTCCTCTTCCGATTCCCGGTTCAGACTTCCCTATTGCTCAATACGCGGATGACGCGCTGTTAATTCTCCAGGCTTGCCCTCACCAGCTACTGGCTCTAAAGAATCTGCTACACTCCTTCTCCCTAGCCACCGGTTTGCATGTCAATTACGCGAAATCTTGCCTTATGCCGGTGAATATTTCCTCTGATCGTCTTGAGGCTCTCGCAAACACCTTTGGCTGTGCTACGGGATCGCTCCCCTTCACCTATCTTGGCCTGCCTCTCGGTGCTTCTCGTCCGACGGTACATGATCTTTCACCTATTGTTGATCAAGTGGAGAGAAGGCTCAATGCCAGTGTGCGTTTCCTCGACTATGGTAGCAGATTAACCTTTATTAATTCTGTATTATCGGCCCTTCCGATACACTTCCTTTGCTCTCTGAAATTACCCAAGGCAATTATCAAACTTTTCGATCGTGTGCGACGTCATGGGCTTTGGGCCAAAGATGAGGACTCCGCCTCGGTTCAGTCGCTTGCGGCTTGGCCTCTTGTCTGTCGTCCGAAGAAACATGGGGGTTTAGGCATTATGAACCTGGAAGTTCAGAATTCGGCTTTGCTGCTTAAACAGCTCCACAAATTCTTCTGTAAGTTGGATATCCCGTGGGTTAAATTGGTTTGGTCCCTATATGATCCTGCCTCCCCTCCACAAGCTCAATCTGCTCGAGGCTCGTTCTGGTGGAAAGATATCTTCAAGCTCATCGATATTTATCGAAGCATCACGACCTCTTCAGTCAATAGTGGACAGACAACTCTTTTCTGGAAAGACTTCTGGTGTGATCAGGAGCTTCTTTGCGACAAGTTTCCTCGGCTTTTCTCTTATGCTCTTGATGAAGACGCCTCAGTTCAGAATTTGGCGCAGCCGGGTGTTCTTCTATCTCGTTTTGCTCTTCCTCTCTCTCCACAAGCCTTCCTGGAACTGGAAGAGGTGCAACACATCCTTGATGAGCATACAATGAGTGCCCTAGAGCCTGACATCAGAGTGTTTCCATGGGGAAATTCTTCATATTCTTCGGCAAAATTTTATAAGTTCCTTTTCTCTTCGCTGACGATCGATGATTCTCTACAAGCCATCTGGAAATCCAAGCTCACTCCCAAGCTGCGTGTGTTTGCTTGGTTACTACAGAAAGATCGATTAAATACGAAGGATCTTATGATGCGAAAACATTGGCACATTGATGGGGGAAACTCATGTGTTCTTTGCTCTCTTTCGGTTCTGGAGACTGGAGACCATCTATTTTTTGGCTGCGGTTTTGCCACTGCTTGCTGGAACTTCCTTGGGATACAATGGGATTGTTCTCTCCCAATCTCCAACCGCATTGCTACTGCTAAGCTGCTGTTCACAGGTCCTTGTTTCATGGAAATTATGACTTGTGCTATGTGGAATATTTGGAAGGCCCGTAACGACTTGATCTTTAAGGAGCTTGTCCCTTCCCAGGCTAGATGGAAGGTGCTTTTTCAGCATGATGTTTTGCTTCACCAGCATAGGGTTAAACCCTCTCTGGCACAGACCCTAGTTCAGTGGGTTTTAGATAACTTTACTTAGAATGGATTCCTTGTTTTCTTCTTCTTTTCATTTTTTGCCTCCCTAGGGAGTTGCACATTTTTGAGCTGGTGGGAGTTGTATCGAAAAACCTCTGGTTTTTCACCTATATTAATAAAATCCTTACACCGTAGGGGTTCTCCCCTACGGTAACCTGTTCAAAAAAAAAGATATACGGAGCCACCAATCTGGAATTTTGTAGAACTGTGTAGTGTGCTTGAGTGAAAGAATGCCCGTCCGTACTTCTTGTTGCTTTCTTTCCTAGCGTGCCTTTTCCACGCAGTCTCCCCTCATGGCGTGATTGAGGAATACCGATGGGCTTAAGATCTGGAAGAAAGTCAACACAGAACTCAATGACCTCCTCTGTTCCATAGCCCTTGGACATGCTTCCTTCTGGCCTAGCACGGTTATGAACGTATTTCTTTAAGACTCCCATGAACCTCTCAAAGGGGAACATGTTGTGTAGAAATACAGGACCGAGAATGGAAATCTCTTCGACTAGGTGAACTATGAGGTGCGTCATAATATTGAAGAAGGCCGGTGGAAAGACCAACTCAAAGCTGACATGACATTGGACCACACCCGTCTGTAAACTTGGTAGAGTTGCTGGATCAATTACCTTCTGAGAAATTGCATTCAGGAATGCACATAGCTTGACAATGGGTACTCGAACGTTTTCCGGTAGAAGCCCCCTCAATGCAACAGGAAGTAATTGTGTCATAATCACGTGGCAGTCATGAGACTTCAGGTTTTGGAACTTTTTCTCTGCCATGTTTATTATTCCCTTTATATTCGACGAGTAGCCAGACGGGACCTTGATACTGCTCAGGACTTGAAAAAAGATCTCCTTCTCTTCTTTGGTAAGAGAGTAGCTGGAAGTACCTTGATACTTCTCTGAATTCAGGTTGTCTCTTCCGTGGTGCTTACTTTGCTGGTCCTGCCGTGCATCCGCTGTATCTTTCGTCTTCCCATACACGCCTAAGAAGTTTAGCAGGTTCACGCAAAGATTTTTCGTCACGTGCATCACGTCGATTGCAGAGCGAACCTCTAGGATTTCCCAATAGGGTAAATCCCAAAATATAGATTTCTTTTTCCACAAGGGTACGCGCTTGTTTGCGTCTTTCGGAACATTTAGACTGCCAGGACCCTTTCCAAATATTACTTCCAAATCCTTGACCATGCCATATACAACATCACCATCACGGCGTGTAGGCTTCGTCCGGATATCTGCCAAACCTTTGAAGTGCTTGCCTCCGTTTCTTACGTGATGCCCGGTTGGAAGAAACTGACGATGCCCCATGTACACAATCTTGTTACCTATATATGCACTGTCAGTCTTATCTAAACAGTGCGTGCATGCATTGTATCCCTTGTTCGACTGTCCTGAAATGTTACTAAGAGCAGGCCAATCATTGATGGTTACAAACAGCAACGCTCGTAGGGAAAATTCCTCTTGTTTGTACTCATCCCACACACGGACACCTTCGTCAGACCACAACTGTAAAAGTTCGTCAACTAATGGCCTCAGATACACATCAATGTCGTTGCCGGGTTGTTTCGGTCCTTGGATAAGCACTGGCATCATAATATACTTTTGCTTCATGCATAACCAAGGGGGAAGGTTATAGATACATAGAGTCACGGGCCAGGTGCTATGACTGCTGCTCTGCTCCCCAAACGGATTCAAGCCATCTGTACTTAGACCAAACCTTAAGTTCCTTGCGTCAGCTGCAAAATCCCCAAACGCACTGTCGATTTTTCTCCACTGAGACCCATCAGCGGGGTGTCTGAGCATCTCGTCTTCCTTACGGTCTTCTTTGTGCCATCGCAACAACTTGGCATGCTCTTTGTTTCGGAACAAACGTTTCAACCGTGGTATTATAGGAGCATACCACATCACCTTCGCGGGAACCCTCTTCCTGGGGCTCGGCTCGCCCTCAATATCACCTGGGTCATCTCGCGCGATCTTATACCGCAATGCACCGCATATCGGGCATGCATTCAAATTCTCGTACTTCTCGCCGCGGTAGAGGATGCAGTCATTGATGCATGCATGTATCTTCTGCACCTCTAATCCTAGAGGGCAGACAATCTTCTTTGCTTCGTACGTGCTGTGGGGCATTTCATTATTCCTCGGAAGATTCTTCTTAAATATTTGTAGCAACTCTTGAAATGCCTTGTCAGATATTCCATTCTTTGCCTTCCACTGCAGCAATTCCAGGGTGGTACCTAGCTTTTTCTGGTCATCTTCACAATTTGGGTACAACGGTTTTTTGTGATCCTCTAACATGCGCTCCAGCTTCGACCACTCGTTTTCAGTTACGCAGTTCATCTGTTCATCACGAATGACCTGACGAAGATCATCATCGTCGGACTGATCAACAATGACCTCATGTTCTTCCCCCATTGTAGTATCACCGTGTTCATCAGAGAACACGGGATAGTTGTCATCATCCTCTTCTTCAGGGTTTTCCATTATAACCCCTCTTTCTCCGTGCTTGGTCCAACAAAAATAATTGGGCATGAAGCCTTGTCGCAACAAGTGGGAGTGTATGGTTCTTACGCTCGGGTAATTCCTGTTATTCCGACATTCATCACATGGACAAATCATAAAACCATTCTTCAGCTTGTTTAACTTAACCACATCGAGAAAACGATGCATGCCATCAATGAACTCGGGACAGCGTCGATCACCGTACATCCATTCTCGGCTCATCTACATTACATAAATATATCAAAAACCATTACACCAGCTAAATAATGAATAGAGATACGTGACCAAATTAATTTATACAAGTTCATCACATTAAAATCAAAGTAGAGTAGTGCCCAAATGTAATACATAGTTCTCACGAAACATACATCAATCGAAACTAACATACAACTATTAAAGAATTTAAATCCAACAACAAATGCGATCAGAATCGCAACCAAGGTAACTATTGAACCAACAGCATAATGATACCAAGCCTCTTGACTAATGGCATATTTTCTAATCTTTTTAAGCTTGGCGCGCATTGCATCATCTTCCTCTCGTGAGCAGTGACGACGTCGGCAAGCTCGACCCCGTGAGCATCAACGATGTCGGCAATCTTCAAGTCCAATTCCATCTTCTCTTCTAGGCATTGGAGACGAAGATCTTCACTTATCTTCAATTTTGCTCTCAAATCGTCGTTTTCTTTTTTAAAATACTCGACAATAGGGTCGGCCGGAATTTCCGGTTCAACTACCTCCTAAATAAAAATATATCTACGTCAAGTTGGTCGGCATGATTGTTATAAACACGAAACAAAATAAATAGTTAAAAAGATATACCACATCCGAATCATAGACCGGACGAGTTCCGAAGGGGACGGATATCAAAACCATGACACTATACATATATAAAAAAAACATAAGAAAATTATACAAGAAATAATTATGCATTTAAATCATATAACTAACAATTTTTAAAATAAAAGATAAAAAAAGAGGCTCACCGAGGTGGTGTCGGCGACGGAGCGGCGCGGGCGATCGACGGCGGTGAGGATCAGGGGACGGGACGACACTATATAAAACCATAAATTATATTTCAATTCGAGCTCAAAATGCATATAAAACAAATGAAATCCCTAATTTAGTCATTTCATCAAACACCTTGCAAGCACAACCAAAATCAAACTTGCTAAACTTGCACGAAAATGAGCTAAACTTGAAAAGCCGGAAGAGAAGATGAAGAAGTTGCTAACCCTTGTATAGGGTGCCACCAATCTTGACAAATGTTGGAGAAAAAATGGGTGACCTAGAGCTTGGGAGGGCTTGGGAGAGAGGAAAAATGGGGTTGGGGTCGAGTTGCTCCAAAATGGAGCTGGCTCGGCCGGGGTGGAAGATATAGGCAGGACCTTTAGTACCGGTTTTAGTTACCAACCGGTACTAAAGGGCCTGCCGTGGGGCCACTGACCGTGGCCTGCGGGGCTGCACCCTTTTAGTACCGGTTGGTATGAACGACCGGTACTAAAAGGTGTCCTTTAGTACCGGTTGTTAATACCAACCGGTACTAAAGGTCCTCTCCGCGGGGCCCTAGCTGGCGCCCAAGCACAACCGGTGCTAATGCCCCCTTTAGTACCGGTTTTCGTGGCAACCGGTACTAAAGGGGCGCACCAATGCCTCTGTTTCTACTAGTGTTACCACACATAGGCCACATCAGGAGTCGTTGCACCAGATCCCATGGGTGGAGCGCTCGGAACATGGATGGCCATCGCATAAGGAGCCGCACACCGATTCCTGAATCGTTACCCACCTGGATTGTTGGATTTTTACCGACCTGGATTAGGTCAGGACCATTATCGATACTATAAATACATCTTGTAAGCCGTCAATTGGAATAAGTTGCAAGTTATAAATCTCCGACATTTTGTAACCTCTCCCGATATAGTGAAGTTTTGCTGGCCCGCGCAACTGGTTTTTTCTCTTCCTCCTTGGAAGGGTTTTTCCACGTTAAAATCACGTGTCCCCATGTGTTGATCACACTTTCATTAATCATTTATTTCCCTATCGTTTACAACAAGTGGTATCAGAGCCATCTTTCAGATTAGGGTTTCACCATAGCATCGATGAAGTTTGATCTACCGTTGCTGAATTACAAGACGAGATTCTCGCTATGACAAGTCAATATGCATGTGGTCCTCGCACAATCCAATGATCTTCATTATGCGCTGGATGGCTTTGGTGAGAAGGATCATTCGACATGGAGTGTATTGAACAGATGCACTAGCCAATTATCTCAAAAGTCTGAACTGATGGAATGGGTTAGGCTTTATATTTAACATCCCCCTCACGTCTAGGCTGTGACGTACAGGAAGACCCTTAGACGCGGGATCGGATGCAACTATTTTTAGATAAAATAGTACGTTAGTTGGGTCTTCAACTCGAGACCTCTTGGCTCTGATACCATATTAAACAGATGCACTAGCCAATTATCCAAAAAATCGGAACTGATGGAAAGGGCTAGGCTTTATATTTAACAGAGCGAAACTGCGGAATTTTCGTAAGACTTTATCATAATCTGCAAGAAGTGCTGAAGCAGAAAACTATAAAAGACCTATGGGAAAAGCTGGATGCGATCTGCATGTTCAAGAATCTAACCATCAAGATGCACGTGAAAATAAAGTTGTTCACGCACAAGCTGCAATAAGGTGGTTCGATGATGAACCACATATCGGTATTTTAGGAGTTCGTTTCCGACCTAGGGTTGATAAAGGTAAAATATGATGATGAAGATCCAGCTCTTTTACTTTTGTGTTCGTTGTCAAATTACTTTGCAAATTTCCGTGATACCATACTACTAAGCCATGATAAACTAACCATCGCGAAAGTAGATGTAATGAAGCGAGGTGTCAACTTTAATCACCTAACCTTAATCATGCCTCGAATTTTCGCAAATGGTGACAAAAGTTTGTGTTCCTACTAACGTGGTTTAAAAAAGGCGCATCTAGACACATGCCAGGGAAAGTAAAGAAAAATATAGCATTCCCAAGACAAAAGTTTCAATTCTTCCAGGTTTATTGCAATCTTTAGGCAGTGTGAAGCAGCACGAATCTTGATAAAATGAAGGGTGTGAATAGGTAGGGGAGTTCCCAACTAGGTTTTTTTTTTTTTTGGAGATTTAGGTATGGTTTTGTGTATTCTCGATATATATGCATTGTTATTTGAACGAGCCGATCTTTATGTTGTGTGCATGTAGTATAGCCGGAGCGTCGGCTATGTGCATGTCGCGTGACTGGCCGGAGCCTGATTGATAGATAGCCGCCGCTTTCGGTGCCGACTCGATCGGGACCCGGCCGGCCGAGCGCATATATATCTTTTCTTCAGCCTAGAGAAACTTAAGATACACGTAGCCGCCCACTGCCGCCACCAGCTCCCTTGTAGGTGTAGCCATCTACGAAGCACCGATACGTCAGAAGTGGCCGTGTCCCCATATAATACGTCATCGATACGGCGATACGCACGATATGGCTCCGATACGCGTATCGGTGGCGTATCCCTTTTTCACGATTTAAAAATAAAGAAAATAAAGCCGATACGGCATGAGGACGGCAGCGATACGGCCAGGATACGGGAAAATATCCCAGCGAACGATACTAACCCTAACCCACCCCGTGTTCTCTCTATTCTTTCATTTGCCAGGAGATCGAGCCGCACGCGTCGCCGCCGCCCGGAATCGCCCCGCCTCCGCCCGGAGCAGCAAGGTAACAGCTCCTGCATCTGCCATCCCTGCTTGCTACCGATCTTTTCTTCCTCCATCTTGCCTTCTTGCAGTATTGCTTTGCTTGCTCCGCTGCTGCTATTCTTGCTGCTGTTGCTGATGTTTTGATTGCTGCCTTGCTGGGGCAGGCCAGGGAGTGATGGCATCTGCTGGCAGCCAATCTTCGGGCTGTGGTAGTGCTAGTAAACTTTTGAACTATTTGAGCTCTGGTTGTGGTCTGGTCTGAGTGGTCTCTATGGCTGATTTGAGACTTTGCTTAATGTGGAGATGGAATTGGAAGTTAGGAGGCCGGGAAGCATACATATCATTTGGTAAGCATGCTACAAGCCTACAAGCCATCATCTTTACTATTTCTTGTTTCTCTCAAATTCTAATGAGAGCATTTGATCTATTTTGCAAGTTATCCTTCGAGTGTGGAAGTTGATGATGATCATTCATATATTGAGGACTTGCAAAGCAAACAAACGGGGCAGTATTTTGATCTCATTTCATGCATTCAATTATTATTGTCTTTATTACATGGCATTTCATTATATATATATATATACTCGCCGTATCGCCGTATTGATGTTTTCTGAAATCGCCGTATCAAGTATCACCGTATCCGTATCGACGTATCCGTCTAGCCGTATCGGTGCTACGTAGGTAGCCATGGTGTCCGTGACGAGCAAGGTGCTAGTTGTCACACAAGGCAGGAGCTCGCCCGATATTTCTGGACTCCCCCCTCTCTCTACAGTGTCAAGAGGAGATCTCGGAGGCGACTCGGGATTTCCCGGCGGCCGCCGGCGTATCCGCGGGATTCCTCCCCCTCCGCCGGCCGCTTCGGCGGCGGGAGGGTGGGGGATCCCCGGATCTGCGCTCCGGTGTTGTAAATAGGGGGTTGCTGGGCGGCGGTGGCGTGGAGGGGTCGCCGGCGTCGTCTTTTTGGTGCTCTGTGGCATCCCCGTCCCGGCGTCGTCGTCGACGGCGCTGTCAAGCTGCAGGTGAGTCACCCTTCTGCTGTCGCTTTCTCCGGCGTCGACGGCAGGTTGGTGGCGAGTTTTCTGGTGGCCGGCGGAAAAGCTTCAAGTTGGCAGCTGTGCGGGCGCGTGGTGGGCGGGTGGGGGATCTGGTCATCTCCGGTGACCGGATCTGGAGCAGATCGTGCTTGGGGAGGCCCCCCGACCGATGTTGTTTCTTCGTCGTCAGTACCAGCTCCTCGGAGGTGGTGTTTGTTGCGGTTCTTCGACGCCTTCGGGCCAGGAGTTCATCTGCTCCTTGCGTAGTGGGTGCTGTTAGGTGGAGCCAGCTTCGCTGTTCTTGCTTCTTTTCTGTTCTTCGTTCTGCTTGTAATCCGTTCTGTAATCTGTTTGCTGTTGATTAATACAAGTATGAAAAATTCAAAAAAAAAAAGGTGCTAGTTGTCATCGCCCTGACGATGCTGGCTAGTTATGCCCAGCTGCTGTGCTCGGCTTCCGCTGCCTCCTTCGACAACGAAGAGGAAGACGACGACGATGACTACACCACCGGTCTGGCGCCTCAGCCGGCCACCCTCCTTCCGCCGCGCGTCCTCGAGCGGCCAGACGCGCCGTCGTGGTGCAAGTCGCTGCCTCTCGCGCTCAGGCTCGTGAGGAGCTGCGAGTTTGCACTGATGGACCACGGCAGCGCAGCCGTTCCGGAGGATTGCTGCGACGCGGTGTTCGGCGCGATGGGAAGGAGCGAGTGCTTCTGCCATGTGACCATGGTAGCGTTCTTCCAGCTGTCGCCGCTGTCGAGCCGGACGGGCATGGTGACCCTCCTCGACAGATGCCACGCGCTGCCGGCTCTGTACAACGTTCTCCACACTTGCTAGCTATCTGTGACACTATTTTTAAAATAAAAAAATCTTCTTGCTTTCCATTTAGTTAAATTTGCGCTAATTTTTGCCCCTTTTAATCGTTTACCTGATGGCATCGTGTTCCACTCCCTCTCGCCCGCTCAGTGTGCTTGTGCGATCAAAATCGTCACAGCCATGGTTGTGTTGACAGATGCGGCAACGCCGTGGTGTTCTGCCTGTTGGAATTGGAGACCCACAGATGTACAAGCAGCTAGTAATAGTTAGCTAGCTAGCTCGATCATGCTTGTGCACAAGCAGTCCACAGATGTACATATACGTCGGTCATACTCTTACGCTAGGCAATTGTTCCAGTAGATGATAGTAACGGTAGAATTGGGTGGTGCGTGTGTGCCAAAACCTGAAGAGAATGAGTGAGCCACGCTCCCGCGACCCTGGCGCCCCTGCGCCGGCCGCCACTCCGACGGCCGGCGGCCACCTCTCGGCCTCTAGGACTAGCCACCACACCCCCGTCGCCACTGCTATCCGTGGCCGTGGCGCCTTGCCGACGGCCGGAAGCCACCTCTCGGCCTCTAGGACTAGCCACCACACCCCCAAAGCCGCTGCTACGGTCCTCTCTGCTCCGTCTCCCGCTGCCCCTGCTGATGTCCACGTCCCGCGTGAGGAGGAGCGGCAAGGCTTTCTCGCCAAGTCGCCACCATGGATGCTCGCCTTGGACCCCCGCGACCTGCCTTCGCCTTTCTCGACTCCGGGTGACGCCTTCCTATAGTTCGTTCTGGAAAACTTCAGCTCCCTGGTATGCTCCCCTGTTGCTCCTGGCTCGCTGCTCTTTGCGCCTTCGCCGGTGCTCATCGCGCTGATCCATGGCCCAACCACCTTGGTCTCCTGTTCTTTAATTTGCAGCATGCTTAAGTTTGGGTTAGGCTCTCCGTTTGAAAGCTTCTCTGTTTGTGCTATTGGTGAGAACTTATTCCGGTTCCTTGTGTCCTCTCCCCAACTTGCCCCGTTCATTGCTTCTCTCGGCGGCGTCCGCCATGGAAAGTTGCTCGTCTCCTTCTCCCTCCCGCTTCCTAGCTTGCCCCTCAGCTTGGTTGGGCCTGTGTAGCCCGTGACTCAGTGCGCGACCCTCTGCGCCGGCTCTGATGTTGCTGGACCTGTGCAAAGAGATTATCACTTCTCTTGTGCATCCTGACCAGACTGGGTTTATCTCTGGCCGATCCATTGCCGAGAATTTTGTGTATGTCGCGGACATTGTGCAATCCTGTCACAAAAGATCTGCTCCCACCGCCGTCTTCAAGCTTGATTTTCGCAAGGCCTTCGACTCCATCAGCTGGGATGCCTTGGATCGTATTCTCATTACCAAAGGGTTCCCGGAACTCAGGAGATCATGGATCAAAATGATAAACTGCTCGAGCCAGACTGCCGTCCTCCTCAACGGCATCCCGGGACGCTGGATTCAATGTCGACGTGGTCACAGGCAAGGCGACCCTCTCTCACCCTTCCTTTTCAACATTGTTGTCGATGTGCTTCAGCAGCTCCTCCTCCAGGCTTCCCAGGATGGCCTCCTCCTTCACCCTCTGGTGGATGACCTCCCATGCCCCATCCTTCAATATGCGGATGATACTCTATCATTATTCGTGATGTCCCTGATCACGTGGCCAACCTTAAAGGCCTACTTGATGATTTCACTGCCACCACTGGGCTAGCCATCAATTTCCACAAAAGCACTTTTGTCCCAATTGCCACGGTTGCTTCGGTGGCGTCTGATATGGCCTCCACCTTTGGTTGTGCCGTGTCCTCCTTGCCCCAAACTTACTTGGGTTTGCCTCTCTCCACCTACAAACTTGGCCTTTCTGACTTTCGTCCAATTATCTCAAAAAGTGATATGTGCCTCTCTGGTTGGCGTGGCCGCTCTCTTCCGATCGGCGGGCACCTCCTTCTTGTTAATTCTGTTCTTACCGCCATGATCACCCATGCCATGGCTGCGGGTCTTCTTCCTGCTGGGGTCATTGAGGCCATTGATAAACGGAGACGTGCTTTCTTGTGGACGGGGGAAGAAACTTGCTCTGGCGGCCATTGCAAAGTTGCGTGGAAAGATGTTTGCTCTCCTAAATCAAAAGGGGGCCTTGGTGTTCTCTCCATCCTGGCTCAAAACTCAGCGCTTCTCACTAAATTCCTATCCAAGATGCACTCCGACTCCAATGCACCTTGGGCTTGCTGGTTCCGTCGCCGCTACGGTTGGTCTTCTAACCGAGACCTTGGAGACAACCACCATCTCGATACTCATGTTTGGAAAAGCATTGTTGCCGGCCTTCCTGTTTTTGCTCAATCTCGCGTGTCAGCATTGACAATGGGTTGTCTTCCTCCTTCTGGCTGGACCTTTGGCTGGGTGACTCTACCCTTGCCGATAGTTTCCCTACCCTTTACTCTCATTCCATTAAACCCCACTAGTACAGAACGACACATCGGAAACGGGCCAAAAACCCCTTCGGCAACGGAGAAAGGGTCCGTGTCCCCGACCCTGTCACTGATGTGAAGGCCTTCATCGGTAACGGAGGCAAAAAACCGTCACCGATGAGGCATAAGTTGGCTACGGTTGCGGACCCATCTCCGTTTCCGATGTATCGGTGCATCAGTAACGGAGATTCTATTTTAATCGTTTGCATTGAGGTTCTTTCAGAAGCCTACAGGAGCAATTCGGTTGCCAAATTACATTCAAAATCTCACAGCAAAAGCACAAAGTTGCTACCAAATCCATTCAAAACGTATATAAGAATTGTCATCATTACATAGCATCAAAAGATGAGTTACACATACCTCGCTAATCCTATCATTCTCATGCCTCACTAAACTTAACTTTTATGACACTCCACTCTTCTCCAGCTCCACCTTCTTCCTCAGTTCCGAAGCGCCGAAAACGGAATTCGACCTAGCAAAAGACTCGAGTAGCGGTTTCATGCTTCTCCAAATCACATCTGCAGCCAAATTGCTACACACATACACAAAATAGATGGAGAAACTAAAAACAAGAAACCACACCGAGCTCGCAAGCCTCCTTAGCAAATTAATCTTGCCAAATTCTTCGTAGCGAGGCTTGCTCCATCTTGGACGGTGTCGCCGAAATATAATAACGTCACCGCTGTGACATTTCGGCCACACTGTCCAAGACACTCTTAATTAAAAAAGTGTTTTGAACAGTGCAGCGAAACGTCACAACAGCGACGGTTCACGGATATGATCCCACTTTGTATTTAGCTCTTTTAAAGCTTGTTTGGATCTGCATGGCGCTTCTGCATATAAAATACATGGATGTCTAGTTAGAAAAGAGCCAAATATGATGCTACATGACATAAATACAATTTAAGATGAAAACAGTTTACACCTTAAGCGCCTATATCCGTGTGCTTGCTGTCCGATCGAAACGATTTGGTGGCAGAACTTGAAGGTGATGTTACCTTCAATTGCCTCACAATTTTTATGCATTGTCGCCGAAATATACTATTACTTCATACACTAGCTACACAAAACCATAACGAGGATTAGCACATTGACAAAGGGTTGAAATTAATCTATTAGATTTCAAATACTAAAAACAAACACAACACAATACTAGACTTCAAATACTAGACAAGTTGAAGGTAATGTATTCATCATCGGCAGTAATAAAAACAAACACAACACAATACTAGACTTCAAATACTAGACAAGTTTTATATGCTACTTTAAAAAAAAATGTAAGATCTAGTGTTGAGGGGTGTATTCATCATCGACAGTACTACAATACTAGACAGAACACAATACTACAATACTAGACAGTACTACAATACTAGATCGGTAGATGCTACTTTAAATAAAATGTAAGATCTAGTGTCGAGGGGTGTATTCATCATCGGCACTAGACAGAACACAATACTAGACTTCAAATACTAGACAAGTTTTCTGTGCTACTTTAAACAAAATGTAAGATCTAGTCGGCTACATACCCGGGGAAGATGCACGGCAATAGACCAGTAGATCCGCGTCGGCGACATACTAGGGGAAGATGCGCGGCGGCTCGCCGACGAGCCGCTGGGGGGGATGCGCGACGGCTCACGACGCGCCGCTGGGGGAAGATGCGCCGACGCGCCGCTGGGGGAAGATGCACGGCAGCGATGCCGGCCGGACGCGTGGTGCCTGGTTGACGGGAGAGTATTTGAGGATGATGACGATGGTGATGATGAGTACTTCCCCGGCAACGGCGCCAGAAAACAGCTTGATGGCTACGTGTTGGTGAACCCCAAGAGGAAGGTTATGATGTAGACAGCAGAAGTTTTCCCTTGAGAAATCTACCCAAGGTTATCAATCCAGTAGGACTTGACGATCTATCGGAAGGTTGTTGATGTTGACTCCCCCTGGCGCTAGGGAGCTTGCACCAACGTGGAATCTGCACAGACACAAACCAGAACTTTGCCCAACACGAAACAGAGAGGTTGTCAATCTCTCCGGTCTTGCAGAAACAAAGAGTTAAACGTATGGTGTGGAAAACAGCAGGAAAAACAGCAAGTAACAGGAAACAGATGATTGCAGCAGGTTGTGTAAACAGTATGAGGAAATTGGACCAGGGTCCACAGTTCACTAGTGGTGTCTCTCTCAGAACAGATAACTAGCATGTTGGGTAAACAAATTACAGCTGGGCAATTGACAAATAGAGAGGGCATAACAATGCAATACATGCCAAGATGTCTACTATGAAATCTAGTTGGGCATTACAACAAAGTACATAGACCGTTATTCCAACCGCATCTATGCCTAAATAATCCACCTTCAAGGCAGCATCCGCATCCATTCAGTATTAAGTTGCTAACAACAGATTATTGCATGAAGTAAAGTGTGTAATGTAATCAATACAAGTGCCCTTGGACACTGCACCAATGTTTTATCCCTAGTAGCAACAGCACATCTACCATCTTAGACCTTTCTGTCACTGATCCAGATATCTAGAGACTGAACCCACTATCGAGCATAAATACCCCCTCTTGGAGTCACAAGCATCTACTTGGCCAAAGCATCTACTAGCAACGGAGAGCATGCAAGATCAAGAGCACATAGATAAACAACTTGAATAAACATGGTATCAATATTCATCGGATCCCAGCAAACACAACATCTAGCATTACAATAAGATGATCTTGATCATGTTAGGCAGCTCACAAGATCTAAACATGGAGGCACAAGGTAGAGAGACAACCATCTAGCTACTGCTATGGACCCGTAGTCCAGGGGTGGACTACTCACGCATCACTCCGGAGGCAGGCATGGTGATGTAGAGCCCTCCGGTGATGATCTCCCCTCCGGCAGGGTGCCGGGAAGAGCTTCAGAACTCCTCCGATCTGAGA
This sequence comes from Poa pratensis, assembly GCA_947311845.1. Taxonomy (NCBI): domain Eukaryota; kingdom Viridiplantae; phylum Streptophyta; class Magnoliopsida; order Poales; family Poaceae; genus Poa; species Poa pratensis. Next base: position 57,273,275 of record CAMZMU010000057.1, on the reverse strand, counting down.
TTGACGATGACGGCCGCGACGGAACTTTTCGTGGAATATGATCGACCGTAATAGGGTTTTCGCGTCGCGGAGAATATATAGGCGAAGAGGCGGCGTCGGTGGCCGAGGGGGGCCACCACGCCATAGGGGGGCGCGGGCCCACCCTGGGCCGCGCCCTAGTGTGGCGTGGCCCCCTGGTGGGTCTGCTCCGACTCCCCTTTGGACTCCGTGATCTCCTCGTGATATTATTGACGATGTCTTTTGTTTCGTCCAATTCCGAGAATATTTCCTTAATAGATTTTCTGAAACCAAAAACAGCAGAAAACAGGGAACTGGCACTGTGGCATCTTGTTAATAGGTTAGTCCCAGAAAATGCATAAAAATGATATAAAGTGTAACCAAAACATGTAGCAATTGATATAATAACAGCATGGAACATCAAAAATTATAGATACGTTTGAGACGTATCAAGCATCCCCAAGCTTAGTTCCTGCTCGTCCTCGAGTAGGTAAACGATAAAAACAGATAATTTTTGAAGTGACATGCTACCAACACAATCTTTGATCAAATAACAATGTAATGCACATGATCTGAATGAAGTGATCCAAGCCAATGGTCTATAGTTTGCAAGCAAGTAAATAAAGAGTAAACATAAGTGATCACACAAGTGCAAACTTTCATGAATAATACTATAAAACATTTAGAGATATAATAGTCTAACATAATAGTTAGTTCACAGCAGCAATAATTTCAACATGAAAGTGTTTGTATCAACACAAAGGAAGATAATAGCTTCAGCTTTGCTTCAACTTTCAACATGTATATCATATAGATAATGTCAATGCAAAGAATATGATCAACCAAACACAAAGTTATGTAAAAACTGTTATACTGGAGTTGACAATGATGTTTGCTTAAGTAGACAGAAAGAAGTGGGAAAACTGACTCAACATAAAAGTAAAAGAATGGCCCTTCGCAGAGGGAAGCAGGGATTAACATCATGTGCTAGAGCTGTAGTTCCCGAAGGCATATAGAGAGCATAAAATATTGTTTTGTAAGGTAATGGTGTATACAGGTGTCAACAAATCAGCAAATAGGCAATACTCTACTTCACTAGTTGATCAAACTTTACAAGAGCGGCTCCCATGAAGGACGTTATTTCTACCAGCGGGCAGATCATCCCTCTTCTCTTTTGTTTACACACTTGTGAACATTGCTTGACTGACGAATCAGGGGCAAAAAGATGTGAAGAGAATTGTTTGGTTAAAGTTGTAATTAATTGGGACTGGGCACCCCGTTGCCAGCTCTTTTTGCAAAATTATTGGATAAGCGGATGTATATGCCACTAGTCCAGGTGTGTAAAATTTGATCAACCAGGAAATAAAGACCACCTATCTACGTCCTTATGAGCTTTTCAAGTAGTGACACAAAAAGGATAATTGTTTTGAGTAGTTAGTAGATAGCACATGAAGAAATTTACTTGGAATGGTGAAAACACCACATAATAGGTAGGTATGGTGGACACAGGTGGCATGGATTTGGCTCAAGGTTTTGGATGTACAAGAAGCATTCCCTCTTAGTACAGAGTTTAGGCTAGCAAGGTTATTATAAGCAAACATCATTATCAACTGGAATAGCAAGAGTGTACATAAAACACAAGGTTTGACGAACCATAGACTCCCACTGTCTTCCTTGTTAACACATAGCCTTCATCCAAAAATTATCTAGACTACTATGGACTTCCAATTATGCAACAGATTATTATAGCAGAAAATCCTTATAGTAGTTCTTCATTAATAGCCATTACTTACATGATGCACAAGCTTAAACATTAATTACTTGACAGCTCAAAACAATTGGCAAGCATCAAATTACTCAAGACAACGATCTAAAAAGATTCATGTAAGCATTTTATACCACTACCACATGCATAGCATTTTTCTGGTCCAACCAAACACCAATCAACTTATTTGACAACTCTCCAAACAGATATAAGTGAAGCAAGAGAGTACTTTCTTCAAAAGAAACTGAAGCTCTAACAAGAGATACATGAAAAACTGAGAGCTAACAGCAATAACAGCAACTAGACAGGAATACTCAACAAGTATAAGTGAAGCACAAGAGTATTCTAATGAAAAAGTGGAGCGTGTCTCTCTCCCAAACATGAATACTAGGATCCAACAAGTATAGCACAGCAAACAAAACAAAACAAACTGAAAACAAAAACACACTGACGCTCCAAGGAAGAGTACACTAGCATGAAGCAATAAAAATATAGCACCATTAGAGATGACCTGATAATTTGTAGATGAAGAAGGGGATGCCTTGGGCATCCCCAAGCTTAGATGCTTGAGTCTTCTTGAAATATGCTGGGGAGGTAAGCCTCCCCAAGCTTAAGCTCTTCACTCTTCTTGATCATGTAATATCATTCTCCTCTATCAACACTTGAAAACTTCCTTCACACCAAAACTTAACAGCTTTTCTCATTAGCAGGTTAGTGCACTAAAAGATAATACTTCAAAGTTCTAGCAAAGACAAAACTCACAAGCCAACTATTTTAAACATTAGCCACTGTTACTAGGCTCAAGTGGGCACTTTTACACGAAAAGAAACCACTTAAAAACTTGTAAAAGAGAGAATGCAAAATAAAAGACAGAATCTGTCAAACCAGAACAGTCTGTAATGACGAATTTTTTCGAGGCACTTACGATGCTCAGATGAAGAACTTTTGAAATAATGAAAGTTGCGTAACATCATCAGGAACATGCACAAAAAGTTTCAGCATTTTTCGATTTTTTCTGATTTTCTACTGAATTAAACGGTGACGAACAGCAATCTGTCCCAATGCAGTCCCGAAAATAAAAACCAACTTTGCATTAGTAACTCTCCTTGGCACAACAAAACAGCAAATAAAAGATACAAAGGAGTTGCTACAGAGGTAAACAAGCATCCTTGACTAATACTGAAAATAAAAGATAATGGGTTGCCTCCCAAAAGCGCTTTCTTTTAATGCCTTTTAGCTAGGCTAGAAGATTTTAATGATGCTCTCATAAGAATAAGAGTTGAAAAACAAAAGAGAGCATCAAGAGGCAAATATCAAACACATTTAAGTCTAACCCACTTCCTATGCAAAGGAATCTTGTAACAAAATAAATTATTGAAGCATAAAGCAACTAGCATAGAAAGATGAAACAAATATAGCTTCAAAACTTTCAACATAAAGAGAGGTGTTTTAGTGACTTGAAAACTTTTACAACCATATTTTCCTCTCTCATAATAACTTTCAGTAGCATCATGAACAAACTCAACAATATAACTATCACATAAAGCATGCTTTTCATGATCTACAAACACATAATTTTTATTAAGCTCTAAAACAGTGGGGTTATCAAACCCACTTTTGACAATAATAGTATAATAAATATCATTAGCCAATATAGGACCATCATCAAGAGCATTATCATATATAACATTAGGGAGCACATTTTTACTTTCTGCAATTTCCTTTTCTTGAGTCAAGGAGCTTGTTACTTCAAATTTATCAAAAGGAGATATTTCAATAGAATCATGACATTCAACAATATAGCATTTTTCCTCCTTATGTGGGCATGGAGGGTAATCATATAATGTAAGAGTTAAAGAGTTACTATCATTAGAAGGTAGATCCTCCTTTTGTTCTTCACTCTCCTCCTCTTTTTCATCCAATGAGATCACAGTTTCAGCAATTTCTTCTTCCATAGGTCCCTGAAAAGAAGCAAGTTGTTCTGGAGAATAAGTTTTCTCAAGAAATTTAGTGATATAAGGATTGTCATTGTAATATTCAAGGCAGTAACCAAGTATAGAAAAATTCTCAGATTTATAAGGAGAATCATCATCTTGAATATAACCAGCAATTTCATAAGCACCCTTAAAAACAACAAATTCTTCAGTTTGTTCAAGATTACCAAAGTCATAGTTTCCTTTAGCATAAGCAGCCAAGGTTTCATTATCATTATAATCACATTGGAAAGGGAGGTGTTTATGCCTTCTACAACAAAAAGATTCATTAAAGCAGTAGGATTCATCAAATGTAGAACACAAGTTCTTAGCAAAATAATTCAATCTACTTATTTGTTCCCATAGATGTTTCCCTTTTTGAGACAAGCGGTATTCCTCATAATAAGTTTGATGTTCCTCCGTGAACCCACCGTGCCAATAATATTTAGTATCAAAGAGAGAAGCCATTGATAGCAAGTAAACAACTAGACATAATAACAAACCGAAATAAACTAGATGCAAGAAACTAATTTTTTTTGGGTTTTTGATTTTTAACAGCAAGCAAAACAAAACTAAAACAAGACAAAAAACAAAGTAAAGAGATTGGAACTGAGAGACTCCCCTTTCCAATAGCCTCCAAGTCCCCGGCAACGGCGCCAGAAAACAGCTGGTGCCTGGTTGACGGGAGAGTATTTGAGGATGATGATGATGGTGATGATGAGTACTTCCCCGGCAACGGCGCCAGAAAACAGCTTGATGGCTACGTGTTGGTGAACCCCAAGAGGAAGGTTATGATGTAGACAGCAGAAGTTTTCCCTTGAAAATCTACCCAAGGTTATCAATCCAGTAGGACTTGACGATCTATCGGAAGGTTGTTGATGTTGACTCCCCCTGGCGCTAGGGAGCTTGCACCAACGTGGAATCTGCACAGACACAAACCAGAACTTTGCCCAACACGAAACAGAGAGGTTGTCAATCTCTCCGGTCTTGCAGAAACAAAGAGTTAAACGTATGGTGTGGAAAACAGCAGGAAAAACAGCAAGTAACAGGAAACAGATGATTGCAGCAGGTTGTGTAAACAGTATGAGGAAATTGGACCAGGGTCCACAGTTCACTAGTGGTGTCTCTCTCAGAACAGATAACTAGCATGTTGGGTAAACAAATTACAGCTGGGCAATTGACAAATAGAGAGGGCATAACAATGCAATACATGCCAAGATGTCTACTATGAAATCTAGTTGGGCATTACAACAAAGTACATAGACCGTTATTCCAACCGCATCTATGCCTAAATAATCCACCTTCAAGGCAGCATCCGCATCCATTCAGTATTAAGTTGCTAACAACAGATTATTGCATGAAGTAAAGTGTGTAATGTAATCAATACAAGTGCCCTTGGACACTGCACCAATGTTTTATCCCTAGTAGCAACAGCACATCTACCATCTTAGACCTTTCTGTCACTGATCCAGATATCTAGAGACTGAACCCACTATCGAGCATAAATACCCCCTCTTGGAGTCACAAGCATCTACTTGGCCAAAGCATCTACTAGCAACGGAGAGCATGCAAGATCAAGAGCACATAGATAAACAACTTGAATAAACATGGTATCAATATTCATCGGATCCCAGCAAACACAACATCTAGCATTACAATAAGATGATCTTGATCATGTTAGGCAGCTCACAAGATCTAAACATGGAGGCACAAGGTAGAGAGACAACCATCTAGCTACTGCTATGGACCCGTAGTCCAGGGGTGGACTACTCACGCATCACTCCGGAGGCAGGCATGGTGATGTAGAGCCCTCCGGTGATGATCTCCCCTCCGGCAGGGTGCCGGGAAGAGCTTCAGAACTCCTCCGATCTGAGATTGACGATGACGGCCGCGACGGAACTTTTCGTGGAATATGATCGACCGTAATAGGGTTTTCGCGTCGCGGAGAATATATAGGCGAAGAGGCGGCGTCGGTGGCCGAGGGGGGCCACCACGCCATAGGGGGCGCGGGCCCACCCTGGGCCGCGCCCTAGTGTGGCGTGGCCCCCTGGTGGGTCTGCTCCGACTCCCCTTTGGACTCCGTGATCTCCTCGTGATATTATTGACGATGTCTTTTGTTTCGTCCAATTCCGAGAATATTTCCTTAATAGATTTTCTGAAACCAAAAACAGCAGAAAACAGGGAACTGGCACTGTGGCATCTTGTTAATAGGTTAGTCCCAGAAAATGCATAAAAATGATATAAAGTATAGCCAAAACATGTAGCAATTGATATAATAACAGCATGGAACATCAAAAATTATAGATACGTTTGAGACGTATCAACACGCCGCTCAGATCTGCGAGATAAGGGTTAGGTCTAGAGCCGCCGCCACACTATGACTGTGGAGTGAGAGTGAGAGTGAGAGCGAGAGCGTTAGGGTTGCCGCAGTGGCACATTTATAGCATATAACATCGCAAACGGAGCCGATAAACAACCGTTTCTTCTAATTTCTTCACTGACACACTGGGCCTACTTACAAAGGATCGATAGAGTAACTGAACTAACTATCTACTCTACTTGTTCTGCTTACGCCCTGCCTCCGCGCCATTGTCATCCGCGGCGCGGCGTCGCTTCTTGCCGGTTGCCTTTTCCTCAGGTGCGTGCTCCTCCTCCTCCTCCGGCTCGAGCTCCTCCTTCTCCGGCCGTGCGTCCTTCTCCGGCGAATCCTCCTCTCGCGCCTCCTTCTCCGGAGCGTGATCCTCCTTCTCCGGCGCGTCCTCCTCCTGCGCGTCCTCCTCCGGCGCCTCCTCCGATGCCTCCTCCTCCGGCGCCTCCTCCGACGCCTCCTCGTCGTCGTCGTCATCGTCGTCGTCGGCGTCGTATTCTTCCTGGCTAGAATAATACGGCTCCGGCGGGTCCTCCGGCTCCTCTTCCTCCGGCGACTCGTCCTCTTCGAAGTCGTCTTCTCCTTCGCGTGAAGCCGGCGGGTCCGAGTCGTCGGAGTCGTCTTCTACAGAGCGTGAAGATGGCGGGTCCGAGTCGTCGGGGTCCGAGTCCGGCGGCCCGTCTTTGATCCCACCATGGAACTTCACCGCGGTCTTCCACGCTCGCGTCGTCGCTCGGGACTTCCTCGTTCTGCCACCAGGGTTCCTCCATGGCGGTTGTGCTAGTGTGGTAGATAATGTGGGAGAGAACGAAGGGGAGAATGCGGGACCTGCCTGGCTTCGCGCGGTTCCAGTCACATTTTATTAGCGTCGATCAGGCGGTTCCAATCCCTCGTGAATTAAGCCGCATTGAACAGGCGCGCTTCCAGATTGCAACTGCAATTTCCCAAGCACATCGCAAATGGATATACATAAACAACCGTAGCCATAGAGATACATATTGGAAACGGAGACAAATTTATGACCGTTGCCAATACTTTTGGTAACGGAGATATAAAATTCTCCGTAACCAATGTTGACGGACCAGCCTCTGCCAGGCCTCGTCCGCAACGCTAAAATCGCGATTCTCTGTCGCCTAACTCGTGCCGTTTCCATAGAGGGGTATCCGATGTGTCGTTCTGTACTAGTGCCCAACGCCTCGGTCTCCTCCGTGCTTCTTTCTCATCTAGCGGATCAACTTGTTCCTCGGCTTACTAATGTAGCCTCGGCCGAGCTCATCGTCCTAACCACTAAACTCCTCTCGTTTACCCTCTCTCACACGACGCCGGATACTCGTTCTTGCCGTTTCACTAATAGACCGCTTTCAAACAAGAGTTTCTACTCCGATGCTTTTAAGCTTCTGTAGGTTGATGAACAAGCACCAAAATTTTGGGGTAGCTCGGCCCCTCTACAGTGCAAGATTTTTTGTTGGCTTGCTCACCGCCGCCGGCTACCTACCAACGACCGTCGCTTTCGTCACCAGCTCACTGATGCTCCTACTTTCCCCTGCTGCCCTCTGGATGAAGACACCGATCACCTCCTGGTCCAGTGCTCATGGGCACAGGAACTTTGGGACTATTTCTCCCTAAACAATGCTATGTTCAGCACCGTATTTGACCTTTGGACCAACCGCTGTACCCCAGCTGTGGTGGCCACTATCTGCATTACCGTTGCATGGACAATATGGAAGAGACGTAACTCTCTGGTGTTTAATGCCATCGACGAAGATATTTCGGTTGCTGCCCGCCGTTGTATCGAGGATGTTTGCTTATGGGCGAACCGCTGCTCCACCCCGACATCTGCTACTGCTCTTATATCCTGGTGTAATAGATTTGATCCACCTTGATCTTGTACTTTTTTTTATCCCGCAATCCTCTCAAACCTTTGTAATGCACAATGTAATTCTGGTTCATTGGTTATTGAAATGTTCAGGCTGGCGTAAGCCTGCCGTAGTTCCGTTAAAAAAAAGTAACGGTAGAATTAGCTATATATTTTTTTTGAATTTTTAGAATTAGCTATATGATTAGCAGATTAGGGAAGACGAGGGTGGAAAGTTGTACACATGATACGCCACCGGCAGGAGAGGAGGCGGTGCGCGCCAGACAAAGGCATGGAGGATTATAATTTACAAGGGGAACATCGTTAGGGATGAAATACGCTGAACCAAATACGCCTCCAACGCCAAGGCACATACACATTAAATTTGTTGATGGATGTCTTAGACTTGTTGTTGATGATGATATTTTAATTGCTGCTAAGAGAAAATCGCTGCTCTAAAGTCACAGTTGAGGAGCGAGTTTGAGATGAAAGATCTTACTGTTGCTAAGAAAATCCTAGGTATGTAGATTACACGTGACATAAAATATGGGTTCTTATTTCTTAGTCAGCAATGTTATATTAAGAAAGGTCTTCATCGTTTTAACATGCATGATGCAAAGTCTGTTAGTACTCGTATTGCTCCTCATTTTAAGTTATCATCTTCTGAATGTCTTACTACTGATGATGATTTGGAGTACATGTCTCGAATTCCATATTTTAGTGTTGTTGGTGAGTAGATACATGGCTAATCCTAGTAAAGACATTGGAAAGTTGTTCAGTGAATTTTCAGGTACCTCCGAGGCACGTTTAATGCTTGCTTGAAGTTTGGCAAGACTGGTGAGAGTCTCGTTGGCTATGTGGATTTAGATTTATACCATTGGTGGTTGTGCTCTTAGTTGGAAGGCATTAGCTAGTTGTTGCCCAATCTACCACAGAGGCTGAATACATGGCTATCGCTGAAGCAACAAAAGAAACTGTTTGGCTGAAAGCTTTTTTTGTTGAGCTTTGTGCAGATGATACGGGCATTAACATGTTTTGTGACAGTCAGAGTGCTATTTACCTTACTAAGAATCAAATGTTTCATGAGAGAACAAATCACGTGAAGTTGTTGCACAAGGTAAGCTGAAGGTATGCAAGATAAACACTCATGATAATCCCGATGATATGATGACAAAACCAGTTCGTGTTGCTAAGCTTAGTTGGTATCACTGTTTAGTCCAAGAGGCTATTTGGCACCGAAAGTATTTTCTTTGTTGTTCTAGGAGAAGGTTCTCGTTTATGCTGCAAGATGGAATTTGTCTCCGTGTGGAGTGTTGTTTTATTGTGTCTCAAATTCACAGGCCACAAAGAGGGCCACACTAGGAGTCGTCGCACCAGATCCTACGAGTGGATCGCTCGGACGTGGATGGCCACATGGAGGGTCACACCATGAGCTGCACACTGAATCCCATGAGTAGATTGATCGGTAGTTCTTGGATCGTTACATATCTGGATTGTGGATAGTTACCGACCAGGATTAGGTCAAGACCATTATAAATACATCTTGTAAGACGTCGGTTGGCATAAGTCGCAAGTTGTAAATCCCTGGCATTTTGTAACCTCTCCTGATATAGTGAAGTTTTGCTAACGGCCGTGGTTTTTTCTCTTCCTCATTGGAAGAGTTTTTCACGTTAAAATCCTGCATCCCATGTATCGATCTTGTTTTGGTTGATCATTTATTTGTCTATCGTTTATAACACTTCTCTGCTGCAACTCTGACTTAGGTTGGTGACTTCGTGTTGGTTTTCAAGTCGAGTGCGACTACGCAAGCAAGCAAGCTATCGCCCTGCTCAGCTGAACCCCTTTCCGGAAAGCGAGGTTTTAATAAAAAGTAAAAATATTTTGTTATAAAAATCTACCTATAAAGTATGTCTTGACAAAAAAATATAAAGCTCTTTTGTTATAAATAATACTATCTTTCATGTATGTTGCAGACCTCAAAGCTGTTGGGCTTTTTGTCGATGTGCTTGCAACGAGCATCCACCAAGCAAAACCTTGCCGATTCCCTTCTAGCTTGTGATTAAGTAGAGCTCAAGGACTATGACGAGGAGGAGGTCGTCCCCCTACCGTCGGTGGCATATCAGCCTGTGTCCGATAAGGAGGAAGAGCGTACATCCTTGTACAATTTCACATCATGGAAGCATGGGAGGCGTTAGATGAATGTTCTTGAGCTATCTTGTTAAATTGTGTTCGAAACTTTGAAATACCTCTATGTGTTTGAACTATGTAATATTGATTTTTTTTGTTTGAATTATGTCAAACTCTATATGTAATTTTTGAATTATGCGTTTGAACTGCAATGTTTCAAATGTGTATTTGTAATACTTGAATCATGTGTGCATTAATTTGAATGTACGTATGTTTGAATATGATGAAACATTAAGACTGGCAAATCGGTCTTGGACGCGCACAAATTTGATAAGTGGGATCCCACTTTCGCGTACCTAAACATCCCATTTGTCCGAGCACCCTCCATTTATTCGTTTTGTTTGGACAAATAGGGACTCACCGTTGGACGTGATGTAACCAGAATTGGGTTCTGAACTTCTGATGCGAACCCCTCTCGTTCAGTAACCATGTCCAAGCTACTCGCATCAATGGATGTAAACTTGGATTGTCAAAGTTCCAGAGTAAAGTGAACCAGTTCAGTTATCTGGAAACACCTACCCAGCGCCGACGAACAGTTTCAGAATGCAGGTCCACGTCACCGACACAAACAACATGACCAAATCAAGTCTCACAGCAAATTCTGCTGTCAACAAAGAGGGGGCTGCTTGGGTACATCCCCCCCCCCCCCCCCTAACTCAAAAGCTTTTTCCACCTAATTATAGTTAATTAAGTCACTGAATTTGCTGGCCCATCAAAGCCCATATCCAGACTTCTACCCAATAGCACCTAGAAAAAACGGATCGATGTTGCCGGCTATCTTCGCTCTCGCCGGCGACTCCAACAAAGACGGCGGCAGGATGACAAAGAACCAGCGCGCTGCCGAGCATCGAGATCATCGATCACCTAGTTCTAGTATGCATGTATGGTTAGCACTTGTAACCAGACCGTGAGAAGCAATACAAAAAATCAACACTGCCTGTGGCGATCAAGTTTCTTTTGTGTAACGTGCTGTTGCAAGTAGTAATAGGGAGATCGATTGCATTGATCAGGCTAGCTGCAGTACGCGTGCGTCTCGGTAAATTGGCGTGGTACGTGTGTGCGTCTCGCCGGATGTTCGTCGGCGCGGTCGCCGGAAATACTTGGCGGCAGAGGCAGGAAAACAACGGCCGTTTTTTCGGATCGAGCACGTATCAAATTGGGCCAGATGGGTATGGGTTTCTACAGGGCTTTATCTATACTTACTATTAAAAGAGCAAACTTCGCCGGATACATTAAATCTATGCCCTACGATCGCCGATCAACGAACCAGATTGTTCCGTCCGTGTTGAGCTAAACTCAACAACATCTCCCGAATCGTTATTTTTTCTTTGGTTGTTATTTTTTCTTTCGCTCGCCGAACGCGACCGACCGAGGCGTCGCTCTGGGTGGAGGGGCCGTTGTCGTCGCCAGGGTCTGCGCCGACGCCGCCGTGGTCGTCGCCAGGGGCTGCGCCGGCGCCGCCGTCTGCTCGCCGCGCCGCCACCGGGAGGCCGCACGGCCGCGCTCGACGCGCCACCAGGTCGTTCCGGCTGCCGGACACGACGGCACCGAGCCGGGGAGAAACTGCGCCGGGCGGGGCGGATGGCGGCGCGGAGGGTGAAGCTGGAGAGAGAAGAGGCGGCCGTCTGCGTCGACCTGCCCTTCCCCACGCCATCGTCCAATCCCCGTCCCCTCCGTCACCGCTGCCCTTCGCCGTTGCCAAGTCTGAGTTCGGTCTTCGGTGGCGCCATGGCCCCGGACGCCAAGCGGCCCGCGGAGAAGTGTACGATGGCGTGGAGATGTGTTCCGATCGCCTTCTTCTGGTATACTTCCTGCGAGTATGGCTAACACGCATCTTCTCCACCGAGTTCCCACATCCGCCATGATTGGGAGCTGTTGAAGCTTGACTTGCCATCGCCGTGGTCGCCGCTAGGGTCGCCTAAGACAGGGAATGGAACAGGGGATTCATCCGCGATAAGTTCGCCGAAGGAATTGGGGCGAAGACGGCTGTAGCCAACGCCTACTTCCCCGACGTCAACTCTGCTCTGCTCACAGACAACTCGAGCTCAAAATCAAAATTGGATCGGCTACAAGGTTGTGAGTGAGAAATCGATCTAATTGTTCTCCGGTCTGTGTTATTTAGGATTTCCTAATGCTCTATTGCGAGCTCTCTCTCTTTTCATCGCCTGATAAGCTGCTGAAGTCTGAAGATCGCGACCCTGTCTGCCGCTCGGCTCACCTTGTCATGCCTGGCTCTATTCTGTTGCTCGTGCGATCTACGGATTGGGGCGGCGGCCGGCCGGACGGCAGTGCTGGAGCACCGCACGTTGATTCCTCACCAGGCTGAGCACATACCATGTCTTCATGAATCGATGGACCATGGGACGACTGAGGCAGGCTTCAGTGCCATTGACGTGTGTATGCACTATCCTGTTGACTTCGTAAATTCTCCACTTCTGTTGGATTCTTTGTGTCAACAACTTCTTTCTATGATTAGTTTCAAGCTTCTATAAAACCAGCCACACCATATATGAGTTAGTGATCACCTGATTGCATAATCCATACACTTATTACAAATATATTTTCGCAGCCTATATGGAATATGAAATACAGATGCAGTACTACTATGTTTGTAGCCTAAAGAAGGGAATTATGAGAGGTCAGAGGGGAAAAGATATCAGACATCTATGGGTAAAAACATTATATTGTTTCAGGAAATTGCTCTAGATTTTTACAAATGACGTGCTGGAGTTTCTTGATACACCTGTTCAATACATTGAGAGTTCCTGAGGTTTTGGACGTGCTTTTGTGTTGTATAAAGTAGAGAGAGCAGTTTAAAGATGGTACTGATTTGTTAGCCTGTCCCTTTAATTATTGTTTCTGATATATATATATTTTTTAACATGTTTACACGCCTTGTCCCCCAGTCCTGCTTGCATCAAGGTCAATGTTACATCCTTGATCTCATCCATCCGTGAAGCATTGTAATTAATACAAAATAGCCTATTATAATCAGAATTGATCTTATATGAATGCATCTTTATATTGCATATATGATATGTTGTATCAACAAGATGTGAGAATTTATGTCCCTCTGGTTAAACACCTATTTTTCATGCCTTTGTCTTGACCAAACTAAGCATATATATGATGTCATGATCTGATTTCTGTTAATGGTGATATTTGTTTCGCTGTCGTTTTATGATAGATGAAACTTAAAACTTGTGCTCCACATTTTTTATATGACCTGCTGCTATTGTCACTTAAATTAACAAGTTTTGTTAGCACATCTAACTATTTAGATTTAAATTGGTATACCAGTCCAATCATCTGTGCAGCCGGTGGTGGAGATCGTGTTGTTGGAATAGATGCTTCTCCTTGTGATTTCACATAAATGCATTTACCATAGACAACATATAGTTCTTTAGAACCTTGTCTTTGATTTCTCATGGATTCATAGATGCTATGGTCTTACTTCACGCTAAACGAAAGAGGACTTCCATATCTAAGTTTAGCTGAGACATAGTTGCCTTCTTTTGGACGTGAAGAAGTGTCAAACCAAAATACCCAATAAGCATAAGCATTAGTTCTCCCTGAAAAGGAGGTGATCCAGCCGCACCTTCCAGTACGGTTACCTTGTTACGACTTCACTCCAGTCGCAAGCCTAGCCTTAGGCATCCCCCTCCTTACGGTTAAGGGTAATGATATTAGGTTATGGCTTCAATAATTTCTAATTAAATAGTTTTGGTTGTGTTATCTCAAAATAATATGCTAATCAATACGTGCGTTGCACGTGCAACATTACTAGTACAATTTAATTATTCATTGATTAGTTAGTTAAATACCATCACGTCCTTCATTATGAAGGGATAAGGAGTAATCACAGCAGTTGTTGTGTTTGAGTTTGGGGGAGGGGATGTACCGAAGCAGAAGCCCAACAAAGAAAGAAATGAGTCGCAGCAGATTCTTCTGTAGTCTGGAACACGCTGAAGATCATTCACTTGTTGGCACCGAGGTGGAGATTCCCGCCGCGCCCGGCCACGGCGTAGCTAGGCATCTGGAACACGTTGGCACTGCAGCCGCCGCCCGAGCTGCCCACCGCCTCGCCACCGCAGGACTGCCTGTTGCTGGCAAAACCAGCAGCAGAGCTCCTCCCCGGGTAACCACCACCAGCGGTGATGCCACTCGACCCCCTGACGGCGGCGGCCAGCGTGTCGGGGCAGAAGGGCCGCGGTGTGTAGGCGATCCCGGCGACGAGGTCGGTGAAGCTGCAGACTGGCCAGATCATCTCCAGGAACGCCAGCTCGTCCTCGCTCATCGGCGCCGCAGCCTCGCCGCGTATGGCCGTCTGCTTCTGCTGCTTCGAGGCGGAGGAGACGGCGGTCCGGCTGCGTTGGCGATGGCGATGCGTTTCTGCAGCAGGACGGTGCCGGTGACGACGACCATGCTGATCCTCTTGGCGTCCTCCCTCAGCCGGGGCTCCACGGGCGCGAAGCCGAAGGAGCGCTTCCACGTGTCCACCACCTCGGCCACCGCCGGGAGCACCAGCGTCTCAACCTGCAACGTCGACAGCACCTGGTAACAACACAAGAAATGTTCAGACATCGTCAGAGCAGAGGTTAAAGGTGATGTCTGAATCCCCAAAGTGAGCTGTACAGAACGGCGGTCTCTGAACCACCTGCTCGACGGCGTTAACGAGGCGGCGCATCATCCCTTGCCTCTGATAGTGCGGTAGCGTGCCCGCGAATGGCATCTCCGCCAGTTTGCTGCTGCCATGGAATCTGCAAATAAGTTCAGAGAGGTACGTACACAATCAGTTTGGAACTACGCCCTGCACCTTCGTATCGTAGCCGTAGGGTGATGGACTTCGATGTGAATCTGAACAGACATCAGAGATCAGAAAGTGGAGTACTTTACTTAATTTTTTTTTGTGATAACACAGTTTTGTTTTTAGACAATGTGATAACACAGTTGGGGAACAGATGGAACCCAACCGGCCTTGCATTGCAAAAGCCCAAAACTAACGCAGGAAACAAAGAGGCCCATGTCACCATCGATGTACTATGCGGTGAACTGAATCGAACATGAGTGACGAAAAAAAAGTGACGAAACAGAGTTTTACTTTTCTCTAAACAAATGCGATAGATACGTACCTGAGCAATGCCACGGAGATGATCTCGGCATCCTTCTCCAGGACCATGGTGTAGAACCCCTCGTAGCTCAGCCGCTTGAACTCCGATCTGCCCACAGAATGCATCAGAAATTATGCTGCTCAAGAACACTGAAGCAGTCTAGTCTTCATCAGTGTCAGAGAGCAGTGTCAACTCTGAACCTTGATCTGCTTAACACCTTACCCGAGGCTGTAGACGGCCTGATGGAGCATGTCGATGCCGGTGCGCCGGTCCTTCACCGGGTCGAAGCACTCGTCGAGCACGCCCAGCGCCACTGCCAGCTTCGCATTGCACTCCAGCGTGGCGGCCGCCGAGGAGTCCGCCGTGTGGATCTTCAGCAGGGCCCAGGAGAAGCCGTCTCCACCGGCTGCGTTCATGGCTCCCACCATATCCGACAGCTTCGTGGCCATCTGAAAAAGAAGGCACACATTGTCACTGTCACGACGACAGTATGATCTTTTTTTTGCTTGAAAGAGTATGTTCTGGTTAATTGACATTTGACAGTAGTAGTAGTAGTAGTAGTAGTAACGAATCAAGCTTCAGTGAAGTATCTATGCAGATGCAGCTGCAGCTGCTGATCATGAAAAATTTAGAACTTTGATTTTGTAACAACATGCTGTGCCGTATGATGGGGAATGCCTCACCTTGTTGCAGGTTTCGCTACAGTAGTGGCCGATCTCGTGCCCGGAGAACAGCGATGTGCGGCAGTGCTGGTGATCTGCACGCAGAGGAGTCATCAGGGCACTAAATTTCAGTGGACATATACAATAGAAGATCGTGATCATGATCACCACGTATAGATTGCTTACATTTGCGAGCGCAGTGCTGGCACGTGGCCATGCCGCCGCCGTCGCTGGCGAGGCACAGGAAGCACCGGCAGTAGTGGCAGACCCAGGAGCCCTCGGGGACCTGCACGCCGAGGCACTCTGGGTGGAACGTCGACGGGCAGCTGTCGCAGCATAGCAGCTGCCCGCCGTCCGCGCACACGCCGCACGCGTCGTCGCTCTGGTCACCGCCCTCGAGAGCGAGAGCTCCCTTCCTGCTCTGCCTGCCGTTGCCATTGGCGGCGAGGAACGGCGGCCTCCCGAGCAGCTTCTTCTTCGCATGCGCGCTCCTCTCCCTGTCTTGCTCCAGCGCCGCCTTCGCCTTCTCCTCCGCGCGGAAGGTTTTCAGGCGTTCCTTCTCCCACGCCTCCTGCACGCACCGCAGCAGCGGCTTGCCGGACATGAGCAGGAGCCACTCCCACGCCGGCGGCGACGCTCCTCCGCCTGCGTGCGAAGAGAAGGCCGGGAGCGACATCGCGGTGTCGCAGCAGCTGCACTGGATGCCGGCCCTGGTGACCGCGCCGGAGACGACCTTACCGCTGTTGCTGTTGCCGGCACCGGCGAGCTCATGCCCCGGTACGTAGAACACCTTCTCTTTCTCCTTGAGCACGCCGGCGTCGATCAGCCATGTCAGGACGGTGTGCTTCTTTGCTCGCGCTGCCGCCGCCGTGCCGCCGCTGTTGTTGTTGCGCCGCGCAACAAGGCTGCACCGGGTGGCCGCGGTGCTCGGCGTCGTCAGTGCGGGCGAGGGCGCGGCAGCCGAGGCTTCGCTCTTCCTCTTCCTGCCTTTGCCCGGCGGCGCCGCGGGGGGTACGGCCTTCGGCATGTCGTTTCCTTGGGCGCCAGGGTGCGCGCCCGCCGGTTTGTCGGGGACGGCGTTCTTGCTGGCGACCTTTTTGGGCCCCACCGGAGTGGTGCTGCTCCCCTTGGGCGCGCGCGGCTTCCGTAGGCGGCCGTTCGGCGACCGAACGGCGGCCTTCCTTTTGGCGGCGGCTCCAGTGGTCGGCATCGCGAGCACGGGGCCCAGAACTTGCAGCGCCGAGGTGTCGCCACTGTCGCTGGCAGGTGGCACGGCGGCGGTTTCGACAGGGGCGATCTGGAGCGACCTCGCGCTCGCCAGTCTGCCGCGGCCGGGGCCGGTACCCCTGGGATTACAGGGGCTGCCGCTGGCATCGCTTTTTACGGCAACGATGGCGCCACGGCCGACGCCGGTGCCCCTGGGATTACAGAAGCTGCTGCTGGCATCGCTTTTTACGGCGACGATAGCGCCACGGCCGACGCCGGTGCCCCTGGGATTACTGTGGCTGCGATCGGCGTCGCTTTGTACTGCGCCACGGCCGGCGCCGGTGCCCCTGGGATTACTGTGGCTGCCGCCGGCGTCGCTTTGTACGGCGACGACGGCTCCACGGCCGGCGCCGGGGCCAGCAGCAGGTATCCGGGGAGAGGCGAAAGGTGGCGGCATACCGTGGGCTCTCCCGGACGGGGAGAATGGCGACGGCGGCTGACCAGACTGCGCGTAGCTCTGCATCCACGGCGGCCGGGAAGAAGAGGATCCCCACCCCGCCAAGATCATGAGCTGCTGCAGAAGGTGCGCCGGCGGCGTCTGCTGCGTCGGCGACGGCGGCGCTCCGTACGGAGGACGCAGAGCCACGGCCATCGCCGCTGCCCTACCGGTGGCCGGAGGGCTGTAGGCGGTCATGGCGCGCACTGGGGTCGAACGACCCAACATCGCGGCGTTGGCTCGTGGAGATGGCAACTGCAGATACGCCGGCGCGCCGTTCGCCTGGCCGGCAGAGCCGCCACTGCTTGAGTTGAGCACGTGGAACTGGCTGGCGGCGGCGCCGTTCTCCGACCTTGCCGGTGCGGCGACGGAGGCATGCTGCTTGCTGGATCTCCGCGAGAGACGATTTCACCGATCGAACAAGACAAGATTAGCGAGAATGCGTTTGCTTGTGCAACTGGTCGAGGAAGGCAAATCTGGAAGCGAATTAAAACGGGAAAACAGAGGGCATTTGGTTGTAATCCAGCATTGCCATTGCGCGCCAACATAAACTGGTAATCAATGCTTTCTGCTCTCAGTTGCAGCTGTTGAGGATCGAAAAGCTCACATACAGTGGGGATCCATAAAAGCATTGGCAAATTGGCAATGGCAACAACACTATTAGTTGCAACCAAAACACGGTCATTCTGTAAAACCCTGCTATACATCCGACGATTTGTGTAAGATTTCTGTCCAATTCTTTTGATCGAACCGTCCAACATGGCTGGCTAAGAACACTGACACCATTGGATTGAGGATCAGACAAAAATCATACACATCCCAGCGCATTGTATTGCGCGTTGACATGGAAGATTCGCCCGCGACAAATGCTAAAGCGTGGGCACTCAATGGAGTCAGTGTGGGAGATGGTCGGCGTGCATCTTTCTAGTCTTCATCTTGTCTAAATGGATCCACGCCGAAATTTTGTCTAAAGTGCAAGATCAGTTGGGACAAGGTGTGCCGGCCCAAGACGTCAGGAGGACTTGGCATCCTAAATCTGGAGAAGTTCTCGAGGGCCCTAAGATTGAGATGGCTGTGGCACGAGTGGGTTTCTCAAGAAAAGCCTTGGGTTGGCTCGAAAACACCAAATGACAGCACTGACAGGAGCCTCTTCAATGCGGCCACAAAAGTGATGGTGGGGATGGCCTCAAAGCTTCCTTTTGGGGATCCTCTTGGCTATACGGCCTGCCGCCCAAGGTCATTGCGTGACACATGTTTGAGGCTTCCAGGAAAAAAACAGAAATGTCCATGATGCCATCACAGACTTCAAATGGATCTCGGATCTCTCCGTGGACAACTTCACCATTGAGCACATCTCTCAGTTTGTCCACCTTTGAAACCTTATTCAGGAGGTCACCTGAATCCAACAATTGAAGACACCATCACTTGGACGCTTACGAGCTCTGGGATAGACTGTGCCAAGTCTGCTTACAAGGCTCAGTGAATTGGCACGTCATCTTGTTCTTTCATGAGCGTAGTCCCAAATGCTCTTTCTTCGCTTGGCTGGCTGTGCAGAATAGCGTATGGACGTCAGACCTTCTTGCCATTAGGGGCTGGCCTCACCAACCACTTTGCCAGCTGTGCAGATGTCAACCTGAGACTAGTAGGCACATCTTGTTCGAGTGCCGATACTCCAAAAGAATCTTGGCGGATGCGGCTATTTAGCTGAGATGCCCCTCGCTTCTGTAGAGCTTAGGGTCCACCAACCCCAAGATATTCGACTACTGGAAAGACATAGCGGCTACTCCATCCACTTCTCACGAGGGCCTTAAGACGGCTATTATCCTTATCATGTTGGAAATCTAGTCGACGTTCATCTTTCTGGTCTTCATCTTGGCTAAATGAAGTCACGCCGAAATTAGTAGCCCACACATTTTCATGGTCTCCAAGCGCAAGAGCAGATGCGTACATGGCGCTTTAGCTAACAACCAGTGGACTGCGGACGTCTCTGTGGAAGCCTTCACAATGGACCACATTGCCCTATTTGTCGCCTTGTGGGGAGCTTCTTGATGACGTGGTTATGTGCACGATACGATCACCTGGACTCTCATGGAAAACGGAGTCTACAGCGCAGGGTCTTCCTACAAAGCACACTACTCAGGAGCCATCCACTGGTCCTTCTCTCCCATTGTTTGGAAACCTCTGACTTCTGACCGCCTTGCCATAAGTGGTTGGCCGCACAAGTCAGTCTGCCAACTATGCAATTGTCAACCTGAGACTACCCAACACATAATCTTCGAATGCCGCTTCTCCAAGCGAATCTGGCAGGCGGTGGACTCTTGGCCCTGCTGCCCCTCCCTCCCCGTTTGCGTGGGATCTGGACGTGGCACGGTTCTACAATATTGGCTAGCCGCTTCTCGGGCACCTACTGCCTTCACTAAGGGGCTCAACACCGCCATCACTCTGATCGAGTGGGAGATATGGAAAGAAAGATCCCTCCGACCTAAGGGGTGGGGCCCGCCCTAGGCCGGCCGCCGCCTCCCCATGGGCCCTAGGCCCACTAGGGTTTGGCCAAGGGGGAGCCTTGCCCTTCATGCGGTTTGGCCCACCACCACCACATGGTGGTGCGGCTGCCAGGTGGGCCCCTAGGGCCCATGTGGCAGCCACCTTTTTATTGGCCTTTGTTTTTATATTTTTTCAATTATTTATTAATTAATATTTAATCAATTAATATTGTCTAATTAATTCCCAATTGAATATTTCTTTTTACATAATATTCCCAGAATTAATTACATATCATATAAACATATTTATATGATCCGAGACACCAGTGTCCGCCGACAAAACTCTCCGGACAAATATTACCTTCTATATATAAACCCTCGGAATAAATCCGACAGTGAGAGTAACTTCTATCACTCCGAGGCATCTAAGGTCTGCTGATGCAATCTCTCTGATATTAATATATCTATCACGCAGATACCATTCCGGTGATACTCTCTTGCTGTATTCCAGACCAACCAATATACACAACTAACCAATCCTAGTTTAAGCATGTCCATCCTACAGGTTCGATAACGTGTAGCTATAATTAGATGTACTCATGTAATCACCAGCCAGGGTCAGGCCCGAGGACGACCTGAATAACTGCTACCGTTATACGAAGACACTCTATTGAACCTGTCGATTACCAATACATCATTCCCATTACTCGTGATACCAAAACTGTACCCGAGATATAGATCCAGTGATGTTACCATGAATCAATCACTGATTCATTACATCTTCGTCTATCTCGTTAACCGGCAAGTTCCCTTAACTCGTTCCTATATTACGATATCTCACACGGTGTAACTTCACCATGCATTGTCTGTAGAACATATTTGATACTTCTCATACCGAGTGGGCTCAGGGCGTATCTCTCTTTTGACAGAGGAGCAATATCCCATATTAGAACATTAAGATATATGCATACCTTCGTAACTACCCAGTAACTGCCGTTTTGATCACCCTGTTACGGCCGGGATGATTGACAATACGAAGCAATTCTTCTGGTATGCACAACCCTAATAACCTCATGGTTTAAGGACATGTCGTATAATAATCTTTCTGAGATAAAGCTAAGGACAAAACAAACAAAATCTCTTAACTTACCAAAACTTGGGTCTACCCAGCCATATTGTTCTTCCAACAATATGCCACTCATTGATGCTGACATTTACAATTTCCATGATTAGGAAAGCACAGTCATCTAGCATTCAATAAATTAGTCTGTAGAAAAGACTAGGGGTACATTTTACTGTTCATGTTTTCTACACGTGCGTATGTGCTTTCTCCTGAATCACGTATTCAGGAACCATAGCAGTTATAGCATATATAGTAAACATAAAACAATAATGAATCAGATGCATCAATACATTGCCATTTGGGCATAAATCCAACATTTGTGGGGTTGTGCAGAAGACGGCAATGATGTTTTGAAGGACATCCGCCATGTAGAGTGCTTCTAATGCAAGAAAATGGGGCACTATACTAGTGACTGCCTAGAGAAGAAGGTTGGCAATGGTATCAATCCAAATCCTTACCAGAAAGGACATGTGAAATGTCAACATGGAGCAAGTTCTTGAGGAGCCAGATCTTGTGACTAGTGCGTTTCTGACCAACTCCTACCTAGTAATACTTATTTTTGATACTGGTGCATCACATACATTCATATCAATGGCATTCATGAATAAACATAAGATACCTTACTGAGCCCTTTAGTAGACCCATAAAAGTAAGCTCTAGGAGAAGAGATGTTTACAAATGCTCGATGTCAACAAGTTACCTTAGAGATTGGACGTGCCAGTTTTTCACTAAGCTAATTGTCTTGGAATTGCAAGGCCTTGAGATAATCATATGAATTGACTAAATGTCAAAATTGCTTGCCAGTTAGATAGTGCCAGTCGAGCTATTACACGCACTACACCAGAAAAGAAGTGGATCAAATATCAGTCTACATCTAAATACAAGGAGGCCAAGCTAAATTATCTTAAGGGGGTTAACAAGGAGGAGGTGTCTGTAGTAGGAAGGTAACTGAATTTCTCACCAGAGGAATTATCAAGAATTATACCGGACTCGATGCCCTATCGATTCGATGCCAGGCAGTGGACCCTTAACCAAAAGAACCTCTAGATGCAACCCAACCAGCTTTCTTGTAAGGGTGGTAGCCCCCTAGACTATCCCAAATCCATCTTTCTTTCTAGCCGAATCTCAGATCGAGATTTCTTTTAATGGTCGTAGTCTATAACATCCCAAATTTTTCCAAATTTTGGAATGCTGAAATTAAATTAAACAACAAAATTGTTTTGCTTGACTTGATTAAAATTTCTAAAGAAACAGTTTTTATAGAAAATTTCGAACTTGGTTGTGTTAGATCCTCTGGATTGACTAGGCTAGATCTTAGGGTAGAACCGAGAGATGGAAGGAGGATGGGATACCTTGTCCTTGGCTCAAAGAGCCCGAGCTGGTACCGTCCATGGTGGACGGTGACGGCGGTGGTGGTGAGAGGGCAATGGCAGTGGCGGCGGTGGAGCTTCCCGTCGGCTCGTGCTAACCCTAGATCGGTTGGGGTGTCGGTGGGGAGTCTGGCACAGCGACGAACCTCGTGACTTGTGCTGCCGGCCCCCCCACCTCTTTATATAGCGCGGCGACAGGGCCCACCAACCAGATAGAGGTTGTGTGCCCCCGATCAGGGCGCGGTCAAGGGATCGATCGAGCCGTTTGGGCTCGACCGTATGGAGATCAACATAACATTCTCCCCCTTGATCTCAACTTTACTTTTAACTTTATACTTATACTTTACTCGTTTCATCACGGATCAGTAAATAGAGCATGTTTCATCGTCGCAGCTCAATTGCCGGTAGAATCAGACAGCCACTATATACTTTTCTGTTTTGAATCAAATCCTGTTACTTTTGGGCCTCCTATGATCCAGAATCATAGGCTTTCCATTAAACCCATGCCGGCTACGTGTTCCATGAACACGCTGGGTGGTAAGCCTTTCGTAAGCGGATCCGCAAGCATATTCTTTGTCTTTATATGCTCGAGACTTATAGTTTGATCCTGGATTTTATCCTTCAAACATAATACTTATTTCTATTGGCTTTGTAGCATTACTAGACTTGTTGTTGTGAGCATAGAATACTGCGGGCTCGTTGTCACAGTACATCTTTAGTGGTCTGCTAATGCAGTCTTACCACTTTCAAGTCGGGTATAAATTTCTTTAGCCATAGCGCCTGCCCCGTGGCCTCATAACATGCTATAAATTCTGCATACATCGTAGATGATGCAACTATTGACTGTTTGGAGCTTCTCCACGAAATAGCCCCTCCTGCGAGAGTGAACACATATCCTATCGTGGACTTTTCTATCATCTTTGTCTCCCGCAAAATCTGCATCTGAATACCCTCTTATATCTAGGGAATCAGATCTTTTATATGTTAGCATGAGGCCTTTTGTGCCTTGCACATAACGCAAATCTTTCTTTGCCATTTTCCAGTGCTCTGGGCCTGGATTCTCTTGATATCTACCGAGTACCCCGGTGATAAATGCTAATCAGGGCGAGTGCACACTTATGCATACTGTAAGCTTCCAACAGCCGAATCATATGGTATTCCTTTCATTTGATCAATCTCGTACTGGTTCTTGGGACATTGGAATTTCTCAAAACTGTCGCCTTGACTATAGGAGCAGGTGTGGCACTGCACTTATGCATATTATACTTTTTAAGAACTTTTTCAAATATGCATTCTGCGATAGTCCTAACACTCCATTCTTTCTATCTCGGTGAATTTCTATGCCCAAAACATATGAAGCTTCACCAAGATTTTTCATATCAAAATTTGAGGACAAGAACTTCTTTGTTTCTAGTAGTAGACTGACATCACTGCTAGCAAGCAAGATATCATCCACATACAGAATTAGGAAAATATATTTCCCACTTTTAAACTTTGCATAAATGCAGTTGTCCTCAACATTCTCTTTAAATCCAAATCTTTTAATTGTTTCATTAAACTTTAGATACCACTATCTAGAGCCTTGCTTTAATCCATAAATGGATTTCTTTAGACGGCATCCCATATGTTCCTTCCCCCTCCATGAAAAAAAAAACCTTGGGTTGTTTCATGTAAACATTTCTTCTAAATCTCCATTTAGAAATGTCGTCTTTAAATCCATTTGATGCAACTCTAAATCAAAATGTGCAACTAGTGCCATTATGATTTTGAAGGAATCCTTACATGAGACAGGTGAAATGTCTCGTTGTAATCTACCCCTTCTCTTTGTGTAAATCCTTTTGCCACCAGTCGTGTTTTATACTTTTCTACATTTCCTTTTGAGTCATACTTAGTTTTGTATACCCATTTGCAGCCTACTGTTTTGGCTCCTTTAGGAATTTCCTCTAAGTCCCAAACATCGTTGAACTCATCGATTTCATTTCGTCTTCCATTGCCTCCACCCACTTCGATGAGTGAGGGCTTCTCATGGCTTCTTCATATGAAGTTGGGATCACCTTCCATATGATCTATTTCTATGCTATAAACATAATCAGTAGAAATAGCTGACGTTTAGCTCTTTTAGACCTTCTAAGGGTCTCATTCTTTAGAAGTGGCTGTTGCACCTCCCTTTCTCAACACAGGTTCCTCGGCTCCTGACGGACAGGTTCCGGATCTTCACCCATAGTTGTCACGGTGGAGTTACAACAGGTGCTTGCACCTCAACCTCAAGGATTGTCGGTGCAGTACAACAGGTAGTG